>OX376361.1:15230744-16430744 GCA_947369235.1 Udea olivalis
AGCAAACAAACCAGCTAGGCTTCCGCCGCACCCCTCCGCGCTGGACTGCCTCCTGGCGCTGCGCATCCGCGACATCGACATGGACAGAGCGAGCGACGTGCAGCACAAGAAGAAGCAGGAGGCCAAGCACAAGAAGAGGATACTCAACTTGTCCAAGAAGGAGAAGAAGGTAAGTAACTAGGAGCAAACAAACCAGCTAGGCTTCCGCCGCACCCCTCCGCGCTGGACTGCCTCCTGGCGCTGCGCATCCGCGACATCGACATGGACAGAGCGAGCGACGTGCAGCACAAGAAGAAGCAGGAGGCCAAGCATAAGAAGAGGATACTCAACTTGTCCAAGAAGGAGAAGAAGGTAAGTAACTAGGAGCAAACAAACCAGCTAGGCTTCCGCCGCACCCCTCCGCGCTGGACTGCCTCCTGGCGCTGCGCATCCGCGACATCGACATGGACAGAGCGAGCGACGTGCAGCACAAGAAGAAGCAGGAGGCCAAGCACAAGAAGAGGATACTCAACTTGTCCAAGAAGGAGAAGAAGGTAAGTAACTAGGAGCAAACAAACCAGCTAGGCTTCCGCCGCACCCCTCCGCGCTGGACTGCCTCCTGGCGCTGCGCATCCGCGACATCGACATGGACAGAGCGAGCGACGTGCAGCACAAGAAGAAGCAGGAGGCCATGCACAAGAAGAGGATACTCAACTTGTCCAAGAAGGAGAAGAAGGTAAGTAACTAGGAGCAAACAAACCAGCTAGGCTTCCGCCGCACCCCTCCGCGCTGGACTGCCTCCTGGCGCTGCGCATCCGCGACATCGACATGGACAGAGCGAGCGACGTGCAGCACAAGAAGAAGCAGGAGGCCAAGCACAAGAAGAGGATACTCAACTTGTCCAAGAAGGAGAAGAAGGTAAGTAACTAGGAGCAAACAAACCAGCTAGGCTTCCGCCGCACCCCTCCGCGCTGGACTGCCTCCTGGCGCTGCGCATCCGCGACATCGACATGGACAGAGCGAGCGACGTGCAGCACAAGAAGAAGCAGGAGGCCAAGCATAAGAAGAGGATACTCAACTTGTCCAAGAAGGAGAAGAAGGTAAGTAACTAGGAGCAAACAAACCAGCTAGGCTTCCGCCGCACCCCTCCGCGCTGGACTGCCTCCTGGCGCTGCGCATCCGCGACATCGACATGGACAGAGCGAGCGACGTGCAGCACAAGAAGAAGCAGGAGGCCAAGCACAAGAAGAGGATACTCAACTTGTCCAAGAAGGAGAAGAAGGTAAGTAACTAGGAGCAAACAAACCAGCTAGGCTTCCGCCGCACCCCTCAGCGCTGGACTGCCTCCTGGCGCTGCGCATCCGCGACATCGACATGGACAGAGCGAGCGACGTGCAGCACAAGAAGAGGATACTCAACTTGTCCTAGAAGGAGAAGAAGGTAAGTAACTAGGAGCAAACAAACCAGCTAGGCTTCCGCCGCACCCCTCCGCGCTGTGCCTCCTGGCGCTGCGCATCCGCGACATCGACATGGACAGAGCGAGCGACGTGCAGCACAAGAAGAAGCAGAAGGCCAAGCACAAGAAGAGGATACTCAACTTGTCCAAGAAGGAGAAGAAGGTAAGTAACTAGGAGCAAACAAACTAGCTAGGCTTCCGCCGCACCCCTCCGCGCTGGACTGCCTCCTGGCGCTGCGCATCCGCGACATCGACATGGACAGAGCGAGCGACGTGCAGCACAAGAAGAAGCAGGAGGCCAAGCACAAGAAGAGGATACTCAACTTGTCCAAGAAGGAGAAGAAGGTAAGTAACTAGGAGCAAACAAACCAGCTAGGCTTCCGCCGCACCCCTCCGCGCTGGACTGCCTCCTGGCGCTGCGCATCCGCGACATCGACATGGACAGAGCGAGCGACGTGCAGCACAAGAATAAGCAGGAGGCCAAGCACAAGAAGAGGATACTCAACTTGTCCAAGAAGGAGAAGAAGGTAAGTAACTAGGAGCAAACAAACCAGCTAGGCTTCCGCCGCACCCCTCCGCGCTGGACTGCCTCCTGGCGCTGCGCATCCGCGACATCGACATGGACAGAGCGAGCGACGTGCAGCACAAGAAGAAGCAGGAGGCCAAGCACAAGAAGAGGATACTCAACTTGTCCAAGAAGGAGAAGAAGGTAAGTAACTAGGAGCAAACAAACCAGCTAGGCTTCCGCCGCACCCCTCCGCGCTGGACTGCCTCCTGGCGCTGCGCATCCGCGACATCGACATGGACAGAGCGAGCGACGTGCAGCACAAGAAGAAGCAGGAGGCCAAGCACAAGAAGAGGATACTCAACTTGTCCAAGAAGGAGAAGAAGGTAGATACTCGTAGTGAAGCCACCCCGGCCCCGTTGTTTGTAATGAAAACGCGATCCGATTGCTTGCAGCTCGCATTTTGGATGCATAATTGGTCGTTCGTTATACATCAATTTTTTAAGCGAATAAATGTATTCTATTTCATTCTAAAACCAAGACTAAAGCTTCAGAAATCACTTGCTCACAAGTGTAAAATAAGACAGGTCAGGAACACTGGGGAACATCTACTAATTGGTCTAGTGAATACTCGTACTACCAATCAATGACATTGAATGGTCAATTTAAAATTCTTAATCACATTAGTAATTCTTAGTCACATTATAACCAAATCTCAGATTTCCCTTTTGACGTTTCCTGTTCATCACGCGGCACTAACTTTGTCCACACGTACTCAAATCATCACCAAATAATTATGAAGTTCATCTCATGAAGTAAAAATCACAAAAAAATAATCAAATCATTCAAAAGAACCACAAAAAAAAATCTTCAAAGACATTTGGTGACCAAATGGCTCTTACTAGTATTTCTACCTTACCTGTATCTAAAAAATACTCACAATGTTCCTTCATTTATTTCCCAGAGAGCCAAGAAGCTAAAAGAAGTGGAACGCGAGCTGCTAGAGACAGAAGCGCAGGAAGACGAGCTCTCGCGCCGCAAGCAGCTCACCGAAGTCACCAAGACAGTCTTCCACATCTACTTCAGACTCCTCAAGAACGCGCCAAGGTCCAGGCTCTTGGCTGCAGCACTTAATGGTATAGCTAGGTATGACCACTCACTCTTCAATCGAAAATAGCATGTCCTCATTTTTAATTTATTTCCACTGTATCCCATTATAGCATTAGGGTTTGAAATGTAGTGGGATCTCGTTCCTGAATAAGGCGGGATTCACCTCATTCACCGCATCTTCCGATAATCGGGCAGCTGTTCTGACCACTATAAAGTACCGAAACATTTTTTTTAAGTGTATGTTTACATTGAAAACGTTATTTCATCAAACCGCAGAAGTAATAATTCTACTACTAACTGCCGTTTTGGGTCGGTCGCAAATTAGATTCTTAGCAGGAAGGAAATAACGGTTTGGCTTCCACAGAACGAAATCTGGCTAGTTCGATTACGATGATACAATTTATTTTATATCACAGTGACCAAAATTAGGTAATAATAAGTTACTGGAGAGAACCAACAAACATTTTTGTTTTTGCTTTCCTTTTTTTGAGTTAATTCGAAAAATTAACTAAGCCGAAACTAATTCGAAAAATTAACTAAGCTGTCCACGAATGGACACTTTTTTATAATATTCGTTTATTTTTATATTTTTGTATTGATTTTGTTTTCTGTTTTTATATGTCATATTATTTGACGGTTGCAAATAAAACTTTGACCAGCACGGACGGCTTTCTGGTTTATTTATATTATTCCTAAACAAATCCCGTTAGGAGGCACGTTGGTCAATAAAACTATACCTGCAATACGAATAGTTCAAAAAACTAGAATGCAAAAAGTGTAATTATTCGCTATCACGATATAGTACATACTTGCATGAGTTTATTGAGGTCAATAAAAACTGATTCTCTTTCACATAACATTGTCATCAATGCAAGCTACTTGCATGAGTTTATTGAGGTCAATAAAAACTGATTCTCTTTCACATAACATTGTCATCAATGCAAGCTGGTCGACATATTGGGCTCATGCCAATATCGTTTCCGTGGTGTAGCGGTTATCACATCTGCCTAACACGCAGAAGGCCCCCGGTTCGATCCCGGGCGGAAACATATTTTTTGTTAATTTTTTCTCCAATTTGAGCATACTGTTAACCAGTCAGCTTACTTTATATGTAAATACACTTGAATTTAGTGGTTCAAATTATGGTTTAGCCTTGAATTGAAAATCTTGTTATTTATCGGTGAGAAATATTAGTTCTGCGAAAAACTTAGAAGTTTCTTTAGTATGTTCATACGAGGGGAGGTCCAAAAGTCCGCGGCATGGGGGGTATAGTGAGGGAAATGGTCACTTTTTACTAGCTGCAGTAGTTTGGTATAAATAAATACATTTTTTATAAAAATCTGGTCTTTGTTGACTGAGATACAGAGTGCCGAGTGCGAGTTGCTGTGAGAGAAGTGAATGACTTCACCATCGCGTTTTGCGAGCACGTAAATGTCAATTAATGTTAAAGACAAACTAGAAAAGCCAGGGTATTAATTTAATATTTACGGGTGATACAAATATAATATTTCTAATTATAGTTTTTAGAAGACCCGAGGCCCCGTTGCCTAGAGAAGAACAATAACAACCCTTAGCAACCGGGGTTGCCACATCTGTCGCCAACATCCTCCCCCCTGGTAAGAGCTCGCTCTTACCAAGAAGTGTTATGGCGACAGGGTTAACTTAATTAATTTTCGCGCAGGGCGACGCAAAACTCCTGCGCGAGTTTCTACGTCCGCCACTCGCACAACCCCATCCCTACCAGGGTATACCTTCACAACCCTGCCACGAGGCCACAGTCCACGTGGCAAGTTTCCATCACAGATAAGTACTAATTCGCCCTCGAGAAGGTTGCGATGTCCTTCTGACGCTGGGCCTCGTGGCAGAAGGTTGGGCAGATATTCCTTAACCCAGCGGGCCCAGAAAATGTCGGCGAGATGTAGAGCCTTCTTCCACTCCTGTCGTCCGATGAGGTCTGCTTCCGAAGTTGGTGGCGATGGTAGGCATGACGCAAACCCAAGTAGAAAATGGTTGGGAGTTAAAGCCGGCTCATCTGCATGCGCAACCGGCACGTGTGTCAGCGGTCTTGAATTAATTACTGATTCTGCTTCTGCTAGTAGCGTGATGAGAATCTCCTCTTTGGGTGCTCTCTCTTTGAGTGTTACGGAGAGGGCGCGTTTCACAGATCTGACTAAGCGCTCCCAGGCTCCTCCCATAAAGGGGGAGGCAGGTGGGATAAACTCCCATTCAATGTTGTTAGAAGCAGCAAAATCTAAGATTTGGGCTTGGTTTATTGCGGCCCAAGCTTCTTTTAACAGTTTGCTCGCGCCGGTGAATGCTGTGCCGTTGTCGGATAAAATCTTCACAGGGCATCCACGGCGAGCTATCAACCGACGTAAGGCCATAATGGCACTACCAGCGGTAAGGCTTCCAACCACTTCGAGGTGTACTGCTCTGGTAACAAGACACGTAAATAGTGCAACGTATCTTTTTTCTCGTGAGCGCTTGACTGTGACCTCCAAGGGCCCAAAGTAGTCCAATCCGGTAAATGAAAATGGGCGATGGTGATGCTGCAGCCTTTCCACGGGAAGGTCACCTGTAGGCGGGACTGTGGGTCGCGCTCTTCGTAGACGACAAAGGTGGCACTTGGCGGCGATAGCTCTAACTGTTGGTCTCAGATGAAGTATAAGGTACTTTTGTCTTAACTCATTTACAACGGTTTCGTTGTTCCCATGCATGGCCCACACATGATATCGAGAGATCAGCAATTTTACTATGGGGTGCCGGCCATCCAAAATTACTGGCTCACGCATTTCGTGAGGTACTCCTGGTGCTAGGACGATCCGCCCCTGTGCTCTAAGCAGACCATCTTCACCCATTACAGGGCTGAACTTTTGCAGACGGCTTCTTCGCGTGTTCTTGAGGTCCTCAGTGAAGGATTCTTTCTGGGCCTGCCTTAATAAGTATCCTTCAGCTCTCTTGACATCTTGTGCGAGTAGCGGACGCAGATTACCACTTCCGAATAAAACAGCGTCGCGTGTTTCTTTTGCTCTCAAAATCCGCGCGAACTGATAGCATCGCGCGGTGACGCGTAGTAAGCGCCGCCAATCGGAATATTTATCTGCAGACAAAAGCGAAGTGCAGTTAATAATTGCTGTAACTACTGTGGGTCTCAATTCAACATTGCACTCTGGAGAGATTGGCTGGTCCGTTTCCTTAGGCCAATCTTCCTCCCGAGAGTTCAAAAAGGAGGGGCCCTGCCACCACCTCTGCAGGTCAACAGAATTACAACGTGTAGCGTCATCAGCCACGTTTGAAGCTGACGGAACCCACCGCCATTCACCAACTTGGGTGAGTTCTGAAATTTCACCCAGGCGAAAGCTGACAAACGGTTTATAAGCACGAGCATCGCTTCTTATCCACGATAGTACAGTTTTAGAATCACACCAAAACACCCTCCGAGATGCATGAAGCCTATGCTCGGAAGCAATTGTCTGGGCTAGCCTAACTCCCAATAAAGCTGCCTGAAGCTCCAAACGTGGTACGCTCACCGGTTTTAAGGGAGCTACTCTAGATTTGCTTGCAATCAAGGCGAGATTGCAGTTGCCATCTTCGAATGAGAAGCGCCAGTAGGCGACGCAAGCATATGCAAGCTCGCTAGCATCTGTAAATGTATGGAGTTCAATTTTGACGTATGTAGAAACATATTTATATGCCCGAGGTATTTGGGCTTCAGTTATCTCATGGTACCACTCCTCCCACAGCACGCATTCGGCAGGCGGAAGAGCAGCATCCCACGAGTTAACTAGCCGCCAAGTTCTCTGGAATAGAATTTTTCCTTTAGTGATCTTGGGTTGTAAAAGTCCTAGTGGATCATAGATACGCATTAAATCCCTGAGTACTTGGCGTTTAGTAAGCCTGATACGTGGGGGAACGTCAATCTTGATTTTAAAGTTAAATGTATCGCCAAGGGGATCCCAGTGCATCCCAAGAACCCGAATATCAGGCTGCGCTGGGGTCTCACATAAATTGAGATTGACATCACCCGGGTCCTCTTTGAGAAGATGTGGAGGAATCAGTCTTAAGGCATCCGGTTTGTTCGACACCCAGGATCGCATTTCGAAGCCACACTGTGCATGTACATGTAAAATATCAGCTGCGAGGTGAACTGCGCTGTCTAGATCATCACATGAACCAAGATAATCATCCATGTAATGGTCTCGTATAATAGACTGGGTGGCCTCGGGATATTGATCCTGAAAGTCACTGGCGTTCCTATTTTTGACATACATCGCGGTAAAGGGTGACGCAGAGGCGCCAAAAATCAGAGATGACATCCTAAATTCCTTCACATCTCCCTGGGCGGATTGCCAAAGGTAACGCTGACAATCTCTATCCTCGTCTCTAATCTTTATTTGGGGAAACATTTCGCGAATGTCCCCATTCAAGGCGATCTGACCCTCACGAAATCTCATTAAAATTCCGAGCAAAGATTGAAGTTCGTCAGGTCCCTGTAGGATTAACGAATTAAGACTTACGCCTGACGTTTTGGCGGACGCGTCGTGAACAATCCTAAGCTTCCCTGGTTTGTTCGGGTTAGTCACCCCAAAATGAGGTAAGTACCATCGGCGTGACGACGAACTCGCGTGGCTATGACTATCTAAGCATTCTTCAGCGTAGCCTTTTTCTACATATGCTTCAATGTTGGCTTTGTATAATTTTGCGTATGCGGCATCTTTATTAAAATGTTTTTGCAAACTCCGAAATCGGGACAGGGCCAGCCTGTAGCTATCTGGAATACTGGGTTCGTCTTCACGCCAAGGTATCCCTACCTCAAACCGGCCATTTTCTAAACGGCGAGTTGTAAGTTTTAGAATCTTTAGGGCACGGTCGTCTTCTGAATTAACTTTTTCGTCGTGTTTAATGCCAATCGAGTCTAGGCGGTAGTAATTTCTTATAAGGTTATCTAACTCGTTCTCAACCGTTGTTGAATGGTTGATGAAACAGTTGTTGACTGTGTGCACAGAGGGATACAAAGGGGCCTGACCAAATAAAACCCACCCTAAAGCAGTGTTTATAGCAGCAGGTTGAGGCAAGGTCCCCGTTCTATTTTCATGGCTCACAAAAAGATGCCAGTCTGACGTTCCTATTAAAACTTTTGGGGTAGCCTTGCTAAAAACTAGCTCCGAGGAGATATCATGTAGGTGTGGAAAGCTCGTATCCCTAATCGTGACTTCTTGAGGCCTCAGTTTCAAATCAGGGACAGTGCGAGCCCTATGTATAGTGAATTGTTCGCGACGGTATTTACCGCAAATCTTAAAATCGAACAGTTTAACTGAAGTACTAACTCTAATACCTGCGATGGTTTCAATACGTATAGCTTCTGCTGCCCCCGAAAGACCTAGTTTTTGTGCCAACTCCGAATCCAGAAGGGTTACGGTGGAACCGTCATCTAAAAGAGCGTATGTCTCTACTTGTCCATTTGGGCCAGAAAGGATCACCGGTAAAACTTTCAGAAGTATGCCATTCTCTTTTTCGGGAACGCAGGAATATGCGGTATCAGCGATTTCATCGCAAGGTAAAATCTCTTTGGGTAGTATTAAATTCTCTTTTGATGAATTTATGTTAGTCGTTTCTTTTGCAGCAATCAAATTGTCAATGATGTCAGATGTGACAACGGATGTCGATGGCACTAGAGTGACGGTTGACATGACGTTATTTACATTTGGTTGAAATGAAAATGAAGATGTTTTTTGGAAATGTAAAATTTTGTTGTGCATTTCATTACACCCTTCTACGTCACAGGCCTTCGCTCTACACTGCTTGTAGTAGTGTTTGCCCTTGCGTAGACATACCTTGCAGATTTTATTGTCTCCGACCCAAGTAATGCGGTCGGCTACTTTTAACGCCATAAACATGGGGCAAGCTTTAATATTATGATCATCGGCCGAACAGTACAAGCATGTAAGCGAAGACGCGTTGACACTTTCAGGCATATTCAAAGGTGTGGTGAAATTGGGTGATGAAGATGAAATTGTGTGATGAGCTTGTGCGCTACGGAATGGGGCATGATGGGTGCGCTGAGCCTGTGCGAACTGCTGCACCGCCGCTGTTTTTGGCTTGTCGGGGTGTAGAAAGGCGTTGAAAACTCCACAAGGGCCAAATTGGGCTTGTTTATTGGCCTCCGCTTCAAGAAAGTTTGCGAAGAATTCGATCTGCGGGCGTTCAGAGACACAACGCTCCGCCGCGTAGTCGCACCACTTGTTTTGCAGCAGCGGGCTCAGCTTCGACACTAAAACATCAATAAGTTCCGGTGAATGTATATAGGGTGAATGATTTAATAAACTGACTACACTAACGCAGTTTTTTACTTTGCTTGCAAAAGTAGCTAGAGAGTTAAGGTCTGCCCCAACTTTAGCCATGTTTCTAATTGAAGCCAGCTCATTGAGAACTAGTTGCTTAGAGCGAGCAAAACGTGTCTCAAGTGAACTCATGACAGTTTCAGGGTCAGTGGAACATAGCAGTAGAGAAAAAACAGCTTCTTTAGCCTCCCCTTGTACGGCATTTCGTAGCCTAGCTAGATTCTCACCTGCTGAGAAATAAGGTTTGGTTTCATCGAAAGTACGTTTGAATAGTAACCAGTTTGATAAGTTTCCGTCAAAACAAGGCAATTCGACGTAAGGCTTAGTCTTTTGACTAGATGAGGCTAAGGAGGTAATGGCGTTAGTGAGTTTTTGGATATCACTTACTGGGTGTGTGGTACAATTACCAGTCGCTAAAGGTTGTGGAGGCGAACCGTCCTTGGCCAGACGACGCGGCGGTAAATAAACTTCTGCTACAGCATCAGCCTTCGGCGAGGGGAGTGCGGTGTCACACACGTGGTTCGCCTCTGGGGCGTCGTGCGTCAAAACAGCCGCCATACTCGGCTCACGCGGAAGAATATCCGCTGCAGGAGCTGCCACGTCAACTGCAAAATCACTTTTTGCTACCCAGTTTGCGGTGCGATTGCTCCGTGCACTTGATATTTCGCTCCTCGCACTGACAATGTCATCCATCTCCAGTTCAGCGATAGTTGCCTCGAAAGCAGCTTCGGCCACCTTGCGTCGAGCTGCTGCTGCCGCTTCAACTTCTTCCTGATCGATCTCAGCGAGCCTTCTTTTATGATACGCTTCTGCAGCTTTAATACGCGCGGCTTTCGAAGTGCTTGAAGTAGATGATGTTGCTCGGGGCTCCCCCATGTCCTGGGCGCTTCTGGCTTTCCGGTTTTGCGAACGTGTGAACATAGTGTTACACGGAAGATGAAACTAATTTTGAAAAAATTTAAAGCTGAATTCTTTTTATTATTACTCGAAGGACCAAATGTTAAAGACAAACTAGAAAAGCCAGGGTATTAATTTAATATTTACGGGTGATACAAATATAATATTTCTAATTATAGTTTTTAGAAGACCCGAGGCCCCGTTGCCTAGAGAAGAACAATAACAACCCTTAGCAACCGGGGTTGCCACATCTGTCGCCAACAATTACTATGAAATCGAATCAACGCCATCTAGCAGCTAATTCTGCCAACATTAAGGCCGCTAGATGGCGCTCACCCGATGCCATGCAAATTCGCGTTTTTTTTCTCGCAAACGCGATGGTGAAGCTATTCACTACTCTCACTGCAACTCGCACTCAGCACTCAGGTCAACAAGCGAGTCGATCCGATAGAATATTTGCACTATGATTTTCGTGCAGTCATTTGGGGAGTTTTGGTTCTCTGTGGTAAAAACTCAAACAAAGTTTCAGACCGTATTGTGACTGGAGATGAAACTTAAGTTCGTCAATATGACTCTGGCACCAAGCAAGACTCCATGCAGGGTCACAAAAAGAGTAGAATGCCCCAAAAGAACATCAAGGTGTGTTCATCAGTTGGAAAACTCATGTCCACTGTTTACTGGTATACAGAAAGTATCTGGAATAAAGAAAAGGGTGTCAACTTAACTGGAGTGTACTAAGTTACGTTATTAAAACGTCTCCGAGATCCTGACAGGGTGAACTGGTGGGTAAAATTGGCCTGAGGTGTACTCCTACTGCATGAAACCTCACAGGCGCAAGTTGCGACGCCTGCAAAGAGTGGGTTTCAAAATTAAAAAAATGGTTGCCTGTAAAGTCGGTTTTACGGGCGAAGATTTTACGTGACAACGTCTTTTTCTCGGTAGAATATTTATTGATATGAATATAATTAAATTGCACAATAGGAACAAGGAATTGAATGAAAATAAGAATTGCACAAATTTTAACTATAGAAATATATTTTGTTTACTAAAACAAAAACTCATCGGTGACTCATCGTAACGTTACCGAGCGTTACACTTTTTCATAAGTGACTCCCAGCCGCAACCTAATTTAAGACGTTGTCACGTCAAAAAATCTATTGGTTAGACTGATCTTCATGCAAACTGTTATCAGTTCCTAGAAATTAAAAAAAAACTTTGAGGGGAAAAAACCAGCGATGAAGAGGTCAAGAGCGCAATTTGGAGGACAAACACATTTTTTTTTCGTACGTTAAAATAAATTACTTGATATTTATTTAACAAATAAATCAGAGTGAAGGAAGAATATATTAATAAAAAAAAACAAGTTAAATTTCTTACTCCTAACCCTCCATTATACGGACTTTTGGACCTCTTGTCGTAAAAACCAATCTTGTATGAAATGATTCAATTAAACTAATTTATGAAATAGGACAAATAAAATCATTTCTGATTTGATTGAGTCCAATGCTCCAGGGGGTATAGCAAAGTGCAGCAAAAACAAATTCAAAAAATATGTTAGAATAAGCAAATTTATTAAGAAAACTCAAAAACTGATTAAAAGTCAGAAATTGATGAATAAAAATGTGAAATATATTAAGGAACGCCGAAGATTAGGTGATGAACTGGATATTTATTCTATAATGATAGACAATAATTTAACTGAGCATGACAATGATGTGAAAGCATTACAATCAGAAATATCTAGTCTTAAGGAAAATCTGAGACGTTTATCTGACAGATACTCAATAACAAAAAAAGAAAATGAGGAACATATTTTGGCCCTGACTAAACTCTTGTGCAACCCGGACTCAGTTTCCAGCAGTAGTAATTGCCACACTGTTACTCAGTCAGAATGTGAATCCTCTCTTCTCAACTCCTCTCCTTCAGAATCAGCCACCAACATTTCCATCCCTGATACATGCCCTGTCACAAACACTGATAATGAACTAAATTGCAACATTGTTATGTTTAGTGATGACATTGGAAAAAGTATAGGCCATATTTTATTTAATAGTCTGGGTAAGTCAGTAATAAATCACTGTTCACCGGGTGCCTCATACTGTGATATAATTCAGAAAATTGCTGATTATAGTTTCAGCCCCAATTCAACCCTAGTTATTTTAATTGGAAACCGAGGTACTGTGAACAAAACCCAAATGAAAAAACATTGTAATACTTTATGTTCATTACTTAATGTCAATAAAATAGTGATGTTCACATTGCCTTACAGTAGGGGTCTGTCACAAGCAGAAAATGAAAAAAGGTATAAAATCAATATGACACTTGATACTGTGACATTCTCAAATAATTTAATTAATCTAATTGACATCAATCCTATTATTAATAATAATATGTACCTGACGAAAGGTAGATTTCATTTATCAAATTCTTATAAACGACAGATAGCTATGTCGCTATCTTATTTTTTTATGATTTCAGCCAATCACTTGGCTAACTACTCTGCTTTTATTGAGCAGAATGCCGTTGTACCACAGACTTTGGAACTTGTTCCAAATAATTTAAATTAGATATAGAGACAACAGAGGTAAACTCTTGCAAATTATTGACAAGAGAGAAGCCCCAAAATAATTTTATAAACTTTGTGCATCAAAACATGCAAGGCTTCTCTGGCAAAGAATTAGAAGTAGGATTATTCTTAGACTGTATGGACATACATGTCTTATGTATAACCGAACACTGGTTGAAAGTAAGTAAAGTAAAAAGTAAAAAATCATTTATTCATTTAAGCTTGTATAAAGCACTTATGACATGTCAAAAAAAGTATACAGAAATAATAATAATAAACGTAAATAAAATAGTACAATATTAGTACACATCGTGAATATACATAATGTGAATCTACCACCGGTTCGGACGTTGCTTCTTATCGAGAAGACTCCGGCAAGAAACTCGATAGTTACTCTTTTCAACTTTGTGTTTTACAAAAAATAAATTCAGAGTACAGTCAATGCGAGTAGAAAAAAGAACACAATATTGAGCAGAGGAGCAGATTATTCCTACTATGACCACAAACTTTTGTCGTTCAAGTAATCCTCTACATTATAATAACCTTGTTTCATTAACTTTGCTTTAATTGCAGACTTAAACTTGTGAAGAGGTAGATCAACAAGACTTTGAGGTATTTTGTTAAAGTATTTTACAGATTGACCCACAAATGAGTTTCCCACCTTGTGTAGCCTAAGACTGGGAGTTTTCAATTTGTTTTTATTTCTGGTATTATGTTTATGAGTGACACTGTTTTTTTTGAACAGATGCAAGTTTTTGCGCACATACATTATGTTATCTAAAATATACTGAGCATGCACAGTTAAAATATCGATCTTCTTAAATACTTCCCTAAGCGAGTCGCGTGGTCTAAGTTTGTAAATGGAGCGGATGGCTCTTTTTTGAAGTACAAAAATGGTGTTCAAGTCTGCAGCTGAACCCCACAACAGTAGACCATACGACATAACACTATGAAAGTAGCTAAAATATACTAGTCTTGCTGTTTCAATATCAGTCAAGAGTCGTATTTTTCTAACAGCACAAGCAGCGGAACTGAGTCTCCCTGCCAGGGCCGTTATATGCGGACCCCATTGCAACTTAGAATCTAAAGTTATTCCTAAAAATACAGTAGAATTTGTTAATTCTAATGGCTCGTCATTCATAGTTACAATAGTATCAACCTGTCTCACATTGGGCATAGAGAATTTGATGCACTTTGTTTTTTTTGCATTAAGTAATAAATTATTACTAGTGAACCAACATAGTACTTTTGAGAGAGTATTATTTACATCGTCAAATGCTTGCTTACCTCTGTCGACTTTAAAAATCAACGAGGTATCGTCAGCAAATAATACTATCTCACAAATATCTTTGACATAGGTAGGAAGATCATTTATATAAATAAGAAAAAGCAAAGGTCCTAATATAGATCCCTGGGGCACTCCCATACGTATGGTGGCACCGGAAGATGCAGTTCCGTTGATACTAACTTTTTGAGTTCTATCTGTAAGATAGGATTGTATTAATTGAGATGAGATACCTGAAACACCGTAATGTCTTAGCTTAATCAGTAATATTTCATGATCCACGCAATCAAATGCTTTTGAAAGGTCACAAAATATTCCTACTGCATCTTGCTTGTTTTCCCAAGCATCAAATATGTGTTTGATAAGTGCTACACCTGCATCAGTTGTGCTCTTGTGTTTAGTAAAGAAAATGATTGTATGATTAGCATTGATAATTATAGTGTCATTAGTTCGTTCTTGAGAAGTTCTGCTATTCGCGGTGGGTCACTGATATTAATTCATAATAAGTTTAAATGTAGAGAGCGAAAAGACATAGTAGCACTCTCAATTGAGCGAACCATTGAACTTTCATGTGCAGAGTTAGAGCAGATTATTATTGTTTGTGTGTATAGACCCCCTTCGGCCGATTATTGTCGGTTTGAAGAGACGATGGAAGAAGTGCTGAAGAAGGTTTGTAAAGCAAACAAGAAGGTGGTTGTATGCGGTGATTTTAATGTTAACATTTTAGACTCTTCTCAGACCTCTGTAAGATTTTTAAATCTTTTCAAATCATTTAATTTACTAAATCTATATGATAAACCAACCAGGATCACTGACACATCAGCCACCTGCTTGGACAATATTTTTTGTGAAAATATCTCAATTGAAAAATCAATTATAAATTGTTTGAAATCAGATCACTGTGGTCTATTGACTAAATTTGAGCACCGTCACGTCTCTCAATCAGTGGATATTAGTTATAGACTGGTTACTAAGAATCGAGTAGAAAAGTTCAAGAGTAATGTGAATAAAAACCTTTCTAATCTACTACCCCAATGCCACAACATAGATGATCAGTATATGCGTCTTTTTGAGATAATTAAACAGGAACATAATTTTATTTTTCCTAAGAAGAAATTAAAGGTCGATAATTTTAAGTTTAAGTTTAGTGATTGGGCTACGCCAGGCATCCATAAAAGTAGAAATAAATTATACGAATTATATGGTTTAAAAGCTAATTCTAAGTGTCAAAAACTAGTAGATTATGTCAAATTATACTCAAAAATCTTTAAGAAATCATGCCATATGGCTAAGTCTATATTTTTGCGTGACAAAATAAAACAAGCAAAAAATAAAATTAAAACTACTTGGAACATAATTAATAAGGAAACTTGTAAATCAAAACCTCGAGATCACTCATTGGCTCTTAAAATTCAAGATAATTTAATTGAGTCTGAGATTGACATAGCTAATACCTTTGAAACATTCTTTTCTAATATACCCATTGTAACTACAAGTACCTTAAATTCTAGTGCACCGCTAGCTAGGTCCCTGCTCACATCTAGTGTTGATGAGTGCTCATTTCAGTTCAACTTTGTTCATATAAATTCTCATGACATAATCAAGGTGTTTAAGGAACTTAATATGAAAAACACCGAAGATCTGTGGGGTATTTCGATAAGTCTACTTAAATCAATCATAAATATCATCTCAGCCCACTTAGCAGTACTTTTTAATAACTGCATTGACGAAGGTCAGTTTCCTAACTTAATGAAATTTAGTAAAGTCATCCCGCTTTTTAAATCTGGTAGCAAAAGTGACCCATCTAATTATAGACCCATTTCTATACTACCAGCTCTTAGTAAAATCTTTGAAAAAATTATATTAAATCAGCTGCTTTCACACTTTACTTTAAATAAATTACTACATGAGAAACAATTTGGTTTTACTAAACATAGAAGCACTACTGATGCAGGTGTAGCACTTATCAAACACATATTTGATGCTTGGGAAGGCAAGCAGGATGCAATAGGAATATTTTGTGATCTTTCGAAAGCGTTTGATTGCGTGGATTATGAAATCCTACTGATTAAGCTGAGACATTACGGTGTTTCGGATATTTCGTCTAAACTTATACAATCTTATCTCACAGACAGAACACAAAAAGTGAGTATAAACGGAACCACCTCTTCCGGTGCCACCATTAGCATGGGAGTGCCCCAGGGATCGATATTGGGCCCACTGCTTTTTCTTATTTATATAAATGACCTTCCCTACTTTGTCAAAGATATTTGTGAAATAGTATTATTTGCTGATGATACCTCGTTGATTTTTGAAATCAACAGAGGTAAGCAAGCATTTGACGATGTAAATAATACTCTTTCAAAAGTACTATGTTGGTTCACAAGCAACAATTTATTACTAAATGCAAAGAAAACGAAGTGTATTAAATTCACTATGCCTAATGTTAAACAGGTTGATACCATTATCAACATGAATGATGAGACTTTAGAAATTACGAACTCTACGGTATTTTTAGGAATTACTCTAGATTCTAAGTTACAGTGGGGTCCACATATAACGGCTCTGGCAGGGAGACTTAGTTCGGCCGCTTGTGCTGTCCGAAAAATTAGACTGCTGACTGATATTGAAACAGCAAGACTAGTGTATTTTAGTTACTTTCATAGCGTTATGTCGTATGGTCTACTGTTGTGGGGCTCAGCTGCAGACCTTAACACCATTTTTGTACTCCAAAAAAGAGCTATTCGGTCGATATACAACCTTAGGCCACGCGACTCGCTCAGAGAAGTATTTAAGAAGATTGATATTTTAACTGTGCACGCTCAGTATATTTTCGATAACATAATGTATGTGCGCAAAAACTTGCATATGTTCAAAAAAAACTGTGATACTCATACACACAATACTAGAAATGAAAACAAACTTATTACTCCAAGTCTTAGGCTACATAAGGTAGGAAATTCTTTTGTGGGTCAATCTGTAAAGTACTTTAACAAAATACCTCAAAGTCTTGTTGATCTACCTCTTCACAAGTTCAAGTCTACAATTAAAACAAAGCTGATAAAACAAGGTTATTATAACGTGGAGGATTACTTGAACGACAAGAATTTGTGGTCATAGTAGGAATAATCTGCTCCTCTGCTCAAATAATGTATATTTATTGTTCTTTTGACTGTACTCTGAATTTATTTGTTGTAAAACAAAACAAAGTTCAAAAGAGTAACTATCGAGTTTCTTGCCGGAGTCTTCTCGATAAGAAGCAACTTCCGAACCGGTGGTAGATTCGCATTATGTTTATTTAGTATATGTACTATTATTGTATTATTTTATTTACGTCTATTATCGTTTATATATATTTTTTGTGAATTTTGACATTTCATAAGTGCTTCTTTGTAAAAGCTTAAGTGAATAAATGATTTTTTACTTTTACTTTTACTTTACATTTGTTAATGTGAGATAAAAACATTAAAAAAAGCTTTTCAAAGCACATTTGTGTCTAATCTAAGGCAATAACAATTTATTTTACTTTTTTTGTAACTTTCTCTATAACTTCGAACATAGGTAAAATTAAAAAAACCAACATACTCGTAACATACCATCACGACTTTATCCCAAAGTTACTGTTGCCGTCATGGTGAACGGAACACTCAGAAGCCCACTTTCCACCAACGGTATTAGAATCCAACGTGGTAGGTGGTGAGCCTTCCGCCGCTATCCGGGTTTTTATCGATGTTTTCCATCACCGGCTAGTTAGTCGGAAAGTAAACAATGAACAAAAATATTATAGTTCTGGCCAGATTTCAACTCGGGGCCACACGATCCGCGATTCGAGTTGGAAAAACAATACTTTGTTTATTTTCTGGCAAAAAGCTGTAATGTAAGTTTTTTCCCATCGTCAAAATGACATCATGCTAAGTAGGTAACTGAATCTCTATCCATCCTTCCCCAGGTTCACGCACGTAATCAACCTAGAATACTACTCAGATCTGGTAGCAATTCTATCTCGTATAGTGGGCGACGAGCTGGTGGCGCCGCGGGAGCGCCTGCTGTGCGCGCGCGGCGTGCTGGGCGTGCTGGCGGGCGCGGGCGACGCGCTCCACGTGGACCCCGCCAAGTTCCACGCGCATCTGTACGCGAGCGCCATCGGCGTGCACGCGGGTTTGTACTTTTTATCAAAATTATACTCGTTCTTTACATAAATACATACATACATACCATCAGGCCTTTTTCCCAACGGGGTAGGCAGACACCACATCTTTCCACTTGCTACGGTCCTGACACACCTCTTGCGCTTCTTCCACTCTCATTAATACTTTCATACATGCTCGTCGATTATGGGTACTCCGGACCTGACCTTTTTTGAGCACGTCTAAGATGCGCGGGGCTAAGATGCGCGCCCTACGAGAAGAGTTGACAAAAAATCCTCCAATCAAATTTCGCCATTTCTCGATTTCTTTATTTTGTCTACCGTTCCTAACATGGCAGCAAGTGTCCCAACAATATTTTGTATGGGAATTTATTTTGTCGACAGATCCTATAGTTCGAATCGATTAGCTGATTCGATTAGTTAAATCGATTAGTTGAATCGACTAGTTTAATCGATCATTTCGATTCCTTGTATCGTTTAGCTACATCAATTATTTAAATCGATTATTTGTATCGATTGTTCATAGCGATAATATCGTGTCTTCAAATCAGTACTATTGATAATATCGATTATAATATTAATAAATCTGTGTAAAACATGTCTACACCCCTTTGTCATCTGAGGAAACTTGTCTTGTCTA
Organism: Udea olivalis; assembly: GCA_947369235.1. Lineage (NCBI taxonomy): Eukaryota > Metazoa > Arthropoda > Insecta > Lepidoptera > Crambidae > Udea > Udea olivalis. The sequence continues at coordinate 15,249,671 of OX376361.1, forward strand.
CCTCTTTGTCGACTCTCAAAGACGAGAAACGAGAAATTACCTTATGTTGCGCATCTCTATGTCAGTCTAGGCCTTCCCCTTTCAACAGCGCCATCCACCCTTGCCTTGTAAATTTGTTTCGTTAATCGCCTTTCATCTATCCTTTCCATATGCCCAAACCATCTCAGCATTCCCATCTCAATATATAAAAAAAAATACATAAACATTAGGGTCAAAATGTATTAGAACAAACAATCAGTGTTTTTTTTTATATCAGTACCTAAAAAATTTTTTGTCATGTGAAATTTTAATTTCCTGAACACTTTTGCATCACTTATCAGGAAACGATGAATATCCATTACATACTTTGTATTAGCGAGTTTAAATAATAATTTTACCATATACGAGTATGTAAAGCTTCAACAATATCGATTTTCCACACAACTGTTTCACTGTTTTTGGGTTGCATTTTGAGAATCTTCCCATTGGCATGGCATTATGGCAGCTTCAGTACCTACTTTGCTCACATGTCAGCCAGTTTTTGGTTCCAATTTTTTCACGATAACTATTTGAGATTCTATTCAAATCTGGCTTCATTTTAAGATTTGGACCCAAACCAAAAATGTTTTGTTAGACTCTTAAAAGATTTTCACTAATCCAAAAATAATGGCGTTTCAATATGTTTCCCAGGCGCATCCCACGAAGACGCAAAGATAATCATAGAAGGTGCTAGTCAGATCTGCGCGCGCGCGCGCCGCGTGTCGCCCGCCGTGCTGCAGGCCTTCGCCAAGCGCCTGGCCACGCTGGCGCTGCAGCTGCAGCACAACGGGGCCCTGGCTTGCTTGGCCTTGCTGCATCAGTTTGGACAGGTGAACGTAGCTCGACACTTTAGTTTAGATAAGAGAGATCCTCAAGACACAATTTAGTTTTTTATTAGGCAAGGTTGTTTCAAGAAATAAAATGTAAAAAAACAAAGTAAATAATTACTCTAGCTTAAGCCGGGTCCAGACGAGTGTAACGTGTAATGTAATGTAGCGAGTAAGGTAACGAAAATTTTGTGTCAGGAAGGATCTACGAGCATTACATGTAACGCTCGCGCCGACGATTGCGCTGATCCATCGGCTGGCACAAAGGCGCTCACAGTTCTTGTTTGGATCGCGTTAAATTCATGTGCCGTCCACACAGTTGACGCAAAATTTAACGTAATCTTGCATTACACGTTACACTCGTCTGGACCCGGCTTTACAAACAAACATACCTAGCTGCCCGACCGTTTGATATTACTTTACCAATATTCTGGAGCTTCTTAACGGTCGCCAGAAGTGTAGATGTTCGAAGTGATTTTTGAAATTTATGAAATATTAAGTTGTTTATAATATTTTAATAAGTATTTCAAGGCTATATTAGCTGTTTATACGTGGTTTTTCAATCAATCAATCAAACGCTTTATTTGTTAAACACAGGTTACAGTGGATGGTCAGAAAACAAAATGATCGCTATGTTTTGCCTTTCCTAGGCGTACAAATATTAACTTATACAATAAAATAAATTAATAACAATATTTCAAATATCATGCATAGACATTTTTGAAAATATTTAAAATTGGATACCTAATGGGTCATTAATTATATAATAATTTAAATTCCAAATTTATAATTTAAATGTTAAATTAATTTGTCACGCAAAAACTCATCTATAGTGTAGTAACATTTTTCCAATAACATTTTAGACAGTTCCTTATTCAAATTCGCTAGTTCTAAAGATTTCAGTGAAGGAGGAAGTTTGTTGTAAATCTTAGGTGCCATTCCAAGGAAAGATTTTTGCAGAAGGGCAGTGTTAGCTGACACAATGCACAGCCTTCCTCTATTTCTTAAATTTAAACTATTAAGTTGTCCAGCTGTAGTAAATAGCCTTATGTTGGTTTTAATGTTTAAATTTACCAGTTCATATATGTAAATACATGGGAAAGTCATCAATCTCATAGACCGGAAAGAAGGCCTACAGCTTACTGTTGACGCTATTCCACACATCGCCCTTACACATCTTTTTTGTGCTTTGAAAATAGTTTCTCTGGCGGATGAGTTACCCCAGAATATGACTCCATAGCGTAAACAGGGTGCCACAAAATCATGGTAGGCTGTAAGCACTGAATCCAAGTTCACTTCCTTTGATAACTTATACAGAGCATATGAATGTTTACTTAATTTTTTTATAATTTCCTCTGTTTGCGTTTGTCATTTCACATTTTTATCAATATATATTCCTAAAAATTTAGAATTGTCAACTGTTTTAATAATATTATTTTTATATTTAATGTCAAGTACTGGATTAGATAATTTTTGAGAATAAATTATTAATTTCGTTTTATTCAGATTATTTAATAAGTTATTGCAATTTAGCCAATCAATTACTATTTCTAAAGTATTACTAATTTCAGAGATGGGCCGAGTACTCAGTTAATACTCGGTACTTGGCGTACTCGGCGGGTTTTTAATACTCTTACTCGGTCCAATTATTCGGTTTTAATGCTGAGTATACTCGGTCTAAGTAAAGCAGGTGTCTGGTGTTATTTGTGACCCTAAAATGCCGATCATGCTGAAGGGGCTGGTCTATAAAACCATCATTAGGCATCATATTTTCGACGACCGACTTGGTGTAATGGTTAAGAAGTTGGCTACTACACCAGAGGTCGCGGGTTCGATCCCCGCACAGTACAAACATTTGTGTGCATGAACATGTCTGTTTGTACTGGTCTGGGTGTCTCCTATGTATAATAAGTATGTATTTACAAAAGAAAATGTATTTAAGTATGTTTATCCGTTGTCTAGTATCCCATAACACAAGCTTTAATTAGCTTACTTTGGGGCTAGATGGCGCTGTGTGGAATAATGTCCAGGGATATTTATTTATTTATTTATTATTTATTATTAGGCCTGTCCTTTAATATGGCAGTGAAACATGGCCGTTACTAGAACGACAGAAGCAGGAGCTGCGCGTCACGAAAATGAAGATGCTGCGGTGGATGTGTGGAGTCTCACGCAAAGATCTCGTGCGGAATACCCACATCCGCGGCAGCCTTTGTGTTCGTGACATAACAGACAAAATGCAGGAGTGCCGCCTTCGTTGGAATGGTCATGTCTCACGGAGATCGGCAAACTTCGTGGGCAACAAATGTCTGGCCATGCCGCCCCCGCCAGGTACCGGTAGAAGAGGTCGACCCAAGAAGCGGTGGCTCGACGTCGTCAAGGGTGACATGCGTGCCAACAGACTCACCTCTGAGGATGAACAAGACCGTGCGAAGTAGGCCAAAAACATAAGACGGTGGGACCCAACACACCAGTGTGAGTTCACAACCGGGATAAACGCACGGATGATGAGGATGATGTTTATCAAAAAGTATTTATTATTAATTTGGGAAATCTTTGACAATCTCAATTATGTTGTATCGTATGGGTGAGGGGTGTATCAACGCGAGCCGGCCGCTCGCGCCGCGCGTTCCTGTTTGTACTTGCTTACGCGCCCCAAACAGGAATTTGATTGAACCGAGTTACTCGCCGAGTACTCTGTTGGGAAAAAAATTAACCGAGTAAAACTCTGTACTCGTTATTCGGCAAAAGTGCTACTCGGCGCATCTCTACTTTCCTTTTCGTAGTCAATTAAATTATTTTTCTCTATTATAACAGTATAGTCATCCGCAAATAACACCACAGGGTGTTGTATCCATTTTGGTAAGTCATTAATGTAAAGTAAAAACAATAATGGTCCTAAGATACTACCCTGCGGGACGCCGTACTCATTTTTCTGCACACCTGATTGAATCTGATATTCTTGGGCTGTTTTTACGTTTACGTGAGATATTTCAGTATATTGCTCCCTATTATTCAGGTATGATTCGAAAAGTTTTAAGATGTTGCCTCGAATGCCGTATGAATTTAATTTCTTTAGAAGTATCGAATGGTCTACATAATCAAATGCTTTTTGCATGTCTATAAATATTGTGCAAATTGAATTCCTTCTGTCCATGTTCATCATTATGGGAAACACCAGGTCATATAGAGCTAAGTTAATTGTTTTGTGTTTTCGGAAGCCTTTTTGTTCCTTGGCCAAAATATTCTGGTTTCCTACATAATGCCTTGTATATAAACTTTTCAAAAACTTTCTGTAGTTTTTTAAATCTTCTTTTCGTTCTTTTTTGTAGATCGGAACAATGACGGTTTTCTTTAGTTGGTTAGGAAAAACACCTTCGGATATATAAATATTTATTATATAACTGAGAGGCATTGCTATAATCTTGGCAGTTTGCTTGATAACATTAGTGCTTATTACGTCGTATCCCACGCTATTGGTATTTTTAGGGAGCAAATTATGTCTTCGATATCTTGTGGAACAGACGGAGCAACAAATATTGAATTCATATTGGAGTTTTGAATTTTATATCTGGAGGGATTCATTGCATTAACATTACTTAGTTTTTGATTGATTTACATAGTAATTATGAAAAGGTTCCGCAATTTCTGATGGCTATGTTATATTTTTTGTAGTGTCCACAATTTTTGTTATAGGGTCTCTGGGATAACTATTTTTAACATTATTGATTACTTTCCACGTAGCAGCTGATTTATTAACAGTTTTTTTGATGAAATAACTGTTTTGTGATTTTTAGCAACCTTAATGATTCTTTTTAAACGATTTGTGTAGCTTTTAAGGTTCATTTAAGTTGTTAGGTTCGGATTTATTCTATAGTGCCATAAAAGTTCTCGTTCCCTTTTCCTACATTTTTTAAGACCACGTGATATCCATTCAGATTTCTTTCTTATTGAATGAATGAATGAATGATTTATTTCATAGAATATGGTACAATAATACGATGTTAGGTCAAATTGGTATTGGCGCAGCATATTCTACCTCTTTACAGGTATAGGAATGTTACAATATCATACAAAATAAAATACAATTAGAGTTAAAATGTGAAAATAATCCTATACAATATTTCAATCAAAGCTTCTAAGGTCAAACATGGAATATATTAATTAGCATTGTTATGGTCTAGAAACTCCCTAATGGAATAAAAACAATTCTCGATTAAAAAATTATGCAACTGAGATCCAAATTGCTTTCCATTCAGTGCGCGCAAGTATTCGGGCAAAGCATTAAAAACCTTGATTGCCATACAGAGTACATTTTTTTGAACCAAAGCTAGTTTTGAATCACCTATTTCGAGTATATTCTTTGGTCTAGGACGTAATTCCTTTAAATATTCCCTTTTAACCTCTTTAAAACATTTTGGATAATTTTTAGCAAATATGCAAATTTGCTTAATGTACAAAGATGGCAATGTCAACAATTTGCGTTCTTTAAATAACGGTCTACATGAATCCAGGTAATAAGCTCCAAACAAAGATCTCAGACAACTTTTTTGGACTCTAAATAGAAGTTCCATATTTGTACATATACATATTATCTTGATTACCGTTTTTAAAGGGAAACATAAGTCAAATATACCTTTGAACGTATTCAAGAACAAATCATAGGCTTCATTAGGGTCGTTAGAGTTTAACACGTCAGAAAATGTAAAACTGGCTAAGGCGTTTTTGAATTTGTCAAGATTATCTTTACAATAATCCCGTCTTTTGATCCGCCAAAGTTTAAGCGCACACGTTTTCTTGACTGGACATTTTAATATTTGTGCTGTGTGATCCGACAAACCTAAATCTACAACTTCTCCTTTACATCCCTTTATATCGTGGGCAATATTGTCAATACATGTCATACTTTCTAATCGTGTAGGTTGTTTTATTTCTAATTTAAGATTATGACTGAACAATAAGTTTTAAAATTCTACAGTATTCTTATTCCTATTAAGTAAATTGATAGTGAAATCTCCACACACAATAATTTTTTTGTTCTTGTATTTATTTGCTATTTAAATAAAATGTTCTCTATTATTCCAAAGAACACGTTGCTATCAGAATTTGGTCGTCTATATACACAAATAATCAAGATGTTATGGTCAACTAATTCGACACAGCAGCATTCGGCAACGAATTTTACCGAAAAGCCTTTTACATTATCTAATTTTCTAAAGTTATGTCCTAATCTAACCAATATACAAGCTCCACCGCTCCGTGTCTCCCTTGAACAACTTGCAGCGAGTACATAACTAGGTACATTTAGCACATTGTTGTCTTCATATAGCATGTTATGCTCAGTTATACATATTATGTCAATTTTCTTATCGTTGTCTTCAAGGTCTTCCAGTTGCAAAGTTAGTAGTTCTGATTTGGTACATAACCCATTAATGTTCTCGTGTGAAATGTAGATGGAATTATACACGAAAAAGATTCCTGTTTCTTGAAATATCTGGTTTATTTGGAGGATGTGGTAAATCATTTTCCTGGTTTATTACGCGATATTGCAGCGCATCTGGGATGTTTGCAGATGCGCAGGTTGATGGCTTTGCAGCCATCATACGCAAGCGGTGCGCCTCCCTGCTTGCGCGGAGTCGCGGCAGCCCTAACAGGCTTCTGAGCGTATTTGCAGGCCGGTGGGACTCTCCTCTCCTAACAAGGTGGATGCGGGTTCACACAGATGTGAATTAATAATGTTATGGAACTGTATTTTTTGTGTAATGTACTAACAAATAGGTATAAGAATCATTATTTTAATACTAACACTATATGAGTCATTGTTGTAACTCGAAATAAATGTTTTGATTGATTGATTGATTACGTAGCAATAGTCGCTCTGGATTAGCTTAGAAACATCATGTATTAAGGTGTCCATTCCAAGGTTATTCAGCTTGCCACTAAATGAAGAGTACCTACATATTTAAATCAAGATCTCTATTTGAATCGAAACATGTGGCGTATTTATGTGACTCAGTATCTAGGTAGAGTAGATTGTTGAATGTTTCTACTCGGCAGTTGTATATAGTGGCGCCACAGATATACTCGTACGTTGGTGCACATATTACCTTATTTGTGTTTGTTATTTTATTTAATGTATTTCTTAAAATATGTATTAGTTCTATGTAGTTATTTGTACTAGAAAAGTCTTTCTCACCGATAAGTATCACGCAGTAATCATTCATTGTTAAGTTTTTTACTTTCTGGTCTATGTTTTTGAGCATTTCACTAATGCCTCCTTGTGGTGTAATGTATTGGCAATAGGCAAACTGTGAATCAAATTGCTTCCTCAGTGATCTTAAAACATTGTTTTTGTTATTGCTACTGAGTAAGCAAATCTTTCTTTTATTTAATGAACTACCCTGTTCAGGGAAGGTTTCATTTTCTCTAGTATTTATTTCATTAAGGTGCTGACGTTGATCCCTATGCTGGATTTTGGTCTCGTTATTTTTGCATAATGTTTGTTTGGTTTCACAGCAAGGAGAGGGGGTCATTGAGCTATATAACTAGAGAAGTAGGCCTCATTACCGCGTGTCAAAAAAAGTGTAACCACTTTTTACCCGCGATAACGTAGCTTTGAAACCACTAATTATTAAAGTAAATATATATTTGTCTCACTTCCACAAGTCACAAGGACAATACCGCCGCTTAGATTAGACAAAGACAGAAACACAAAAATGTGAAATCGGGTTTGTGTTGCCTACCATACGAAATTTTACCCATAATAATGAATGAAATAGTTTTCATTAATTATGATTAATAGTGAAAGAAATTGATTGGAATTATTTGAAATGTATTGCTTTTATACAAATATCGAACTTTATTTTGTATAGTGTAATATGAAATAGATTTTTTGTAAGTATTTACATTTATGTATTTTTTTTCTTCTGTAACTGGTGAAGTTATGTTTACCGGTCAAAGGTTACTGAAAAAAAAGGCCAAGTATGAGTCGAATCACGAACTACGGAAATAATAGACATCTTTTGTTTCAATTTTTTTTTAAACGTAATAGGGAGCAAACGAGCTGGAAGGTCACCTGATGGAAAGTGATCATCTCCGCACATGGAAAACTGCAACACCTGAGGTGTCACCTATGCGTTGCTCGCCTTTTAAATGGGAATACGCTCTCTTCTTGAAGGCTCCAATGTCATATTCTTTTGAAAATACCGCCGCAGGAAGATCGTTCCATATCTTGGACGTACGCGGAAGAAATTTACGCGTAAAACGTACGGTAGTTGAGTGCCAGCCATCCAGGTGATGAGCATGGAATTTCAACTTATAACGTGTCATGCGATGATGAAATTCAGCGGCAGGTATAAGATCAAGCAATTCGTCTGAGCACTCAGATGGTAGAAAACGCAGAGTGATGCAACGTCCCTCCGTAGGGCCAAAGGATCTAAGCGGTCGAAAATCACAGGGTCGTTGACAATTGGAGCGGCTCTCCGCTGTATACGGTCAAGAGGATGGAGAAGATACTGTTTTGCTCCAGCCCAAAGATGGCAGCAGTACCTACTCCATGTGCAGCCTTACTTGTGCCTTGTAAAGTTGAAGGCGCTGAGACTAAAATTTAGCTGCATTTCTTCTTATTCGCTCTACCTACGGTTTTTTTCAGTTCCTCTATGATGTCTCTTAATTTTTAAAACTTTCTTTCTAATCTTTTATTTTTCTATTCTATATTTTTTATGTTCCTTAGTTTTCGTGTGGATACAACTCTTAGACGGTTAATTATTTTTCTCATTTTGTTCTTTCGCAGTGTTTCAGTTATTTCAGCAAATAACGCCATCGGTTTCCACAACATCCATATCCAAATTCTTTTCTACTGTAACTTCTATCGGTTTTTTAGAATAAGATGAAAAATATACAACACATTTTTTTTTATCAAAAAACCACTATAAAAATGATTACTAAGTTATTGAACAATTAATTATAGAACAACATCTTCAATTCTTTAAACCCATTTGAATTACCTAGCCCTGTTGAAACTTTACTTTAAATAAGCATTGGAATTGCTTCGTTAAATATAACACAGCCACAATCGCTTTTTGGTCTTAGTTTGTCTTGATGCCGCAAATGCTTTGAACAAATGACAGTAGATTTAAGGGGTAGCCAATCAGTCTCTTTTCTCAGCAATCGCATTACTTCCACCCATTTCGTACGGCGTGCTGCATCTTTTTGTACCCTGTAAAATTATTATTAATATAGAATAGATAATAAAATAAAGTTACTATATTATTTGTTAGTGCACTAAAATAAGATGTATTTATATCTTTAATATTATTCCATAACTTACATATTCACCCATAAATGTGGGAAAACCAAAATTGGTTTTTAGTGGTAACACTGAACCTAAATTGCAATATTCAATGTTTTATTTCAGTTTCACGTGTTTTACGATAATTTGATTATTTAAACAACAAACATAATGTGGAAAGTAATTCTGCATAATTTATTATGTGTTTGAGACCTTGAAATGCATTCTTTCACTACACAACTATAACACCATGTATTTTTACACCTATGTTTAAAGAAATAAATTTATTTCTTTGGTTAAAAATGGTTAAATGTCAAATCAATCAATCAATCAATGATTGATTGATTTGACATTTAACCATTTTGGAGAATGTTCAACTCGGTCGACGTCACACTAAGCACTGAGTTGAAGTTAGCCGGGCATATGTCTGTGGACATATGTGCGGTGGCAACGCTTTGACGCAGAAGTTGCTAATCTAGTATATATAAATCAATGTTTTATGAATTTTGTATAATAAAATTAATATAGTGCTTAGAATATTAAAAAATAGAGATAAATTGCAAGCTGAAAGTTTTTTTTCCGCCCAACGATTTACGATACTTCGTGTTCAGACAAATAAGAGTACCCCCTGGACAAATGGTGTTTCGTATTTTCAGTTCAGTTTAAAAATACCAATTCTCTCTCTAGTACTACGCTGTTATAAAATCAATATTTAACGTCAATATTATTTTCCCCAGCAAAGTAAAGCGGTCTCAAACCTCCTGCAACCGGACGCGGAGTGCGGTTCCGGGCGCTTCGACCCTCAGCTGCCCTCGCCGGAGCACTGCAACGCGCACGCCGCCGCCCTGCACGACGCCTGCGCCCTGCGCCGGCACTACCACCCCGCCGTGCGCGGCGCCGCCCGCGGCCTGCTGCAGGGCAGCCTTCCGCAAGAGTTCAACAAGCTGTGAGTATCTCCACCATAGGTACGATTGTCTACCAAGAGTTTACACTAGAGATGTGCTAAACTATTTTCACAGTAAGATGATATGCCTGACCTGACAGCTCTTATTGTTCCGTGTCACGCATACTATTTCAAACTAAATAAAAAGAAACTGGCAAAAGAAAATGTTATAAACTATTAAAAAAACTATTGTTCTTTCGAATCTTATCAAGTAAATTATTGTTATTATTATTCACCGTTAATATATAAAATAAATGAATATAAATATCTGGGACAATTCACACCAAGATCATCTGACCCCAAACTAAGCAGAGCTCATAATATGGGCGTCAGAGACCGATAAACATACTTAAATATTTCTAAATACCTACTTAAATAGATAATAAATGAAGTATGTATTTGAAATTAAATTAATATATCTTTACAGCGCCTGATGCGTGAAAAGGAACGCCATTCAATAGTGTATTGACACTACTGAATAAATCGATGAATAGGAGCGACCATTTTGTATTTTGTAATCACGTCATTCGCATCAGTACCAGTGCGTCTGCCTTGTGTGCAATTTTTTAATTATTATTTTCGAGATACCGCGTTTTATTCTATTACTTATTAGCCATAACCCGTTTATTAAGAATTTATTTAAAAATTAAAAATCGGTAAATCTGATTCCATTTCCTTTGCCTACTCGAGTAAATTACATTCGTTACAGCACATTATTTGACAATTATGAACTGTCAGGGGATATCATCATACGGCGAAAGTAGTATAGTTATGACTTTGGCTGACTAGCCGATTAGTCGGTTGCAAATCGGCCGATTAGTCTGCCAAGCCGATCACGATTTCGGGATTTCTGTAACGTTTCGTTTACAGCTCATTCGGGTGCAAGTTGCTAACGCCGCCTGCGCACGTATCAGAGTCCGTTTTGTTTACGTCGCATTGTTGTTTGATTTACGCTATTGAAAGGGTCAGAGCACTATTTTTGTGTAAAAAAGTGTTTATTTGTTGAGATAATACTGTTTTGTGTTAATTAAAGTAAAAGAGCTCAACTGTTTAATCATGTTAGAAGGAAATCTCATGTAGGTATGGTTGTTTTTTGAACAATTAGACAATAATTCCCATAAAGTTGAATGTAACTAGTGCTGAATGATAACTTCTCGTGGTAAAAACAGCAAATACTTGTACAAGTATAAACAACCATATTACCCACCGACATCTAGCCCTGATACCTCATGTTCTGCTATTATATCAAAGAAAAACCTTGATTTTAATTGAGATATACATACGAAATATGAAGCCGGATAGTCGGCGGTCCTTGTCGACTAGTCGCAGACTACTACAGTGCCCGGATAGTCTGCTTTACAGACTAGTCGGCACATCTATAGTTTACACAAAACACAGCCGATAGCGTCCGCGTAAACCGTGTTGACGTTTTTATATGGGATTTCGGTACATCGCCCCCAATACCACAAATGGCATACACATTTCCGAAGGCATCTATCGTAGTTTATGTGACAAACATAAAGTAGTCATACTGGTCTCGTAAAACAAATGCTAAGCGACAGTGGAGGGAATGGCTTTGCGTACGAGTAATGTATACGAAGAAATGAACCACCAATTTGGCCCTCAATTAGCTCACTGCTCAGGTCCTGGGCAGCGTTCTTAGATGTCGAAACAGGCCCCCGATTCAGAACGAAGTTATCGACCGATTCGGTTTATTTGTTTCAATTATACTAAATGATCCGCTTAGCGGTAGCATTATCACTATTTGATTAAGTATTAGAGCTGTCAAAAGTTAAATAAACGATTGGAAAGGGTATAATAAGTAATCGTTAGAGTTTATTATTAAACTCTTTTTCTTTATGTGTCTGTTATATGTTCCGGTAGGTGATATTTTTATAGCCGCTATGGCTATGGCTGAGTGTAATTTTAGGGGAGACGTCGGTATGTTTAGCTACTTTCTTCGATTCGATCGGCTATTCCGAGTAGTTGTCCCTGGTAGTGACTACCTAATTTGTCGACAGTGCCCCCACCAAAATCTTCGAGTTGTACGACGGCTCCCAGATGTCGCTCCGGCCGGCCGTGCCGCCCCCCGCGCGCGCCCCCGCCCCCGCCAAGTACAACGGCTGGGCGCAACACGACTTCAAGACTTTGTGCGAAAACGTAGAGAAAAGTGTTCAGCTGGTCATCACTGGAGATGTTAAATAAAATATGACTGCTTATTTTTTGGCTTTTATTTAAAATACACTATATTAAATGGCACGGCGATTATATTTACAGGATTATGCCTCTCGCGTATAGTAAAAAGTGGTTATTAAGTTACATTTAGTTAATTTAAGGATACATCAAAATTATAGATTAAACTGATTATTATTTAGTAATCCTAGGCTTGCTGCAAAACCTAAGGGTACGTTTCCACCAGAGATGTGCGAGGGTGCGTTGCGAGGAATGTGTTAGTTGACAACCAATATAATCGCGAAGCTAGGTTAAAGAAACAATTTTAGCGGTTCTTAACACACATTCCTCGCAACGCATCCTCGTACATCTATCATGGTATCATCATGGTGGAAACGCACCACCTAAAAGAGCGATTTCGTGGCCCAAAAATATCTAGTTCACTCGTAGTAGAACTGGAAAGAGATAGCGCGATGAGGTAACACCCCCCCCTTATAGCAATATACTCTTATACTCATTGGGTAACCTCATTAGGTTAGGAATAACTGATCTAAGGGATGTCCTCGAAAACATCAGAAAATAAAATAAAGCATTACTGAACTACTTTTTCCTTACACGCGCGAACGTATCCGACGAGGAAGGCAACTCGTTTCTTCTTTGCGAACTCTAGTACTTTTTTGGCCTCTTCTCTCTTATCTGAAATGTACTCCCACATGGAGGACAGTCCCGACCGCCATCTGAAAAAACAGCAATATGGGTTTAAAATGTTTACTTACTACGAGAGTTGCGTGGAAATCTGACATTGTTTCTGCATTGTGTACATTATGATATAAGTGCGGTAAGTTGTAAATTACAGCCGAGGCGATATTGCTAGCCCGAGCCGCAGGCGAGCGCTACAAGCAAGCATGTATTATCAAAGCGCACGTATGTCACACGACGTTTTATAACATATGTGCGAAACGAATAAATCTTTAACCACTTGTTAAAGCAGTTATACAAATTTTTACTTGTTTACAAATTAGCGATGCGCGCGCATCATCGCTTTTTTTTAAGGCATAAAAAACAGCCAATAATATTAATAACGTAAATTAATATTTGTGTGTTTTTGTTACAGATAAATGGTTGTAATTTATTGTCAAAATTAATTAAATGAAAGAATTAAATGTTTATTTATTACATTTCATCTCCCAAATTTTTTTTTTTTCATAAAATGTTGACCTCTTTTCTGACATAAAAACTCTGCTAAAATTTAAAAAAGTACCGTTCGTTTTAGACGGAGCATCTTGATAAACCGTGAGTTTTACCTTAAAAAACATTACAATAACGCACAAGTGCGTAATTAGATACAATACGATATTGAAATTGGTGAAATAAGAGACCCTTTACGAGCAAATATGTTATAAATAATATTACAATAATTCAGAAACACAAGTATCTTGAGGAACAAGTTCCGTAACCTTTTTGCTTTTGTATATATTTGGTTAGCGCCGGGAATGGCATCATTCCCATAATTATTTATTGCTAAATATAAAGGCCTGCGCAGACGACGGATTATCCGCGGCGTACTTTTTTGTCCGTCAAAATAGATCCCTTATAAACTGTTTCTAGCAACGCACACGAACGACTAAAAGTACGCTAAACCAAAAATCGGCCGAAACACCGCGGACGCCCACGGAGCGTAAAAAAATAGAACGAACGAACTATGAGCAGTCAACATACACGGCGGATTTTAGTCCGTGTTAAAAGTAGTATTCTCTTTTGAAATGTCTTCTCTTTTACTTAAACTTCATGTAAATTACAGCACAACGTTTTCTCAGAATATTTAAATACTCTCGAACAAAAACAGATCGCATACCGTGTGCGTTGTGTCCGCGGTAACTCCGCGGCGAACTTTTTATTCGCGGAGCGTACTTTTTTCTACGCCCGCGCCGCGGAGAAAAGTACATACATACATACATACATACCACCACGCCTTTTTCCCAACGGGGTAGGCAGAGACCACATATTTCCACTTACTACGGTCCTGACACAGCTCTTGCCACCTCTTCTTCCACTCTCATTAATCCTTTCATACATGCTCGTCGATTATGGGTATTCCTGACCTGACCTTTTCTGAGCACGTCTTGGACTTGTCCTAAGTACGTCCGTCTAGGCCTTCCCCTTTCAACAGCTCCATCCAACCTCGCCTTGTAAATTTGTTTCGTTAATCGCCTTTCAGCCATCCTTTCCATATGCCCAAACCATCTTGGCATTCCCATCTCAATTTTTGTGACAACATCCTCTTTCACACCACATCGCTCTCCTATTTTGGCGACACGATTGGCGCAGTGTGCTGTAGCACGGTTTCTCGCTTTGGCTTCCGTGGTGTCCCGGGTTCGATTCCCGGTCGGGTCAATTCAGAAAAAAATGACTTTTTCTAAATTGGCTCGGGTCTGGGTGTGCTGGGAGACGCCCCTGGCTTATTTCCCTGTCTGGTACCTCGTAACACAAGGATATTTAACCTTACTTCGAGACCATGGCAAGTGGTGTGTTGTCTGGCGCATATTTATATTTATTTATATTTATATTTATTTATATTATGCTATTCCTTACTTTATCACACAATGTCACAAAAGTACATAATATGTCAAATTATCCGCAATTTATATGAATTCCTAATTTTAAACAAGTGACGATAACAAATGCGATAAACAAAGGACTCAGTTAAGTTTCTAAGTTTGTTTTCCGATTTTGGAAAAACAAAATAAAAAAATACTCACTCGGCATCCTGTTTCTCCCAAAAATGCAGTTCCCCGTCGATCTTCAAGTACTCTTCCTGCTGCGACTTCAGGGAGTCCAGCCTCGCCGAGAGCTGGCGCTGCTCGGAAGCCCACGCGCCGGCCTCGGCGGCCTCGCGGGCCAGCTCTGTGTCGAGGGCCTCTTGTTCGCGTTGGATTACAGATTTCAGCTCCGATATTTTTGCGCGAGATTCTTCCTGGAGTTGGGAATTTGAAAATAATTTTAGGGGTCTAATGAACTGATTACATTGCTTATTCTTGTAAAGTAAAGAAAAGTGAAGTAAAGTAAAAAAATATTTATTCATTTAAGCTTGTGCAAAGCACTTATGACATGTCAAAAAAAGTATATAGAAATAATAAACATAAATAAAATAGTACAATATTAGTACATATCGTGAATATACGAGTACATAATGTGAATCTACCACCGGTTCGGACGTTGCTTCTTATCGAGAAGACTCCGGCAAGAAACTCGATAGTTACTCTTTTGAACTTTGTTTGTTTTACAAAAAATAAATTCAGAGTACAGTCAATGAGAGTAGAAAAAAGAACACAACATTGAGCAGAGGAGCAGATTATTCCTACTATGACCACAAACTTTTGTCGTTCAAGTAATCCTCTACATTATAATAACCTTGTTTCATTAACTTTGCTTTAATTGCAGATTTAAACTTGTGAAGAGGTACGAGGGTCATTCAATAAATACTTAGCCTACAAAAAGTGAACGAAAATTTTGGAATAGTGGCAATTTATTTTTCAACATAGTCTCCTTCTGGTTCGATACACTTAGCCCAGCGATGCTCCAACTTTTTTAACCCGTCCGAAAAATAGTTTTTGTCAAACTCTGCAAAATAGGCCTCCGTGGCGGCGATGACCTCCTCATTTGATCCATATCTATTCCCGGCGAGTGATTTTTTCAGATTAGGAAACAGAAAGAAGTCACAAGGACCCAAATCTGGAGAATGGATGGGGCAGCAATTCGTAGCGTAATTCGACCAATTTGGCCATGGCAACGGCAGACGTGTGAACCGGTGCGTTGTCGTGGTGAAACAGGACTTTTTTCTTCGCCAGATGGGGTCGTTTTTTCTTTAATTCGGCGTCGAATCGGCCCAATAAATCGGCATAGTAAAGCCCTGTAATTGTTTTACCCTTCTCGAGGTAATCGATGTAGATCACACCTTGTGAATCCCAGAAAACGGTGGCCATAACTTTTCCGGCCGATTTTACAGTTTTCGCCTTCTTTGGAGCACGTTCCCCGGTCTGGATCCATTGTTTTGATTGCTCCTTGGTCTCTGGTGTGTACCAGTGGATCCAGGATTCATCGACGGTCACAAAACGACGCAAAAACTCCGCTGGATTCCGCTTAAACAGCGCCAAACACGTCTCCGATGTGGTCTCACGGTTGCGCTTGTTTTCCGGTGTGAGTAAACGCGGCACCCATCGCGCCGACAGCTTTCTCATGCCGAGTTCCTCGTGAAGAATATGATTCACTGTTCCTTCTGAAATGCCTACAGTCTCAGCTAGCTCCCGAACCTTCAATCGGCGATCTGCCAATACGAGATCATGGATTTTTTAAATGTTTTCCTCCGTAGCAGCTGTTTTCGGTGCACCTGGACATGGTTCATCAAAAACCGACGTACGGCCACGTGCAAACTCGTTGAACCAATTCTTGACGGTGGCCATCGATGGAGAAGAGTCACCGTACACAGCATCCAAGCGCTCTTTGATTTCGATGCGCGTTTTCCCTTCTAAAAATAGGAATCGAATCACCGAACGATATTGCTCTTTTTCCATTTTTGTAAAACCGATCGACACGTTCGCTTCCATAAGTTGTCAAATTAAAACAAATGAAGGGATCGGAATGAAAATTTGAAAAAAGAATTAAAAAAGAATGTGCTACACTGTGGTTAAACTCTTTTGAAACTACAGCGCCCTCTGGCGATGAGGCTAGGTACTTATTGAATGCACCTCGTAGATCAACAAGACTTTGAGGTATTTTGTTAAAGTATTTCACAGATTGACCCACAAATGAGTTTTCCACCTTGTGTAGCCTAAGACTGGGAGTTTTCAATTTGTTTTTATTTCTGGTATTATGTTTATGAGTATATTGATTTTGATATTCTTTTAAGTTTAGTATTCTAGGTAAGATCATTTAATTAAATTTAACAATGTTGAATTTAAGTCATATCTTGATAAATCCGCATGACTGTGATGGTGTCAGGAACGGTGGGCGTAGAGTTTACTTTAGTGTAACATAATTAAATAAATGACAATCACAGCTTAGATTTATCCAAATTTAATTTACTTGATACTTTTAAGGTTTACAGAGTAATATTCGAAGGAATCTTTTAATCTTTGAAAGACAGTTTTATAACCTAGTGCAGATACCAGTCTCTCACATTAATAGCTCACCAAATGTATTGTTAAAAAAGCTACACCTACAAGAGTAAGCTATATATTGAGTCTGAGATTGAAATAGCAAATACATTTGAAACTTTTTTTTCTAATATACCTATTGTAACTACAAGCACGTTAAATTCTAGTCCACATATAGCTGAGTCCCTGCTAACATCTAGTGTTGATGGGTGCACAAAACAGTTCTGCTTTGATCATGTTGATTCTCATGACATCCTCAAGGTATTTAAGGAACTTAATATGAAAAATACCGAAGATTTGTGGGGTATTTCGATTAATCTACTCAAATCAATCATTAATACGATATCACCCCACTTAGCTAAACTTTTTAATAATTGCATAGACCAAGGTCAGTTTCCCAACTTAATGAAATTTAGTAAGGTCATCCCGGTTTTTAAATCTGGTAGCAAAAGTGACCCATCTAATTATAGACCCATTTCTATACTACCAGCTCTCAGTAAAATCTTTGAAAAAAATATATTGTACCAGCTGACTTTGATTTAAATAACTTACTACATGAGAAACAATTTGGTTTTACTAAACACAAGAGCACAACTGATGCAGGTGGAGCACTTATCAAACACATATTTGATGCTTAGGAAAACAAGCAAGATGCAGTAGGAATATTTTGTGATCGTTCAAAAGCATTTGATTGCGTGGATCATGAAATATTACTGATTAAGCTAAGACATGACGGTGTTTCAGGTATCCCATCTCAATTAATACAATCCTATCTTACAGAAAGAACTCAAAAAGTTAGTATCAACGGAACTGTATCTTCCGGTGCCACCATACGTATGGGAGTGCCCCAGGGATCTATAATGGGACCTTTGCTTTTTCTTATTTATATAAATGATCTCCCTACCTATGTCAAAGATATTTGTGAGATAGTATTATTTGCTGACGATACCTCGTTGATTTTTAAAGTCGACAGAGGTAAGCAAGCATTTGACGATGTAAATAATACTCTCTCAAAAGTACTATGTTGGTTCACTAGTAATAATTTATTACTTAATGCAAAAAAAACAAAGTGCATCAAATTCTCTATGCCCAATGTGAGACAGGTTGATACTATTGTAACTATGAATGACGAGCCATTAGAATTAACAAATTCTACTGTATTTTTAGGAATAACTTTAGATTCTAAGTTACAATGGGGTCCGCATATAACGGCCCTGGCAGGGAGACTCAGTTCCGCTGCTTGTGCTGTTAGAAAAATAAGCCTCTTGACTGATATTGAAACAGCAAGACTAGTATATTTTAGCTACTTTCATAGTGTTATGTTGTATGGTCTACTGTTGTGGGGTTCAGCTGCAGACTTGAACACCATTTTTGTACTTCAAAAAAGATCCATCCGCTCCATTTACAAACTTAGACCACGCGACTCGCTTAGGGAAGTATTTAAGAAGATCGATATTTTAACTGTGCATGCTCAGTATATTTTAGATAACATAATGAATGTGCGCAAAAACATGCATCTGTTCAAAAAAAACAGTGATACTCATAAACATAATACCAGAAATAAAAACAAATTGAAAACTCCTAGTCTTAGGCTACACAAGGTGGGAAACTCATTTGTGGGTCAATCGGTAAAATACTTTAACAAAATACCACAAAGTCTTGTTGATCTACCTCTTCACAAGTTTGAGTCTGAAATTAAAGCAAAGTTAATGAAACAAGGTTATTATAATGTAGAGGATTACTTGAACGACAAAAGTTTGTGGTCATAGTAGGAATAATCTGCTCCTCTGCTCAATGTTGTGTTCTTTTTTCTACTCTCATTGACTGTACTCTGAATTTATTTTTTGTAAAACAAACAAAGTTCAAAAGAGTAAATATCGAGTTTTTTGCCGGAGTCTTCTCGATAAGAAGCAACGTCCGAACCGGTGGTAGATTCACATTATGTATATTCACGATTTGTACTAATATTGTACTATTTTATTTACGTTTATTATTATTATTTCTATATACTTTTTTACATGTCATAAGTGCTTTGTACAAGCTAAAATGAATAAATTATTTTTTTACTTTAGTATTATAATTGTGAAGGAAAAATAAATGTTTTTTTTATTTTATTTTTCATTTTCGTCTATTCAATCCAACAAAAACAGTAGATAACTTGATTATTTTTTATATTTTGAATACTATCTATCAATTACGCTATTGCAAACGTGGGACGCATGAGACGCCAACCCAAGTGGAATGATAATATGAATACACACGTTCACAATGTGAACAAAGGTCTGGTCTGGAAGCGTCGCGTCCCTTTTGGCAGTCGATAACTTGAAAAGGCTGTTGACTAAAGTTACGAAATGTTAAGACATCTGGCTCTGAACATAATCATTCCACTGACCAATAACATAGCCCTCGTCCGGCACAGCTTGTTCCTGCTGGCGACGTGCGCGGCGCGGCGCTCGCCCAGCCCCGCGGCGCGCGCGCGCAGCGCCGCCACGGCCTGCGCCACGGCCGACGCGCACGAGCTGCCCATCAGCTCTCTGTGGAGGGGAGAGTTCGGCTGCAGTTCGGAATAAATAATGCACCGCCCACTCGGGGCAATATACAACGTGTTCATGACAAAGCGCAAAACCTGAAATTTGTTTGACCAGAATCGAGAGTAGAATCTGTTCCAAATAAAAAATAGGGAAAAAAATATTTTAATTACACCGTGTTTAATCTTTACTTAACTCTATTATTGCGGCGGCACGCGAAGCTGCAACGTCGCACTAGATCGCGCGTAACTTCCATAGACTTCTTAAATTTGCAACAAAGACAAGAAAACAAAAAAAGCTAATGTGTTCATAAATAATCCGCGAGAATTAAATTTAATAATTTACATAATTATTTAATAATAAAAATAAGTTGGGGTGTCCGAGGTTTTGCGCTTTTTAATTAACACGTTGTAGTTTGAAATGCGAACCAAATTTCAAATTAACGCCAAATGTGACGTTCTTCCATTAGATGTGATGATGTCTGGGATAAATTACTTAAAAGTATCGAAGACATACCTTCTGTGTACTAAGTATCGAAAATTAGTTAATAAAACAAAAAATACAAATTATTCATCTAAATTTATTTTATCGCCTTCAAAGTAGGCCCCATCGCTTGCAATACAACATCTCCACCTCTTCACCCAGTCTTCCATAAATTTTTCATAGGCTATTTGCGGTATGGCCTTTAGCTTATTCAGCGAATTTTCTTTTATGGCTTCTATCGACTCAAAACGTTTTCCTCGAAGTGGTATTTTTAACTTGGGAAATAAAAAAAAGTCAGACGGAGCCATATCAGGTGAATACAGTGCTTGGTCGAGAACTTTTGTTGAATTTTTCGCTAAAAACTCTTTCTCTATAATGGCTGTGTGTGATGGTGCATTATCATGGTGCAGCATCCATGAGTTGTGTTGCCACAAATCTGGACGTTTTCGGCGGATACTCTCACGCAAACGCTTCATGACGCCTAAATAATATTCTTTATTCAGTTTCTCCCTTTGGAAGGAATTCGGAGTGAACCACACCACGGTAGTCAAAAAAAACTGTCAGCATCACCTTGATTTTGGACCGACTTTGACGCGGTTTTTTGGGTTTCGGCTCGTTTTCGAGACGCCATTCTGAAGACTGTTGGCTTGTTTGCATGTCGTACTCATAAACCCATGTCTCGTCGCCAGTTATTATACGTTTCATAAAGGTCGGATCCGTAGAAGCTCGGGAAACCATGTCTTCAGCGACATGCTTTCGCTGCGCTTTTTGAACAAAATGAAGCTCTTTTGGAATTAGTCAAGCGACGCGTTTCATGCCTCAAATGTCAATGAGAATGTTGTGGACGGATTTAAAAGATATGTTCAGCTCACTAGCCAACTCTCTCAGACTCATACGTCGATTTTCGAGCACTAGCTTCTTGATTCTGTCGATGTTTTCTTTGGTCGTAGCGGTTGAAGGTCTACCAGAACGAGGCAAGTCTACTACTACTTCTCGGCCTTCTTTAAAAGCCTTATACCATTCATAAGCCCTTGTTTTCGATATACACGATTCGCCGTAGGTATTTCGGAACATTTTTAGTGATTCACCACATGAAATATCATTCGAAACACAAAATTTAAGGCACACTCTTTGTTCAACAATATTTTCCATTGTAAAAATCGCCGAGGACTCAAAACTATCACCAACAAAAAGTGTAGTTTAAAACAAATTAAATGACAGATCCCGCTCAAATTCTGCGCGCTTAATCAGTACAGTGCTACCAACATGCAGTAAAAAAATTAGAACGACCTCTTTTACGCGGGTCTTTTTATTGACATATTCCCGATACTTTTTACACAGAGTAGTATTTGAATATTTAAAATACGCACTAAAATTTTTACATTGCAATTGAAAAAACAGGTACAGATTTCAGTCGCACAGGTTTATGGAATTTACTTAAATGAGCTTTTTAAAAATTCTGAGATTTCTTTCGCTTTGAACCTGAGGTTCATGCGCGATTTGATACAGAACCTGCTACTGACTTGTTAGCAGGTTCTGTATCAAATCGCGCTATTCAATTTGGACATGCAGAAAAAAATACAACTATTTTTAACTACTAAGATCGCAAATTGGTAAAAAGCAGTTCCAAAAACATCTTGCCGCGAAGTGGTCTGAATAAAAAATCTTGAGCAAAAAAAAACGTACTTCTCATCAATAGCAAGCGAGGCGAGGTCCGGGAACTGCGCGGACAGGTGTATGAGACCCTGCTTGTACTCCACGCAGCTGTCCAGAGTTTTTTTCTGCCAGAGCGCCAGTTCTGTCTCCTTGCTCAGCAACATCTAAGAAGTACACGAATTTTAGGAGATTTACGCAGCGTTCAGGAACAGATTCAAATTATTTATTGCTTGCCACAGTCTTAAATAGATCCTAAACTAAGTACAGTGCTTGTGGGTTTTGACGCAGATCGTCATTTTCGCAAATGGTCATCACGAAAAATTTGGTCACTTTCGCAGCATGTCATTTTCGCAACTGGTCACTTTCGCAGAATGTCATTTTCGCAAATGGTCACTATCTCAAATGACGTTTTGCGAAAGTGACCTTTTGAGAAAGTGACCATTTGAGAAAATGACATTCTGCGAAAGTGACCAGTTGCGAAAATGACATGCTGCGAAAGTGACCTGCTCAGGATAACGTTCACTTTGGATGTCGCGGATTTTTTAAAGTTTCAAAATTTAGAAGCGCTTATAGCACGTTGCCCTTGGCCGGATTACCAAAGAGTCCTATCTTGATTGTGATAACTATCGCCTTCATTCTTATGGCCATTTATCGAAAGCAGCTATATAATTATACTAGTCCGTTGAGCAGAACTCCTCAAGGAAGTATTATGTAGTCCCTGTTACCTGTACCTGTCCGGGTTACCTGTGTTTCACTGTCGTTCTTCATGCTCAAATCAATAAGTTTTTTCCCCTAGAATGATTAGGTCAGCACCACTTGAGTCAACTTCAATTTATTTATTGCAAACCATAATGTACACAACTAGTCGATTTTGAAGGTGAGTGTCAATAAACCCGAACCCGCGACCTTTCACAATCCGGGTGGTTGCTTTTCCAACTGAGCTACCGAGGCCGTTAACAGATCTGACGAATTTATCTAGTGTATTTTACGTTGGAAGCCCTATTATTATTATTATTTACACTGGGGACGCTGGCAGTGGGCCGGGTGATCGGTCCGTTTGTTGTGGGCCATTTCACCCATTTCCCCGTGAATGTCAGGATAGCACATGTAGGATCTTTAAACTCGATGAAATGTATTCTGAACAATGGTACCTAAACAGTACTAAATAGTACCTACACAGATATAAACAGTACCTAAACCCTTTAAATGTTAAATAAAAAGTCTCATACAGCTCCCATTCTGGTGTCAGGATGGCCGGTGTATTGTCATATCATGCTTATGGCTATAACTATCATTTTAGGATGTATGCAAATAAACGTTGCCTAAATAGTACCTTGTCAAATATACCAATACATAATGAAATATCATTAGGAATAATAGAAAATTAAAAATAGCGATACAAGCGATAAGCAATATCTTGAATGGCGGTTTTTGACACATTAAAAGATTTAAAGTAGATATTTTTTACGTAAGATGGCGCCAAAACTATCCACCCATGCATTTGCAAACATAACTGAAGCGCTACAAAAACGTGGCAGCCTCAACAGTGCTCTGAAGGCATTATTGTGTATTTGCAATTAACGATTTCTTTGTTTAGCTGGTCATAGGGTGCAGATGTTTCCAACCCATGGTATATTTGACAAGGTACTATTTAGGTACCGTTTATTTGCATAGGTCCCAAAATGATCGTTGTAGCCATAAGCATGATATGACAATACACCGGCTATCCTGACATCAGAATGGCAGCTGTATGAGACTTTTTATTTAACATTCAAAGGGTTTAGGTACTGTTTATCTCTGTGTAGGTACTATTTAGGTACTATTGTTCAGAATACATGTCATCAAGTTTAAAAATCCTACATGTGCCATCCTGACATTCACATTTCCCCGGGCCCCCCTTGCAGGAGGGGGGGGGGGGGTCTTTAGGTTGTCCCATTTTCACGGCGTCTCGTTGAATCTTCCTGATGCTCTGCAGAATCTAACTATCTGGTCCACCGTCAGTTCTTTCAGATCTTCTTCAAAGTTACCTCGACAATCGAAATCAGTATGTAGAGATAACACACATGAATACCAGGATGGAATTGACCAAGTACAGGTCATCCATGAAATTAAACGATGTTGGCGTGCCGCAGGGTAGCATTTTGGGCCCTTTGTTATTCTTGCTCTATATAAATGATCTTCCAGAAGTAACTCATCATGATTGTATACTTTTTGCCGACGATGTATCGGTTGTTATTCCATGCAACAATTCGGAAACATATAATGACGAAATAAATGAAACTATCAGTAAAATAATAAAATGGTTAGGTAGTAATAATCTTAGGGTAAATTTAGAAAAAACTACATATATTCAATTTATCAACAAAAATGGTAAAAAACGCCTCCTGAATGTTTCGTCCGGATTAAATCCCATTAGAGAATCCAAGACTACTTTGTTCTTGGGTATACTAATTGATGATAAATTATCATGGGCAGAGCATATAAATAAACTTTGCAATAAAATAAATTCTTTTGCATATGCACTGTGGCGACTAACACGAGTTAGCGAAACTAGTGTCGCTATTCGGGCTTACCACGGATACGTATGCTCCCTGCTGAGGTATGGTATTCTTCTCTGGGGCAACTCGTACCACACAAACCGGGCACTAATAGCTCAGAAACAATGTATTCGAGCTATTTGTAATGTTGACGGTTTGACATCCTGCAGACCGTTATTTAAAAATCTCAAGTTGCTAACCGTAACATGCATCTACATCTATGAAATATGTATATTTGTAAAAACCAATTCAAATCTATTCACAAAGAAAAAAGAGGTTTGTAAATTTAATACAAGGTATCCGAATAAACTGGTTCTACCCGCTGTCTCTACGACGCTTTACAGTAGAAGCACTTACTGCATGGCTATAAAAGTTTATAATAAATTAAATAACGAAATAAAGGTACTTTCACTAAACAGATTTAAGATAAAACTCAAGCGGTGGTTGATAGAAAGATGCTTCTACTCAATGGATGAATATTTTAAATTCTCTGAGTCTCGTTTGTTGTGACTCAATTATTTTGTATTTCATGTTTTAAGCGTGTTTCGGTGACATTCTGACAATATAATGATTATTAATAATTTCCATGTGAACTTAAAATTATAATATAGAATTTTGCATGCTATGCTATAGTGAATTGTGAGGACCTTGTATATATTTAACATCTTTGTACCACTTTCAAGCGAAATAAATGATTCTGATTCTGATCTAACGAGTCTGACCCCATGAGTTCCCACCGAATGTGTGAGTACATCGGGCATTCGGCGAGTAAGTGGAAACTCGTACTCTTGGAAGCCCTAGGATCAGGTCGAATTTTTTTAGTTCCTTTCTTTGTATGGACCCAATAATTATGGATCATGGTTAATACCAGTTCCCCTGCGGTAACCGCACCCACCTTGTCGATCTGCGCGGCCAGCGCCTGCTTGGAGTCCTGCACGCGCAGCGCGTAGTCCACCTCGTCCAGCAGGCGCGTGCGCTCTTCCACCGAGAGCGGCTGCTGTTCCACTTCCTTCTTCAGTTGCTGGCTCTCCGCTCTGGAACAAACGATAATCATAACTTGCTGTTGTGATGAAAAACTCCGCAGATAGTCAAGCCTGATCAATTCCAAACTCTTCAATTACTTAGTAACTGACAGAGAACGCACAGCCTGGGCGTAGAAAACTGAAATTTGGTAAATAGGGGACCTATTTACCGAATTTCAGTTTTCTAGAGACTCTACGAGAGTATTTTCCGAAATTCCTACAGGAACGGTCAAAAACGGGTACAGACCTACGAAGTCGGGGGCAAAAGCTAGTTTTGGTTCAGATTATGAAAGTTGGCCTGTGGAGTGACCAAAATTTCGCTGTGTCAACAACCTGAAAGACACGTAAAACGAAGTCTACTCACGTAGCTCTCTCCATCTTCACATGAAAACCTCTACATGGTCGACATGCTACGACGTACTAGCCAGGATATTACTAGCGAGGTGGTGCGTAAAACATTCGTAGCACATTGTAGTTGTAAACAAGTTTCTTACGTCACCTCTGCGACTACGATGCACTAATACAAGGAAGAAGCGTTGAAGAAAGGCATGAGGTTGCCCTGCACACATCACGAGCCAGGATTACAGAAGATACAGTTCATACAGTTTACGAAAGTTGTGAATCTTGACTAGTCTTAAGGAATAATAGCCACAATAGATCGTTTAAGACACTCTGCTATATTTTTGGTTTCAACTTTGTTGCGTACCTGTAATTAATTAGTGTGCCGTGCTGGTGGCGGCACTTTAAAATAATACTTTTTACCATCCCATCTCCTTCCCGTGGGTGTCGTAAGAGGCGATTAAGGGAGCTCTGCAGCAGACCATCTGCTCTTCACACTACGGGTCTGGCTGTTAGGATCAGGGTACCACGGGTGTTGGGGGTCCCAGCTCTGCCTTTGTTAAGGTAGGCACCAACTTGGAGTTGGGATTCGTGGTGGCATGTGGTTAGTTGCAGAGGTGGGGCATGTTCGTCTGCTCGGTAGTGTGTACCGAGCGTCCCTCCTCGCGCGCAACGAGTATCTGAATTCACTGGTCTAGGGCGTTGGGCCGCTAAGTGTTTAGATGCGGGGTTAGTGAGGAACCCTTATAGCGGCTTGCTGCTCCTCCGGTACTTTCCTGGATAGCAAGGAGATGGGTATCCGCTAGATTGCCGATCCGGCCATCCTGCTGTAGCTAAGGGTAGATGTACGACAGTGCATTGAGATGTGAGCGTGCTATACAGCTCCGGCACCATTCTGGAGAAATGGTAGTTGGCTTCTCTGACGTCCCCAGCGGGGATTGAAGCCGCTAGCGTTCTTTGGATGCGCGTGGTGAGCGACTGTAACTGCTCCGGTACCATTCTGGATAAATGGGAGTGGGTAATGCCACAGGCTACTCGCCTATGAGTACCATAATGTGTAATGCATTGTGCATTGTGCTTTGTGGCGGCAGGACCTACCGCAGATGGTCCCACCCCCCACCCCCCCCCCCCCAACCTCCCGGTTGGTCGGGGAGGGCCACTAAAATAAATCTCAGTAGTTGGGTAAGGATCTTCTTTTCAGGTGGGAGATATATTATGTCGGTCGGTTGATGTTACCACCATGCAGTTGCGTAAAACCTGCCAAGTGACTCTGACCTATCTCGGTCAGGTCGCGTTCCGGGATCAGCACTGAAATAACCGGTGCCAGGGCAGGCCTTCAAGGTGAGTATGGCCAGCTCAGTAATTGCTTTGCATTATTGAGTTTGTCATCCTCATATCTGGACCTTACGACTGCTTTCCATTTATTTTCCAGGTGGAGTGAGGTCATCTTGACGGGCACTATAAAAAAAAATATACTTACGTAGCTCTCTCGATCTCCACATCCAGCCCCCTCAAAGCCTCCACATGGTCCCCATGCTGCGCCTTGCCGGCCGCGGCGCCGGCCCGGGCCGCGCGCCGGGCCGCCCGCGCGGCGCGCAGCGCGCCCAGCAGCGCGTCGCGGCGCTCGCGCCGGCGCGCCTCGTCGGCCCGCGCCGCCGCTTCCGCCTCGTCTTCCAGGCAGGCTTCGTACTCTGGAAGATTGTGCTTATTATGGGACTAGCTGCCTCGACAGACTTCGTTCTGTCAAAAGTTATTGGCCTGTTGCAGTCAATAGAAAAAAAAATTGACGTCAAATGAGTGACAGCTGAAAACAGAGTGGTTGGTTGATACAAATCGCGTCGTTTTGTAAAAAGAGCTCTAGGCGACAGTGGGGATGGCTCTGCACACGGGTACACTGTGAAACGGGGGTTTCATACCACCAATTTGGCCCTAAATTTTCTCACTGTGCAGGTCTTGGTCAGGGTTCTTTTTGGATGAAGGGAATTGTAAATGAAGTGTTGTTTTAATAATTTTTACGGAGGACTAACTTTTCGCATAACTCGTTTTAATTAATAAGCTTTAAAACATTATGCATTTTAATAATTCTGCCCTTTCGAGTTTATGGGTTTTAATACTCATGCCAAACAATTTTAGCCCACACCATATTAGGATATCTGAAAATATGCCACACAATATTATGGCTCGTGACGATTATGAAAATCAGAAATATGGAACATGATATTATGACAATAAACATTATGCTTCGAATTAGTGAGCCATTTTTGTCTTCCTATGAACCTCTTTGTTCCTCAACAAATATGAAAAAAATAGCCCATATTGGTAGAGCCGTTCTTGAGTTTTGCGCTGAGCAACACATTTGGCGATTCATTTTCTTATTATAACAATAAAAGGAGGAGAGGGAGTCGGTGAATCCCTCTGCACACGAGACAGTTAAGTCCCGCATTCAGAATTTCTTCATAGTATTGCGCATACGCGACAACTTCAGAGGGGACTATAGAAGTTTGACTTCTACTATACAGTAGATAGGGGATTCTTATCTACTGTATAATAGACGTAGTGTATAGTAGGGGTGTGATATGATTCTAGTTATGTTAGGGTAAAATTCTGCAGTTAAACCCGCATCACCCGTATTTAGACAGAACCAAAAACAACATGATATAAAATAGCATTGCAACAACAGAATTAATCGGTAGTGAAGGTAATTTTAGGCCAGACTGTTGTAAATATTTTCTTCTTACTTTTAATAACCTGTTGTAACTCAAAAATCTTTTCTTCATCATTCCCAAGCAGAAGTTTCAAATTCTGCAAATATTCCTCATTTAAATCTTCAAATTGATGACCTGGGTCTTGAAACCTGTAATATCAATGCATAAGTACAATAAATTTTATTTAAGTTAAAATAAATAATTGAGAACTAGAATTGAATTCATGAATTACCTTATCCAACACTTATACAGATAGTCGCGCCTGAGACAAGCCAGCTCGTCTTTGCCTACATACAGCCAATCATCACACACGGGCATTTCCTAAAAATAACAAACACATGGAAACGGTAATAACACCTATGCAACAGTAAACGTGCTTCTATGAAAACAGAGATCAAGTATATTGTGGATTTAAGATTTGTGCCGATAACTCAAACTACAATAACTTTATTCAAATAGACTGTATCAGTACTTTCAAATCGTCAAATTTACAGCAAACTATACTAAATAATAGACATAAATACCATAGTATGGATATATAAACACACAGTATAGACATAATGATAGTATCATTCATAGCAATGAGAGTTGTTTATGTTAGTAGTGTAGTGTCTAAACACACTTTCATCATCATCATCATCAGCCTATCATAATCCGCTGCTAGACATAGGCCTCGCCTAAACACACTATACCGAAGGATAATTACGTCTGCAATGCTATTTAAATAAAATAAATAATAAATATCCCTGGACATTATTCCACACAGCGCCATCTAGCCCCAAAGTAAGCTAATTAAAGCTTGTGTTATGGGATACTAGACAACGGATAAACATACTTAAATACGTTTTCTTTTGTAAATACATACTTATTATACATAGGAGACACCCAGACCAGTACAAACAGACATGTTCATGCACACAATGTTTGTACTGTGCGGGGATCGAACCCCCCCGTCGGGGATGATTTGATGAAACATTATGCCGAAATTACGTTGCGTCATAGCGTAGAGCCTAACTCGGTCGGCCGTAAGTTCAGCGGCAACTTATTCTTTAGAGCACCGAATACACAGAAAAATGAGCAACTGAATTTCTGCCGCGTAAGTTCGGCACTTATGGTGTGTCATATCAGCCGAATACGTCGGAACGTAAAATCAGCCTCGGAAATTCGGTCACGTACCTTCGGCATAGTGTGTTCAGACACTAACCCTCTTGCTGTGGTGAACTGATTGAATTATAAAATTTCAAAGAAAATGTGATCATCAAGAAAATTATTAAGTTAGTAGCAATCATCCACATCCAATGGAGCCTAAGGAGTTTCCTTTAAATGTATGAGTCTGATTATTATTTAGTCTAGTATTTATTGCTATATGAGTTAGGTCATTTGTTTCTAAAACAGTTTTGGTCAGGTTTTGACATCTAGGGCTTTCATATCAGTCTACCTGTTAAGTATCTCCAAGACCTTATTTAGCCATTTATACTCACGACATCGTTGACGAGATCCAGCAGATAGGCGATGAGCGCCAGCGCGTGCGGGAAGGCGTGCAGCGTGTTCACGGTCTTCAGCCACGACTTGGACACGGTGCCCGGGTACAGCAGACGTTTTGATAGGTGGGGGAGCTGGATGGGAGAAAAAAAGCTATCAAAACCGCAGCAAAATTTCAATCTGAAGATGGCACCCCTCACTATCAGACTAGAAGACTAAGATAAGATAAATAATCTTTATAGCACAAACAAATACAACAGCTAAATAACGAAAGTAACACAATAACTTACAATTTAGGCGGTGTTATCGCTACAGAGCGATCTCTTCCAGACAATTTTCAGTAGAGATTTTAGGTATTGAGTAAGGCTGTGCAAAAGTGATAAGATAAATATACTAAAATTATATTAATATTCAAATAACATAAAATTTATAATCCTGACTACCGTCTGAGACTATCGCCTGATGCATTTAAACAAGAAGAGATATGAACATACATCAAATTTTCTTAAATACATACCGAGACATTTTACAAATTAACTTTACGTATGCCTCAACAAACACTTGTGACAAGAGATTAAAAAAAACAACAGTGATTTATTCAACATTAAGGTAAGTGAAAATTTACTGCAATTTTTCATTTTAATAAAATATGAATGAAATAAGTGACGCTACCACCATAATCTGAACTAATTAGTGTGCAGTATTCCTCTTTTCTATATTTTTTAAAGGGCATTACCTTTGTGACGTAGTTGTCATTGTTCAGCTTAGCATCCCTGGTGACAGCGGTGAGCAGCGCGCCGCTGATGTCGACGAAGCGCGCGATGGTGAGCGGCCGGATCAGCGCCATGGGCGCGCCCTCGCCGCCGCGCCGCGCCAGCGCCTCCTGCACGCGCGCCAGCTCCGCGCGCTGCCACGCAGCGTTGGAGAGAGGCCTACAGATAAAATCACTCTCCTAAAGCCTAATCTTTTGATAGATGCACTTCCTGGCTTACTATTTTGTTTTAAGATATTACCTTTGGTCTTTTACAGTGACAAATGCAAGAGCCCTATCAAGAGAAGTTTGCCAACTGCGACTTGCTCGATCTTCTGATGGTGTTCTCTGAAAGCAACAAATGTAAGTTAAAATATTATTACAAAAATAACACAAATGTTAAAGACATTGTTTCTTTTGTATTAGATTTATAAATAAATAAATAAATATCTAGGACAATTCACACCAAGATCATATGACCCCAAACTAAGCAGAGCTTGTAATATGGGCGTCAGAGACTGATAAACATACTTAAATATTTCTAAATATATACTTAAATAGATAATAACACCCAGACACACAAAAATTACAAATGTTCGTCACACAAATCACACGTCCCTCAACAACAAATAGGACTATCTTAATCCTATCACATCTAGATCACCAGGGTGGAGTGATGATGGTAAAGGTGCCAGAGACTGATAAACATACTTAAATATTTCACAATAGAAACATAAATATACAACACATAATTAGCGAACTAACACAAATGTTCATAAAAGTTGTAAAGCTTTGTTGTCGGCCTAGGATTGACTGCAAATATCCAGCTACTTTCGGTTTCAAAATACACAATGTCCATACCTGGGGTGTTGTGGTGGGTCTGGAGTAGTGGCTGGACCGCAGAGGTGTCATTGAGGATTGTCCAAACCGTTCACTTTGTTGAGATCTAGATCTCTGTAATAAAAAAGAGTATGTTATTCAATTGAAGCTGTCTATATGACTCAATCGATGTGTCACCAGAAATGTGTATAATTCAGGTATCCTATACAATGCCTAGGCAAAGCCACAAGCTTATTAGGTTGACATGAACCAGCAGCCAGAAACGTTCAATATATATATATATTCTAAACTTTGGTACATTTATGTATCTTATCAAAGTAATAGAAGCAAAACACCCAACAGTATACAGTCATCCATTAAACTATGTTGGCATTGTATACAATATGCATAGATGGAACTTTGGTAAATACAATAAAATTAAACAATATATAACAATTATTGTTGTTCAATCCCAATCACATATTATAAAAATGGTTATCCATGGCAACTTTTGACCCTAGGATAAAAACAGTAAGAATTTAAGCCATAACATGCAGTGGTAAAGGAAATAATATGTAGAATATATGACCTATGTTTAGTTCTCAAAACGCGAGCAATATTACATTTAAAGAGTGAACTGATAAACTCTTACCCCACTGAGCTGTATCTTTGTAGCAGAGGCTTCCCTGCTCAGCCGTCCGCCTCCGAAGGTTCCTCGAGCGGGCTCCGCGCTGCTGGACCGGTGACCCGTCGTGCTAGGCCTGCGGGCTTCGTTTGAAAGGCGGTCGGTCGAGCCAGGCCGTCGGGGCTTAGGTAGCATCGATGGTTTTCCCTCCAGTCTGTTTGATATGGAGAAGAAAGATATTGTTTGATCTAATAGCCTTTAATGTAAATAATTTATTTATGTACCTAATTCAATTAAGGTTTGTAGGGCGTGATGACAAATTTTCATACCTCGATTTCCGCATTGCGGATGTCTGTCCAGGGATATATCTCGTAGGAAGCATCTTTGCTTTGATACAATTCACAAACACGATACACAGCGACTTATATTGTAAGAAAACAGAAAAACTACGGTAATGAAACGACGACAAACAACAAACATTCGTTGGAATTTCAAATTACAAAACAAACAAACATCGGTCCAATCAATACTTTTGCATCTGTCATTCGAAGCGTGTCAATAAAAAATGACGTGTGACATTTGCGTTTGGATTCGTCTTCTTAATGGCACAGATACATCACCTTCATAGAAAAGTTCAAATACATAAGCTTAGCCTACAAAACCGCAGTACAGCGGGCTAGATAGTGGTCCTATTACTGTCTGGAATCATAGACAAAAAACTCATCTCAAGTAGACCTCAACTGAAGTCTACTCCTCACATTCTACATGATGACCGGCGAGCTCTGTTTCAGCCGTAAGTGCAGTAAATCAGTAATTTTCTCCTCATAATTTATTTACCAAGAATCGAGGAAAAAACACATGAGCACTAAGCTAAACTGTAACGTCATTAAAAATTTATAAAAAATTTACTACCGGCTAGATGAGGGGTTCCCAACCTTTTTTTGTCTACTGCCCACTTTAAGAATAAATTTTTTTAACGCCCCCCTTTTTAAACATACTTAAAAACCGCTAAGTACTTATAACTGATTATTGAAACGCAAATTTATAATATTCGGACAGAGTATCTTTTATTGAAAATAAAACAAACATAATCAATTCTTATATAAAAACTAATGTGAAGGTTGAATCTGATGCTGTTCAATAAGTTTGTTGATATCAGGTTCCAATTTACTCAAAAACAGCCGCAAGTCGCCACGTTCGGTAACACGCAAACGATTTCTCTTTTTAGTAAGCAGCGTTGCCACAGCACTAAATCCACGTTCACACAAATATGACGATGGGAATGCTATCAAAAATCGTTGAACAATTGTTGATCGATCCACAATCCAGGGTACAATTACGGGATCGGTTTTTGTAGCCAAAATTCTTGATATCCATTTTTGAACTTGATTTTTATTTCTTCGTTTGTTGTCAATTCTATAAGTTCTTCTTCCAGCTGAGGTGACATTGCTGTGTTGACATTTGAAAACGGATCCAACACCCAGTCTGGTATTTCCAAGTTTAAAATGTCCTGGTATCGTTCGGTGAAGTCAATGTGGAGGTTTTCTAAATGTTGGCAGTAGGCAAACAAGTCGTCGTTACTGCAGTATACTGATAAATTCGGAAAATTGTGAAACTCACGTCTGCCCATATTCTTTTTGTGCAGAAGCAGTTTGGCTGCGAAAGCAGCAACGACATTTTTTGTTTTAATTAAATTTAGTTCATCGCCTTGCAGTTGGAAGTTCATGTCGTTGAACATTTTATACAGGTCTGTCATGTAAGCTATATCATTCTTTGATGTTATGAGCTTGTTGCGCAGTTCTGTATCTTTAGTTTCCAAGAACTCTATCATAGAGTCAAACAGGTTGTAAAATCGAATCAGACAATTGCCTCTTGACAGCCAACGAACTTCAGTATGAAGCAACAAACGCTTGAAATCTTCGTCACTAGTAACACAAAGCTGATGAAATAATCTATCATTCAAAGAGCTGCTACGGATTTTATTGACTGCTTTGATGACATATTGCAGTGATTGAAATAGTCGTTCACTTAAGTTTCTAGCAACCAAATGTTGTCTATGAATAACGCAATGTATAGCAAGGACATCTGGAATTGTATTCTTTAAGTATGCTATGAAGCCTTTATGGCGCCCTATCATAGCCGGAGCGCCATCCGTAGCAACTGATATAATATTTTTCAAAGGAATCTCTTTCTCTTCACAAAACTTTTCCAATGTATTGAATATGGTTTCGCCTTTTGTATCTGTCTCCAAATTTCTGGCAAACAATAGTTCTTCACGTATTTTCTCATCTTTAATAAACCTCACGTAAGATAGCAACAACGCTTCATTAGTTGGTAAAGTGGACTCATCGAGCTGAATTGAGGATTGACTAGTCCTCAGATGATTGCACAATGATTCTTCAATGTTTTCAGCCATTTCATCAATTCGTCTTTGCACAGAATTATTACTCAAAGGAATTCTGCGGCCGGTTTATGAAGCACAGTAGTTATTACTTCCTTTATTGCTGGCAAAATTAACTCTTCTCCGATGTTGTTTTTGAGCAATTAACAAAGAGATATTGTACGAAGCTCGAAGTCCGTCGTCATCTTGCTTAGCAGCCGCCGAAAATAGTTTTGATACACTTGGCTGAGTATTATGCTTCTTCTCTAGGTCTTGAAAATATGCTACATTCTTTTCTGTCTTATCTGGATGCATTTTATTCAAATGATCTTGCAGTCTTGAAGACTTCATTGCTTGGTTCGAAAATGTTTTTAGACATAGAAGACACAAAGGCGACGACGGGTTTGTGGGATTTTCAATAAATCCGAATTTAATATATTCCGCAGAGTATTGCCGTCTCTTCTTTTTTACTTCCGACATTGTTTTGTTTTAAGAAATACGTAAGTGTTGAAATCAAGTACTGCTTATCTATTATGCGCGAAACCGCAAATGAAAATAAAATAAATTTACGTCGCTTATATAGGATTGCATAAGCAGCACGCACCAACAGGAATAAGACAAACGTGCATAAACTCGTTTATCTCATTCGACGCCCAATCGTACTCGACAAGCAAGAACAAGTATTATAGAACCAGCCGATTGGTATAGGAATGTACAATTCGGATCATTTAACAAAAATTTGTTAAAACATGATTGCCCGCTGTCTTTTAAATCGAACCGAGTTTGAGCTATATCTTAAAATTAATATTAGTTGATGTTCACAAGATGTAGTCGAGAGTAGAGTGCTCAGTCGGTGTCTAAGAGTCTTCCTAGCTAGGTAGATGAAATTATAAATCGACCCCAAAGCCCTACACAATGCCCCCTTTTTTTTCTGGGTCTCTTACCGCCCCCCTTTAGGCCTGCAGCGCCCACAAGGGGGCGTTATCGCCCACGTTGGGAAAGACTGGGCTAGATCTACGAATTAATCAAATAATTTACATAGTAAAATAAATAGTTCCCCTAACCCCATTAGCTCAACTCTTAATCTGTGGGCACAGAAAAAAGAAAAAGTCATCAAACAAACTGTCATCTGCTGGTCTGTTTTGTTTCATTCAGTTCAGCTTTCATAATTATTTTTCGTTTGTAGAAATTGCGAGGTAAATGTTATAAACAGGAAATGGCAGGGACATACTACTTTGTTATTGTAGGGCACTCTGATAACCCTATATTTGAAATGGACTTCATCCCAGTAACGAAAGAAGCAAAGGTAAAGTTAATTCCACCCCATTTCACTAATTTCTATCTCAATTGGAAATAACCGTTCTAAAATGAGCGAATTCCGCTATTATAGAAAGAAGATAACAGACATCTAAACCAATTCATCGCGCATGCAGCCCTAGACCTGGTAGACGAGCATATGTGGAAGGTTACCAACACTTACCTAAAGTCTGTAGACAAATTTAACCAGTGGTTTGTCTCAGCATTCGTAACTGCTAGTCAGGTAAAGTTTACTTTTATCTAGGTTTGGCTTTCAATAATAGACCAAGTTTGGATGGCTTATCAAATAGAAGTAGGTACTTACACTCTCCCAATTTTTAGGAGGATATAAATCAAACTCTCAAAATGAACTGCAGAATGTTCATTGGTTATTTAAATGCATAGTTGCACCAATTTGTTCAAATTTAATACAGAAATTCTATTTTCACAGATGCGTTTCATAATGGTTCATGATGCCCGTAATGAAGATGGAATCAAAAACTTTTTCACTGATGTCTATGAAGGATACATAAAACTAATGCTCAACCCATTCTACAAAGAAGATACTCTAATAACTCTGCCAGCATTTGAGAAGAAAGTGCAATACCTTGGAAAAAAATACTTAACATAATTAGTTAATTCCAGCTATTTGCACTAAGTTTAGTGTGCGAGTTTTACTGTTCTTGTGATGCCATTTTAGCAATCTCTACTTGTCAGTTTGAGCATGACTGAGTTTATTGCAAATAATGGTTTAGTACTCCCGAGTTATGTTGTAAATATTATTGTTAACTGAGTTATAATAATTATATAATAAAATTAATATTTTCACATATTATTTATTACATATTAGCTGCTGTTTACATTATTTTACATTAATTACAAAGGCGGAATAAAGACCCATCAAATGATTCAAATCAGCCCAATATACAAACAGAATCTACAGCTGTATGGTTGGTTAGACCAGGTGCCTTATATGTTTTCATCAAAAAACTAAATTGCAATGTTCTTACAGGTTCAGTTTGAATATTGAATGATCTTTAACATATTACCTCCTAACAATAAAATACTAATGTAAGTCATTCAAAAATGAATCATGTCTACTTGATAGCTTCAAAAACCTCAGCCTCATACAGACGTGTTTATAAATTCAAAACTTATATTGATCTTCTTCAGTAAATGTCAGGCAGACCAAGGTCATCATCTTGAATACTCTCACTTGAGAAATCATCTGTAACCAAAACAGTAAATTTAGATATCTTACTTACTGACAGTGACTGACAGATAAAGTGCGTCTGCCATCCAAATCTCTTAATGCCATTTACTGTTTAATTTTCCAAAGAGTGACCCTGGAAATGGAAATTTATGCCTTTTGTGTTTAAAAGCTGGTAGGATACAAAGTAAAAAGGAAGCAAAGATTGGGGTAGTTCAACTGAATGCCTGCTAGAGACTGTTTACATGCAACAGTCATAATAGTTCTATATTCATAACTTACCAGTAAAGAACTCATCATGGTAAGAGTTGTCTAACTCCATTGCATGCCTGGCGAGTGTTGGTGGAGGTGTTTTGGGCGGAGAAAGCTGCTCCACAATCTCTGGCATAGGAATTCCTAGGTAATCATGTATGTCTGTATGGAAGTTGTCTGGAATAGCACATAAATTATTTACTATCTAAACTTAATTAAGACAATTTGACATACTAGAGAGAGGGTATTCAAAATAAATGATGAAGAAAAATCGAAGAATTAAATATAAATTTGTATACACCACTGACCATATTTAGTTGTAGGTTTAGTGAACTCAAATTCTTCCATGTTAACCTTCTCGAAATCGGCGTCTGGATCACTGTATATGAGTGCGCCAACATTCACCGCGCGAGGGGTGAATACTTGACGAGGAGTGCTTTGCAACGCCTTCCCAGTGTTGGAGAGGAATGACTTTTTTGCTTCACCTTTTTTCATGGGTTCGTTCGGTTTGACGGGACCATTCAACACTGCTTTGCCCATGTTCTCTGCGAACAACAAAAAATGCTTTAGGCTTCAACTATATATTTTATAACTATAGATTTGAAGAAGAAAAGATTGGAGTAAAGTACCAAAAAACAGATCAGCAAACGAACCAAGTCAATTCCGGCCTATAGCACTGTTATCAACCTTCTCTAAAATCTTTGAAACTGCTATGGCAAATCAACTCAATGCCTTTTGTGAGAAATATGCAATATTTGATAAAAGCCAAAATGGGTTCAGAAGGGACAGATCCACAATAACAGCTATGTTCAGGTTTGTTCAGGAAATATTAGAAATAATTAATAATAAAAATTATGCCATATCATTGATGCTCGATCTAAGTAAAGCATGTGACAGAGTTAGCCACCACATTTTGTTAGATAAGTTGTATGGCATAGGCGTCCGTGGAATAGCACATCAGTGGCTGGCATCCTATCTAAAAGACAGAAAGCAGGCAGTTGCAATGGAGCATTACAACCCAAATACTTCGACTATCACCCAACACAGGTCTCAGTATTTGGCAATACAACATTCAATTCCACAAGGCAGTGTCTTAAGCTGTACTTTGTTTTTAATTTACACAAACGATTTGCCTAAAACCCTTGATAAAACATGACGTGTGATTTATGCCGACGATATTACTTCAATTTTAGCAGCTAGCAATAGTGAAGAAATAAAACAGGAAATTTGTACTCACTTAGGAAACATAGAACAATGGTTGGATGAACATAATCTTATGTTAAATTTGCCTAAAACTAAACTAATGCAGCATCACCCATATCAGAAAATTCCTTTAAAAATAAATATTAATTTAAATAATTACCTAATCGAAAAAGTGAAATCTTGTACTCTCCTAGGGCTGGGAATAGATGCTAATTTAAATTGGAAGTCCCATATAGTGAAAATTTCAGGCAAATTATCTAAGTTCACCTATGCACTTTAGAACTTAAAAAATGCACAGACCTTAAAACAGGTTTGGCCGCATACTACGCCTATGCTCATGCAGGGCTGAGTTACAGCATTATCTTATGGGGTAGTTGCACGGAAGCTCAGAACCCCTATATTCTTCAAAAACGATGCCTAAGAATCTTAACAAATATACCCTATCTCGAAAGCTGTAGACCATATTTAATTATTAGAAAATGTTAACATTAACTTTCATTTATATTTTAGAACTTTGCAAATTAATTCGCGGAAATCCGACAATGTTTACAAAAGCTAAAGATCACTATTCAAAGCCACGCAACTTAAGAAACCAAAATAAACTAGTACTACCTGACACAAAATTGAACATAGTCCGAAATGGTGCGTATTATAATGGCCATCAGTCTATAATAGGCTGCCTTCCTTTTTGAAGGATATTGAGGAAGACTCTGTTTTCTGTAGAAGCCCAAAAGAGCTATTGCTGTCCAAATGTATTTACAGTATGCAGGAGTACTTCGAACTGAAAATGTAATTATAATCCTAAAACTTCATATTTGTCACGATGTTTGTACCTAATACAACAAAACATGTTATTTATTATGATGTTTTATAAAAAGATGTTATTAATACTAGTTAAGTGTTGTTAGGTATTCGTTATTGTTAGGTATGTTAGGTATTGATAACTTTATTTGTTGAGAGAGAAGGTGCTCCACGGCATTTTTGCAGTGCCCCTTACGGGGCTCATGTTTTAGTACTGGTGTTCTACATTTAAGATCTTGTAAACTTACATGGAGCAATAAATGATATGACTATGACTATGACTAAACTTACCGTTGTTGGACAAAGGTTGGCGCCCTGCATTTTTCGTAGCATGCCTAATTAAGTGGTCACCGAATATATCGAAAAGGGACTGTGCCATTTTGGTGTTATCAAATTGAAATAATATCAAGTTCAGAACAAGCAGAAGATATGAATGAAGTAAGTTGGTTAATAAAACTTTAGCAGAATAACGTTCAGATTTTTGAATTTCCTGTGTGAAATTGACAGCTTTGACAGATAACTAAAGTTAAAGGGTGAGTGCGTATCCTCTCTTTGTAGTCTGTGATTTAGTTTAAGAAAACAAGTATCAATTCACCCCGATTTCAACTGGGCATAGAGACACGGTTGGTGTAGTCTAGTACGGTTTCTCGCCTCGATTTCCGTAGTGTCCCGGGTTCGATTCCCGGTCGGGTCAATTTAGGAAACAATCTTTTCTATATTGACTCGGGAACTGGGTGTGCTTGGAGACGCCCCTAGTTTATTTCCTTGTGTGGTACCTCGTAACACAGGGATATTAATCCCTACTTCGAGACCATTACAAGAGGTGTGTTGTCTGGCGCAATTTATATTATTATTATTATTCTCTTTATTATTATTATAGAGTAAAGTATTTAAAAAAAATGGGAATATAACTAGCCGTTTAAACTTATCACTAATGTCATGAATGACAGTACGTTTGTTTTCTCAAAAATAAACACGCCCGCACAGAAGTGATTTTCTGCAAAACTGCTGCTCTGCTTCTATTGAAAGAATGTCCAACCCAGAAGATAAAACTCCTAAAGCCAATGGTCTGGCTGCAGACCCTATGCAGAGATTGGCTTCATTCAAACCACCTCGAGATCTTTCTCTCGGTGGTGTTAAACCCAACAAAAAGGTGTTCACTCCAAATTTGAACGTATCCAGAAATAAAAACAAAGGGTGAGTTACCTACCACTTCTTATCTTTAATTAATTTAAAGCACCAAAGAAGTAAGAATTAATACTCGTGGTGCTGCTTTTCTGCCTGTCTGGCGACATTGCTGCATATCAGAGAATTGTCTCAACA
This sequence comes from Udea olivalis, assembly GCA_947369235.1. Lineage (NCBI taxonomy): Eukaryota > Metazoa > Arthropoda > Insecta > Lepidoptera > Crambidae > Udea > Udea olivalis. Next base: position 15,290,486 of record OX376361.1, read on the forward strand.
ATTTGTATTTATAAAAACAAGACTCATCCAACTTCGTTGAGGTCTTGAGAAACAGGTTGGTGTTTTTAGTTATTTATCATATTATTGTGACCTACTACTGGGCTAAACACCTCTTTAAACATCTCACCTTCTGCTGAAAATTCCCCTTTTTATTTCAAAATCTATATCATTTTGTTATGTTCACATCAACCTTTACTAGCTTGTTGTATGGGTGAGATTTCGAACTTGGCAACATATTAACTTTTATTCAGCTCAAAAACACCTATTTGATGATGTAACACACATAGCTAATGAAGGGGGAGATCAGGATCAGGAAACCCATGTTCACTAAAGAAGAGGATGCAGATCCTCAAATAATGTGGTTGCCATTGCTCAATAATGTGGTTGCAATGGGCCTATAGCTTCTAAAAAAATCATGTTAAACTTGTTAAAGGTAATATCTATGCTCCAGGAAGCAGAAATGACAATAACAGTTTTTGTAATGATGTTTTGCAGACCAGCAGGCATAAATAATCGTGAACCGAAAAAGGATGACAAAAGTCGAGCTGACCGCAGAAACAACAAAAGGAACTTCGGGAATCGCAACATTATTAAATCCACTGGGGTGTTTTCTGAAGGCTTAGGAAGTGCTGAGCGTGTCTCTACAAGACATTACTATGGCAACAGAGAGGCAGAGGCAAACCACCAGCCTCTTGAGAAACCCACAATTAGGGTCAAAGATGTAATCAAGGTAAGTGTTTTTGCTTTTACTCTGGAAATTAAATCTTTGATTGCTGCCAAACCATACACAAAAGAAAATCGATTGTTTGCTGCAGCTAATGTGTTGTGGCAAACATATGTTATTTAAAAACAACCACTAACCTAAAGAATCCTAGGGAATTTTCTCAGGAAAGGCCTACGAAAGTATGATCATTTATCTGAGTACAGCAAACAATTGAAATGGCTTCCTATACGTTTGCGGCGGAATTATCACATACTGGTAATCCGGTTCGGTTCAATGTACTGTTTAACCCCGCTTCTCCAAGCTATCTCCGTGAATGTTTTACATATCTTTCATATTCTGGCCGAGCTCATTGCTCAGCCTATAACTTTCATTTAACTGCTCCTCCCTGTAACACATGCATGTATGGTGAATCTTTTACTGTTCATGCTGTTCAACCCATGCCCTTCGCGAAAGCGGCACTGTAGGTTCTTTCAAATGACAGCTAAAAGAACATCTTTTGAGTTTAACTTAAATTGCATTTGATCATTATGTTTACATATATTTATTTATATTTTATTTACTGTGTGTAAGGGGTGTAAGGGGGCTCACCAACATCTTCGGGCCTCAAGCGAGCCTCACCGCAACCGCAAGTGCACCCTGCTGAATAACAATGGCGACGGCTGGCGATGGCTCCCCCTTTATGGGTTGGGAGGTCAGATGGCAGTCGCTCCCGTAAAGCCAACACAGGCCGTTAACTATGGTTCATAATAAAAGAGTACCCGAGCTGGATAGGGCGTCGCCGAAAAACGACGCGCAGGGGGATCGCCCTACTTCTGTGTTAAGTGGGCTAGGGCTACCGGGTCACGGGCGGGCCCGGTTAAAGACATTAGTCCACAGGAAAGTCCGCTTCGCATCGTGGAACGTTGGTACGCTGACGGGACCCCTCTCGCGAGCTGGCCGATGTGCTCGCTAGGCGGAGGGTGGCCGTGGCGTTCCTGCAGGAGACTCGCTGGAGAGGCAATAGGTCCCGGAACATCGGGCACGGCTACAAGCTCATCTACGCGGGTTCTCCTGGTGGGGCAATGGAGTGAGGTTGGTGCTGTCCGAGGAATTCCAAAATAGTGTCTTGGGAGTAAATCGCGTTAGCGACCGCCTTGTGGTCGTAAGGGTGCTTATCGAAGGGGTTACGACCAAATTGATAAGTGCCCACGCACCGCAGGTCGGTTGTAGCGATTCGGATAAGGCACTGTTTTGGGAGCAAATCGACCAGCTCCTATGCACTATTCCATTGTCCCAAGGCGTTCTTCTGGGTGGCGATCTGAACGGTCATGTGGGTGAACAGTGTGAGGAATACGGGCGTGTTCACGGTGGTTTTGGTTTTGGCAGTCGTAACGCTAAAGGCGAAGAGATTCTCCGGACGTGTATGGCTGCCGTGTGAACACGTTCTTCAAAAAGAGTCCCGAGCACTTGATCACCTACAAGAGCGGTAGGAGCGCAACCCAGATCGACTACTTTCTCACCAGGAGAGCCCAGATCGGCAAGGTAGGACCTGTAAGGTCATACCTGGAGAGAGTCTTACTGCCCAACACCGTCTACTTGTGATGGACCTACGAGTGAAGCCTTGAGGCAAATGCTGGAAGCGCTGCCCGCCCCGAACCAGGCGATGGCTGCTTGAAGGAGCCAAATCCCATGACTTTGCTGCCGCTATCGGTGACCTGTGCATCGCAGCGGATAGTGAGTCCGGGCAACAGCTCTGGGAGCGGTGTCAGGCAGCTATCACCAAGGCGGCGAGGTTGGTGTTGGGTCTGTCTCGGGGTGGACGTAAGCTTGACAAGGAGACCTGGTGGTGGAACAAAGCAGTCCAGAGGGAGATCAGGGTAAAGAAAGCCCTCTTCAAAGCGTGGCAAGCGTCCAAATCTCCTGAAGATCGCGCCGCGTACAGGAATGCCAAACGTGCCTCTAAACGAGCTGTAGCCAGAGCCAGACGTGACCACTTACGTCTTTTGTACGATAAGTTGGAGTCGTCTGAGGGGCAGAAGCTCGTTTACAAGTTGGCACGTTCGAGAGTCAAACATCCCAGGATATTTCCATATGCCGCTGTGTAAATGACACTCTCGGTAACCTGCTATGCGAGGACCGCGCGGTGAAGGAGAGATGGCGCTCTTATTTCCACGAGCTGCTCAACAAGCAGCACAAAGAGGTGCAGCCACCTGACCTCCCTCCGAATCAGGGACTAATGCCCCCGGTAACGCCTGATGAAGTCCAGTCGGCTCTTCGCCACATGAAGGACCGGAAAGCTGTCGGACCCGATGGAGTCCCTATCGAAGCGTGGAAATCGATGGGTTCTCTTGGTGTGGGCATACTTACCCACCTTTTCAACCGCATTCTCCTCCCCGGGAAGATACCTGACCAATGGAGACTGAGCATTATCACGCCGGTCTTCAAAGGCAAGGGCTCGGTGCAAGAGTGCAGCAATTATCGCGGCATAAAGGTTATGTCCCACACCATAAAGCTCCTCGAGCGCATTGTGGACTCTCGGATTCGACAGGAATGTACAATCTCGGAGTGTCAGTATGGGTTTCGACCGGGTTGCGGGACCATGGACCCCGTATTTGCCTTAAGAACGCTCATGGAGGGATACCTACAGACTGAAGAATACACCTCTGCATCTCCTTTTCTTAGATATGCAGAAGGCCTTCGACTGTGTCCCTCGTGAGATGATCGGCTGGGCGCTGCGGTCCAGGGCCGTCCCCGAGGTCCTTATTGACGTTGTCCGGGACATGTACCACGATTCCAATTCAATAGTTAGGACTGCGGTTGGTGACACGCTTCCCTTCCCTATCACCGTTGGAGTACACCAAGGCTCCGTGCTTAGCCCGTTTCTGTTCAGCGTAATATGAGACGTTCTGTCAAACAACATCCGAGACCACCACGAGCAACCACCCTGGCTCGTGGACGACTAGTACAACGGGTGAATAAGTGGAAGAATTCACTTGAAAACGGCGGTCTGAAACTTAATGTGGCGAAGACGGAGTACATGGCCTGCAACACCACAGATCCCCAGTCCGTCCGCATAGGCGATGACGTGGTCGAGCGCACGGACCATGTCAAATACCTGGGATCTGTGTTAAGCGTGTCTGGGGACATCGATAGCGACGTCAAAGCCCGAATTTCCGCGGCTTGGGGCAAATGGCGTGAGGTGACTGGTGTCATTTGTGACCCGAAAACGCCGATCAAGCTGAAGGGGCAGGTCTATAAAACCATCATTAGACCTGTCCTTTTATATGGCAGTGAAGCATGGCCGTTACTAGAGCGACACAAGCAGGAGCTGCGCGTCACGGAAATGAAGATGCTGCGGTGGATGTGTGAGTCTCACGTAAAGATCGCGTGCGGAACACCCACATCCGTGGCAGCCTTCGTGTTCGTGACATCGCAGACAAGCTGCAAGAGTGCCGCCTTCGTTGGTATGGTCATGTCTCACGGAGATCGGCAAACTACGTGGGCAACAAATGTCTGGCTATGCCGCTCCCGCCAGGTACCGGTAGAAGAGGTCGACCCTAGAAGCGGTGGCTCGGCGTCGTCAAGGGTGACATGCGTGCCAACAGACTCACCACTGAGGATGCACAAGACCGCGCGAAGTGGGCCAAGAAAATAAGATAGGCGGACCCTGGGACCCTACACACCAGTGTGGGTTCACAACCGGGATAGACCACACGGATGATGATAATGATATTTTATTTACTGTATGTATTATTATGTATATCTCTATGTTTATGTATTTATTGTAGAATATTAATTTACTTGTTTTTAAGTAAAACATGTATGGGTTTTTATTTTGTTACGATTTTTGAATATGTAACTCTCATTTTCATTTTCATTTGTATACGTTTGTCTATCCATAACAATTTTAAATGAGTTTTTCCTGTCGCCATGGTCTGCGGGAAGAAATCTCTTTCTAGAGATAAGCTAACCTACTTTTGTACTTCTTATTGTTTTGTTTATGTAATTTGTCTCTTTGTATACCAAATAATAAATGAATAAAGGTGCCTATATTCAATTTTTATCTCAGAATTTGGCTCTTTAGCTCCCCTTGCTGCCTGGCGCCCAGAGCCAGAGCCGCCCCTGTTAGTCTCTTTGGTCATCCATTTGAATAAATGAAAAAAGTATATTAATTGTATGAGCAGATTGACAAAGAGCTGGAAGAGCAGAAGATCAAGTCGGCGTTCGGCAGCGACATCGGCAGCTACGACGAAGTCGAAGACTTCAAGCTCATCAACGAGAAAGATGCGCCTATCAAATTACCCATGGACGATGGAGGTATTTAACACCACAGTATAAAAGTAGTCTCATATCATAGCAAAAGAAAACCGGCAGAGACTATATGAATTGTACCTGGTTGGTGATCCTTTGTTTCACAGACGGAATTTTCATAGAATTTCGGTTCACAGAAAATGTTTCATAGAATATTCGGTTCAAATATTTTCATTACGAATATTATTGTTTCAACGACTATTTACTTCATAGAATATTCAGTCCACATATTTTCATGTCCAATATTATTATTTCAATTAAGTACTATTTACTTCATTCAAGTGTTTTTCTTTCTAATATTCCTGCGGGGCTAAGATGCGCGCCCTACGAGAAGAGTAGACAAAAAATTTCGCCATTTCTCGATTTCTTTATTTTATCTACCGTTCCTAACATGGCAGCAATTGTCGTGACTTAATATTTTGTATGGGAAATTCAATTTTGTCGACATATCCTAACATGGCGCCTTGTTTTTGTCGTGGTTTAGAAGAGATATCTCGTGTTTGAACTCGTCGGTCATTTTTGTGGACGACAAACCAATTATGCATTAAAATAGCATGAAAACAGGCGTTGCAGTGCGTCAAAATGCTGACATTTTTTTTAAGTGCAGTATTATAGCGATGCATTTATGAGCTGTCGCTATTTTAGCTAATAACGAGTGTAAATTTTACATAAAAAAAATAAATTTAAATAAAGCGGACTAATTCTTTTTCGGTTTATGCCAAAAATCTTATTTAGGTATAATTTCCATAAAAACAAGTGTTATTAAATAATATAATATCGATAAAATTATTTATCTCGATTATTGGTTTCTTTTTGAATCGATTATTTGTATCGATTAATTGAATATTCGTTTCAATAAATCGATTTTTATTTATCAGTTAATTAAGTATTTAACGATTATTATTTCGAATCGATTAGTGAAATCTATTAGTCGAATCGATTAGTTGAATCGATTAGTCGAATCGATTTGTTGAATCGATTGGTTAAATCGATCAGTTGAATCGACTAGTTTAATCGATCATTTCGATTCTTTGTATCCTTTAGCTGCATCGGTTACACCGATTATTTAAATCGATCAGTTTAATCGATTATTTGTATCGATGGTTCATATCGATACTATCGTGTCTTCAAATCAGTACTATAGATAATATTGATTATAATATTAATAAATCTGTGTACAATTAATATACTTTTTTATAAATAAATAAATTAAACATGTCTACACCCCTTTGTCATCCGAAGAAACTTGTCTCGTCTACCTCTTACTCGTATGTCGACTCTCAGAGACGAGAAACGAGAGAAATTACCTTATGTTGCGCATCTTAGTCAGGCTAGTCATTTTATCATCGGCCGGATAGAGGCGCTAGGCCTACGGGTGGCCCTCAACAAAACAGAGGCCCTTTTATTTCATGGGCCTCGGCAGCGACCTCCACCTGGCGCCTCTGTAAGCCTCAATGGGGCTCATGTGAGGGTTTTCTTGGACGGGAGATGGCGATTCGGGGAGCACTTCACTCGTCTCGCCCCACGCCTCATCCGCGCTGCGGGAGCTTTAAGCCGGCCCCAACGAGCGCGGACCTGACGAAACGTGCCGGCGACTATATGCCGGCATCATTAAAAGTATGGCGCTCTACGGAGCGCCAATATGGGCCGATGCTCTCACTTGCCAGAACAAAACTCTTTTGCGGGCCCTGCAAAGAGTTATGGCAGTGAGAGCAATTAGGGGATACCGCACCATCTCGGCAGGGGCTGCCTGCGTTATCACAGGTATGCCCCCGTGGGAGCTGGAGGCGCAGGTTCTCGCTGCTGTCCATGACCTAAGGGCAGCGGCGAGAGCTAGGAACGAGCGCCTTTATTTGGATGAGGTGGAGGCTGTCAGGCGCCGTGCAAGAGACGCGCTGATCCGGAGGTGGGCTGAGGACCTTGCCGACCCGCTCTATGGCCTACCATAGAGGCGATAAGGCTGGTGCTCAAACAGTGGGTATGTCGAGAAAAGAGGCCCTTGACATACCGACTGGTGCAGGTGCTTTCAGGACATGGCTGTTTCGGAAAGTACCTGCACAAAATTGCCCGGAGAGAGCCCACTCCGAGGTGCCACGAGTGCGGCGCTTATGTGGACACTGCCCAGCACACACTAGCAGTGTGCCCGGCGTGGTCGGGTCAGCGTCGCACTTTGACGGCAATTGTAGGCCGAGACCTATCGCTCCCGGCCTTAGTACAGGCCATGCTCGGGAGCGAGGAGGCATGGATGGCGATGGTCTCCTTTTGCGAGGACGTGATGACGCAGAAGGAGACCGCGGAGAGGGCCCGAGAGGACGATCCTCAGGCGGACCCTCTTCGACGCAGACGGCGGGGGGCAAGAAGAAGGCGGTTCGCCCGTCCTCCTCCTGCTCCCTAAAAGCAGCACCGGGGTGTCGGCCAGGGGGCCTTCACCCCATTTCAAGGTGCTCCCGTTGCGTGAGGAGGCCCGGCACGTACGCTGGGACGACTTGGTAATCTTGTGCTCCATGTCGTCCCGTTTCAAAGCGGTGAGGTGTACCCGGATTGTTTTTAGTGGGTATTCCGCCGGCTACTCCGGTGGCGAGTCCCACACTCCCCTACTGCCTTCCCCCAGGCAGTGGGATAGTGCGTAAACGTATTTTCAACCTGTTAAAAAAAAAGGGTAGTCATTTTATACCTATACGTAAACAGTGCTTGTACTTTGGCATTCAAAAACAAATGCCTACAAAAATGATAGTTTTATGCAAATTTTCGCTTCAAAATATAGATTACTAACTCTTGAAATTTCAGTAAATGTATTAGGCTCATGATTTAAACATTGTATTGATAGGTCAACCACAGCACAGGTGAAGCTGTGGTGAAAACTGGTCTTCGTTACGCGTGGCGCGCGCGAGTTTTTTGCTAAGTTATATCTTTAACCTTCGACTGTACGAATCACATCAGCATCAGGTCAATTAAAAAACCATTGCAAATGGGTCCTATGTAGACAGCATAAGAAGCCCACATGTTGAACTTGGCGTGCTATAGTGTATACATCTTTCCTTGTACACAAAGATAAAAACTAGAAAAAATCGACCTGATCCTAGGGACTCAAGTGGGATTCGAACCCGCGACCTTCCACAATCCGGGTGGCTGCTCTTCCAACTGTAACCACCACCAACAAGTCTGTTGCCTGCCTCGGTAGCTCAATTCTAAGAGCAGCCACTCGGATTGTGAAAGGTCGCGGGTTCGAATCCCACTTGAGTCCCTAGGATCAGGTCGATTTTTTCTAGTTTCTACCTTTGTATAGAAAATAGTGCATTGTTAAATGTTAAAAAAAAACTTCTTTCTTTGTATTTTTTTCTATATGCGGAGTTTTAATTCCGCTTTTACCAAGGTTAACCAGCAGAATTTCCTTATAGGCTGGTCCCAAAGCAAACCCAAGGCGGCCGTGAAGGTCAAGCAGGAGGTGGTCGTCAAAAAGGAACCTAATGAGGATGTAGACTGCTCCAGTAAGACCCTTTTACATAAGGTCTTATCCCACTTGTTTTAATTATCCGTAGTGGAGCTACTGGGAAATCTGTCTCTGTAATGTTTTAAGAATTTTTATTTAAAAAAACCACATCATAATATGTGCGTGGTTTTTACACAACAAACAAACTTGGATTATTCTAAAAGATGTCTTTATTTTGATAGTTATTTAGTGTTAGTTATGTATGAACATTTAAAACATTCACGACAGTAGTCCACTCATAAAATATATGTAATATTCGAATATACGCCCAACATTTTACTATGTTGTTTCTTGCGTCATCTGTGAATGTGTGTGCTAGGAGATGATGCTTCAATGATGATGAGATACATACTGAAAGATCTCTCGCATATTATTAAATAATAATTTTCTTCTTACTAAAGAACTAAAATATTATGTCGATGATGTTTGTTTGGTAAAACCAGTGTCGGTGTCGAAGTTCATTCGCTTCATCCTGTGCAATTACTACATAGCAGATTTTCGGACACAGAATCCCAATAGTTCTGCCACGGATCAAGTGGTATCAGACCTCCATTCAGCTAGGGCTTGCAGTTCCTTAGAGCTGGCGGACCATTCCGCTCGGTCTTACGGATCAGCACACAATATGATCCTACGTGGATGTACCCTAAATATTACTTGAAAATTTCGATGCATTTCTATTTGTGTATTCGGAATTGACATAGGGGCTTCTAGGTGCTGGAGAAGCGACATTGCAATTTATTGGTTTAAGGAATATCGATCTACCTATTGCAGTTATTAAAATAAAATATTCCATCTTACGTAAATAACTTCATCAGTATTCAACTTAATCAGTATCCCACCTCAACAAAATAAAATGAGCTTTGTAAAATAGGTAAGTAAGCTTGACACAGTTACACTGTGACTGAATAACTGCAAACGGTAGTAGAAGGAATTCCCTTAACCAATCTATACAATTGTATGCTTGCGAACTGATGGGATAGCTCACCTAACGTCTATATGGGCGTTGATGGACCGAGCAGGTTTTTGGTAATTATAAGCTCGTATTCGTCGAAACTTACTGCCGCGCGTTCAAATAAAAAACATGCTAGCCGTAACGAGTGTTGTAGCCCTCAGAATCCATATTGCTATTGACTCTACAAAATGCTGGAATAGGCGCCAGTTCTAATGAATGTTGACGACACGAATGGCGTAGTGCGCTGTAGCACGGTTTTTCACCTTTAATTCCGTAGTGTCCCGGGTTCGATCCCCGGTCAGGTCAATTCATGAAATGATCTTTTCTAAATTGGCCTGGGTCTGGGTGTGCTGGGAGACGCCCCTAGCTTAATTCCTTGTCTGGTACCTCGTAACACAGGGATATTTATCCCTACTTCGAGACCATGACAAGAGGTGTGTTGTCTGGCGCATATTTATTCATTTTTTTTTAATGAAATAGTATGTATACATACGAGCTTATACGTGCCTTAAATATAACGTAATGCTTGGCCTGTTCTAAATGTTACTCATTATTGTGATAAAATTGCTTGCAAGAGAGAACATACATCTTCAAGCTCCTAATTTTCTATGCTAATATTATTAAGAGGAAAGATTTCTTTGTATTGAATAGGCTCCAAAACTACTGGACCGATTTTAAAAATTCTTTCATTAATATAAAGCTATAACAGGGAGTGACATAGGCTGCTATATATTTTTTAATTTAGCCTATATTTTGACGGGAAAGACAGTCTACGCGGGCGAAGCCGCTGACGGGGAGCTAGTGAGTAAAGATAAAGTTAAATTTTGACCACAACACAAGTTGGCAAACAAGCTTACGGCCCGCCTGATGTAAGCAGTTACCGAAGCCTATGGACGCCTCTAACATCAGAGGCACTACGTGCGCGTTGCCGACTATTTAGGAGATACCTATCGACTCTCCTCTTAAAGGACCCTATACTCAATACTGTATTCCCCCGGGAAAACCACGGCAGGGAGCTCATTCCACAGTCGGATTGTTCGCGGGAGGAAATTCCTCTGAAACCGCACTGCTAGCTAAAGTTGGAGCATATAATATTGTTTTTAACAATAGTTAAATATTTTTTCTTTCATAATGTGGGATATGTTAAGGTGCTTCCTCACTTGGAGCATTCGCCTGTAATGTATCGTTACGGAGTCGAGCATTACGTCAGTGAGGAAGGAGAACCGAGCTGTAATAGTGCGCAAACTGTAATGTTACAGATTCGAGCATTACGTTGGTGAGGGAAAAGCAGCGAGCATTACAGTGCGCAACTTGATGTACTGTGTAATATTTTAATACAACTTCCCTGAAGTTTTGTAAGGCAGTAAGTATTGTAATGTAATGCTCAAAATCCAATCTGAATTGTACATTACAGGCGAATGTTCGTCATACCAGGGAGGCAGTAGGTATACCTACTGTAATGTAATGCTCGAATTCGAATCTGAAACGTTACATTACAGAAAAATGCTCCAGGTGAGGCACCACCTTTACGACTACTCCGAGATTTTGAAAATGGTCAAGTCAAAGTCAAAGTTGTTTATTCGTGGTCACAAGATAAATGTTATGATCGTTTTTTTTGGATATTTTCAACCCAAGTTACTTTACAAGACATTTGATAACTCAACTACCTAGTCTTTTCAGAAGTCAGAGTATTTAAAAATCATTTAGTTATAAAATAAGCAACCAATTTTACTTAATAAGTCTACTTAATTCAAGTGTAGGCAAAATAACTGGGCTCACAATTATAATCCAGGTTATACCCTATTTCGGGCCGGTTTTCAGCCTTCTCCTTGTCCCTGAGATCAAAGGAAGGTCTTGAAAGTGTATGTTCAACTTAGCAAAAATTCATTTGGTAAACTTTCTCTGTAATACCAGGCAACTAAGTACCTAGAATTTGCTTGCAGTAACGTCGGAGCAGAAGCCTATCGTTGATTTGAAAAAGGAAGTGTTCGAAGATACAGATGTGTTGAATATATTGAAGAGTGAAGAGCCTAAGCTCATTCTTTTACAGGTTAGTCACATTTCTACACTCTGCAGTGCATGAGACACAACTTGGAAGTTAGTCTTAGTGTACAGTCAGACACAGAAGTAACTGAGCACTTTAGTACCTACTTTGACATAGTGTACCCTCTGTAATTTTCCTAAATTAAGACGAATTACGACGAATTAAGACGACGTTAAACTATTTATTTTGCAAAAGAGATTTCTCAGAATAACAGTAAATATACAGAGCATAAACAGCAAACCCCACTTCATAAGAGAAAAAATACTCACTCTTACTTGTATATATATTCTGAAAGCTTCTATATTTGTGAAAAAGAACCCAGAACTGTTCCCTCTGTATGTGCGGCCACAAAATTTAAGACCTCGTGAAAAATTGGCACTTCCAAATTCGAAATTGAAGATTGTAAAATCGGGTAGTTTAGGCATGATTGTAAAAATATTTAACGAAATTCCAGTTCATTTACGAAGAGAATCAAATATCAGTGAATTTAGAACAAAATTGAAGCAATATCTTATCGAAAAAAGTTTTTATTCGCTGTCAGAGTTTTTTAATGAAAATACATGTCACTAACAAATAATGGATGGAAAGATGAGTGTTATCGATAATGATAGTGTGCAATGGCTGTTGTATTGTATAGTTTAAATATTTTAAGTGTTCCCGGTTTGCAGTGCTCTTACAGGGTTCATGTTCTGAATTGAATTTAAATATAAGACCCACAATGTACACCATGAATGCAATAAATAATTTGAATTTGAATAAATTTAAATTCCTGTGATCAATTCAAAAGTTCATTCGACAAGGTCAAGCTTAATAAGTTTATGTTGCCGAGTGTACATATTAACGCAGTTTTATTAGTCCGTCTAGTGCTTTGCCAGTAAAGCGGGTACTTTGGATTAATTTGTTTTATAAATACGTTGCAGCTGCCAGATACGTTGCCCGGGAGAGGCGGCAGTGTGGACGACGACGCGCCGCGACGCAAGAACGACGAACCTTCGACGTCCAGTGGAGAAGTTAAAGAAGAGAAACCGGTAAGTGTCTTGTTTTGAAACATGATAGTTTAGTTTAGTTTTATTTATCTCATAATACAAAATTACAATATATGTATATTACATTCGATGTCACATATAAGAATTTGCATTATGATTGTCAAAATTATTATACAAATTACAATTAATAAAATAAAGAGAATGTCAAAAACTAAGATAAATACAATAAATGAACAATTAAATACAAAAAAAAAAAACATGTCCACAAGAAATAATACAATTCAGTCAAAAATAACAATAAAATAGTTAACAAGTCATCCAAAGTTGCAATTCAAATATTCTTTAACACTATAAAGGGATTTTTCTAACAAAAGGTTTCTCAGCTGACGTCGGAATGTTTCGTCAGATTGTACGTCAAGATTGTGCGTCTTGATAGTTGACGTAGCTCACGTACCATCACGACTTTATCCCAAACGGGGTAGTCAAAGGCAAGTGACTGTGTCTTCATCATCATCCGTGCGGTCTATCCCGGTTGTGAACCCACACTGATGTGTGGGGTCCCAAGGTCCGCCTTTCTTATTTTCTTGGCCCACTTCGCGCGGTCTTGTGCATCCCCAGTGGTGAGTTTCATGGTGAACGAAAACACTCAGAAGCCCACTTTTCACCAATGGTATTAGAACCCAACGTGGTAGGTGAGCCTTCCGCCGTTATCCGGGTTGATATGGTTTTTATCGATGTTTTCCATCACCGGAGAGTAAGTCGGATATTTAACGATGAACAGAAAGATTTTGGTTCTGGCCAGATTTGATCTCGTGACCACACGATCTGAGTTCGGGTGCTGAACCACTAGGGCACGACGCTCTATGTAGCCTTCTTGTCCATAATATGTGCCATGCTTATTCTGTTCGCCTAGATTTAATTTGTTTGTTAAATTAGAAAAGCTTAGCCACTGATTCTTTTACAGCAACGCTCACTCGACCATAGTGCCTCGTGCGAAATGCACAGTCTCGAATGACGTCATCGTCGCGTTTTGCGAGTAGGATACGCCAATTCTTAAGGCCTGTTCAAACCTGAGCGGTATTCGCTGCCGCTGTGGGTAGAGGTACAATACCTGGTTTCGCACAGGTATTAACCATTTTTCACCCACAGCGGCAGCGAATACCGCTCAGGTCTGAACAGGTCTTATGTTGAATACTTATTCGAGTCAGAGCCATCAAACGGCAAAATCGGGCAACATTAGGGCCGCTAGGTGGCGCTGGCAACTCGCACTAGGCACTAAAGAAAAGTTATGTATTTTCGGATGTAACTACCTGTAATTTAAAAAAAAAAACAACTGTCATTTACAACATAAATATCTTTCAGGCGGACAACAGATGTCGACTATCAGATTTAGAAGAAGGCAAAATAGGAAAACTCAGGATACATCGGTCTGGGCGCGTCACCTTGGCTCTGGGTGACACGATATTTGAGGTGAGTAGTTATTAGTTACTTTAAACTGGTTTAAAACTGGGACTGGGCTGGAAGGCAGCGGCGCGAGCGAGCGCTAGTCGCATAGATCGGCTCTGCATTGCCGCCGCGCAATCGCTGCCTTCGTAACCGCTGCCTATCATTTTCCCACATCTATTCTCTATGATTCTTAATAAGTTTCGTTCTTCTCTGACCATATAATATCACTAACTGCCTCGACAGACTTCGTTCTGTCAAAAGTAATTGCACGTCGCGCCGTCGGTAAAGCAGCACATCTCGCTCGCGTTTCTCCGACTTGATTTAATACAATTATTTTTCACTGAATGTTTTGTTCAATCTTATTAAAATATAGCCTATGTCACTCCCTGATAATGTAGCTTCATATTGGTGAAAGAATTTTCAAAATCTCTCCAGTAGTTTCGGAGCCTATTCAATACAAACAAACAATCAAACCTTTCCTCTTCATATTATTAGTATAGATATGAATAATAATGTAAACATTAATTGCAGGTATGCGCCGGCACAAAAGCGTCATTCCACCAAGAAGTGGTGTCCCTCGCGGCGGAGGACGCGTCGCGCTCCGCCAACCTCGTGGCGCTCGGCGCCGTGCAGCACAAGCTCAACCTGGCGCCCGACTGGGAGGCCATGTTCCGCGCCGGCGCCTAGCCCAGCTCGCGCGAGGCCGGGGGCCGCCTGGATCAGCGCTTCAACAGGAGGCCAGCACTGTCTCGTTTGCCCCACGTTGAGTTTATACAAAACAAAATTAAACATAGACAAACAGTCATTTTAGAGTTCTAGCAATTCTAGATTGTGTGACGAGGCGGTGCTGGTGTTGGGGCGCCAAATGAAAAACAACCGTTGACTGTACATATTTAAAATTATGTTAATAAATGTTTTTACTGTTCGTGAGTGTTTTAGTTGTGAGCTGGAGAATATGAGACGGCCACTATTGATTAATTTATTTCATAACACAAAATTACAATATACATCACATTAGATGTCACTTATAAGAATTTGCATTATGATCGTCAAACATTATTATCCAAATTACAATTAATACAATAAATAGAATCATCATCATCCGTGCGGTCTATCCCGGTTGTGAACCCACACTGGTGTGTGAGGTCCCAGGGTCCACCTTTCTTATTTTCTTGGCCCACTTCGCGCGGTCTTGTGCATCCTCAGTGGTGAGTTTGTTGGCACGCATGTCACCCTTAACGACGTCGAGCCACCGCTTCTTGGGTCGACCTCTTCTACTGGTACCTGGCGGGGGCGGTATGGCCAGACATTTGTTGCCCACGTAGTTTGCCGATCTGTGAGACATGACCATACCAACGAAGGCGGCACTCCTGCAGCTTGTCTGCGCTGTCACGAACACGAAGGCTGCCGCGGATGTGGGTGTTCCGCACGAGATCTTTGCGTGAGACTCCACACATCCACCGCAGCATCTTCATTTCCGTGACGCACAGCTCCTGCTTCTGTCGCTCTAGTAACGGCCATGGTTCACTGCCATATAAAAGGACAGGCCTAATGATGGTTTTATAGACCTGCCCCTTCAGCTTGATCGGCATTTTGGGGTCACAAATGACACCAGTCACCTCACGCCATTTGGCCCAAGCCGCGGAAATACGGGTTCTGACGTCGCGGTCGATGTCCCCAGACGCTTAACAAAGATCCCAGGTATTTGACACGGTCCGTGCGCTCGACCACGTCAACGCCTATGCGGACGGACTGGGGATTTGTGGTGTTGCAGGCCATGTACTCCGTCTTCGCCACATTAAGTTTCAGACCGCCGTTTTCAAGTGAATTTTTCCACTTATTCACCCGTTGTACCAGCCGTGCCGTCCGAATCTACTAGCACAATATCATCAGCATACATGAGCAACCAGGGTGGTTGCTCGTGGTGGTCTCGGATGCTGTTTGACAGAACGTCTAATATTTCGCTGAACAGAAACGGGCTAAGCACGGAGCCTTGGTGTACTCCAACGGTGATAGGGTAGGGAAGCGTGTCACCAACCGCAGTCCTAACTATGGAACTGGAATCGTGGTACATGTCCCGGATAATGTAAATAGACTTCGGAAACGGCCCTGGACCGCAGCGCCCAGCCGATCATCTCACGAGGGACACAGTCGAAGGTCTTCTGCATGTCTAAGAAAATTAGATGCAGAGAGAGAGATTCTTCAGTCTATATCCATGAGCGTTCTCAAGGCAAATACGGGGTCCATGATCCCGCAACCCGGTCGAAACCCATACTGACACTCCGAGATTATACACTCCTGTCGAATCCGAGAGTCCACAATACGCTCGAGGAGCTTCATGGTGTGGGACATAACCTTTATGCCGCGACAATTGCTGCACTCTTGCACCGAGCCCTTGCCCTTGAAGACCGGCGTGATAATGCTCAGTCTCCATTGGTCAGGTATCTTCCCGGTGATGAGAATGCGGTTGAAAAGGTGGGTAAGTATGCCCACACCAAGAGAACCCATCGATTTCCACGCTTCGATAGGAACTCCATCGAGTCCGACAGTTTTCCGGTTCTTCATGCGGCGAAGAGCCGACCGGACTTCATCAGGCGTTACCCGGGGGTAATACAATAAATAGAATGTGCAAACCAAATAAAAACAATAAATTAAATTTAAAAATAAATTCAAATGTCAAAAAATAAAACAATTCCATCAAAAATAAATACAAAATAAAATAATTAATAAGTCATCTGAAGTTTTTATTCAAATATTTCTCAACACAATATTATTAAGATTTTTCCAACAAAAGGTTTCTCAGCTGACGTCGGTATGTTTCGTCAGATTGTAAGGCCCGTATTCTGAAACAAAATCTGTACCTACCTGAGTACAGCCGAGCTATTCTTAAAAACTCGCTTCGTACCCCGCACGCGGAATCCGCTGTGAGATTTAACTTTGGCATTCCTAAAACAAAAAAACGACGGTAGCTCCTCCACTAGGAGAGCGTTAGTAAATGGAACTATGGTAAAGGAGATTTTTGACATCACATGTATAGGAATGACGTTTAATTGGTATTCTCAACGTGAACTCGACCGTCATCTCGACACAGGGAACTCGAAATAATCTGTCAAATAAACCGTTGCTACAGAGTGATCGAGTTTGGAATTTACGAGTGGAAATAATCAAATCCTTGGTCATGTTTCGGTCAAATAATTAGAAAAAAATTTGTTTGGAGTGTAGAAAAGTGTGTGCAAGGCATTTATGAGACTATGCTTTGTCTACCAGCCGAAACCAAGATGAAAAGTTCGACGCCCATGTAATTGAAAGTTCAATGTACCTACCTTGAAGTCTAAGCATGGACAGTGAAGGCAGTTATTTGCTGGTTCACAGTACTCCACTATGATTCTGACATGGTGGCTAAAGAGCATTAGCATTTAGCGTGCCTAATATCTGCAACCAAACGAGGACTACCCACCCAGCAGTGCACCCTTGGATCATCGCTGGATCCCAGAATAATTTTATGGATGGGCAGTTATGTAGACGAGACTTTAAAAATAATTTGTGGCGTCCAGTTTAATTATTGAATGAATGATTTCCATTGTTAATTTGAGGTTATTTAATCAAATTTATTTTTAAGAATAAATGTATAAAAACCAGCTTTTTTAAAATTATGCTTTTTATGTATCCAAAATTCCACGTATATCAATAAATTCACTCGTCTGGAGGCCACCCTCGAGGAAACAGCCAGGTCAAAGAACAGGTTATCGTAACTAAATGCGAATACTAATACAATTTCGTGACTGCAGTTAGCTGCCGGTCCAATTCTGGTTGGAGAATCAGGTCAAGCTTATCATTGAAATTCATTGCCATCAGCACTGCACTAACATGTAAAATTTTAATTCTGTAGGCTGAGTGGAAGTTGTTCTAATTCAGCTTGCAAGATTTGACCTAAATAAGAGTAGAGAGAATAAGTGTAAATATTCTTCATTGATTATTCTTTTATCAAAATTAAACAGTGTGTGGTCAAGTGGTGCGAATGACAAGTGTAGAAAAAGAGAGTTATAGTTAAGTCACATAATGTGCAGAGAAGTTGACTTCAATGTAAATAAAGAACTTCTTTTTACTAACCCGGCGTCATGGCTAAAAAATAAATATCTAGCACAAATTACACCAAGCAAGATCATCTGACCCCTTACTAAGCAAAGCTTGTACTATGGGTGTCAGAGACTGATAAACATTCAAGTAAGTAATTAGCCTATATATTGCCCCACTGCTGGGCAAAGGCTTCCCTCATTGTAATCAAGTCATCACCACAATTGATGGGTATTGGCTAAATCACCACGCTTGTCAAACGAGGGTTGGTGATCACAAACCCTGGTCCATGTTCCGAAAACACACTTTGCCCAACTTGGGAATTGAACCCGGTACCTCTGAGTTTCAGGCCAAGCTTTGAAACCACTCAGCCACGGAGGCGTTCTGATAAACATACTTAAATATTTCTCAACATATTTTTTAGTTAGATAGTAAGTAATAACACCCAGGCACACAACAAACCCACAACCTTCAGTGCTAAAGCCAAGCTGCACCAACAGGTCTTCACATCACTCACACAATAATATTAATAATAATACTTCAAGGTGATGAGTAAAGGTGAAAAAAAAGAAAAATATTATTGAATCACAGGATCTTTTATTAATTTTCATAACACTTCTCTAATCACCTCAAAAATAACGAAATAAGCGACCAGAATATGTGGACCTTTTTGTAACCCGTTTGCCTTGCAGCAATCTCAGGATACGTTGATGGTCTGCCTTTGCTGCATATACAGCTACAGCTTTTAGCAGTGCTGTTTTCAACTTCTCTGATTAACTGCTGTTCATCCAGTCATTTGCTGCACTCTACAACCACTTGACTGCTGCTGATGTGGCTCTTGACGAGCCATCTACGGATTCCTGTAGCTGAAACAAAAAATAGTCATTATATTATATTACACAACAATTTTATTGAACTCAAATGAGTAGATGGAACCTAATCTACAAGCTTTCATTGTTTTGAAAAACTACTTTTTTATGAATTTTAACAATTCAATTCATTTTTTCACCATTTTGATACATTACATAACATTGGTATATCAAGTATAATACAAAAAATTCGAACTAAGTTTATGATAAGCCCAATCATGACTCAATTAAATGCACACATATTTGGATCCCCAACTTAGCATTTTGTTAGCCGTTTGAATAAAATTTATCATTTGTACTACTACTACTTTGTACTAGTTCAACTTACTTTTAGTGGAAAATGGCAGCTAGGTAGGTCTGTTAAGTTAACTGTGGAGTTAAAGCTACTAAGAGTGGCTTGCACCTTGCCCAGAAGGCATAATTTGAGCATGTAATGCAGCTTTTTTCTTTACAGCAGTTTTTGTCGACCTAGAACAAAAAAATACTCATATTAATTTATACATACATACATTACATTACATACACATTACATTACATACTTTAAACAATGTTTTACAGTAAATACAAAAACTAGGCATGTTCCTAAATTATTATTTGATTTTAAGTTTGAATTTAGGTAAGTTATGGCTAATCTGTCACACATGCATGCAGCCTACAAAACTTAGGTAAAAATTTTACTGAAATATTAAGATAAACTCATAAAGGAGCGATATTTAGGCAAACACGATATTCTGGCTAAAGCCTTCTTGAAATTAAATATATTGCATGTATAATAATAATAATAATAATAATAATAAGTTCGCGTGACTTCTTCCTCGACACGGGACCCGTCCGGCGCGCTGTCACTTCCGAGTCCGGTTACAGACTCGGTTCTGGTAGCGCCACGGATGGATCCAGATGCCGATGGAGTGGCCAGTGCGAACGCAAGCGTAAGTACCCAGGCCAAAGAGCAACTGAGGAGGGCTTTGGAGGATGCGATTTCGGAATATCGCTCCACACGAGTCTCTAGGCCGCGGTTACCACGTTTGCCTACTAATAGACGCAACCTAGCGTTAATGGGGGCCCTGGACGCTTTACTAGCTCCGTTCATTCGGACTAGTGAAGATTTAGTTGATACTCACTCGATTCTGTACTGCGGGGCCATTGCGGCATGCCGTGTTGCTCGTGTCAAGTTTCCGAACTCTGACCGTGCAGTGCGACCTGCCGCAAATGTACCCGCATGGCAAATGCGAATCGAACGGCGTATCAACACGTTTAGGACCCTCATTGCAAAGCTGGTCTGCTTCAGCCGGGGGAACCATCGCCCTCGGGTTATGCGTTACGTGAACCAAGCCTTTGCTGGGACGGGTATTAGGCCCGAACAGTATATGGCTTGTGTCACAGAACGCATTGACTTTCTGAAGCAGAAGGTCTATGCGTGGGCAAACCGTATCCGTCGCTACAGAGAACGTGTGGACAGATATTTACAAAATCGCCTTTTCCAAAGTGACCAAAGAAAGGTGTACCGAAACTGGGAAGAGACTAACCAACGTGAGAACGACGGTCAGCGACCGGATGCAAGTGTCATGATTGACTTCTGGCGCAGTATCTGGTCGATGCCTGTCGAGCACACGGAGGGTGACTGGATGCGTACTGTCGAGCATGAATGCGAATCCATCGAAACCATGAAGTCAGTAAGTATTGACTCCGAAGACGTTAGTTGTGCAATTCAGACGGCTCAGAACTGGAAAAGTCCTGGCCCGGATGGATTGCACAACTTCTGGATTAAGTGGTTTCGATGCTCGCATTCATGCTTGGCAGTGCAGTTCCAGGAATCCATCGAGGTTGGTTCTCTCCCTAGTTTCCTGACTTCTGGTGTCACTTTCCTTTTATACAAGTCAGGTAGTACCTCGGAAGCAAAAAACTATAGACCCATCACGTGCTTACCTACCATCTACAAGCTTCTTACGTCCATTCTAGCAAAAAAAATTAACTCGCATATCGTTGCGAACAATGTTTTGGCCCCTGCTCAGAATGGATGTAGGGTTGGGTCCCGAGGTACTAAAGAACTCCTCCTCATAGACACGACTATTTGCCAACAAGTCCGGCGGAATCGGAAAGCTCTTTCAACTGCCTGGATTGACTATAAGAAGGCCTATGATTCGGTGCCCCATTCATGGCTCAGGAGGATCTTAGAGCTGTATAAAATTGATACAACTTTGAGATCTTTCTTGAGCACATGCATGGGGCAGTGGATCACAGTCCTTCATCAACCAGGTGGTGGAAATGGCTCCCCTGATCCGCAGGACTTCATAAGGATAGAGCGAGGTATTTTCCAGGGCGATAGTTTGAGTCCTTTGTGGTTTTGTTTAGCTTTGAATCCTCTTAGTACCTTACTAAAGGATTCAAAGCTAGGCTATCGGCTTCGCAGGGGGGGTGAGTTCATCTCTCATTTGTTGTACATGGATGACCTGAAGCTGTTTGCGCCAAGACCCCAGGTATTGATGGAACTGTTAAAAATCACTGAGATTTTTAGCAATGCCATCAAGATGGAGTTTGGTGTAGACAAGTGTGCGGTCATGCATGTACAAGAAGGGAGGGTTGTAGATTCACCGAATTTACAGCTCTCTGAGACGATGACAATCAGATCCCTCTCTGAAGCTGAAACCTACAAATATCTTGGTATGTCAGAGTCATTGGGTATATCAGTAGGAGACGTCAAGCAATCGGTGAAGGAACGCTACTTTAGTCGCCTTACAAAGGTACTTAAGAGTTCTTTGTCGGGTGGCAATCGGGTGCGCGCCTTCAACGGTTGGGTGATGCCCTTATTGATATACTCCTTTGGCATACTGAGATGGACTCAAACTGAGCTGGGTGCTCTGGATACACGAGTCCGAAAACTGCTCACAACGCATCGCATGCTACATCCACGCTCGTCTGTTATGAGATTGTACATCCCACGGAAGGTGGGGGGTCGTGGCTTCTTAAATGCCAAGGACCTTCACAACCGTGAGGTGTGCAATCTCAGGAGGTTTTTCCTCAACAACGAGTGTGGGATTCATCGCGACGTTGTGGCAGTTGACAAGGGGCTCACGCCGCTCTCCTTGGCAAACGAGAACTGGCGTCAACTACCGATGCTAACCACCGACGAACGCAAGGAAATATGGAAGAGCAAGGAGCTGCATGGTAGGTTCTATCGGGCCTTAACAGGGCCCGATGTGGACATCTCCGCATCGGTTAACTGGCTACGCTTCGGGGACCTCTTTGGGGAAACCGAGGGTTTTGTCTGTGCAATTGCTGATGAAGTTATCAAGGTGAATAACTACCGGAAATACATCATGAAGGACGGTACGGTTGACATTTGTCGGGCATGCCGCCGTCCTGGCGAGTCTATTCGCCACGTTATTTCCGGTTGTTCTCACCTTGCTAACGGAGAGTACTTGCACAGACACAACCTAGTAGCCAGGATCATCCACCAGCAACTTGCTCTTCGATATGGCCTTGTCGAGTCGGAGGTACCGTACTATAAGTACGCACCGGCTGGTACCGGCTGGTTCTCGAAAATAGTCGTGCATTGCTCTATTGGGATCGCTCTATCATCACGGACAGGACTATTGTAGCCAATAAGCCTGATATCGTGCTGGTAGACCGATCCCAACGCCAGGCAGTGCTCGTCGATATCACCATTCCACATGACGATAACCTCGTAAAAGCTGAGAAGGACAAACTCAGCAAGTACCTTGACTTGGCTCACGAGGTGACCGCCATGTGGAATGTTGATTCGACGATTATTGTCCCGATAGTCGTGTCGGCAAACGGCTTAATAGCGAAGAGCCTCGACCAACACCTCGAGACGCTCTCGCTCAGCGGTTGGATCAAGTATCAGATGCAGAAGGCGGTACTCCTGGACACGGCTCGCATTGTCAGGAGGTTCCTCTCTCTGCAGCCCTAACCACCGGTAGTCTGGGCCTTGCCTGCCCTGCTGCCGGCGGCACCCTAGGTTAAGGTTTTTATAGTATTTTTATAAATCATTGTTTTATAACTTTAATTTAGGCTTAGGTTTTATAATTGTGATTATGTATTTTGTTTTTATAATTATAATTCTTAAGTCGTTTTATTGTTGTAAATCTTTGTTTTTATAAGAATACTGTACAAATTTTATACCTAAGTTTTATGCTAAATAAAGAGAATATAATAATAATAATAATAAAAACGTTTATTCTCACCATAGTTTTACAATTTTAAGTTTACAATAATCTAACACACATTATAAAAAACAAAGTACAATGTGGGTAGTTTTAAAGTTAAATACTACGGTATGGTCACAGTATAGTTAAACCTGCACAGTGAAGTAAACTATGGCGGGCTAATACCTGAATTAGGTAAAACCTGTAGCTCAGGTTATTAACCCTCCACCCTTTAAGGGGGTCATGCAAAATAGTTTTAACCTGTATTTAAACATTGAAATGATTTGATACTGCACTTAATATAGGAAACAAAGCAAAGATAAGATGAAGTTATTTGAAAAGCATAATACGTTATTAGCGGAAAGTATGACCAATAATTGAATTTACACTTTACATCCGTAAAAAAAAAAAATTAGTGAAATTATTTTATTAGTATAATTATTATTCAGATTAGTGATGACAGAATAATTAAGCATTTGGAGTTGAATTTAGAATCGGATTATATTTTCAGTCGCCTGGTAGTTTAATGAAGTCAGGTATTTTTTAAGCGTAGATTTTAACGAAGTTCTATTCATATTAACAATGATTTCCCTATCGTTAAAATACCTATAGAGAAACGGCCCTGTGTAAGTGGTTTGTTGTCTTGCAAATGCTGATTTAAGTGAGGGTACGGGAGTGCGTATACGTCTTTTGTGTTGAGGAAGGGTCGAAGGATCCAATGCTTTATGGTACCGAAGGATTGCGTTGTAGATGAAAATTTGCCTAACTGTTAACAAATTGGATTCTTCATATAGTTTTTCAGTTGGGTATCTCCATGGTTTTTTAAACATGACCTTAATGACAGCCCTTTGTGCTCTTTCAAGCTCCAATAAATGACTGGTCGCTGCACCACCCCAGATCGGTATGCAGTAGGATATGAGAGATTGGCCGAGTGCCAAGTACACATTAGTTAGAAGTTCCGAGTCGGCTGAATCTCTCAAATTTTTAAATATATGGAGCAGCTTACGCAGTCTTTTGCTCAATGCTGATATATGCGGGGCCCATTTTAAGTGTTCGTCCAACACCACACCCAAGTATTTATGGGTACAAGTTCTGAATAAGTCAATACAATTGCATATAGTGGTTGAGTCACTGCCAACAGTGCATCGCGACGTGTGTGCTTTAATGCCAAAATTGGTTGGTATATTTGTTGCGTTGGAGATTTTGAAGCAAATGTATTTCGTTTTTGGGACGTTTAGCGTAAGTAGGTTGTCGTCAAGCCATTTCATAACCTTTTTGAGACCCGCTTCGGCTGATCTCTGAACGTCTGGCCATGTGTTACCACGAAAAATTAAGGCTGTGTCGTCGGCAAAGGCAAGCGTACTGCCACAGTCTAGCTTAATGTTACACAAGTTGATAGCATACACTAGAAAAAGTGTAGGGCCAAGTGTGCTCCCCTGCGGGACACCATAGCTGATAGGTAGGTCCGTGCTAAAACTATCCCTCACCTTAACGAATTGGCTTCGGTTAGTCAGATAGTTGCGAAACCAGTCCAAGGCAATGCCTCGTACTCCCAGTTCCTCCAATTTGAACAGGAGCAGTGGAATGGAAACGGTGTCAAATGCTTTCTTTAGGTCTAGAAAAATGGCCAAGCATCTTTCACCACACTCCAGTGACTTAGTCACTTTGTCAGTGAGGCTTGCAATGGCATCTTCAGTATTGCGACCAGTTCGAAACCCGTATTGATTCTGGGCAAGAAGTCCTTTTCCTTCTAGGAAGCTAGTTAAACGAGAGTTGACTACTTTTTCAATTATTTTGCTTATTGAGCTCAGAAGCGATATAGGCCTATAATTTGACACCTCTTCCACTCCACCACCCTTGTAAACCGGAACGACTACAGCTTTTTTGAAGACAGCGGGGAAGATTCCCGTTGAGAAGCTCAGGTTACAGACATGTGCTATCATGGAACACAAGATTGAGTGTGAATTTTTAAGAATCTTGGTGGGAATGCGATCAATGCCGGGTGCACTATGAGTCTTAAGGCTTAGGATAATCTTATCAATTTCCATATGATCAGTAGGATGGATAAACATTGAATCAACACCACGATTTCTAGAATCTCTTTTTAATAGCTGTGACTCGTCAATTCCACTCTTGGCCATAACGTTGGACGCTAGTTCTTTACCGATAGATGTAAAGTAGTTGTTAACTAGGTCCAGCGATTTGTCTGGTAAAGGCAGGAGTTCTAGCAGCGCAGTGGCTTGAGTGCGATTGGTTTTAATGTTGCACAGCTCTTTAACGGTGTTCCATGTTCCCTTACTATTTTTGTAATTTTGCCTAAATTTATTTTTGTAATATTCGACTTTTTGGTGTTTTGCTATTTGATTACAAGTGTTACGATACTTTATAAATGTCTCCTTCAAAAGATTGTCATTGGGGTTTTGAATGTATGTTTTTGTATTGTCAATGCAATCTATTGAAAAACAAAAATACCTTGTCCTGTTTCCAGGATTTGGTTCTTCCTTCCATGCTGTGCATTTAAGCGGCCAACCACTCTCAATGCCTTGTAACTACATCTTTAGCACTCTCCATCTTAGCAAATCCCTTGGGTACGCTTGGGATCTCTTCCAGAATAGTTTTCAGCGTTTCTGTTTGATAGTTCTGCAAATTACAATTTAAAATTTATAAATCGTCATTTAACCAAAACTCCAAGTATAAATAATAGAAAAGTAAACGTAGTCATACTTACTTCATATTTTATTTGATATAAACTCAAATGAAGCATTAAAGCATTATATTTAGTTAGAAAACACAAAGAAAGTTTACTTTAATCCAAACGCCAAACCAACAACAACGCGTGACTTCTTCCTCGACACGGGACCCGTCCGGCGCGCTGTCACTTCCGAGTCCGGTTACAGACTCGGTTCTGGTAGCGCCACGGATGGATCCAGATGCCGATGGAGTGGCCAGTGCGAACGCAAGCGTAAGTACCCAGGCCAAAGAGCAACTGAGGAGGGCTTTGGAGGATGCGATTTCGGAATATCGCTCCACACGAGTCTCTAGGCCGCGGTTACCACGTTTGCCTACTAATAGACGCAACCTAGCGTTAATGGGGGCCCTGGACGCTTTACTAGCTCCGTTCATTCGGACTAGTGAAGATTTAGTTGATACTCACTCGATTCTGTACTGCGGGGCCATTGCGGCATGCCGTGTTGCTCGTGTCAAGTTTCCGAACTCTGACCGTGCAGTGCGACCTGCCGCAAATGTACCCGCATGGCAAATGCGAATCGAACGGCGTATCAACACGTTTAGGACCCTCATTGCAAAGCTGGTCTGCTTCAGCCGGGGGAACCATCGCCCTCGGGTTATGCGTTACGTGAACCAAGCCTTTGCTGGGACGGGTATTAGGCCCGAACAGTATATGGCTTGTGTCACAGAACGCATTGACTTTCTGAAGCAGAAGGTCTATGCGTGGGCAAACCGTATCCGTCGCTACAGAGAACGTGTGGACAGATATTTACAAAATCGCCTTTTCCAAAGTGACCAAAGAAAGGTGTACCGAAACTGGGAAGAGACTAACCAACGTGAGAACGACGGTCAGCGACCGGATGCAAGTGTCATGATTGACTTCTGGCGCAGTATCTGGTCGATGCCTGTCGAGCACACGGAGGGTGACTGGATGCGTACTGTCGAGCATGAATGCGAATCCATCGAAACCATGAAGTCAGTAAGTATTGACTCCGAAGACGTTAGTTGTGCAATTCAGACGGCTCAGAACTGGAAAAGTCCTGGCCCGGATGGATTGCACAACTTCTGGATTAAGTGGTTTCGATGCTCGCATTCATGCTTGGCAGTGCAGTTCCAGGAATCCATCGAGGTTGGTTCTCTCCCTAGTTTCCTGACTTCTGGTGTCACTTTCCTTTTATACAAGTCAGGTAGTACCTCGGAAGCAAAAAACTATAGACCCATCACGTGCTTACCTACCATCTACAAGCTTCTTACGTCCATTCTAGCAAAAAAAAATAACTCGCATATCGTTGCGAACAATGTTTTGGCCCCTGCTCAGAATGGATGTAGGGTTGGGTCCCGAGGTACTAAAGAACTCCTCCTCATAGACACGACTATTTGCCAACAAGTCCGGCGGAATCGGAAAGCTCTTTCAACTGCCTGGATTGACTATAAGAAGGCCTATGATTCGGTGCCCCATTCATGGCTCAGGAGGATCTTAGAGCTGTATAAAATTGATACAACTTTGAGATCTTTCTTGAGCACATGCATGGGGCAGTGGATCACAGTCCTTCATCAACCAGGTGGTGGAAATGGCTCCCCTGATCCGCAGGACTTCATAAGGATAGAGCGAGGTATTTTCCAGGGCGATAGTTTGAGTCCTTTGTGGTTTTGTTTAGCTTTGAATCCTCTTAGTACCTTACTAAAGGATTCAAAGCTAGGCTATCGGCTTCGCAGGGGGGGTGAGTTCATCTCTCATTTGTTGTACATGGATGACCTGAAGCTGTTTGCGCCAAGACCCCAGGTATTGATGGAACTGTTAAAAATCACTGAGATTTTTAGCAATGCCATCAAGATGGAGTTTGGTGTAGACAAGTGTGCGGTCATGCATGTACAAGAAGGGAGGGTTGTAGATTCACCGAATTTACAGCTCTCTGAGACGATGACAATCAGATCCCTCTCTGAAGCTGAAACCTACAAATATCTTGGTATGTCAGAGTCATTGGGTATATCAGTAGGAGACGTCAAGCAATCGGTGAAGGAACGCTACTTTAGTCGCCTTACAAAGGTACTTAAGAGTTCTTTGTCGGGTGGCAATCGGGTGCGCGCCTTCAACGGTTGGGTGATGCCCTTATTGATATACTCCTTTGGCATACTGAGATGGACTCAAACTGAGCTGGGTGCTCTGGATACACGAGTCCGAAAACTGCTCACAACGCATCGCATGCTACATCCACGCTCGTCTGTTATGAGATTGTACATCCCACGGAAGGTGGGGGGTCGTGGCTTCTTAAATGCCAAGGACCTTCACAACCGTGAGGTGTGCAATCTCAGGAGGTTTTTCCTCAACAACGAGTGTGGGATTCATCGCGACGTTGTGGCAGTTGACAAGGGGCTCACGCCGCTCTCCTTGGCAAACGAGAACTGGCGTCAACTACCGATGCTAACCACCGACGAACGCAAGGAAATATGGAAGAGCAAGGAGCTGCATGGTAGGTTCTATCGGGCCTTAACAGGGCCCGATGTGGACATCTCCGCATCGGTGAACTGGCTACGCTTCGGGGACCTCTTTGGGGAAACCGAGGGTTTTGTCTGTGCAATTGCTGATGAAGTTATCAAGGTGAATAACTACCGGAAATACATCATGAAGGACGGTACGGTTGACATTTGTCGGGCATGCCGCCGTCCTGGCGAGTCTATTCGCCACGTTATTTCCGGTTGTTCTCACCTTGCTAACGGAGAGTACTTGCACAGACACAACCTAGTAGCCAGGATCATCCACCAGCAACTTGCTCTTCGATATGGCCTTGTCGAGTCGGAGGTACCGTACTATAAGTACGCACCGGTACCAGTTCTCGAAAATAGTCGTGCATTGCTCTATTGGGATCGCTCTATCATCACGGACAGGACTATTGTAGCCAATAAGCCTGATATCGTGCTGGTAGACCGATCCCAACGCCAGGCAGTGCTCGTCGATATCACCATTCCACATGACGATAACCTCGTAAAAGCTGAGAAGGACAAACTCAGCAAGTACCTTGACTTGGCTCACGAGGTGACCGCCATGTGGAATGTTGATTCGACGATTATTGTCCCGATAGTCGTGTCGGCAAACGGCTTAATAGCGAAGAGCCTCGACCAACACCTCGAGAGGCTCTCGCTCAGCGGTTGGATCAAGTATCAGATGCAGAAGGCGGTACTCCTGGACACGGCTCGCATTGTCAGGAGGTTCCTCTCTCTGCAGCCCTAACCACCGGTAGTCTGGGCCTTGCCTGCCCTGCTGCCGGCGGCACCCTAGGTTAAGGTTTTTATAGTATTTTTATAAATCATTGTTTTATAACTTTAATTTAGGCTTAGGTTTTATAATTGTGATTATGTATTTTGTTTTTATAATTATAATTCTTAAGTCGTTTTATTGTTGTAAATCTTTGTTTTTATAAGAATACTGTACAAATTTTATACCTAAGTTTTATGCTAAATAAAGAGAATATAATAATAATAATAATAAAAACGTTTATTCTCACCATAGTTTTACAATTTTAAGTTTACAATAATCTAACACACATTATAAAAAACAAAGTACAATGTGGGTAGTTTTAAAGTTAAATACTACGGTATGGTCACAGTATAGTTAAACCTGCACAGTGAAGTAAACTATGGCGGGCTAATACCTGAATTAGGTAAAACCTGTAGCTCAGGTTATTAACCCTCCACCCTTTAAGGGGGTCATGCAAAATAGTTTTAACCTGTATTTAAACATTGAAATGATTTGATACTGCACTTAATATAGGAAACAAAGCAAAGATAAGATGAAGTTATTTGAAAAGCATAATACGTTATTAGCGGAAAGTATGACCAATAATTGAATTTACACTTTACATCCGTAAAAAAAAAAAATTAGTGAAATTATTTTATTAGTATAATTATTATTCAGATTAGTGATGACAGAATAATTAAGCATTTGGAGTTGAATTTAGAATCGGATTATATTTTCAGTCGCCTGGTAGTTTAATGAAGTCAGGTATTTTTTAAGCGTAGATTTTAACGAAGTTCTATTCATATTAACAATGATTTCCCTATCGTTAAAATACCTATAGAGAAACGGCCCTGTGTAAGTGGTTTGTTGTCTTGCAAATGCTGATTTAAGTGAGGGTACGGGAGTGCGTATACGTCTTTTGTGTTGAGGAAGGGTCGAAGGATCCAATGCTTTATGGTACCGAAGGATTGCGTTGTAGATGAAAATTTGCCTAACTGTTAACAAATTGGATTCTTCATATAGTTTTTCAGTTGGGTATCTCCATGGTTTTTTAAACATGACCTTAATGACAGCCCTTTGTGCTCTTTCAAGCTCCAATAAATGACTGGTCGCTGCACCACCCCAGATCGGTATGCAGTAGGATATGAGAGATTGGCCGAGTGCCAAGTACACATTAGTTAGAAGTTCCGAGTCGGCTGAATCTCTCAAATTTTTAAATATATGGAGCAGCTTACGCAGTCTTTTGCTCAATGCTGATATATGCGGGGCCCATTTTAAGTGTTCGTCCAACACCACACCCAAGTATTTATGGGTACAAGTTCTGAATAAGTCAATACAATTGCATATAGTGGTTGAGTCACTGCCAACAGTGCATCGCGACGTGTGTGCTTTAATGCCAAAATTGGTTGGTATATTTGTTGCGTTGGAGATTTTGAAGCAAATGTATTTCGTTTTTGGGACGTTTAGCGTAAGTAGGTTGTCGTCAAGCCATTTCATAACCTTTTTGAGACCCGCTTCGGCTGATCTCTGAACGTCTGGCCATGTGTTACCACGAAAAATTAAGGCTGTGTCGTCGGCAAAGGCAAGCGTACTGCCACAGTCTAGCTTAATGTTACACAAGTTGATAGCATACACTAGAAAAAGTGTAGGGCCAAGTGTGCTCCCCTGCGGGACACCATAGCTGATAGGTAGGTCCGTGCTAAAACTATCCCTCACCTTAACGAATTGGCTTCGGTTAGTCAGATAGTTGCGAAACCAGTCCAAGGCAATGCCTCGTACTCCCAGTTCCTCCAATTTGAACAGGAGCAGTGGAATGGAAACGGTGTCAAATGCTTTCTTTAGGTCTAGAAAAATGGCCAAGCATCTTTCACCACACTCCAGTGACTTAGTCACTTTGTCAGTGAGGCTTGCAATGGCATCTTCAGTATTGCGACCAGTTCGAAACCCGTATTGATTCTGGGCAAGAAGTCCTTTTCCTTCTAGGAAGCTAGTTAAACGAGAGTTGACTACTTTTTCAATTATTTTGCTTATTGAGCTCAGAAGCGATATAGGCCTATAATTTGACACCTCTTCCACTCCACCACCCTTGTAAACCGGAACGACTACAGCTTTTTTGAAGACAGCGGGGAAGATTCCCGTTGAGAAGCTCAGGTTACAGACATGTGCTATCATGGAACACAAGATTGAGTGTGAATTTTTAAGAATCTTGGTGGGAATGCGATCAATGCCGGGTGCACTATGAGTCTTAAGGCTTAGGATAATCTTATCAATTTCCATATGATCAGTAGGATGGATAAACATTGAATCAACACCACGATTTCTAGAATCTCTTTTTAATAGCTGTGACTCGTCAATTCCACTCTTGGCCATAACGTTGGACGCTAGTTCTTTACCGATAGATGTAAAGTAGTTGTTAACTAGGTCCAGCGATTTGTCTGGTAAAGGCAGGAGTTCTAGCAGCGCAGTGGCTTGAGTGCGATTGGTTTTAATGTTGCACAGCTCTTTAACGGTGTTCCATGTTCCCTTACTATTTTTGTAATTTTGCCTAAATTTATTTTTGTAATATTCGACTTTTTGGTGTTTTGCTATTTGATTACAAGTGTTACGATACTTTATAAATGTCTCCTTCAAAAGATTGTCATTGGGGTTTTGAATGTATGTTTTTGTATTGTCAATGCAATCTATTGAAAAACAAAAATACCTTGTCCTGTTTCCAGGATTTGGTTCTTCCTTCCATGCTGTGCATTTAAGCGGCCAACCACTCTCAATGCCTTGTAACTACATCTTTAGCACTCTCCATCTTAGCAAATCCCTTGGGTACGCTTGGGATCTCTTCCAGAATAGTTTTCAGCGTTTCTGTTTGATAGTTCTGCAAATTACAATTTAAAATTTATAAATCGTCATTTAACCAAAACTCCAAGTATAAATAATAGAAAAGTAAACGTAGTCATACTTACTTCATATTTTATTTGATATAAACTCAAATGAAGCATTAAAGCATTATATTTAGTTAGAAAACACAAAGAAAGTTTACTTTAATCCAAACGCCAAACCAACAACAACATTGTCGCCATTTTTTTTGATTTTTTTTTAATCAAGCGTAATGGCATTGGTCCAAAAAGCCTTGGCGATGTGGATATTGAGCCACAAAAATAAATCTATTGAAATTTTTCATACTTTACCTCAAGTTTATACAATAAATAATGTAGACTTAGCCAAAATACTGTCATATCACATTAATCCTCGCCGTTTAGTAAAGTATTCTTGTTTATAAAACTAAACAAAGTTTTATCGATTTATCGATTCATAATTGCCACATACATGCAAGCCCTATCCCATTTCGAGACTCACTCCGCTTCACTCAGACTTTGAAACAAATTGAGAATACCAAATCAAGGTCAGGCGAACGCTACTTCGAAGTGTGTTCGGTTCACTCGGCGTATTTCTTTTCTTATTGTGAGTTTTTAAGAATCGCTCTGCAGATCTGAGTGACGTTTTTGTATGAACTGACGTTTTGAAATCTCTACTCAAGTACAGATCAGTGCTTGAGTACGTTTCTAGAATACGGGCCTAAGTCTTTTAGAAGGGGAGGATGGTTGTAGTAGGTGGGGCCAATGACTTGCGCGTTCTTCTCTGCAAGAGCCATACGCCATACTAGATGCGTGCGCTTACTACTATTCATACACTAAAAAACCCATAAGTTGCATCTTACGAATGTCAGGAGCTTATATAAATGTACCGAGTAATGCGTCAGTGTACGCTGGGTTACAAACAAATCCCTGCAAGAGTGCCTAGCTTTCACCCCGACGAGTGAACGTAATGCGCGTTTTCGCAAAACGAACACTATTGGCGTCCGTGGCGTTATCCCAAATTAGAGTTCCGTACGACTTCAGAGAGTGAAAGTGGGCAAAATAGACTCTCCTCAGAGCGTCGGCAGAGATAAGTGGTTTTAATTAATTTATCGCAGACAGCCCCACTCAGTCTATCGCAAAGCTTGTCGACATGGCTCTTCCAGTTTAGATTGCAGTCAATTGTGAAGCCCAGGAACCTACTTCCATTACATACTGGCATCGGGCAGTTTTCTAGACATGCAGGTAACGAGATGGGACGGCCAGAAAATACCATTATGTTCGACTTGCCCACGTTTAATAACAAACCGAATTGCAGAAAACCATATTTGAAGCTGGTCACAAGTCTCGCGGATTTTCACGCCAAGTTGGTCATTTGATGTACTGTACCTACTGTAATTAATCGCTTTGAAATCATTTAATGAATCAAAAGGAACTTTTAAGTAGGCTGCTGAGAATGGAAAGAAACCGCTTATTTTAAATATCAAATATAAATAAAAAACAAAAAGTAATGAATATCAGAATATTATATTGCTTTAATCTTAATACATTATTTAAATACATTTAATCATAAGAGTATGGAATCCATTAAACTTCTAATCATCATCATCAAGCACTATAACCTCGTCCGAGATCTGTTTAGGCCTTGGATCGCTAAATGGCAGTGCTTTTTTAACTTCTGGCTTCTTGCCTTGAACAACAGGCTGTTTAGACACCGAAGTCTTAGTAATAGTTAGCGAAGATGGCAGTTTGCTGATAGACGCGCTGATGTCTTGTGTGTTTGCCTTCGAGGTCGGTATGTGCTTTTGGCGTTCGGCCAACTTTTCCTGCAGTGTTTTACCTGGACTGACTTGCTGGTGCGGCATTGGTGGCTTCGTGTGGATCGCAGCGCTGACGGTGGAGGCGCTGGACATGTGCGCTTGCGCCGGCTGCTGGTGGATGCTCGAGAGAGAGGAACCACCGAACGAAGTTAGGTTCGCGGCCATCGATGCCGGCAAAGTTGACAACACCGTGCCCATGCTGGGAGCCAGCGGCGCAGAAGATGACTTCTGCATACTAGTTATAACTGGCGTCGGAGTCGCTTTCGTAAGAGACGTATGAGTCGTGCCAGCGTACGCTTTTGATGACTTTATTTGAATTCCACTCACTGGGCCTGATTTCATATGACTACTACTTGATACGGACCTCGAGGAATGCTGAGAGCCTATTGGTCTTGCTGCGTTTTGATTTGAACTCATTGCAGAGAATCTAGACGCATTCTGCGATGAAGACACTGCCGTAGACCTCGATATATGCTGACCCGCACTTGCTGATACCGATCTTGGGATATGCTGAGTTAAACTTACGGCAGCAGACCTTGATGAATGACATGAACTAACAGAGGAAGATCTTGGCATATTTTGGGTGGCACTCGCTGAAATGGGCCTCGATGTGTTTTGAGACGAACTTACTGAGACTGGCCTAGACGTGTTTTGAGTTGAACTTACTGAAACAGGTCTTGACGTGTTTTGAGACGAACTTACTGGCACAGATCTCGACGAAGTGTGAGCACCACTAGCAGATACTGATCTTTGCAGACCAGGTTTCGGGCCGCGTTTCTGTTTCTTTGCCGGTGGCATTCCGTAAGTGGTGGCCAATGTTTGTCCTAAAAACTGCCGATAGAATTCAGCTTGGAAAGAGTTCTGAAGCGTATTCTGCAGTGAAGTCTGGATTGTGTTTTGTAAAGTGGGCGTGTACCCTGCTAAGGCGCTCATGTTGCTCAGATAGGATAGAGATAATGCAGCGGCTGTTTGTTGGGACAACAAAGGGTCGTTCAACATAGGAATATAGTTCTGGAATGCCATTGCCATTTCTGCCGCCGTTATTTTGGGCAAACCCAGTGAAGAAGTAGCAGATGATGTAGGAACTTTGTGATCGGCCTTGGGCACGTTCGTGGTAGCAGGGGGAGGAGTAGGCTTAACGGTGTCTATAGGTTTCGCTACTTGTTTCTTCTGAGCATTTTGACTCTTATCCAAACTAGCTTGAGTGGCTTGTTGCTTAAGCGCTTGTTGCAAAGACTGACAATATTTCATACTGAGATCGACTAAATTCATATTTTCTGTAATCGGGCCTGTACAGATTAATTTGTAAGCTTCGACAACTAAGTTCGTAAATTGCTTTGAGTTAGATTGTTTCTGCGCCCTTTGGTACGCCCTGTAGATATCGAGTGTCAAACTCTTAAGCGCCTGCTTTTCTACAGCATTGCTATTCAAATCTGCTTGTTGACTGAACTTCATCAACTGACCCTTCAATGATTGAACGCAAAGCGAGAATGCCTGCTGGGCCAATTCTTCTCTATCCGAGTCACGCACGTACTTCTTGTCCAGTTCTGGTATTCTCTGCAGATGGAGACTTAAATCCAGCAAAGTTTTATGATCATCTATTTCTTTTAATATTTCCATGGTAAGTTGCACAGATCGGCTCATGTGGAATGCGAAACCGCCCGCTCTATCAACTTCATTTGTCGGAATTTTCCAAATATTATTAAAAAAGTTTGACTGTTTTCTTTCGCTAAAAAGTCCTCCTAATTTTGGACCAGCCCGTGAATTATACGTCGATAACATGAGATCTCTGCACCTTTCTATATCTTTACCCTTTTTGTAGTAGAAGTGGTAATGCGCTAGTCTATAAATAGCTTTATAATGTGGCGGGAACCGACTTGCGCAATCTTCTAAGGCGTCTAAGCAAGCCGACACGATTTTCATTAGTTCATCATCAGTTAAAGGTTTGGAATCGTTTGAAGACTTGCTCGACGTATCACTATCACGACTTGAATCGCTACTGCTGTCGGTGGTCGAGTCACTAGAACTTGAGTCTGAAGATGAGGAAGATGTAGTGCTGCTTGAACTTTCGCCTTTCTTCTCAGAGTCACTGACTTTTTTTTCTACTGGTGGTTTATTGATTTCAGGGTTTTCTAAAGGCTTTAATTCTACTGTCTTTATTTCTGTACTTTGCGCTTCACTTTCAGTTGCAGGGCTTATAGTTACAAGATCTTGTTTAGCAGGTTGTACTGGCGGAGCCTCAGCTGCTTTATTAGGTTCCACAGCTGCATCAGAAGTGTTAACAGCAGAAGACTCCTGTGAAAGTCGCTCTGTGTCATATGAAGCAGATCTTCTTACCTTTGCGGCAGCAGATTCTAATTTAAGTCGTTTAGCTTCATGAGTTTCTTCCTCGCCAGCATCACTAACTGATCGCTTTAGAATGTTTGCTGCATGAACAGGCTCTGTAGCTTTTGTTTCAGATTCTGTTTCTGTCGCACCATCTTTTTTGAGTTTCTTTGAGAAAGGCCCATTCTTCCATTCTTCGATGCATGTAGTAAATACTTTTCCTACTGATGTGGGTATTGGTTTATTTTCGTGCTGCTCTATATACTTAAGAATAGACGCGTGAATTCGGTAATGAAGTTCCAAGACTTCTATGCACAAATGCGTAGGAGAATTGTAATTGATTTTTAAAGGATAAGTTGCATCTGTCTCTTGTAAGCTTTTGACGCCTTGCATGTAGTAGTTCAGATAGACTGATGGGTCTTTGTTCCTCTTTTCTGCTACTTTACCGAGCATGTAATAATGAAGCCACGAATCTTCGTTGCCTTTGTCTGTGTCATTATCATTACTGAGATCATTCATTACTGTCATGAAACACTTCTGTGTGGTGTCTAACATTTCTTCTTTTTGTCTTTCTAATGCTTCAAAATCCTCCATACTTAATGATTCACTAGCTTGCTTTAACAATCTTGAACAGAAGGAATGGACTGTGTATACAAAGATTCCATATTCAATCCACATATTACAATATGTAGGATCTAATTCTAAAGCTCGTTTGAAGCATCTTATTGTTGCTTTAGCGGGAATAAGAAACTCTCTGTCATTATTGAGATTTTTACAGGAGTTTAAGATCCTCTCCAAGTTCAGAGCTTTTGATAGAGATATTTCAGCCCATGATTCTAAACGATCATTATTAACTACAACATCAAGCATATTAAATTTCACAGCTAGTTTGTTATCTTCCTTTTTAAAATAATAGTCTCCAAGTAGGAAATAGATATCTTTCATTTTATATGGCATAAGTACTGGAACATTAGGCAGTTTATCTTCTATACACTTAACATATTTTTCCATTTCAGGTACATACTTTTGAGGGTCACATTCAGAAGGTAAAAGTCCAATAATGCGGAGAAATAGCTGTTCTGAATCAATAGTTATGCCTGAAACTTTGCCTTCTAATGCTGGTAAAACTGGTGGCCTGAAGATCTCATACACTTGCTGAGCTCTTTTCCAGTCCAATGAATGGGCTGTTACATTATGATCAACCAGGTATTTCAATTTAGTTTTCCTACCTGGATGGCCAAATAAGCAATACACACATTGTTCCATATATTGACATACTGTTTCTAAAGCTTTGGCCAATGCAGGCGATCGTAGCCTCGGCACCACAGTGTCTAGGATAAAATAAAGTAGCTTGCCCTCTGAATTACAACACCAGCCTCGGGTCCCAAGTTGTTCATGAGCAATAAACAACACCATCAATGGGTTAGGCACTTCATCACAAGATACTTTGTCTTGATCATTAGAGACCCTACCCCTCCCTTGGTCTTCTTCTCTTTGCAGAATGTAATGCATTATAATCCATGGTATGGTAGTTCCAAAAGGCATCTCTGTAGAATTTGTTTCTACTTGATGACCTATCACTCTAATTAGATCCTCCAAGGCTTGACTTAGTTCTTTCTGTGAGATAGCTTCCAAACAAGATAATCCTTCTGTTGTTAGAATGTGGTCTATGCAGTAAAGTATTTTGACAACTGTTAAAGTCCATTTGTCATACTCTGGAGACCCTGTGGTGTACCGAAAGTAATGCTTAAGTGCCTCATGTAAACAAATTAGTGACCATTTAAAGCAACAATCCACTTTATTCAAAGCCCAGTATGCATCTAGTATGAGAGCTAACTGCACAGCAAAGTCCAGGGACATTTCATCTTCTTGCTCTTTAGCCATATTTTTACAATGTTCAAACGAATCTGTAATTATAGAAAGAACCTCCTCATAATTTTCTCTATCATATAAATCCATGACTGTTGATAACTTTTTGTTTCTTTCTAAGAACTTTATGGATGCTAATATTTCAGATTCATTTAAAAGTGGTTTGAATGTGAAGTTGGCTATGTTTAGGCTGAATATGTCGTGATGTTCGCTCATTGCTTCGAATTCATATGACAGTTGATACATACAATCTAGAGCAAACTCTTCACACTTATTTAGTATATGAATATGGTGCTTCACCCAGAGTTGCCTCAGCATTAACTCCAGGCAGTCAGCGCTAGAGAAAATGTGTGGTTTCAAATTAATAGTTATGCCTATAGTTTCAATTACACTCAAATCATGAGTTTTAATGTTATCTGAATGAGCTTGTAGTTTCTCATTAACCAAAAATTCCTCAACTAGGATATTCACATGAGTATAGTGTATGAGTTCTTGGTGGTTGTCCTTAGTGCACGCAGGAATATCAATGTGATTACTATAGCAAACATTTGCTTCAATAAATATTTTTGACAAACCTTCAGGCCACTTTATTTTCCATTTACCAGCTAATATAATTAGGTATTCTTTTAAAATGTCAATGATATCTCTCTTATTTTCTGTATATTTGTCAATGAATTGCCTTACATCTTTCTGTTCCAGTTCTGACCCAAAATAGTCAGCACTTTCTGTTTTATCTGAGTTAAGTTCATTGGGTTTGTCTTCCTTTTCTTCAAATAGTTTGTCCAAATCTGTAGTATCGGGAGAAGTTTCTCTGGCCTGTTTTTCTCTTTTTTTAACCATTTCAGGATCTAAACATACTGGAACCATTTTTCTTAACATATCATAAATATTGCCATCATTTTCTGGACGGCTAACAGGTTTCTTTCGTCCAGATCTGCGTTTATAACACCATTCCCA
The DNA here is from genome assembly GCA_947369235.1 of Udea olivalis. NCBI lineage: Eukaryota > Metazoa > Arthropoda > Insecta > Lepidoptera > Crambidae > Udea > Udea olivalis. Next base: position 15,329,309 of record OX376361.1, read on the forward strand.
TTGCTGTAAGAAACTGAGAGCACTTCCACGCCTCCTGATGGGATTTTTCTTGGTTTTCTTGGACTCTGGAGTAGCATCAGTTGCTGGTTCAATCTGTATCATTTCCACATCACTTTCAACTTTCTCTGTGTCTGTTGCTGCTTTGTCTTTATCTGATAGGTCATTATTTTCATTCTCAGACACACTTTCAACATTTTTAGTTTCATTTACATCAACATTTGGTTCTTCAGGTTTTGTACTCGGTTCTGGCTCTGACTTTTCAGGTTCTTCCTGTTTTTTTGCTTCTTCAACCACTTCCATTTTTTCTTCTGTCACTTCTTTCTCAAACACTGGTTCTAAGTAACAGGCATGGCTGTAGCAGTTTTCAGTCATATAGTCATGCATGTGAACCAATGAGCTGCCAACTGAGGCCCAGGTGAGATTCGAGATAGGCTTTTTCATCTTTAAATCAGGTAAGACGTATTTAAACTGTTCAGCTCTTTGTTGTTCTAAAAAAGTTTCATGAATTTCTTCAGCCTCTTTTAGGAGTTTTTCAGCCATTTCCTCATCAATTGGCTCATCATCTTGCTCATTCCACTTGTAAATAGGATTGAGATATTCCATGAAATCTCTAATGTATGGATATACTTGAAAAATATGTTTTCTGTAAGCTAGTCCCCTCAAATAACCTGGATCAAGTTGTAGTGTGTCATGTATAGTGGAGATACATTCTTCTTTATAATCCAGGCCAAGTAATAATGTCACTATTTTGTCAAGACATGGCCAGTGGCGTGGGTTGCAATCTGCACCCCTTTGAAAGGCATGCAACGCCATTTCATATCGTTTGGCACGCATACAAAGTTGACCCAAGCGATGCCAAAGAGTAATATCAGTGTCGTCGAGCTCCGAGGCAGCACAAAATGCCTCTATAGCCGCATCTATTTCATCGACAGCGCTAAGCATCGCCGCTAGATTTTTGTAACACAGATACTTTAGATTGAATAAAGGACTGGAGATTTTCTCACCTACTGCAGGTTTATTCACATCGTACAGCAATTCAGTATCTAGTAGATCCTTTAGGAGCTGAGTTGCATCTTTGAGATTCCCTTTTCTTTGCAGATCCAAAGCTTTAGAATACTGTTGCAGTGCAATTTGTTCTAACGCTTCTCTAGTTACTTCTTCCTCGGATCCACTTTCTTCCTCCGACTCGTCGTTCAAAGCACTTATTTTGATCATGGTTGCGTTTAACTTTTTCTTCTTTATAACAATAAATTCATTTTTCTATCACATTTTGCCAAAGTTTACATTAGAACAAGAAGAACAATGCAAAGCCATCGATCAGCAGACCGGCTGTTAAACATGACATTTTGAATCTTCGTTCGGAAATAAGGTACAAACAATTTGGCCAAATGACTGGGGTGAATTGGAATTCATCCTTTGTTTGTGGTTGTCTGTGGTTGAACGCCAAAAAGAACTGCACCAAGACCGTAAATCCTATTGTATAAAAAGAAAAACGCCAACTGTCAGAGACGATTGTCAATTTTGCTGAGGTTATGTTGTTAGAGTTGAAAAACGATTCATAATAAAATTATTCATTCTCGTTTTACTGGTAGGGAAAAACATGATTTCTCAACAAACGCTGCTGAGACGAACATGGCCAATGCTCGTACAGTGTGCAGAAGCCCACAGAAAACCGCGATGGTTGCCAGTTGCTAAAAGCAAACTTTACCGTGTACCAAAACGCCCAGAAATTACTGAAGAAGAGCGAGTAGAGCTACTGCGGATCAACAACAATTATAAAACGCAAATGCGTGCCATAAGGAGGTTTTACCACGAGGAAATGATAAAAGAGAAGTCAACCACGGAGAGCGCCAGTTCGGAGATGTCTCAGCGTCTGGAGGCCGAGGAGTGGGAGCGATGTGTAAAAATAAATGACAAATGGAATGCCCAGGTGAGCCTAGTGATATGAGAACTTTAATTTCTGTTTTATTGTTAATTTCTTATAACATTTTACTTTTACTAAAAACCATCTTTTTTTGGAATATTTAGTACTAATGCATTATTGTAGATTTCTTATCTTCTTTCTTTTTAGGTTGCCATTGAACGTGAACAGAGAAGGAAGCAGGAGCTAGCTAAGATGGAAGAGTATGCCCTTGCTAGAATGGACGCTAAAGATCAGGAACTAAAGGCAAGAATTGAGAGAGCTTCAGAAGAAATTAGAAGACAAAAGGTAAGTTCACATTTATCTTAATGCTTTTGTAACTCTTCCTTCTCCACATAATGGTGATGTGTTTACCTAATAACTCAACCTAACTCTACCAAATTAACCCCTAGTAAAGTTATGAAATTACTTTATGAAAGGGAATATGATATATTAACAACACCTACAGGGGACTGGAACAGTGGAGAAAAAGGACCAAAAAGAGGCTTTGACCAAAAAAAAAATTCAACCGATTCTTTATATTTCACAGCCAAGAAATAACTACTGCTGTTCATAGAGATACCTCATAGATTTCCAGAGGAGCAGTTATCATCAAAGTCCTGTTACCTTTATGAGGATATTCACTTTTTATTTGCCATTTAATGCTGCATAACATTTCTCACTTAAAATTAACTTATTTGTACTGTTTCAGGAACTAAGTGCAACATTCATAACTCGCGAGACCCTGGACGAGGCAATAGAGCATGCTCTAGCGAACCCAGTAGACTACAACTTTGTGATCGACTCACGAGGAAATCAGTACCACGGCCGGGAGACACCAGTTCCTCCACAGAAAGCTAACAAGACCAATACTGGTGCATTGTAATAATATAGTAGATGTATAAATTTTATTAGATATTTAAATTAAACTTAAAGGTTGTTTTCATTATTTTGTGTTCCTGTAATAGGTAGGTACTGCCACATAAATATTATGCAAATTATAATCCAGTAGGGTCAATTTAGGAAATTATTGAATTCTTGACTTTCTGTCAGTAATTACATTTTAGAAATAGGTTAGACATCCAATTCTTGCTATACTACTTCCGCCGTATGATGATATCCCTGACAGTTCTTAATTGACAATTATAGTGCTGTAACAAATGTAATTTAATCGAGTTGGCAAAGGAAATAAAATCGGATTTACTGATTTATAATTTTTAAATAAATAAATAAATATCTGGGACAATTCACACCAAGATCATCTGACCCCAAACTAAGCAGAGCTTGTAATATGGGCGTCAGAGACTGATAAACATACTTAAATATTTCTAAATACATACTTAAATAGATAATAACACCCAGACACACAACAAATATAAATGTTCGTCACACAAATATTTGTCATGGATGGGGATCAAACCCACGACCTCCGGCGCTAAAGGCAGGATCGCTGCCATTGCGCCAACAGGCCAGTTTTAATAAACGGGTTTTGGCTAAAAGTTAAAGAATAAAACGCGGTATCTCGAAAATAATAGTTAAAAAATAGCACACAAGGCAGACGCACTCGTACTGATGTGAATGACGTGATTACAAATTACAAAATGGTCGCTCCTATTCATCAATTTTTTGTCGATTCAATAGTGTCAATACACTATTGAATGGCGTTCCTTTCCCGCATCAGGCGCTGTAAAGATATATTAATTAAATTTCAAATACTTCATTTATTTACGGTTAATAATAATAACAATAATTTACTTGAAAAGATTCGAAAAAACAATAGTTTTTTAATAGTTTATAACATTTTCTTTTGCCAGTTTCTTTTCATTTAGTTTCAAAGTAAGTAGTATGCGTGACGTGACACGTAACAATAAGAGCTGTCAGGCATATCATCTTACAGTGAAAATAGTATACATGATTATTCAAGCTGGACTTCTAACCCCTGCCTGCATCCTTGCACATTATGTAGGTTCACAACTACTGCGCATTATTGCCCATTAGGGCTTCACAATTTGTGAAATGGCAGGCATTTGCCTGCCATTTCTTAAGAAGCTATTTGACAGTTACATGTTATATTTGGCATTTAATTTTTTAATCATAAAAAACATAGCTCTATTAAATAACTTTATTATAAAACAGTATATTAAAATATTTATAATATAATATAAGGTATTATTTACATTATTTCTTAACCTTAATTATTTTAGCTAAATACAATCCCACATCTTTCAAACCAAAATACAAATGTACTTATTGCAAAAAATCATAAAATGTGTTTCTAATTTATTGTTTTATATCATTCATGCATGACAGTGTGCTATCTTAAACAGATAGTTTTATGTTAACAAAAAATAGGCATTCAGAAGTATATTTGAAAAAATTGAGACAGTATTCAATAAAGGTTTGGGTAATGTAAAAATATTTTGAAATTGACTAAAGGATGGCACTTGCTACTTTGAAATGGATTGATTCTGCTAAATTGTGCAATATGCTGTTAGTAGCAGAAAATTGGAAGCCAGCAGTTTGAATGAAGGTCTTTAATTTAAACTTTAATTCTAATTACTTGGTACTTAGGTAGGTAATGATCAATTCAATCAATGTATCGGACTTACAATGAATGTCTGATTAAATAATGTGACTAATCCAGAATTCTGAAGACATTTAAAGTATTAATTCAGCACATTGTTATAGTAATAGGACAGTATTTGTTAGAATGCTTCTGAACTTTGATCGTCTTTTGAATTCTAAACTAAATATCTTAGTCACATGATATTGATAAATTTAGCAGGCCTGTATTTCGATACGTACTCGTATTTATTAGCATCGATATCAAGGTATCATATTCCAGACAAGTCGCTAGACAGATCGCTATCACCACTTGGCATACCCGCTATAGCACTCTATAGTGGTAGAAGGTCATCAGCATCCTGCTGAAGTTCCACCCGGCGAGGAGCGTGCCGCAGTAGAACACTACCAGCGCCGGGAGGGGGAGCAGGAACACTCGCACGTTTTGGAGCATCGGGATGTCTGCAGACAAGATGAGGAAAAATTAATTAGCCTATATACTATCTACTGCTGGACGAGTCTCAAACGCGAGTTGGAGATTAGAATAGAAAACAGAATAATTAGTGGGCAATGTGGAGAGTTGCGTGTGGGAAAATATGTGAATCTAGCCAATTTCAAATGTTTTGGATAGCGGTCAAATGGATACCCTTGGGAGCAAAGACATCGAGCCACACCAGTGTCACCGGTTGTTAAGACTCATTATTATTTTTGGTATAATGTATATGTATAGATATAGCTCAATTTCTCTGCGTTTAAGTATATGAATTAAAGATGATTCTGAAGGTGACCGAGTTTAGCCGAAGAATTGAAACTTCTAAAATGTTGGTATGCAATATTTCTACTTTGAAAACTTAGTTTGCCATGATATCTACATGGTACAAAGATTCACGCGGTTTGATTTCACAAATACCCAGTTTTGAAGTTATCGTGAACAATGTTGCAAAGAGATAAGTTAGTTATGACAACAAGAAAGATAGAGAGAAAAACTATTAATGAAAAGGTTAATTTTAACTTTTGTCAGGTCGGCTGAAACTCGACTCACCCTCATTAATTGATTTCCCATAATCTGAAAGTCAAAATATATAGCAGATAGCAAAATAATGGGAGTCTAAAAACACAAGTGCCATTACTGAAAATTGACAAAAAATTTGTTAACTAGTACAAAAACTTTTTTTTACTGTTCCATCATGACGCGACAAACCTAAATTTGGGATGGTGAGGTGGTCTTGATTAATAATTTGAAGCGACACGTAAATACTTACTGCTATATCCTAGAAAAGTGATGTATAAGTAGTATATGATGGAAGCGAGCCAGAACGTGTTGGACACCAAGCAGGACAGGAACCCGTCGTGACTTAGTACACCTGTAACATGAAAACACAATATTAGTATATTAGCTATCCATTCGAGAGTATTAAAAAGTGTTTAAAGAATATTATGTGTGAGTATATCAGTTTGTATTCAAACTCGTCAAACCTGCTCTCAGCAGCAATTATCATTTTATGTGAATAATAGCTTCATCGCCAAGCTTGTCGACCACAATCTTCATGAGTGGCAAATTGAGAACACACATTGCCTGGACGGGGATTTGAATCCTGTACTCTGGATGTGTAAAGATAATCTTTCTTTGACAATTTGGCTTATACTTACTTGGCCACAATGCCATTTCTAACTATTTTTAAAAAGGAAAATTTCAGTATAAATTGATATCAAGAATATGGTGATTGCTTTATACTTCTGAGCTGTTATCGTCAACTGAATTAACATGCCTTTTTATAAAGTAGTTTTGTATACTCACTATTAAATAAAACAATTTGAAAGCAATGCAGCAGCGAGAGTGGAGGGAAGAACGCGTTGATGTGCACGTCAAACGCGTACCCCCACTCCACGTCCGGCCCGTCGCGCTCGCGGCGCAAGTACTTGTTGCTGATGTACCTGCGGGCGCGGCGGCGCGGCGGCGCGCGGTCAGAAACTAGGCCACGGGATGCGACTGAATTGCTAGTGGCTAAAGGTCTCTACACACCGAACCCGCCGGGTAAAGCCAGTGGATTTGGTGTGTAAAATTTTGTTTATTAGGAGCTTGTTGAGATGCTATGGATTTTTTATTTTTGTGATAAAGTGCTAACTTACTATCTAAAACTTTATGAAACTATAAATTTTCTGCATTTCTTAGGAACTTATAACAACTTCATTAAAGCATTTATTAATTACATACCAGAATATTGTGGAGACAAGGAGACCAGCTCCAATGAAGTCCACAAACACTACGAACAGGACAAACAGGAGAATTTGAGTCCAACTCAGGCCCATGCCCAGTGCGAAACATATTGATGATACTGAAAATGAGAACGTCAAATTTTATGTCAGGCATTCATTCAGTTGTTGTTGCTAATCGGATATAAGTATGCAGTGTTTGTTATTTACAATAAGTATACAATTTTAAAGCAATGTAGCAATATAGTTAAAACAAAAATACAAATCGCCTTCTCAGATGAAAAGTGTAAAATCACAAAAATTATTTTTTTACAAGAGAGCGATTGGCGTTGTGCGCTGTAGCACGGTTTCTCGACTCGGAATCCGTAGTGCCCCGGGTTCAATCCCCGGTCACGTCAATTTTATTCAGGAAACAATCTTTTCTAAATTGACTCGAGTCTGGGTGTGCTGGGAGATGCCCCTGGCTGAATTCCTTATCTAGCACCTCGTAATACAGGGATATTTATCCCTACTTCGAGACCATGACAAGAGATGTATTCTCTGGAGCAGTTATTTAAAAAAAAAACAGTAGTTCAAAATGTACTGAATGAAGTTTTGTAGATGCACAAGCAATATTTAAATGAACACAAATTCACAAACATAGGTAATGATCGTTTTGACTTTTGTTTGTTAGAAGGTAAGAGATTAAAAATCGAACTAACTAACTCTTAAAACTAACCAATGCCGCTTGAAGCGGAGCAGGTTTGGTTATGGTATGGTTTTCATGGTAAGTATAATGGTATGGTTATGGTGATATTGGTATTTATTTTGTATACTAAGTTGAGTTTTGGAAAATTTTCGACATTGTACACTATTCATTAAAAAAGGCGAAATATTAAAGAGCTCTTCTTGCAAAATAAAATTCATAAAAACAAAAATTAAAAATTACTTACAGAATAGCCAAATGCATAGTAACACTAAAAATGCTGGATCATCTCTTGCAAACTGTGATTTTGTATCTGTAATTAAAAAAGAAATAAGAGATAGGAAATCCTTTAAAGTAACTAAAGTAAATTTTATTGTAAAAATATTATTATTTATTGAATATTGTAATTTTTTTGAAATCAATGTTATAATGATTACTTTACATGGAACTGTTTACTTATGAGATACTATTTAAACTCTGGTCTTATATGATTTATGGCGAACTTGCTTATGAAGCTTATAAAGTCCGACCTACACACTTTTGCTGTGCAGGATTGCTTAGTTCAAACACAGCATTGATGTCCTATTTGTAAACAAAAAATATTATTATGAGTATTCTATGACTGGCTTATTGGCTTAGTTGCTAGTGAGTTTAGCTTCTTATACTACTTTCGCCGTATGGTGATATCCCTGACAGTTCATAATTGTCAATTATAGTGCTGTAACTAATGTAATTTAATAGAGTTGGCAAAGTAAATAGAATCGGATTTACCGATTTTTAATTTTTAAATAAATTTTTAATAAACGGGTTATGGCTAATAAGTTATAGAATAAAACGCAGTATCACGAAAATAATAGCTAAAAAATACCACACAAGGCAGACGCACTGGTACTGATGCTCAGGCGCTGTAAAGATATATTAATTTAATTTCAAATACTTCATTTATTAACGGATAATAATAATAACAATAATTTACTTAATAAGATTCGAAAGAACAATAGTTTTTTAATAGTTTATAACATTTTCTTTTGCCAGATTTTTTTATTTAGTTTGAAATAGTATGCGTGACACGGAACATTAAGAGCTGGCAGGCATATCATCTTACAGTGAAAATAGTATAGTTGTGGATAATTGGTTCAACCAACCCAGAAAAAACAGTCAAGAATGTGATTTTCCTGTATCTGGCAGGGTGTTAGTTTGTCTTGAAGTATTTACTGACTACAATGATTACTAAAGTATGTTTTTCTGAGCATTAGCAAACTTTGTTCTGTTTGAGGTCTGGTATTGAATGCATTTTCATTTCTTGTTTTGACTCTGTTGTTCTATAATATCCTTATTTTAACCACATTGTGTCTAACTGTAGTCAGGAATAAAACTTCTTTTCTTTCTATTCTAGCCATGGGATAAAGATCTTGAATTTAAAAACTCTAGGACTTCATTCAGAGTAAGAAATAAAACGACATCATCCAAGCCACAGCAGATTAAATAATAACATAATAATTTCCTACAAAAAAAAATAATGAATAAAACTTCAAAGTACAAGAGTCCCTGATTATTTTGGTTGATTCTTAACCAGATTCAAGGTCACCCATACACTTTATCACAAAGATAATTCAAAAATCAAATGCTTTAGGAGAGAAGAGTACTTACGTTTTCTATAATTAAAGTTTCTGAACACTTTCTGAGGAGCTACAAACAGGTACACCATTTGCCAAGCTGCAAACTCAAAGTCCATTTGGTTGAACTTGAACAGTCTCCGGAGGTATTTGTACCTCTTCATGGCAGCGCTGGCGGTTGTGGACTGGTAATTAGCTGGTGCAGGCAGCGGTGAAGTGCTTCTAGGGTAGTTACTGAGGCTAGGAGTAGGGGACGTTGGATACTTCATATTATCACCTTATTTATGGGTTATACTAAAGAAAACAGTGCTTTAGACTTAATTCTTAGAAATATGTGCAACTATATAATGTAGATAGGAGTGTTTTACACAATATCTGTGTTTATTTACGGTTAAAATCAGTTCACAAATTATTATCAGCTCGTCACATCAATCAAAGTTTACTGTCAGTGTCAGTCAAACAAAATTGACAGATTAAAGCCATGACTTGTCACTTTGGATTCGTTCAAAAATCCTTTGATAATTCAAATCGCCTTCAGATCCTTCCTCGAGTAATCCCAAATCACCCAACAATGTTTACCGCTAAGAAAACTCCATTTACTGTAGCTCCCCAGTTCCAGAACACTACCCTTACCTTATCAAATAGTACATAATGGGATCCTTGGTGTTGACATATCTAGTGACGTACAGTTTCGGAGTCATTTGGAACGAAAGGCGAAGTTGGCATCCAAAAAGCTCGGTGTGCTAAACAGGGCGAAGCAGTACTTCACTTCTAGGTAAAGACTGCTGCTGTATAAAGCGCAAGTCAGGCCACACGTGAACTGTTGTCACCTTGGGCAGGAGCGCCTAGATATTAACTCAGTCCTTTTGACTCAGTCCAGAGGCGTGCGACCTGGATTGTCGACGACCTCAAACTGACGAGCGGTTTACAGCCGTTAAGTCTGAGGAGAGACTTCGCCTCACTATGCGTGTTCTACCGCTTGTACAACGGGTTTTGTTTTGAAGAACTGTTTAATGCCCACGGCTACTTTTTACCACCGCACCGCTCGCCACCGACAGGGCGTTCATCCTCACACTCTGAATCCGCAATGGTCTTGTACAGTTCGGTTTCAGAGATGTTTCCTTCCAAGGACGCTTAAATTGTGGAATGAACTCCCATGCCGAGGTTTTCTCGATGAGTTATAGTATGGAGTTCTTCAAGAGGGGTTTGAAAAGGTTTTTGCAGGGTCGACTACGCGTGAGTGATACCCTTGGTGTTGCACGTGCCCATAGGCTGCGGTAACCGCTTACCATCAGGTGGTCCACCTGCTTCATTGTCACCGACGTGGTATATACAAAAAAAGACCTCCATTCAGTGTTATTGGCTATAGGTCGATTAACGAAAGCTGACCGCTTCACTGTATACAGGCTGTCCCAAAAAGAAGTGTCAAGCGGAAGCCCACAGATAGAGCACCCCTTGGGGTACCCGAATCACTCCCATGTATGTTCCGCGATTGTTCATAGTTTTCGAGTTATGATTTTTTTTCTGAATTTCTGAGAATTTTGGACCTAAAAGTTTAATTTTTTTTTTAAAAGTAGAAGACTTTTCTAATTTTTTCTTTGCCCAACTGAATTGAAAATGTTGGTGTAAAACCAAAAATGTACGGTTGATGAATAAAGACTTAAATTTTCAACTTTAAATTAAAAATCTAAGTGGGTGACTGTATGGTTTCTAAGTAAAGCTCAAAAATGCTCCAGAATCTCAGCTTTCTTAATCATTACAAAAAAGAAGTACTTAATGGGCTACTTTGGCTAAAATCAGCCTTCAAAGACAGCGAGGTGGAAAATTCTTGAAATTAGCTATCAGATTAATTACTGTTTTTTGGGCTTTATTTTTGTTCTATTAATTAAACTTTCAAATGCTTATTCTTTCTATTATTTCCTTAGCCTTCCTGCAGTAATTTTTGGTTAGATAACAAAATCATGAACTTCAGGAATGATGAAATGGCCAAAAAACAGTTATTAATCTGATGGCTAATTTCAAGAATTTTCCACCTCGCTGTCTTTGAAGGCTGATTTTAGCCAAAGTAGCCCATTAAGTACTTCTTTTTTGTAATGATTAAGAAAGCTGAGATTCTGGAGCATTTTTGAACTTTACTTAGAAACCATACAGTCACCCGCTTAGATTTTTAATTTAAAGTTGAAAATTTAAGTCTATAATCATCAACTGTACATTTTTGGTTTTATACCAACCTTTTTATCATTTTGGTCAAAGTTATGAAACTGATTATTTTATGCATCAAAGTACAATTAAGGATGATTCAGTTGGGCAAAGAAAAAATTTGAAAAGTCTTCTACTTTTAAAAAAATAAAAAATGTAAACTTTTAGGTCCGAAATTCTCAGAAATTCAGAAAAAAAAACATAACTCGAAAACTATGAACAATCGTGGAACATACATGGGGGTGATTCGGGTACCCCAAGGGTGCTCTTTTTGTGGGCTTCCGCTTGACACTTCTTTTTGGGACATCCTGTATAATACATAAATCTGTACCAATGCTTTTTCACATATATACTGATGCATTTTTGTTTAACAGTAAACACTATTGGCGCTAGAATTTGTTTCATATGGCCCCTTAATCACTTTGATTAGTGGTTGGTCCAGGTGATTAGTGCAGGTGCTTAGTGATTAGGAGAAAACACGTGTGAACAGCGATTGATGAGTGCGAGAGAGTGTGTTTCTCCTAATCACTGAGAACCTGCACTCACACTGATCAAAGTGAATACAGGCCTTTAAGCTGGCTGTGTCGCCCAGCACAAATTCAGTAGGTATATCAAACAAAACAATATTTCTGTAATCAACGTGATTTATTCGTTATAAAAAATTCATTATAGCCTTACCCTATTTTAAGTTAATTATGTCTAACAAAAATCCTTCATTCATGTTTCTCTTTGACAAAGAGAAGGTTAAAATAAGAAATAAAAACAGTTTATTATTTCCGTTTTTTATCACAAGCATTAACCCATTCGTTGTGGTAGACTAATGTACAACAGGTCTGATTAAAAAAGCAACTTCTTGATCGGCTATGTTCATCTCACAATGTAGGATCACTCTCAACACAGAGAAAGACTGACGGTATTCGTTCATAGTAATTGGAATGGAACACTAAGCCCACTCTGTCTGCAGGCGATAGGGCCCTTCAGATGAACGCGCAATCGACGCGCATTTCGCTATACATCGATTGTTACACAGTGTTGCCGCAACTGATCTCCAAAAAGTACACAACCAGCGCTAAAAAGGTACATTTTGGGGAAAAAAGATACGCATTTTTTTTAAACTGAAATCACCCATGAAGCTTCTTTCGCCAAAAGAAGTGCTATTTTATCGGTTCTAGGCATGCGAAAACTTACCTATTTTATTAATTAGGGCATTTTAAAAAAAAATATTTCAGTTCAACAAACCTTCAAGTCACTCTTCAACACACAATTACTTGTATACTTATATAATTTTTTTTGAGCATTTGATATATTTTTGAGACACTAAAATTTTTCAAAAAGTACGTAAAATGCTAAAATTACACATTCGCACATGGGAGGCTAATAAGGTACGTAAAATGTGTAAAATGTACGCTGGTGGCAACGCTGTTGTTACAATGCGCAATCAACAAACTACCTTACTTCTCTCTCAGCAATCGGTGTTTAACGAAACACGCGTCGATCGCGCGTACATCTGAACAGGGCCTTAAACCTGCAGGCAGACAGTGTGGGCACTAAACTCAATTTTTGAATTATTAGTCCACCACTAACTGCATTGAGTTTACAGACACTGAAGAATTAACCCAATGTCATTAATAAAAAAGAGAAAAGTTAAGTTATTAAAGTAGCATGTCACTCATTTCATGGCCAATTAAATATCTAAAACTATGTGAAGTGGTCGGTAACTGGATATAATATTCGTTCTAAAATAATAAAATGAAACAATTCTCGATATTGCTGGGTAAACCCGCCTTTTTGAGCACTACTTCAACAGCTTAGGATAGAATATGGGTATTCTGGAGGCAACCTTCTATTTTTTGTGGTGAAGTACCAACGTGTAAGTAGTAATTATATTGATGAGTTACTTAATTACTACATTAAATAAGATACAAAAACTGTAAAAAATCATTCAGTCGTTTTAAGGTGCTTTTGACACCTATAAATTAAATCTGAGAGTAATCAGAGCTAGGATGAGAAGTGATGTTTTAATATCTAGTTATTAGTAACTAACTCTCTTTCGTCTAAACGTTTCTCACTAGCGCAGTGTTATCTAAGGCACTCAGATCAGTCATTTTTCTTCATTTCTCATCTTCTTTGGGAGTCGATTTCTAAAGCATAATATTAGCTATCAAATCTTGAGAAAAATCTTTTACTAAAAAAGAAAAAAATTTTTTTTCTTTAATCTGGACCGTATACATTTGGAAACGTTATGTGATTCCGAAATTCAATCAAAGACAGCAATAACTGTCTCGTGCGCGGTAGAACAATACACCGCTTTTGTTTTAAATTGGGATGTTTTTATCAAATTAACAACTTTCGCTAGGAAACAGGGTGAAATATCAAAAAAATGGTATACCTAAATATTTATTGAGATTTCAACCAACGTTTCTAACAGAAAATCGTTAATTTTCATGAGTTGTGAACATCCCATAACGTTAGCTAATTTTTAAGTTTTAGTTTAATAAATAAAAAGCAGCGGTGTAAAGGGGACGTCTGTATACAGCCTGCGGTGTAAGCGTGTCTGCACACAGCCTAGAGCAGGCTCTGCTGCAGCCACGCGCCGTAGTGCGAGACGCGCGTGTACACGCCGGGGTAGCCGGGCTCGCCGCACTTGTTGCCGAACGAGACCACGCCCACCTGCGTCCAGCGCCCGGCGGCCAGCAGCATCAGCGGGCCGCCGGAGTCGCCCTGGAACCAAGCTTGCTTTTAGACAAAATATTGTAAGCTAGCTGAATAGTCACACCTAGAACGATAGTTTCATAGAATAAGACGGCGTCGATTGTGAGCAAGATTGGGGTAGAACAAGATATGAAGTCAAATTTAGAGAGTGGATTTTTTTCTAAATGGCGACTTTCGGGAGCGTTAAAGGGGCGCTAACATACACGTAGCCAAATCCGCTTACACCTCCCTAGTAAATAAATGAAAAGGCGTCGAAGACTAGTTTACGCTCTCCTCTGGCGAGGGACTAGGTCCGTCACTGCGCCAAAATCACGTGTTTTAGTAAACATTCGATTAGAACTCCAGAACGCTGCGGCAAAATTATGCATCATTAATTATATGGAGACACTCAGAGGATATAGACAGGGCATTAAAAGTGCAAAAAAAATGTATTAGAGCCATAAGCGGTGCTGATTACCTAGATCACTATTAACCTATATTCAAACGCTTAAAAATATTGCCGTTACCCAGTCAGTACATTCTGGAACTCAAAAAACATCCACATCTCTTTCCTTTACATGACAAGGTGCTTGGAAAGACCAGAAGCATACGTGCAAACTATATGTACCCCCCCAAAGATTAAAAATGTACTCTAGCAATGTGTACTGCAATGCGATTAGATTGTATATTATAAGTTTCCTGCTAGAGTTAGAGCAATGCCAGAAAACAAACTTGAATATATATTAAATAATTGGCTTTTAGAAGAGAGCTTCTACTTCAAGGAATATATAGAGATAAAAATGAATGAATCCATGTTTGATTTTTAAATATTTTGACTATTTGCATTTAGTACCTATTCCATAATTTTCAATTTGTAATTGAATTTAATTTGTACTTGTATTTCACTGTTTATTATTTCTACGCCAACAAACGCCAATGGCAGAATTTGTCGAACTTGATTTTAGTTTATGAACAAGTACCATATTCTTGGAAATATATTATATTCTATTCTATTCTGCCTTTTTAGAGGGTATTTTAAGTATTACGTTCCACGACAGCAACAACACCTGTAATTACCCTATTTGCGGCGTAAAAATTTGCCACCTGTGACCAGTTCAAATCTGGCCAGAACCAAAATCTTTGGGTTCATTGTTTAATTTCGGCCTAACTCTCCGGTGATGGAAAACACATCGATAAAAAACAAAATCAACCCAAATAGTGGCGGAAGGCTCACTACCTACCACGTTGGGTTCTAATACCATGGGTGAAAGGTGAGCTTCTGAGTGTTCCGTTCACCATGACGGCAACAGTCATTTGCCTCCGACTACCCCGTTTGGGATTAAGTCGTGATGGTATGTATGTGATGTTATGTTTCCGACTAAATAAAAGTAGTCAAGATCTCACCTGACAAGCATCCACCCCGCCCCTCGCATACCCAGCGCACAAGAAGCTCTCAGTGATAGGCTGGAAGTACGCTCTATCGCAGTCCTCGTTCCTCCACACCGGCAGCTTGGCCTCCAGCTGCTTGCTGCTCTCCCCCCCGCCGTAGCGCGTCGTGCCCCACCCCACCACGGTGGCGAGCGAGCCGTCGAACAGCTGCCGGGAGAGGTCCCCCGTCGGGAGGCAGATTGGGATCACGTATTTTGATTTTTGGACGTTTTCTGAAGGTAAAAGATAAAAAAAAAATCAATTATGGCCAATAAACGGTTGAATTATTTCGACAATTGTCTGTGACTATTGTCGGATTGTCGGTGACAATTGTCGAAACTTCGTGACAATTATGTCGGCTTTTTACATTTTAACAAATAACTTTGTTTTAAGAGGGTAAGTGACGGTAGAATAGAAAAAAAAATATTCACAGTAAAATTATTCTTCAACCACTAGTACAAATTCGATTGTTAAAAAGGAAATGAACAAAAAACCTACCATTATAAGCCTCATATATAAAAACCGAAATATACTCTTTGGGAAGTTCAGTGATATATTGATTACTGTTTCTTGTGATGAACCTTCTAAGAACACTTTCTTACTAACTATTATTTACACCTTCATAATTCAAAATGTAATTTCCCGACAAAGGTTGAAGCACCTGTCAGGATTGTCAGACAATTCTACAATAATGTCGGATTGTCGTGACAATTCTATATTTCATAAAATAAAATTGTCGGGTTTTTCCTGACAATTTGTCACCTGTCACCTGTCGCGCAAAAAGTTTTATGAAACAGTGAATTGTCGAGACAATCCGACATAATTTTCCGTGTTCTCACAGTGAACAGGGGCCTGGGGTTTGAACTCACGATCTTCGATATCCAGGCCGAGCTGAATAGAGGAAGATGAAAATGCATATATTTAATACTGTATGTATAATGTTTTATTATGACAACAAACACAGAATGACAGTTTGAAATACTTAAAATTAGTCATATTTACTTTATGAAATCAAACTTTCGTTAGCGGAAAAAGCAGCACTAAGAAAGTGTGACGAACGACACGCTGCGCTGCTACCAGCAGCACGTACAAATAACTTCGAAAAGGCTAGCTTGAGGTTATACAAAGTTAACTATGTATATTGCAAAAAACATCGTCTTGTTTTTCAAGATCTTTAGCTTCTGGCTGAGTGGTAGTTTATTAGCCAACAGAATGAGGCTTGGGAAAACAAATACGGGAATGTATTCTATAGGAGTACGTAAGGGATCCATTTCATTGTTACGAGTATTTACCAACTAGCTACTACTTACTAAATATTTGCCAAAATATAAGCAAACCATCTCATAAAATGATAATACAGTACGATTGCTCTCCTACAGGCTGAAAACAATCTGAGAACATTGTGTTTTAATAAAATTGTATGTTTATATATTTTATGGGTTCGCTTCTGACCGCAATCTATCATGAGAAAAGAAATGTCGCCTAAATGAAGAGAGCTTGCCCAGAAGTAGCTTTTCAGTTTTCAGTCTTTTTTTGAAAACAATCGGGTTATTATAAGCGGTCGGAAAACATTTGTGTTCTAGTGTTTCCTGCCTGTTTTTCCATGTTTCATGATCTCTTAGCAATATGTAAACTTGCTCATCAGAATAACTAACATCATTTTTAGGGAACTTGTAATATCAACTTAGAAGGTGGTATTCTTAAAATAAATGCTACTTCCCCCTGCAGCAAAATGTAAAACCAAACAAACTTTAAAAGGGAAGTTTTACCAGCTAAAACCAGCACCGCGATGTCATTATAGAAGCCGACCCTGGAGAACTGGTCGTGCGCGCGCACGGCGGCGACGCGCAGCGTGACGGGGCGCGACGGCTCGTCTTCTCTGGACAGGTCCACGTCTCCCAGGCGGACGCTGAACTGGCGGGCAGGGAAGCTGAAAACAGATAGGTGTTTGTTTCAAAAGAGGGTAGATTTAAGTGTAGTCTTTTTTTTTCTACAACCAAATACGGTATTGAAAATAGGTCATCATTTGGGAGACACATGAGCAATAACTTTTAAAAAACTCCGAAATCATCTGTGAGATTGTGAGAAGTAGACTTTTATTTCTGATTAAAGGTAGAAGGAGTGAAAATGTAAGACAGATCTGATATGATTTGATAGTTGGTCTCATTTTTAATAACCCGAAAGAAAGGGAGAAAGATCTAAATATTTTTACCCCACTCCCATCTCAGGCTTTTTTCTTAATTTATGTAGCAAATTACACCTTTAAATCCTGTACTTGTAAATTTTATGGCGAAAAACTGTTTAATTGATTTATTCTAACTACTCTTAATAAAGTGAAGACACCCACGGTCTCTGTTTGGAGTCCCTGGTACAATGAGCAGCCGTAAGCACATGTCGTCTGTGCACCAGCGTGCCCCCGCACCAAAACTCGCGACGCTTGCTGCCGTGCAGGTATATGGCGGCCATCCACGGCCAAGATCCTGGCTTGGACTCCGTGCCACCCACTATCCGCCCGCCCTCGTCTTCGCGCTGGCCACACTCTGGAATGACAAGAATGATTATGGGACAACAGTTTTGTTTGGAAAAGTAAAAGTTACAAGGCCTAGATTTAGACCCTCTAACTTTTGGAAGCAGAAGAGACTGCAAAGTTAAACATAGATGAGCTTTAATATTGGCAGATCTACAAGAACCTGTTAAAAAACCTGTTTCATACGGACGAACCACGGTCCACAAGACTTTTATTTATTTATTTATTGCTGTAGAAAAAACATTTTAATCGTCTTAATAAAAATGTAGCAGTTAAGATAAAGAGAAACTATGCTTGCCTTCAATATCAACGATGTTGGAAAAGTTGGTTATAACTGGTGGAGGTACGGTGAAGAAAGAAGATGTGGAAGGAGGCCGAGCAGTGGTTACTGCAACTGCTGTCGTCGTCGTCGGTCGCGCGGTAGTCGGCGTAGGCCTAGGCCTCTTCGTGGTTAACACCAAGATGGCTGAAGGCTTCTTCGTCGTCGTCTGCTTTTGAGGCCTCGGTCGGTTCGGTGGCCTCTGCGTTGTTACAGGGACAAGATACGTAGGCTTACTCGTTGTTGACACCACTGGCTTTTCTACTAGTGGTGTCGATGGGACCACAGCGTCTTTAGGACAGCACACCCCAGGCACAAACAGGTCCTTAAAGCATAAGGATTCACGAAGACTGACTAGATTGAGAAGTAGCTGAGGACAGTTGCTGAGGTCTTCGCAAACGCCCTCCTCTCCTTCTGGCGTGGTGCACGATTTAACATCTTTTTCGTTGGCAGTTGCTATTCTTGTGATAGGTGCATCTGGCAACACTCTGGGCAGCGCTTTCTTAACAATTGGAGCAATTTTATCTGTAACATTTCTGCCAAGAACATTTTTGCTGATTGTGTATAGGGCTTGAGGGAGCTGTTTCAGGTTGGGATCAGTTTCATCTCTTTCGTTTTCTTGTACCATGTCTACAAGGTAATGTCCCACAGTGTTTATGGCACCTAAGGTTTCTGATATTCTGGTAAACGCTGACTCTGATAAGAGTCGCCCATCATTTGAAGTGTCTCGGGTTTCAGAATTTATAAGATCGAAAGATGATCTGCTGTCATAGTTTGGGTATCCTTGGTAGTTTTGCTGGTCAGGACGGAGCCCAAAAGGTTGGTTGTAGGATACTGTTTGGCTGTTTTGCATGCCATTGTAGTATGGACCTGCCGGCATTGCTTCTGGTGATCTTTTCCTTGGTGATGAGAACTGATGCCAGGGAGGGTGCCCCTGTTGCATGTGAGGATGTGGCCAGTCACCCTGGTTCTGCATATAGGAACCTCCCTGGTTCTGCATATAGGAACCTGAAGGGCAGAAAAAAATGATTTATTTGTGTTAGAACGTTTGCCTAAAATTGATAAGATTTAAAAAGAGTAGTGATGCGTACCTACCCGGGTGGTGGACTGGATACTGGCATCCTGCTTGCGTCGTGAACTGCAGAACACCTGAAGACAAAATAATGAAATTAAGTATGCCTACTACTTTAGTGTTTTTATAATATGTAGAAACGAAGTCCTAAAAGTTAATTAATATAAATATTATCTATTCTATTTTTTATACATAAGAAGGAGATCATTACCTGTCACCTGTCATTACGTGCATATACTGATATGCCTACTCGTAGATTGTATTGTTACGTACCTAACTGGATCATTGAAGCTATTATCCTAGTTCCACTGACATGTATTGGAAAGGGGATATACATAATTACGTCATATTTTATCTATTGAATAACTGGGTTAAAGGCCTAATCGCAATATTTGAAAATCAGTACACCGTCACCGTTGATATTACGGTTAGGTTCATATAAGTGGCCTAGAATCTGGCAGATCCAGCGTTTAAGTGAAAGTAACAGTATAAAAATGAGCATGGAGTTGACGATGTTTTTTACGTTACAGGATATGTCAGAAAATCTTACGTAGGGATACAGAAAAAAATACCTCCAAGCTGCATAACGATAGTAGTTTTTACTTTACTTTTCCCAGGTAAGTAGAAAGAATAACTTTCGCTTCTTTTCAAGGATCACATCCTACACGTAAGGCCGCCCGGCCGTTAAAAAGTTTCCAAAATATAATGGTTACCGAACTTTGCACAAAAGGAGGTGAAATCCACACACCTCCTTAAGAAGGTATCGTTAGTATCGAATTGGAAAAGAAACAAAGTCGACTTCCGAGAACCCGATTTTTGTTATTTTCGTTTTGTTGCCGGAGTTACAATCTTGGCTCCGGGTCTCGTTCGAAATTCGTTATTTTTGACTAATTGGATGTTGCTACCTATATCTTGTTATAAATGTTTTCTGAGAAATATAAGCGCGATCTTTATGTGCTTAACTTTGTTTGTGAACAGGATTGATGCATAAAAGTATTCAGTTTAAAGCCTAGCTGTAGTTGTTGTTAAATGTTTTACTGCACGATTTTTGACCCCGACATAAAAGCTTGTTTTTCAATACAAGACGGGTTACTGAACTCGAAACTTCTTTTTCATGCTCTCTCAGACAAAGGTGAGAGTTAATTTAGCAGTTAAAATATATGTAATAACCGACCCCAAGTCTCCATGGCATCATGGTCGACCAACCTTCAGATTGATGAAGTCACATGCCAGTAGACATGAAAGGGACGTCTACACATGTAGAGTTGCTAAAGCTTGTCGCTTCAGAATTCGGGCGTTAGTCTACATACAAAGCGTCTGTCCAAAAGCCCGGTGTAGCTTTCAAAGTTTGCCCTGGCAGCCGTATTCATTTAGTAAATATGCCTCCTGTGGCATCCTCTGCGGTCAAATGGCGGCCAGTCCATAAGAATGCGGTACCAGTAATTGGCTAAAAATTTGTGTTCCAAAGTGAACGTTCGATACATTAGAGAGTCATAACGTGCAATTTAAATTTAAAAAGCGGCAAATCAAAAAGATATGTCTTATTAATATTTTTATAGCATAAATGTAAGTAAAATTGGTCTCATGTGTCAGATACCGACGTGAGAAAGCGATTGCGCAAATGTAACGAATCCGTGGTCACATTGCATAACGAACGGTTAAAAGTTTAAGTTAAAGATTGTCAAAGATAGTTAGGTACACTCGAATTCAAAAGAACGAAAAAGTCTACATTCATGACTAGATAGAGAGACAGGTAGATTAGTATTCATTGTTTTTCAGTACCTAATCACATACAGTATAAAGAACGAAATTGTGCTAAAAATAACAAATATGCATATAAGGCGTGAAGGCACAATCTTAAAGTAAAGGAATAGCAAAAGTTGCTAAAAAAAGTAACAGCCTACAAATATTTGGAATCATTAACTAAATTCATTTACATAAACTTGATCACTGCTTTAGCTAGCGTAGTGTTGTCTCTTATTCGCAAACGTTGACAGCCGAGCAGATTACTTAAATCTGTACAATATTTTATATCAAAATTGGGCTCAACTGGGGCTGGCCCTGATATATACTCATAACCGTGTAGATATTTGCTATACTCCTATGTTACATTTGCTATATTCATACTTTAGTAGTAAAATACCACTTAGGACGAAATAGCGTTAAAGACGAAAACAGTAGATATCAAAAGAAAATGTAAGTTGTAATTACCTAAAAAATATTACAACATTGAGGAAAATACTTACGCCACGCTCTATTAGCAATAAGTTTCATAATGATCGACATCAATGCTATTTACTGGCTCGGGAAACACGTCGCATTAGTATTGCGCACACGCAAACGACTGGATTAGGAATCGGACTAAAGTCAAAAGACAAATCAAACATTATCTATCATGCAACAAATAATCTAATATTTAACCAATATGAATGAGTCAACCTCAAAAATACTTGAAACTTTTCAAAAAATCTCTGGAGTTTACATCTCATCGACTAGGTCTGGCAAAGAATCGATTGTGTGAAAATAAAATAGAGGTAAACATTGCATTGATACTCGTAATCGAAATAACGAAATGCGGAAATAAAATTAGATGAAATGAGTGTTTTGGTAAAAGCTATTTAGACTACTTAAGTGTTTTTCTATATAGGTATATTGAAAATAAACATCTGTAGCATAGATAGATACTAAATTGCGATAATGTGACGGATTCCTCGTGAAAATGTAAAATAATCATTTCAGATAGGTTTTCCCATACGGAAATTTGGTTGTTAAGATAACTTACTTACTTGGATGAGTTTGTTCAGGTATGTTTGAAGTAATGTCCGAAATTACCGAACCGATTTTACAAATTATTTCACCAATATAAAGTTACATTATCAGGGAGTGACAAAGGTGTTTTTTTTTTTAATTTAGGATATATTTTGACGGGAAAGACAGTCTACGCGGGCGAAGCCGCTGACGGACAGCTATTAGTCATGTATGTATAACCCTCAAAGCTTTTGTATTGATTAATAATAATATCTATATATCTTCAAGCATATGGAAGCCGTAACAAGTAGGTACGAGCCAAATAGTTACATTCTATTCTTATTTTACAGCTCAAACTGAAGCTGCAGCAGTCAGATCGCAGACCATAAACGGCACAGCGGACTCGCAGCCCGCCCAGCCCGCTCAATACTCCCCACGAACCCGCCCAGAATGGCCATCAAACGCCAGATGCCGAGCCCCAGTCTCAGCCTCAAACTCAAGTTACCTAAAAAGGCTAACTGGACACGACACAACGACAGCGGTAAGCAGACAATAAGGAAGACGAACTGCTGTCTGGCCACCTCTGAACTACAATTATCAACAAGGAATAGGAACCGAATTCCATTTCTTTACATCGACATCACATCAATGCAATCATGACGAGCAAAACAATTGCGAATCTAAGGTCACCGAAGGCCGCGCGGACCCGCAACTCCGGCGCAGGCGTTGCGTAACGGTGACATCAGCGCTTTCACTCGCGAATTGCGCCCGCGACGGTCACTGAGTCACCGAATGCAGGTTACTGTCACCCATTCATCATCATTCATGGAATCTGTAGTATTTTTAGATATCTAATAGATCTCCATATAGCTGAAAATTAATGATACATCGACGCTTCATCTCTCGTTTGGGTTGCTAGGTCAACCTGGCAACCTGGTGTTATTACTAGTTTAAGGCATACAAGACAGGTTTTTAACGACTCCTTGACCCTCCCTTAGTTATGGTTGTAATAAATGAAGTGAACAACCACGCCCGTTGACAGCGGCAATTCTGGATTATGTTTAATCTGGAACCTAAAGTAGGCTTGGCATCGAAATGATTCTAGAACCCGGAGAATTCTTGCCACATGGACACCTAGGTGTGCAGGCGTTACAATGAAAAGAATCTCCTGCTCCATAATGGTGTCAGATTTTTTCCATCATTGCCATGATCACCCGAAGTTCATGTTCCATACTGCACTTGCTGTCTTGCCCCCAGTGCCCCGTCAGCTGCTCACCTCTGGACCTGGAGCAAGCCTTCTCCCTTGTTATAGAGGTGGCGGAGCATTGGGCTGCTGTAATATACCTACTTAGCTATCATAAACCACAGTCCCGTCGAGGATTGTGACACGATGAAGACACGCAGTTCTTATATGCTTCTGATAAGTGATTCCGGCATTTAACCCCTTTATTTTGTTATTCTCTCCGTCTACTAATTTTTGAGGCCAATTGTCACATGACGCCTAGAGTGATCGCACCTCGTTCTCCCCCTGGGCCACCCCAGTTAGGGTCCTGTGTTCAAGGAGTTCCAAATCCCGGTGGCCTCTAACCTCCATGCACGCCTAATAGTGCTAGCGGTACGCTAAATTAACCTGCAAATGGTGTTGATCTTTAGGCCATACGAATCAAATTGACCCGTAGCACGGAAAAAAGGATGGGAGGAGTAATGGCCACCTTTTTTTGTACGGGAAAAAAAACATTTTTGCACTGAAACCTCGTGTGGGGTATCTAATGAAAGGGCTCACTGAGCCAATTTTAAAAATATATCACATCGTTACATTTTAGTCACTTGTATTAAATTAAAAATAAAACATTTTCAAAACATAGGTACCAAGTTTGACCTTCTCCAGATATGATACGGTTGAATATAAATGGTACGTAATATCCTTATGTCTAACCTTAAAAAAGGATTTTCGTTTTTTTTTTTTTATAATTTTTCGATTTTCATGCCTTTAACATTTGCAGGTTTTGACTGAACTTCGGGGACTACCGCACTACAAGTAGGTACGAGTAGTGCTTCCTGACTCGAAGAAGGAAGTCCACGTGTGTACAAAAGATAACCCGCTATCCTCAGCTGATTGGGGTCGCGCATTACTTAATGTTTCGGCAAACGGATGCTCAAGCCGCAATGGCGTAACCGAGACCACAACAGAATGCTATTCAGTTATTCGTGATACTTTCCAAGTCCGGCTGTTGTGAATTGTTTTGTTGATGTTTTGAAATATTTGACCGGCATGTTGGTGCAGTGGGTAGAAGAGGTCCTGCCAGACAACACACCTCTTGTAATGGTCTCGAAGTAGGGATTAATATTAATATCCCTGTGTTACGAGGTACCACACTAGGAAATAAGCTCCCCTAGCGTCTGCCAGCACACCCAGACCCAAGTCAATTCAGAAAAGAGAACCTGTACTTTTGTACTCCTTGTTGTTTTCTCTGTAATTTGTCCCTTTGTGTACGAAATAATAAATAAATAATAAATAAAAGATCGTTTCTTGAATTGACCCGACCGGGAATCGAACTCGAGACTACGCCTATCGTGTCGCCAATTACGATACAATGTATGGTCATTATCAGTTTGCCGCAATGGCAGCTTAGCCATCTTGGCTTTAGCGTCGCAGGCCGGCCAGGGGCTCGAACCTCACCCAAAAAATCGTGTTGATTGAATGAATTTCTAGTTTAGGCTTTTAAGGACGTTTTACATTTCCTACAAGTTTAACTGGGAAGTATTCTTATAATAAAATGAGTTATAGGTTATAGGGATCATTGCATTAACCAGGTTATTTATATCGCAAGGTTAATTTTCCTAACAGTATACATTTTGATAACTACAGTTGTGTGACAGTTTTAACTAACATGATTATAAATAGCTATTCAAAAAGCGAGTGACCTATACATTCCATTTTCTGAAGGCAAGGAAGGTACAGTCAGTAACAGCTCAAACACTGAACTTTCATCCGCTTGTATCACGGTTTCATAGTAAAAAGAGTTCAGCTCATGCCAGTGCTGCACCCTCGCTGTTGTCGACTGTACAGGAGATCCTTATTAAATGGAGCATACTCAAGTCATTGACACCTTCAAGTACATTTGAGGCTTTCTCTAGTGTGAGTTGGTATTGTTGTTCATGCATGCTCGTGACAACCACGAGTACAAAATGATAAACCGTGAATATGAGTGAAATATTTTCTGGTTATGTACACGCTCGTACGCTTATTTGTAATAGCTTATACGCACTACAATTACCAAAATTCGGGGAATATACATGGGGGATAAAATGGTCAGTATAGTTGTACGATTACATACTTCCATTGGTACAATCTGTGTATAAACCGGCTGATTATTTAATACCGTAAGGAAAAATCATGTAAGGAAAAATCATGTGAGGATTACTCAGTAGGTCGATGAAGCTTCGTACGATGAGTTTTTTTAAAGTTCATACAAAGAATACAAATGCCCGACGGAATCAGTATATCAGATTTTCACTGAGATAGTGTCTACTTTACTTACTTGCAGAGTATGCTATATAATTTACTAACTTACTGATCTCAAGGCTGTGGCTTGTGCAAGTTGTGCAATGCGCAGCCTACTTGCAATACAGAATATTTTAATGCCGATAAGCTACTATGATTTCTACTGATGCATAAGGCCCTTGTATTCGTCGATTTTCTGTCTACCTCTGATATACCAGAGCGATACTGCCGCCCTTCGCCCACGCAGACCCGCGCGCGAGGACCCTCGCAACAAAACACTAAAAACGTTATTTTCTTGGGGCACAGGAGGTATTTTGGAAAACCCAACGTACAGATTAAAGAAGACTTGATGGCCTATATATGCCTGTAAAAACGATACAAATCCCACGTATAGTTTAGGAGCCTTAGCAAATTGAAGTTTTACTAAGACCCTTTTTCAAGATGTTTTTAGTATAGAAATTTCTGTCCTACAAAAATTTCAAACGTAGAGAATAAAGGTAACATGTTTAAGTTTATTATATATTTTTTTCAGATTTGTTTGCCCATCCGTCTAGGACATTGATTCCCAAAGTGGTCCAGGTGGACCCCAAGGGGTTCACGGGAGACTCGACGGGGGTCTATGTTGGCGTTATTTTATTGGCAACTTTTGGTAATATGGTAGGAATGTGAAGTTGCAGGGTGTCTACCGGAATCAGCTAAATTGTGAAAGTGGTCTATGAGGCATTGTGAGATCTTTTCAGTTTGGGTCGGCAAGTACTGTTTCAGATAATTGTATAAAGGGGGTTGCCTAGGCAAGAGTACAATCAGCCCGCTATTGATAGGAATTTTCTACAAGTAGCAACTGTAATATTTACTAAAATACGTCACCTGCGTGATAATTAACAACATTTTTGCTATCATTTCTAAAATAATTGAGTGTGTATTTCGCAAACAATAACAAAACGGAAGTCAGTTTAATCAGTAATTAACAATTTATGCTTCCAAATTTAAATTACAAAGTAAGCATATCTTTCCATCTATAATTTCTCTTTACAGTGATAACATACACGTACAAGTCTTACTACAATATGAACTTAGTGTTCTATTGTCAGATAATCTGATAACGGATGGAAACTAGCCTCCGGGCGAACTATAGGCCGACTAGCTTTCCACACGCGGCTAATATTGCAGCACGCGTAAAATATTTCTCCCTGTGGCAGACTCTTATACTGTTTCTGGCTCCAATTTAATATCCAAAATCTAGTGACATTGTCAGTTTTTTGTTTAATGTGTTCAGTTATGTCAAGGAGACTGGTTTGTTTTCGTACATTTAATTTGCTCATATTTCTATTATAATCCATTGATAACAGTCCGTTTGTGCCGTGCCTCTTTGTGCCGTGCTGGTGGCGGCACTTTAAAATAATACTCTCCACCGCCTCATCTCCTTCCCGTGGGTGTCGTAAGAGGCGACTTAGGGAGCCCTGCAGCAGACCATCTGCTCTTCAGGTCCCTAGCGGGGATTGAAGCAGCTAGCGTTCTTTGGATGTGCGTGGTGAGCGACTATAACTGCTCCGGTACCATTCTGGATAAATGGGAATGAGTAATGCCACGGGCTTCTCGCCTATGAGTACCATAATGTGTAATGCATTGTGCGTTGTGCTTTATGCCGGCAGGACCTACCGCAGATGGTCCCTGGTATACTTCACGGTGTGCTAGGAATAGTGTGCCTTTCTGCATAACCGCGAGGTTGGTCGGGGGGGCCACTAAAATAAATCTCAGTAGTTTGGGAAAGGGACTTGCTCTTCAGGTGGGAGACATATTATGTCAGATGGTTGATGTTACCACCATGCAGTTGCGTAAAACCCGCCAAGTGACTCTGACCTATCTCGGTCAGGTCGCGTTCCGGGATCAACACTGCACTAACCGGTGCCAGGGCAGGCCTTCAAGATGAGTATGGCCAGCTCAGTAATTGCTTTGCATTATTGTGCTTGTCATCCTCATATCTGGACCTCACGACTGCTTTCCATCAGGTGGAGTGAGGTCATCTTGACGGGCACTATAAAAATAAAGTCCACTGCCTTTCACCTTTGTCACTATCACTTCCGTTAAAATAAAGCCTAAAAGTGTTAA
This sequence comes from Udea olivalis, assembly GCA_947369235.1. Lineage (NCBI taxonomy): Eukaryota > Metazoa > Arthropoda > Insecta > Lepidoptera > Crambidae > Udea > Udea olivalis. The sequence continues at coordinate 15,356,884 of OX376361.1, forward strand.
TCGCTGATATAATAATGTAGGTTTATCTGGTTAAACGATTTTATTACATCGGTCCAGTAGGTTCGAGTTTGTACGATACAAAAATACAAATCTTCCCTCTTTATAATATTAGTATCGTAGATGTCGTAACCGTGACAAAGTGAACGCTTTTCCGGCGCCTGCGCACAGGTTTCATTTGCCAATTAATTATTTTCGCCGACACGAATTCACTGTTAAGACTTTAACGACACTGCCAGATTTGCGATCGAGGTTTGATTTGGGTAATTTGAGAGAATGTATCCACTTAAATATGTGTAACAATAAAACTTTTATTTTGGAAGGAAAGGTTACATCATCTCTTCTCTTTCTTTTCAAGTCAATCTTATTGCACCTATGTCTGTGGTGACTCGTTTCGATTATTTATTTATTTATTCAGTGGTTTAGCGCAGTGGTTTGACGCCGGTTCAGTGCCAAGAGTTGCAGGTTGACAACAGATATTTGGGTTGCGACTGGGGGTTTTAGGATACCTTCGTATCTAATCGCAAGTTAAAGATACTTTATCGACCTTTTTTTTATATCACGTCAGTGACAATCAAGCATGCGGACCACCTGATGGTAAAAGCAGTTACCGCAGCCTATGGACACGTGCAACACCAGGCGAATCATTCGCGCGTTGTCGACCCTGCAAAAACCTTTTCAAACCCCTCTTGAAGAACTCCATACTATAACTCATCGGGAAAACCTCGGCAGGGAGTTCATTCCACAATTTAAGCGTCCTCGGAAGGAAACATCTCTGATACCGAACTGTACGAGACCATTGCGGATTCAGAGTGTGAGGAGGAACGCCCTGTCGGTGGCGAGCGGTGCGGTGGTAAAAAGTAGCCGTGGGCATCATATCAAACAGTTCTTTAGAACAAAACCCGTTGTACAAGCGGTGGAACACGCATAGGGAGGCGAAGTCTCTCCTCAGACTTAACGGCTCTAAATCGCTTGTCAGTTTGGGATCGTCGACAATCCGGGTCGCAGGCCTCTGGACTGAGTCAAAAGGACTGAGTTGATATTCAGGCGCTCCTGCCCAAAGGTGACAACAGTACTCCACGTGTGGCCTGACTTGCGCTTTATACAGCAGCAGTCTTCGCCTAGAAGTGAAGTACTGCTTCGCCCTGTTTAGCACACCGGCTTTTTAGATGCCTACTTCGCCTTTTGTTCCAAATGACTCCGAAACTGTACGTCACTAGATATGTCAACACCAAGGATCCCAATACTATTTGTTAAGGTAGGGGTAGTGTTCTGGAACTGAGGAGCTACAGTGAATGGAGTTTTCTTAGCGGTAAACGCGCAAACTTTTTTTGCAAGCGTAAGTTGATTGTAGCTCTACCTATACTTACTATAGTTGTAGTATTTTTATAAAACTTACCTCTATGCGATCTTAAGAGTGTCGCAGAAGAAAATAACTTTATTAAATCAAATTGTTAAATGCGAATATTTATATACTTTCTTATTTCAATTTAGTTATCCGATACTTTCGTCAACAATTCTTGTGTCTAACAGCCGACCCCGTTAATGAGAGCAGGCAATAAATAAAGTATAGCACTCTGTGTCCGACGGCGTTATAATCACGCATTAAATCAGAAACAATGGGAGACAACAAAAACAAGGAAAGCGCTTTAGAAAACAGCGGAACTCACTTTCTATCGCTTTCGGACAAAACGTTACCCAACGGCAAAGCGTCTGGTAGGCTGGCAACGATAACATAACATAATTAGCCTATATATTGTCCCACTGCTGTGCAAAGTCCACCATTGAAATCAAGTCGTAGCAACGATTCATAGGTCGCCACGCTTGCCGCTTCTTCCGAAGAACACAAAAACAGGACCTCCATATTTCTGGAGGTTCTATTACCTTTCAACCACGGAGCGGCAGGGTGGGTATTTCCAATGTTGTAAAGAACTCGAGTCCTTTAGTTTCGATAAACTAGGCCCAATTTCAACAAACGAATTCACAAACGTCAATCAGAGCTGAGCAGTCCTTACATGCATAGCTTTCCTTTCATTTCTATTGACTGTGACAGGGCAGCATCAATTTGAGTTGTCCTCAACTTTTGATTAGCGTTTGAGGATACGGGGCCAAGTCTGACAAAACGGTAGTACGTATAGTTGAGTAGCGTTGTATTTATGCTTTGTTGCTTAATATTTTTATATTATAGATCGCATTAATAACATTAGTAGTATGAAAAGATATGATTATATTTACAATTAACATCATTTTGTTCATTTAGATGATCATTTCATTCAATTATGAATGAAGTAATCTATTGTCTTTTTAGAACTTTATCATATGCCGCTGCTAGCACACATGCTTGCCACGGCCAGGAACGCTGGTTTGGGGCGTCGCCAGCAAGACGCCGACGCTCAAATAACGCTACTGTTGATGGAGTCCCTCTAAGTGGTCTTAAAAATATTACAAAGTTAAACGTTTAAAGTTAACATTAATAGCTTTCGACATCCGTCAATAACTTGAAATATTGCCGAGTGGATTTCTTTAGCTCACTCACCGGCCACGGTCGAGCGGGCGTATCACAAAAAGAGTATTCATTCCGCGTTAATGTAACATTCTGCGAATTGTTCTCAGATCAATGACAGCCTGTTACGTGGAAGACGTAACGGCGCAAACGCACGCGAGGTTCACTTTCCTGGGTCCTCTTTTTTTAAAGGCGTCTCATATTTTGGTAGACAGTTCTTTAATGACGAGAATTACGTAAGTTACTGCTGGTTTTAGGAAATTTCAATTTATTTGATTAGATATTCCTGCACACGGTGAGAAACCTCATCGCATCTTTACACGTTTTGGATATTTAACTAGTAGTTTGTACCTTTGTAGACTGGGTCGGTACTGTCCGCTTGTATACAACGCGAGTTTATAGGATTTTACAAAAAACCTTTAAGTATGCTGAGTTGAAACCGGCGTGGTTCTTCTCAGAAAAATACGTGAAGTTAACCACCTATAGATAATGGTTTTGGCTAGAATCGGGAAGCATAAACATCTATGAACTACTTAGAATTAAAAACATTCTCAAATCGTAATTTTTATTTACTAACGTTGTATTTCTGCCTTCTGGAAGCGCTATTTTCAATTGAAACCGATAGAGAAATGGAAGTGGCTGAAAAACAGCGCTGCCTAGGATCCAGATCCTAGGTCAGCACAAGCTGAGCCACCTCCAATTGCTTTCTGTGTTTTATTTTTATGTTCATGGTGATGTTTGTACGATTGCATTTTTATTTATTTATTTATTTATTTATTGAAATTATATTTTTTAGCTAGCAACAATGGCGCTAAAAGTTGCCTCTGCTAACTCCAGAATCTGGAATGTTCAGATTACCTACAGCACCTAAAGATCGACTGACCTTTAGGGCTGTAAATAACAGGCGTTGCAGCCTCTCTGCACGTGTTTTCAGATTAAAGGGCAGGCTGACACGTGTCGCAACAAAACTAAATTAAAGGTGCTTTTTGAAGTTTTGTTTGGGATTGCCATAGAGAAAAATCAAGCAATGAGTTATATCTCGCATTCACTCTCATAAAAAAACTTTAAGACTGATTAATTACAATACTTACTGTAAGTCTGAAGATCAATACGCGAGTAGTTTGAGAACGATTTCAAATATTGTTTTAATTGTTCTAGAAAATTAAGGGAAAAAATAGTATTTTTGGATAACCTGGGTTATCTTAAAAAAGAGTTTATCATGCCTAGAATTTGTGTGTTGTTAGAAACTATGCATTAAGTGCCGAACGACTTAATTTCGATGATGATTGAATACATATATACTAATATAAAATAGAGCGTCGTGGCCTAGTGGTTCAGCACCCGAACTCAGATTGTAGATTGTGATCGTGTGGTCCCGAGCTCAAATCTGGCCAGAACCAAAAAAAATTGTGTTCATTGTTAAATATCCGACTTACTCTCCGGTGATGGAAAACATCGATAACAAACCAAATTAACCCGGATAACGGCGGAAGGCTCACCACCTACCACGTTGGGTTCTAATACCTTTGGTGAAAAGTGGGCTTCTGAGTGTTTCGTTCACCATGACGACACAGTCACTTGCCTCTGACTACCCCGTTTGGGATAAAGTCGCGATGATGGTATGTAATAAATAAATATCCGGGACAAATTACACCAAAATCATCTGACCCAAAACTAAGCATAGCTTAATATCCCCTGTTGCTATTTTTATCGGCCACAGGAGCTCCTTAAATATAGTCGTTTCTCTATGAGCCTCCGAGATAAGTGCATTGTAGATAGACTTCAGCTCGCTGCTAACTTCGTTTCAATTACGGAAGGCTTCCCAGGGCCTATTAGTCTAGTCTAGTCTCCTATTAGTCTAGGTCTATTTTCTTTTTACTACGTAACAATTTACATTTTGCTGAAGAAGTTATATATCGAGTATAATCCCGTAAGTGATTTTGTCGCGTTTCGTCGAAGGCCGTTCAGGGAACAACAAATCTATTCTGGATATTAACGAAGTCATGCCATGCTAACGAAAATGGATAAATTATTACCTAAATAACTGATAGTTCAGTTATAAAACCCTCTTACCTAGGGCTACATAAACCATAGTTAAAGATGCAAAAATATCTGTCAGTATGACATTTTAAACTTTCTTGTTGCATTTTAACTAATTCTAATGCGGACCACGGTGACATAAACGTCGAGAAGAATAGGTTAAACAATTTACCGTAATTTTTTTTCGTTGCAAAAATCCGTTTTTATTAGAATCTGTCAGTATGAACGTGTTCACGTCACGGTACGATATAGTTATATAGCTCTTTACCATTTGGTGTACCACGTCAAAATAGCAGCTGGTCATGTCAGGCGTCGTCACTTCACAAGAAATTAAAAGTGTTTAAAAATATAGTAATCAATAAACAGCATATTTTAAAAAAATGCTTAATTGATTGAACGTGTAATTTATTTTAAATTCTATTAGCTTGTGGTTGGGCCTGATAGGCTCCAATTCCAACGCTGCCTTTAAGTGGTATCAGCGTAGAAGACGAACGATTCCGCATATCGTCAGTACGAAAATAAAACCAATCACCCATTAACTACTATTGAAAGAACGAAGAAGCATATTGCATGATTTGACCATCTCTTAACCAAGCCAAGTAGGCCGAATGTGCACGGACGAACTCGTGCGCATGCCTCTGTGCGTTCGTTCGGCCTTGCCTGCGCGGGCGCTGCGTAACCATTGATGTAATAATTGTCGCCGCGGGGATGTGCGGGCCGTTGAACCGTACAAGTTCGATATTGATAATTAATAGCCTCTTGCATTGTGTAATATGACAAGCATATTGATTTATTTCATAAGTAAAAAAATAAGGACTCATTGAATGTAGTTTTTTAGTATAACCTTTTTGTTGTAATTACTTGTTGCTATTAGTTTTTTATAAAAGTTTACTTCAATACCCAACATTTATTGGAACTATTCTAAATTTGTTAAATCTTTATCTTGTACAAGTAACTCACTCACTGGCTGCTGCGATACAGGCCTGTGAGCCTAGTGCAGAAGTCGCTGTAACTCATTTTGTATCTTACCAATTTGCAAATAACGTTAAACGTTAATATTTAAAAAAATACCTATGTATAGTTACAATGTTCCTTAGATGAAAATAGCTATCGAAACTTGCTTTACAATATCCCTGCATGCAGCAGGAAAATAGCTATTGATATTCATTTTGAATAACTTTTTAGTGCAATAGTTATGAGCAGCGGTTGATGCAAAGGGTCGCTGGCTGGATTACTGCACCAGCACAATTATTGTCCGTGTCTGTATTTATATATTACGTCTATTTCTGGGTTATCTATTTAAGTATGTATTTAAAAATATTTAGTATCAGCCAATATTTGTTTATCATGCTCAAGCAGCCACAGTACAATTTTTAGTTTGGGGTCAAATGATCTTGGTGTCTCTTTTTTTACTTAAAGTTGAAGAGACACGAATATGGCAACTCCATAATCAAGTTCAATTCCTGTTCGTGTCTTTTTGGTCATTCTTATCTAAAAATGTTACCAGAGGTTCCGGTGAAGATTGTTTTGAGCTAATATGAGTCAAAGCGGATCTGGCATGCGATTACCAAATGCAGATGAGGCCAATTGTGGTTTTGACCTCATTTCGTAAGTCCTCGGCCTCGTTTGTCATCATGGGAAATCCTCAAGGGAGAGGTTCGTTACGCTTTCTTTGGGCCTTTTTGTGACTGGTTATTGTGGACTTAAATGGATGATAAATCGGTGCTGAATGTAATTAATGCATTATTATGATTATAATTAATTAATTTCTACTACTATCACTACTCATTTCGAGCATCCATGTAAATTGTAAACCAACAACGACAATTCGCGTACACACAACCACACTCTTAACGCACACTGCACGATAACTTGCGACAATTTCAATTTATATTAAAGTATGTTTCTGTAATTGGCTTATGTTCTTGTCTATTTCAGTGTAAAAACGCAGTTGAAACATTGTTAGATTGGAATAAATAAATAAAGAAATACAAAACAGAGGGTTTTTGGAAAAAATACAAACAGAATTCCAGACAGATCAAAGTATATTTGTTTATGATAATTCCAATATCGTGAGAAATGTAACTACATCACGACTATAAAACGATCTATCACGACTAGTAAATAAAATCACTGACATAAATTAAAACTAAATTAAATTGATTAATATGATTATTTAGTACTAATTGAATACATTGTGACATAACTTAATTACATTAATTTGCACACCTGCGTGCAGGTTGAGTACATGTACATAACATAGATAATTTTAAGACCTTTAGAACTTGTATTCTTGCGAATAAACGAATTTATTTATTTATTTATCCCAAACGGGGTATAGTCAGAGGCAAATGACCGTTGCCGTCACGGTGAACGGAACACTCAGAAGCCCACTTTTCGCCAATGGTATTGGATCTCAACGTGGTAGGTTGTGAGCCTTCCGCCGTTATCAGGGTTAATTTGTTTTTTTATCGGTGTTTTCCATCCCTGGAGAGTTAGTCGGAACAATGAACACATAGATTTTGGTCCTGGCCAAATTTGAACTCTGAACCACACGATCCACGATCTAAAAACTATTTTACTAAGTAAATTCTTTCTATTGGTAATGTATGAATGTCGGATTTTTGAAGTCATTATTAGTTTCCGCGTACATTGCGAAGCTTCTCTCTATCTATTGGAAACTCACTCAAACTAGATTTTACTTTATCGCTTTTAACAAGCTCTGCATTTCTCCAATGTCACCACTTTTCACTGCTTTTTATTACACCTTGGTTTGTTGATGGGCAAATAAAATATAATGTATGCTGTCGTCTAATTCGTCTATATCTATACTATAAGTATAGTACTGAAGAGGAAAAATTTGTTTGTTTGTTTGTATTGAATAGGCTCCGAAACTACTGGACCGATTTTAAAACTCTTTCACCAATATAAAGCTACATTATCAGGGAGTGACTAGGCTTATTTTTTTTTAATTTAGTCTATATTTTGACGGGAAAGACAGTCTACGCGGACGAAGCCGCTGACTGACAGCTAGTGGTCAATATACAGGGTTACTTTATAAACACCATCCACATTAGGCATCAATCAAAGACAGCTTTTTTAAAAAAAGGGTAAGTCTTTGTAACTTTTACATAATTATATTTTTTTCGAAAAGATTATTCGTCCAGCGAGGTTACTTATTCAGAATTGAATTTCTACTTCTAAATAAAGCGCGGGCGGAGAGTTGCGAGGCTGCGAGCCCGCCGCCACTCACGTCGCGCAGTATCAACGAAACTAGAGTTTTTTTATACCTTTGAGTAGTGATGATAACATTAATAACTCAACATTTTAGTACTAAAGGTTGTCAAACAGAAAAATACGTATTTTGCCATTTTCTCCATAGATCCTCATATTTCAATTTGGATGGTGTATTCCCCCTTTTTTTATAAAAGCTGTCTTCGATTGATGCCTAATGTCTGGGAAAATTTGGATGGTGTTTATAAAGTAACCCTGTATGCATATGAGAAACGAGCCATACTCAATAACTTTAACAAAAATTAGGTTAGGCCTCGTCTATACTAATATTATAAATATTTAAACAAGTATTGAATAGGCTCTAAAACTACTGGTCCGATTTCGAGAATTCTTTCACCACTATAAAGTTTAACTTATCAGGGATAGGCTATTTTTTTTAATTTTGGCTATTATATTGGCGGTAAAGACAAGACTGTCTTTACCGCCAGACGGCAGAATGGCTGTAATATCCACCCTCACGTTGTGGATATTACAGCCACTCGCACAAAACGTTTTGCGGACACCTTCATAATGCGAACAGCTAGGGAGTGCAACTCGCTGCCCGCGCATGTGTTTTCGACCCAACACAATCTGGGTCTCTTCAAGTTATGAGTGAATATAGGCATTTACTAGGCAGACATGTTCCAACATAGATCACATCGTCACTTACCACCAGGTGCGATTGCGATCAAATGACTGTCTAGTCATTTAGAAAAAAAACAAAAAATGCACTACAATTTCGAAAAGCTAACGCTACAATTTATTTATCGCGAAATTCATTAATTTATCAGTTACCGAACTGAGCCTGACTCTATGGCGAACCCTACACGTCAAAATATATTATGATATGTATCATGATATTTTTTGATATTCGCTGCAGAAATGCAGCGATAAATATTGTGATCTGTCAATACTCTACCCTACTATATCGACGGATCACAATATGGATCTTGCGTGTAGCGTTCGCCTATGACTAGAAAAGATAATTTGTCAGAAGATATAATTTTTCCGGTGGCTGCCAAAGAACCCCCTTCAATTTTGTAAAAATCGACCAACCAGTTTATTTGTCACAAAACTACGGATATACTTAAGTATGTAATTCCGGTGTAAGTGTCTCTTCCAAAAGTACATCTCTGGGTAAGTATATTATTTATATTTGCACTTTTAAAGAAAGTATAAAACAATTTTCTTCGATGAGCTGATTAGTTTAATTGACAGATACTGGATATATTTGTCGATGTTTATTTGTTTACAGCCGTTGTGCTGGAAATTACAGACGCGTGCGCAGCTTGCAAAAACATGCGCGCTATTTACGATGCATAACGTTCAATTAGTTACTATGACTTAAAATATTAGTGTTAGTTCAATTTCTTGCAAAAATAATGATTTGGACAGCTTGTAATGCAACACAGTAATTTTTTCCTTATGATTGTAAGTACATACGTATTTAATTTGCTTCAAATAAATATTAAGTCATGAAAGCAGACAGACATGCACTTTGGCGCAGCGCAACTAGAAATATTAGAACAAATTGTAAAAAACTTTGTAAAATCGCACTTCCGTGCAGGTCTTATAACTTTTCTTTTTATGCCCGGAACAATAAGATTAGGATCACAAGATGATGTCAAAAAAAGCAGAATGAACTCACCGATGACAGTAAGACACCACTTCCCGAAACGGCCAATATCCGCCATAATACTCTCGTCTAATGTAACGCTTACGTCACTCCACTTTCACTCCGTGCACAACAATCGTGCGATAATCGCTTATGAAACCGAGGTCGCTGCACTGTTCATGCCAAGTTCAACGCACCGAAAAAAAAGTCCAGAGAAAAAAGTTAAATGTCAAAAAAGCCGCGAAGGGCCCCCGAACGCGTTTTCGGTGGGAGGATTTGAAAAAAGAACGCGTCGCGCGCGCTCACTTTCATGGCGGGCAGTGCGCTCAGGCGCGCGAAGCAATGTGCTTTTACTTTCGTGGTTGGGTCGACCAGTGGGGAGACGATAGCAGATCTGTCACGATGATCGCTTGTCGTTTGTCCTATGATTCAAGGAAGCTCACGAAATTCATGACGAAATACAGTTTTAAGTTGGTAAAATCCAAGGGAGAAATCATTTCGTTCTCGTCTTGGATAATTATAGAAAATAAATATATACAAATATGCGCCAGACAACACACCACTTGTCATGGTCTCGAAGTCAGGACAAATATGCTTGTGTTACGAGGTACCAGACAGGAAACTGAGCCAGGGGCGTCTCTCAGCACACTTAAACCCGAGCCAATGCAGAAAAGATCATTTATGAACTGACCCGACCGGGAATCGAACCCGGGACACTACGCAAGTCAAGGCGTAAAACCTTGCCACAGCGCACTACGCTAACCGTGTCTTCAAGAACTTACATTTTGTAGCGGAGGGCTAACTAATAATCAAATAAATAACTTTCATGGCTATCCAGTTTATTTATATACGAGAAAACCGTTGATACAGACTTCATTTAAAAACTGATGGATTATTTAAAATCACATTGTTATGCCAGAAGACATCTAGCCTGGCGAGTATCATAATCCAAAACACAGAATTCTCTAGTCATGCGGCCCCCATCCGGACAAGCAAGCTTTGCTATATACCACAATGATTTCCGATAGTAGCTTAGGGATGTTTGATTTAAACAGACTTTATTCTATAAAAGCCTCTACAGTACGAAGACGAGTCCCTACTCTACTATAAACAAGTTTTCCGTCCTGCCTGACTTAATCATGACTGAATTGTACTTGCATATCAGTTTGTCCAGGTTATATTTATTCGTGAAGAGTAGACTCTACATGTTTAAATATTATATAGCTGTTTAAACTTTCCATGTAATATGACCACAAACTAAGCTTAGCTTTACTTAGTCCATAGTAATTAAATATTATTCCTAATACATCCTCAAAAACATATAAATACACAAAAGTCAACAGTCACATTAATTGGTCCTCCTAGGTGAAATGGAATCTGAAATCCTGAATTTAATCCACTCCTGTAGCGCTCTAAGAAGACCCTTTACTCCTGTGGTCAACAGTACGTCTACCACGAGTTGTCACTTTAAATTTACGTTATCGATCGCGTAAAAAATTGTATAGGGGTTTGACATTGTCATGTCATGTCAAATCCCAATACAACTATACATAAATATACGTACTGTTGGTCAGTCAAATTATTGTATTTATCGATTGCAGTAAGGAATATATTTTTTTAAGTCCTAAATTGACAGGATTGATAGTAGATAGCTATTTGACTGCTTGTCAGCCAATTAATGCACTATTGGACGTGGCCTTAGAGCGTTCAGAGGTGGCATAACAATAATTGCTGTCAAAATTGTTATCGTAATTTAGTAAATTAACAGCCCGTGGCAAAAACTAAATTAGGTCTCCTTTGCTATGAAAGCCATGTGGCTTAAAGGCTTTTCCACCACAATCTGTCAAAAAGTCAAGCTTGCTTCAATTTTATTATTAAGATAAGTTGTTTTCGCGTCAACTCCAAAAAAGAACGGCTTTACGTGCTTTCCGAAGCACGAAGGAAAATTGAGCAGAAATGCTACGCAGACAATAAGCTAGCGTAGCATATTGTTTAATATGTCTAATTTATGCCATCTGTTTATGAACTTACTTTCACAAATAGTGACGCATTTAAAAATAAACAACGAGCAAGGAAAATAGTTTTGTGAGTTGAATCTCCACTTTATTTCGGAAGGTTTTTTTGAGTTAGTCACTGCTTTCTCACAGATGTAAATCAATTTCAATGATTGTATTCATATCACCTAAATCAAAAGGGGAAGTAAATATATATATTTTTTTAATTAACACCAAAAACTTCCGTCGCTGCTGTCTGCAACATACTCAAACCCAGGACTGTGGCGAAACGTGTGTATTAAAATGCTATCAAAGCTTTTCCGAATAGGGCTGTGCCATGTTGCGTATCCGAAGTAATCCGGACTCATTTGTAAAGTTCTTGAGAAGCGGTTGGTAAATAAACTTATTTCTCAATGTTTGGGTTTTTTGCATTGCAATGCTTAATTTATAATTTAATTTTCCTTGTATCAGTCATACGATGCCAGAGTGTTTATCTTGATTGGCCAACATGCAAACATAAGCTTTTGCGTGGTAGCCTACATTTTAAGGCGTGAAGTTCAAAATCGCATTCTAAGCTTCATATTTTATAAAACGAAATACAAAAAACCTCAGATCACACTCATGTTAGGGTGATTTCTGGCCTTACAAAGTTTCACAAAACTCACCCATTGAAATCCTGCTACATGGTAAGTAGGTCAGTCATTCCAACAAAAAATGAATCTCTAAGGAGGAGCTTAGCTCAATACAAAACAAGTTTGACAGACTGGAAGCAGGTCAAGTTTTGCTTCACTCATCTTCCTTTACAAAACTTAACCTTTTCAAAACATCTTAACAAAATTTAACAAAATCTATTATGCGGGGATGCCACTACGGTCTCCATCCTGCCTATTGTGATTCACTGATCTACATTCAGCCGCCGAGGGCTTTTGTGGCTTAGGTCCTCAATAATACCCTTTCAATGTCTAATATTGAAAATTCACTCACGTTTTGATGAGCGCCTCCTATTATTATATGAGCAATTCATCGCACGCTCCACTTTTGACGCGGTGAATTTTTGCTATGCTTTTCGTGCAGATTGATTTGTACTGCTATGTTGTTATATCTTTTTATTGTGGTTCTTGTATAGTTTCTTTTCGGGAATAGGATTTTTTATACTTAGCCCCAAGGCTGTACAAAAGATGAAATATGTACTGTACAAGACGATGATGACGCTAGGAAACAAATAGGTCTAAGCTAGACACATTTACACCATCGCTATCTAACAATGAGCAAGTTCTTTGTCATTCATAATTTGTACAATATAAACGCGATAATTCCAGCTAAAAGTCCGACTTTATACAGTTAAAGTGACCATCAAATGAAAGAAATAGAGCTGCTTATCATTCCAGCGTATTTGTGTTTGAATTGTGCCCTAGATTTACTTGAGGGGTTTGGAGGACAACGGTTATTCGCGTCCGCAGGAAGATTACCCCTCGTCCGTCACTCTGCACATGTCCTCCGGGTGGTGCTAAAGAATAACCAAAATAGGCTGCTGTACTGCTCAACCAAAACCTAAGAGCCTATAATCATTTATTGCCATACGAATAAATAAAACTTAAGGGGTGACCAACACCAAGTTTCTAAAGCACCATGAAAATGTATAAAATTATTTCACCGTAAAAATTTATACAATTATTTTTCACAGCTTCAAGTAGTCTTATTCCGGCGCTCATTTAGACACACTTAAGAGCTTACAATCGTTTAAATAATCCTTTATCCTAACAACATCGCATTCCCAAGCTCTTAATAGAGGAATTGAGTTGCCCGTCTGCACCTCACAGAAAGCCATAGCTACATTTTATCATTGATTTTGGTCAATCTATTGTGCAGCGGAATAACAGCAAATGTATTCTAAATGCGTTCTTATGTTAATTGCGTTAGAGCGTTCATTACTTGCGAGATTCTTACCTAGCCGTAACTCAGTTTCGACTAGCACGGTAGGTTTTGATTTGCTTATTTGTATACCGCCAACTTAATACAATAAGCTTGCATTATGATAAAATGTTAAAATATCATACTAGGTTGGCTTGGCATAGTACTTGTTCTAGTTTTAGTTCTTTTTAGTTCTTTAATTTGTTATTTCTTGTTTAAAAATTATAACTTAATATACCTACTACCTACTTATGATTGCTTACTTGCCTTGTATGCATGTAAATTAGTGTTTTTAAGTAGGTACCTAAGAATTACGTTTTTAGATGAGCTGGTGTACAACATGTTGTTATCTTTATGAGAAATTCTATTCTATTCTATTCTATTCTATTTTATTCTATTCTATTTTATTATATGGTAGTGTTGTGTTCCTGCTGGCGAGTAACACAGCCAGAGCTCATCAAAGGGCTGTAGTTACTTCTGTGCAGCTGGTGTGTAAGATAGTAGAGCTCATCGGGGAGCTGTTGTTTCTCTTCTTGCTGATATACAAAAGTCACCTTCGCATAACAGGTGTCGGCACCGAGCGTGTTATGCCTCTGAGCTGCACGTGTACGTGGGCTGTGGTTGCTGCTTACTATTAGGCGTTTTGCATCCTTGTCTTTCATCAAGTATGCATAAAAAAGGCGTTTATTGGTTGTAACAATGTTATACAAGTGTGCAGCTGAAGCTCTTTAAATCTGTGGATTTCGTAAAAGCCGCGAGTCCCAACAATAAGACCCACTATGTACAGGGGGTTTTCAAAATATCTATGCCAGAGTAGGAACAACAATGTTGAGCGGCTACTGTTTGTTGTTGACTTTTTTCTTTTTTTTCTTATCAATCTTGTGTGTTTTTCAATCACACAAATTCTGCTAATGTCTAGTACCAAAAGCGGTCAAAAGGAATCTTATAGCGTATTGATCGGTGGATCTTATTTTAGGCTTCATCATCATTTATTTGTTGTTTACGTATGACCTTACGACTGATATTATATTACAAGTCGGCTATTAAATTGGCTTTTACTTTACGTAAAAGCCTTTGCGGTGTTGGATTGCTGACATTTGCTACAGACGGAAGCTACCCGGAGCGACCTTTTCCAGAACTGAGGCACTCCAGTTGTTTTGTTGTTGTCATGACATATAAGCTGACTGCAGGAATTGTGTTGTTTAATGACATTTAAATTAACATTATTTGTGACTAACTAAGTTTCTGTACAGGTTCATTGATATCTCAAGAACACAACAACTAAAAAGCTCAAAGTTGAAAAATTTGTTAATACGAAACATAGACTGCCTAGACCCAAAAGGTTACTGGAATAAAATAAAATAACAAATACCTAAAAAAAGCAAAAGCAGAACAAATTAGAAACAGTTACATGCTCGCAGTCTCTTTCTGAACACCGTAAAACAAACTAAGAACTTCACAGGCCTAAAGTTTATTTTACATAATGTATATCAGAAAAACCTTCACCATACTCATTAGGTATCAACATATCGACTAAATTAACATTTCTATTTGTTTCAACAATCGCGAACATTCATAATTACCCAGGCTTGCAGAAAACCTTTGACATTTCCTTACACGTGGCTTCCTTAAAGAGCCACGTTCTATTGAAAATAGCATCTCACGTATTGGCTGTATCTATGAAAGTTGAACGCGTGCAAGATAATTGAAAGGGAGTCCTTGGTGTTTTGTGCTTCCGCAGATATCGGTGCGCAATGGAAACTGTGGCGACATACACATCCGCATCGTACTAGCCGTGGTTTAAACTGAGACGTGAATTGATTGTGCGTTCATATTTATGCATTTGTAATTTTTGCGTGCTGGTAGACAAAACTTCATATTGCGTACTAATCTGCGGACACCCGCAGAAAGTGTGATGTTTGTGTCGAGTGAAATATCATTTCTTGTCTCTGTCTAAATGTTTTAACTATTATTTTTGTGTAGAATGAAATAAACATATATTTTGTCCTTTGCTAACATATCCAAATTTTATATAAAAGTAGGTGGTTTGAAGCAAATAAATACACTACATTTTGGAAATTTGTTTTAATCACATCGCCACAGAATCCTATCCTCAACAGAAACCTAATAAGCGCGATACGAGAAATGCATGTGCCTTTATGATTTGCATGTATGATGAATCATTTGAAAGGTATATCTTTATTTTTTTACTTATTAGTTCGTACACAAAAAAATCATTCAAAGGGACTTAGATTAGAAAAATCAGAAGCACCTACAGGTAAGCATATCTCTAAAAAGAGACTTCTTCCAGCAGACAGCAGTTACAGGATACAACAACAAGTGTGACACAAGAAGACAGACAGCTGTGACACACAACTAAAACATAAATAAAAGTTAGCTACTACAAAGGTCTGAGAGATCTAGAAAAAACACCTTTGATCAAAGGAAAGTTTAGGAAATCACACGCGGTCTTCATGACATTTTTAAAAATGTGATATGTGATGAAAATACTCTTGATAGGGTCTTTTTTTTGCACCGCTACCATTAGCTTATCTCAAGTAAACTACGATAGGTAATCGCAGAAACTTGTACGCCATTTTAGTTTAATTACAATTTACTAGAGGGGCTGTAGGCCGACTGAAATCCCATAAAAAATACTGAAGCTGGCGAATGTCATCGGAATAAACTTATGAAAAGGGTCCTAGGAAAAGTATTTTTAGACCCCATCATTGATGCGGAGTGATTCGCCAACTATCGTAATTGGCTGACGAGCTGCCACAAGCAGAGCTATTCAGTCGAAGTGCGTTTCTAGTTAGAGAATCTTGACCTTGAGGCAGCGAAGTCTAGTGGTAGAGTCGGTCTTAACGACCCATGCACGAGCTCCTACTACTCGTATATTTATCTTTTAACAATTCTTCAGGAATATTTTGTATGCTTACGTAGACCTGTAGTAGATTAGTTGCAAGGGATTACCAGGGGCTCATTCGTAACAGCTTAAATATACGAATTGCCAGCATATTTGAAAAAGCAATTTCACCTTCTCATTAAAAATTCCCTGCACATCACGGGATAAGTCATCCAGAGAGGCAATTAGCCTTCGTAGGCGGAATCAAGTGGAATGTGCGGCATCACACGAAATGTAAACGCTTCACGGACGTGGATTAAATTGTAAAGTGCAGAATTTTATAATTAAAAAAGGTGACTGCTGCGCTGACTGGCTGGGTATAAAAGATCTGATTATGAAATCGCTCACGTCGCTCAGTTTAGAGAATGATTTAGGCTGCTCGCACACGTCCCATAATCGGTGACCGATTTTTTGTAGGAGAAAAATAGAACGTACTGATAGCAATGGAGCAACGCACACGTCCGACAAAAAGTAGGTCAGAAATAATATGAAATACAAAATCGGCCCGATTATCGGTCCGACAAAAAGTTTGACGTGGGTGTGCACCCTACTTTTTGTCGGACGTGTGCGTTGCTCCATTGCTATCAGTACGTTCTATTTTTCTCCTACAAAAAATCGGTCACCGATTATCGGACGTGTGCGAGCAGGCTAAGGGTGCACACCCACGTCAGACTTTTTGTCGGACGTGTGCGTTGCTCCATTGCTATCAGTACGTTCTATTTTTCTCCTACAAAAAATCGGTCACCGATTATCGGACGTGGGCGAACAGCCTTAAACAGAATAATAGGAAATGAAATAAAGCCCTATGTTACGACACAAAAAAAAACAATTTTGAGTCACGTTATAGAATCCGAATATTTGACATTTTGTGTTCAAATAAAATAAAATGTTTTGTTCAATTGTGTTTTAAATTGTACTGAACGCCTTGTGTTGTGGCGCTAAGGAAAGTGGCCTAGGACCTTTGGAAACCCTTCGCTGCTTGCTGGGTATTGTTATATTATATTATGCTAGCTGTCCGTCAGATGTCTTCGCCCGCGTAGACTGTCTTTCCCGTCGAAATATAGCCTAAAAAATGTAGCCTATGTCACTCCCTGATAATGTAGCTTTATATTGGTGAAAGAATTTTTAAAATCGGTTCGGTTGTTTCGGAGATTACCTAACTCAAATATACAAACTCACAAATAATATAGGTATATAGATGATAGAAATGAGTATGGACACAAGTCACACAAGACAGCACGTCAAGCTTTTACATGAGGCTAAGCTATCGGACTACCTGTTTCTGTCAACATAAAACCCATTTTAGCATGAAATTGTTTTGCTATAGGTTGCCCTGCTGTCGTTCACAAAAGACTGATCAGCATTGCGTCGTGGCACATCAAAACACTGTCAGTTCTAAAATGTAGGTCTATAGGGAGTTCGCAGTGTATTTTTATCAGAGTGCATTTGTGAGATGGGGGAAACTATCAACGACAACATTTAGACGCGCCTTCGACAACTGGGGCGCGCGTGGTCTGAGACTGTGGTGCAAGTGAGCTGCTTGTGGATTTATTGGTCTCTACTTCTCCAGTGTATCCAGCTGGTATTTGGCAGACTCATCCTATTTATTTATTTATTTATTATCAGTGTAACATGCTGACTTACAGTTGCCCAAAATGCCAGCACGCTAATTATGGTACATGCATTCTTATTTCATAATTCACATGCCAAATAACATTAAAATCAAACAAAACAAAAATAATATGGGTGGCAGGGCAGCATTACTCCATATACCTAGGACCGAAATTGTGCTTGATACAAGTGTAGAAACCGTTCTTCCCTGCTCGTAATTTCTTGTATAAAGGGTTTTTACCTAGAGTTTTACCAGGAATTGGAATAACGATGAGAATGTGATGGAAAACATTGATAAAAAACCAAATCAACCCGGATAGCGCCGGAAGGTTCACTACCTACCGTTTGTTGGGTTCTAATACCATTGGTGGAAAGTGGGCTTCTAAGTATTCCATTGACCATGACAGCAACAGTCACTTGCCTCTGACTACCCTGTTTGGGATATAGTCGTGAATTCGTTATAAAAAACTTGGTTATGATTATCCATGCAATAAAGTCTTAAATATTTTTAACTTATTTTAAGGTTTATTTGTACTTGAAGTAGTTTTAATAATGAAAACATAATTTTGAATATTGGCATTGAGCTCAGAAAGAATTGGTAACGAAACGTCCGATGCGTTTTGCAAGATATTTGTGCAACTGTTGTTAACCTGCTCATTACTAGCACGAAAGCATGCTACTATTGAGCAATTGCTAATTAATAGCATGTGTGTCGCAGCATTGCTAATAATGAGCATGCTCATTGCAGTGAAAAGTGAGCATGCTAGTTTTAAGCATGCTATTTTAGAGCATGTGTAACTGAAGCTTTACGTTCTAAGGAACAAAGTCAACGGTAAACGGCCTAAATAATTCCAACTAGTTATGTACTTTAATTTCAATTCAAAGTAAGAAACACTTTAACCGACATACCCTACTATCCTATATATTAAATAAATATGCGCCAGAAAACACACCTCCCTATCCGATAAATATCCCTGTGTTACGAGGCACCACACAAGGAATTAAGCCAGGGGCGTCTCCCAGACCCAGGTCAATTTAGAAAAGATCGTTTCCTGAATTGACCTAACCGGGGATCGAATCCGGGACAGTACGGAATTAAAGGCGAGAAACCGTGCTTCAGCGCACTACGCCAATCGTGTCATCGTAATCGTATAATACACGTATCGCACGATAAGGATCAGCTAACGGGATAAGTGAAGAAACACAAATAAAGTAATACTAACATTGTAAACTTTCTTGTTGCATTTTAACTAATTCTAATAGAAACGCTCCTTGAGTCCGCTCGTGACCATGGTGACATGCAATTGTCGCCGAAACGTCGATAAAATAGGTAAAACAGTTTACCGTAGTTTTGTTTCGTTTCAAAAACCCGTTTTTATTAAGATAAAGTAATACTATCACATTCCTACTTAAATGAAAAACATACTTTTTTTAACTTTTTACAATAATTATAAAAAGTAAAATAAATTATTTATCCTGAATTTCCGCTCCGAACTGTCGGTTGGGCCACAAAGCGCGTCACCGCAAAACCCTCGCTGTCACACTCGCGCGATCGACAGGGCCGCCCCCGATTCTGTGGCTCACGCGACGTGGTGCCCATCCGGCGAAGAAGTACAGGGAAGAGTACGGCCGTTTTATTATTGTTTTATCTGGACCCTTTCACATACATTTTATGGGTCAAATTTTGCTCGCATATTTTTTAGACTCATTTTCTTAGGCATAAGGAATGTTGCATAATCTTAACTGTCATAATGAAACTTTGGAGTAATCGCATTTTGGCATAATGAGTTTTAAGCATAACGATCTGTTGGACTGTATATTAGACTGGACAATTGAGCAGACGCATAATGGTCTTTAGCCATTCTTATTAATCTCCTAATGATAATTTAACATAAAAAACAAGGCATAATGAGTTGGGACTATAGGTTAAGGTACAGCCGCGAAAATTTCTATTTAATTTGGATCACCGACGGACAAAAATTATTCAGTTTTACTAACCCTTTCTCGAAGTGCATCAGTTTCATGATTGTGTTTCTTGAAATTAATTTTTAAGACGTTTGATTGGTATACCGATGATCATTATGCTGAGTTTATGCGTTTCTCATTTTATGCGTTTCTCTTTATGCCATATCTGAATGCTTTAAAAAAATATACGAATCAATTATGCGTATAGTTGTTATGCCATAATATCATTATTCCTAAAAACACTATGCGTAAATAAATTATGACAAAAGTTTTTTTAAGATTAAATATAGATCCACATTTTATATGTGAATTTGAAACTGATGCATAAGAATATGAGCATAGCTAAATATTTACATTTTATGATTTTTTTTGGTACATTAAAAATCATAAAGTATACCAAATTGACTCAGCTGTATTAGGTACAAACTAGAGCGTGGGTCTTTCTTCTCAAGTGGATTGGCAAAATGAGAAAAACCATTCAAACACAGCATTATCAGTTGGAATTTATAGGAAGGTAAAGTCGCAATTTAACACCATAAAGAGGGCTTTGTTTTACTTATTTAGTAGCTCCATATTTTATTACAGAACATTATGAATTCTGTTACCTTTTTTTATATCAATCTGCGATCAGCCCAGTTTCAGACTATAAGTAGATCTGATAAGACTGACCTGACAGGTCAAGGATGCTCTTCAGCAGGAACGTCATAGCGCTTGAGTCGTTTGTGATAGCTGGTGTTTACCAGCTGGTTTGCCAGTTCGTTCGGATGTTTTTCTAACCGGTTTTTGTATTTCTCTGTCAAGAGGCGTATCTCCATCTTGACAGTTTTCATCTTGCCTCATGAATTTCCGCGTTGGTAATAAACCACGGTACATTGGCAATGTTTCGAAGTATTCCATTCTGGAGGCGTTGTAAGATGTGCTGGAATTACAAGCGCTTCCCTAGAGCTGCATTCCATGTTTTAGGATTGTCTTATATATCAGCAGCTTATTTTGTCAACGGACAGTACTGAGTTGCGAGCCAACAGCCAATACATCTGCTTGAATCGTATGTTCAGTCTCGTCTCTTTTGGTTTTAATGTGCTTTTGCTAGGTCAATCTTCTGTCGAGATGAATGCCAAGGTCAACAGAGTCACTTTAGGGCAAGTTTTTACTCGCCAGCGTCACCGGTGAGCATTTTCTTTTACGTAAGGTTAGCGTAATGTGTACTGATTTAGATGGTCTTGCTTGGATTCTCCATTTCTTCAGCCAGTTACCTATTTTGTGAAGGCTTCTTTGCAAGATGTTAGAGGCAGCCGAAGGATCTGTGCTGCTAGCGAGCACTGCAGTGTCCTCAGCTAAGGTAGCAGTGACAACATCCTGTGTTTCGGGGAAGTCAGACGTATACAGCGTGTATAAGACTGGCCCGAGAACGGAGCCCTAGGGGGCTCCTGCCATAATGTTGTAGAAATCCGACGATCATCTTCGCGCACTTGGAATATGCGATCGGACAGGTATAACTCTATCAGTAGCAGTAGCTCTGATAGATAAAAATCAAACAATTCAACATTTGTTGGCCCGAACTAAAAGGTTCGGAGACTCGTTTCTTTGTCGTACCATCCAGTCGTGGAACGCTCTTCCAGCACATGTGTTTCCTTCCTCTTATAGTCCCGGGTTCTTCAAGCGGGGCGTGAAAAGGCATTTCTGCAGGCCTTCAAGGTGAGGATGGCCAGCCCAGTGATTCGTTTGAATGACTGGGCTTGTCAACCTCATTTCTGGACCTCACGACCGCTTTCCATCAGGTAGAGTGAGGTCATCTTGACGGGCACTATAAAAAAAAAAACATCAATTTCATATAAAGGAAGGATACGTCCCCCGCCATCATACACCGCACCCGCAATAAGAGTAATTTAATTCAGGTGAACTCAAAATTAACATAACACAACTGTGGGCCCCACCCCATGTCAATTAAAATATATAATAAGCTTCCTAACTTATTGATAAACTGTGATTATTAATAATTTATTAGAAATTTACATTAATAAATTTATAGCATAGGTAATAAGTAAGAATAAGAAAGATATTGCCTCTCTCATCCACTTTGCAATGCCTTACAAAGCACTTAAGTTTGTGTAGGTACTAAAAATAAGTTTTGTTTTTAGTATTAAGCTGCATATGTATAGCAAATTTAATAAATAAATAAATAATTAGTAAGGTAAACTAGTGCCTTAAGCGGGAGCTGCTCCAAGACTTCCTTTGTGATTAGGTCGATAATTCTGTTAACATTACACTTATTTTTAGCCTCCGAAACTTCCTAAAATTTTCTTTGGTGGCCTGTAGAAACTTATAAAGTCAAATTAACAAATATTGTTAAAGCGTAGTCACCCTACAAAATCGGAAACTTTTTCAATTAACGGAAAAATGATGTCTTCATCGCGCCGGAAGTTGTATCGCGGAATCTGCGACGGAACGACCCGGAAAGTCCGGAATTCGATGGCTATTGTTGCCGTTATCCGGAACCCTCCACTTTTGGCTCGGAAATTACTCTACTTCCAAAATTACTAGAATGTTTTAATCGTCGCGTCGCCGTCAGAGAAGCAGGGCTTCTTAAAGTGGGCATTTAGCTTTGAGGACTCGTTTGAGTGAACGAAACTCTCGTGACTTACGAGGTGAGGTAGTGCGAAATTAACTTTGAATTGGATTGAATTTCGTCGCAATGCCCTTAATGTCGAAATATCTTTTATACTCTGTAAATTTCGCTGTTTTACGACTTATCGACGTGGAGATGTCAAAATGTAGGTACTCATGAAAGTAGTGGCGCTCCTTGGTAGGGGCTGATTTCCAGTAATGGACTGCAACACAAATTACTAATTTGGTTTTGCACCAAATCACTGTACTCTTTAGCTGATTTACTCACTGTTAGGAAACTTTACATATTACACGTCATTTTAAAAACACATAGATCCTTAGTCTACAATCTAAACATCACACAAAAAAGAAGAAAACAGAATGTAATTGCAACACAACGTACACAAACTACTTTTGCTATTAATCAATGCTTCCATTTATCATCACACCTATATAACCGTATTAATAAAATTTTATAAATTTACGGGAATGTGAATTTATTGTCATTACTTGGTTAAAGCAGTTAGAATCAATGACACAGAAAACCTACTTAAATATGATATGTTTTAATTTTTTTTTCGTCAGACCCACCACACTCACTCACTCACTCACACGCTTGTTAAGAAATGTAAGTCACCTAGGTTTTGTCTGTATACTTAATTTAAGATAAATTTAATCAGTAAGTTTCGGTAAATTAGAGCAATGGCTTTTTACTGTTATTTGATTTGTATATGTTATAGAAGAGTGGCTCATTCCAACACAGGTGCTGTAGCAGTTAAACGAAAGATACACCTCTATATTTGTTATCAAATGTCTTAGGTTATCAATAAATATTTTTTCATTTTCATTTTAAATTACGCATGCGGCGCGGCGCCTTTGACAGATAGTCCACTTGAAACAAACCCGCCATTTCGATCACGCACACAGACACCGTGAGTTTACAGGCGATACCAGTGAGTTTCAGTGAGTCGGCCAGTCGCACTGTTGCGAGTGTTTTTGGTGCAATTTTTCACATGATGAATTTTCTTTTTGGCGGTTTCTGTCAAGTAGGTATAACCTACTACTTAATTTTAAAAATTCGCAGCGAATATAGTAGTAACCCTAGGCGGTGCACGCAAGTTTAGGAAAAAGGCGCGAGCGGTCTTTCTGGAACTCTTTACTGCAACCAGTTAATGAGCATGTCATAATCTGAAGCTTGCGTTTTTGGGCAATGGCAGTAGTAAGACAATAGTTTTGCAGCTACGCGATCGTCAAACGTTATTGAAGTGTGAAATACAACAAACGCTCTATCAACCTAGCCGTTACCGGCGCTAGAAAACTTAGGGATATCTAAGAACAAAATACAAGTATTGAGAAGCCCTGGCGTTTAAAATCTACGCATATTGACCGTTGAATACTTGATGTTTTAGTTTACATCTTAATCCGGCTGCGGAGTCTCCCCGCACACCCAGACCAGAGTCAATTTAGAAATATCGTTTTCTAAATTGACCCGACCAGGAATCGAACCCGGCCCACCACGCAAGTCAGGTGAGAAACCGTTCTACAGCGCATTATGTTGCCAATCGTGTAATAAAACAGTAGGCCTTATTCACCGTTCACCAGACACCCACAGTGCAGACTCGTACATGCTTTGCTTTTGGGGACAGATGATCTCGGAGTAAGGTATCACAAAGTTTGATTTACATAATATATTTGCCCGTCGAGATGACCTAACTCCACCTTATGGAAAGCGGTCGTGAGTTCCAAATGTGAGGCTAACAAGTACAGTAATGCAAAGGAATTACTGAGCTGACCATCCTTCAAGATGCGAAGGCCTGCAGAAATGCCTTTTAATTTTTTTTCTACTCTAATATTTATAAAACAGATAGATGTCATTTAGCATTTAACAATGCACTATTTTTTACACAAAGATAGAAATTAGAAAAATTAAACCTGATCCTAGGGACTTAAGCGGGAAAGGCGCTTGCCTATAACATTGATGAAACAAACGTTGGCTTACAACGTAAAATACACTAGATAAATTCGCCGGGTCTGTTAACGGCCTCGGTAGCTCAGTTGGAAGAGCAACCACCCGGATTGTGGAAGGTCGCGGGTTCGAATCCCGCTTGAGTCAGAGACTTGAGATCAGGTCGATTTTTTCTAGTTTCTATCATTGAAAAGTCAATAATCTACGCAGGCGGAAAGCTATATTTTAATGAAGGGATTAGACCGGTCCTCTGACGTCTGCATGAATTGCTGCACGAAACATTGCACCTAGATAACTGGGGCTCGACAACTAGGTGACCGCCGGTTATTGAAGACAGGTGCGTCCTACAGTGGCCGGTGCAGCCTCGAATATATGCAACTGCTTGCAATACATCGCTGCCTTGCCTACAGTTTCAGAAACGCAACTTGAATCCTAGAGCTTACGTAGCTTTTGACGACACGATTGGCGTAGTGCGCTGTAGCACGGTTTCTCGCCTTGACTAATGTTGTGTCATGGTTCGATTCCCGGTCGACTCAATTCAGAATACGATCTTTTCTAAATTGGTTCGGTCTGGGTTTGCTGGGAGACGCCCTGGCTTGATTCCTTTTTCGGTACCTCGTAACACGGGGATATTTATCCCTACTTCGAGACCACGACAAGTTGTGTGTTGTCATGCGCATATTTATATTTTTATTTATATTGTCGGACGTAGCGTAGGTCATACTGAATTATTCTGAAACTCTTCTTGTATTTTCTCAAAAGTTCTATCGAAGTTTTAATTTTGCGCAACAATATCTCTATACTTACGAGTTTCAAATTCTGAAAGCTGAATTTGAAGGTTGAATTTTATTTTTTCTTGCTCTTATCATCTGTTGATTTTTCTTTCGTTTATTTATATCAAGCAACTATGCAGTAACAGCAGCAATGGAGCTCCTCCAACCCGTTTCTCCCGTCTTCCCTCCCGAGGTCCTGTGAGGTCCACGGGAGGTCGGGAGCTGCGCAGCCTCTCGATCGATAGGCCTTCCCTCCTTCCTCACCCCTCCCGGGCCAGTCCCGCGCGCGTCGCCACACCAACATCACTTTTTGATAATTTTTTTGAAAATAACACTTTATTTACTAGTTTTTTGCAAAGTTACTTCATTTCAGCGATCAGACGGACCGGGGGCGGAGATGGCTGTTCTTTAAGGTGAGTCTGTGTTGTGATTTATAGATATCTAGGATAGGACGATTCACCTGTGCATTTTTATAATTTAATCAATGAAAGATAATCATATTTTAGTCAAATACATTCAGGTTTCAGAGTCTCATTCTTCATTGTCGTAATCAATTCGATTCAGCGATAATAAAACCTAGGTTTAGTTAGAAAATCAAATCTTAATCCAGAACTTTAATATTTTTCGTTTTAAATAGAACCAATTCTAAAGTGAGTTTTTTTTATTTAAGTGTAAAGTGGGTTTTACGAATAGAATTAAATATTAAGAACCATATTTTCTTCTAATGTTTCGATTAGTAAAACTATAAACCAACAAGATTGTATTTAAGAATTAATAAGCGTGGAAGAAGCAAGGTGTGTCAAGGTTGTGACAAGTGAAAAATATAGACTTTAAGAAACCAAGGCCCTACTGATACCAGAAGACGTGAAGCACCAAAATTAGTAGCCCTAGCAAAAGTTGTTTGACATTGACTATAAAAAACAAAACAATTAATTAAGCTAATCTCTTGTATCTCAAGACTAATCAATAAAATCTTCGACATACAATCAAAACAGACCGCGCGCATCCGCCCATCACTTTCTGTGTAGAATACTTTCAGCTAAATGAGCATAGACGTGTGTCAATGTTGTAATGTAATGTCATCAACAACATAAGTCACCAGGATCTTCATCGTTCGAGCCATAAGACGGCCACACCTGAACATAGGCCTCCGCCAAGACAGGTCCAGAATGGCTGGTTGGACGTTCTGGAACCAACGACCTTTGTCAGCTCATCCGTTCACCTAGCAAGGTGAACTTGGTGACTAGCAAGTCTTATGCTAAATTTGCCCTCATTGATAGCCTCTATTCCGAAACTTTTTTACAAGGATGGGTGAACACTCATTTAATGCATCCTTTCAATGATCAGTAACTTTCATTGCAAATGTTGTCGTTTAAGACAAAAGATCGTCATCCATTTTGAATACGAACCGATACATATCGATCGAATGTCAGTACCTGCAATTCATGTTACGTTTACCTATGTGTGCACATTTTGTGTTCATGAACATGTCTGTTTGTACTGGTCTGGGTGTCTCCTATGTATAATAAGTATGTATTTACAAAAGAAAATGTATGTAAGTATGTTTATCCGTTGTCTAGTATCCCATAACACAAGCTTTAATTAGCTTACTTTGGGGCTAGATGGCGCTGTGTGGAATAATGTCCAGGGATTTTTATTATTTATTTTTATTTATTTATTTTATGTGTGTACATAGAATAGGCATAGCCAGTAGGCTTGACTGTGTACTATTCCTACTCGGGAAATTGCTTTTAGATGTAATTGACGACCTCGACATCAAGCTCTAAATTTTAATAAACAAAGCTTAGTTTTATTTTTACTTTGGTTGTGCGGGAAGAGTGGACGGAAATCTTAATGACGCAATCAACGGAAACACATTTATTTTGACAACAATAGTTATTGACTTGCTACAACATAGTTTAAAAAGTAATTTTGAACTAAATCAAACGGATTTAACCAATCAGGTAGCCAGGTTTAAACAGCAAATGTGATATAGCACTAAAATCGTCACTTAATCATATTTACACACCTGTCTGTTAAATGACTTCCTTCACTACCAGACGTGAATAAATCACAACTTCTCCCCATCAAATCGCGAATATGCCCAAGTTCAGATTCCCCCGAGGCTCGTTCAAGGGTCGCGCTGTAGTCTTATTTATGATAACTGCATCCCGGCTTCCGTTAATTGGGACGTCACGTCGTAAACTTTATGTTTCAATCAAACATGAGTTACTTGTTATGTTTTGTGCTGTACTATTCTACTACGTATCTACTAAATAGTTATCAATTAGGAAATGGCGGATTCTATATTTCAGTCTCCATGTTTGAAATCGACTGTCTCTTTTCGCGGAATTAGATTAAATCTGAGAGACCAATAGAACTAAAAAACTCAAACTAGTCATTTGAATTTCATATGTTTTTGCTATGTTACAGTTGTTATAAATGGATTGTAGACTCTAGGTAGTTAGATCTCTAAATTTTGACATTAAATTTTTATTTATTAGGATAAATCAAGAGTTCGATTTTAGAGACGGTGTAATATTTTTAATTCAAGGGCATTTAAAATACTTTAAGTGAAATTCAAAAATTTTGTTTCAAAACAGCCCCAGAATGAACTTCATAATAGGGGAGTTAGTTTCAGAATCAAAAAGAACCACTCAAATGTTCTACTTTAATAAATGAAAACGCTAAATTTTATGTTTCTAAAAACACAAACACAAAATATGAGTACAATTATTTTAATAAATCTCAAATAATTGTACTTAACAATGAATTAAAAATCAATGTATAAAAAGCTATTTCTTTATTTACTGAGTGAAAGCTAAAATTTAGCATATGGAATGTTACAAACAATAATATTAGAGAGGGGAAAAATCACGGGCAAAAACTCATCTATACCTAGTACTAATAGATTTATAAAGAGGAAAGAAAACTAACTGAACCAATTTTAAAAATTCTTTCACCAATATTAAGCTTCATTATCAGTACATACATAGGCCATATTTTTTACAGTAGAAACAGTCTACGTGGGCGAAGGCGCCGACGGATAGCTAATATGAAATAAGAAGATGATGATATTCAATAATACAAGTCAAACGCCATATGCTTTTTCGAGGATAATGTATCTTTTGTTTCCTCCTGGAGCCAATAGTCTCTTGTTGACTTGACCTATATTCACATCACTGACATGGCTTCAACATCACCTATAAATAATAATTGATCATATACCAACAATGAGAGGATATTGTTTCGAAGTCAACAATAAGCCAAGGATGTTAACGTCCTCAAGGACCTGCACGTCTACCACGAGTTGCCAATTTAAATTTACATTATCGTTCGCGTGAAAAAATGTATTGGGATTTGACATTGTCATGTCATGTGTCATCCCAATACATTTTTTTCAAAATTATTACGTAAATTTAAAGTGGTACTCGTAACTCATAGTATACGTACAGGTCGAATTTTTCTAGTTTGTTCTTTGTGTTAAAAAATGTTATTGGTCAATCAATTCAATGCTATCGCTGACGTATGGCGAGTGAGGCCAATAGTAGTAATTACCCCTGCCCTATGCTGAATAATTTTAAGTAATGAAAAAATGTTTTTCCTTCGTGCACCACGCGATACATAAATGCTTGCTAAAGGCACTTCTGACATGTCATTAGCTAAAAAGTAGGTACATTAAAATATAAACTGTCGATTGGAGTAGTGCGGTGTGGCGCGGGTTCTTGACTTGCGTCGTGACCGGGTTCGATTACAAGTCGGTTCAATTTATAAAACGAATGTTGAACGAATTTATGGTACTGTTGATGATATTCTACACTTGCTGTCGGAGTGTGTACGGAACGAAAGACAGCGTCAAACCTTGAAAGGTGGTGGTATCGGTAATTATGAAAGGACTCAATCCTCTCGTTTCAAATAGGATCGATGTGCGCACCTTTCAAGGCATTTTAGCTGAACCTCTGTCGGATTTAGCTAAAATCCTTTGCGAATTAGTAAAGTGTCGATGATGGATGGATGATGAATTTGTAATTCAGTATAAGTTACGATAGGACTGACATGTCTGCAAAATACAAAAGTACTGTAAACAAATAAAGATTGAAAAAAAAGAACGAAATTCAGAATGATCCTTTTAATGATCCTGGTACTTCATCACACAAGGACGTTTATTTTACTTCGAGACCATGACAATCGGTGTGTTGTGTGGCGCAAATTTATTTTCATTCATTTAGGCAAGCCTAGGACCCCGGGTGAACTTAATGGTGAATCAATCACACGCCATAAAGACAGTCTCTTATTTGCAGTTAACTCCCAAGCTGCCGAAACGACATGAGTGAGTGAGGAGAACAACCATAGCAGAGCAGGACAGCAGCATGATGAAGGCGAAAGAGATAGCGACGTTGCTGATGGAGCCGAGAAGGTATGGAACTGATTTTATATTTAATATTTTTAAAAACTAAATGTAATATCAACATCTTGCTTATCATTTTCGAGTTTTGAGTCACGATTAGCGTAGTGCGCTGTGTTGTAGCACGGATTCTCGTCTCGATCTACATCCGTAGTGTCCTGGATTCGATTTCCGGTCAATTCAGTTAACGCTCACGTTGTCTCGGCTCTGGGTGTGCTGGGAGATGCCCCTGGCTTAATCCTTGTCTAGTACTCGTAACACAATGATATTTAATTCTTACTTCGAGACCATGTCAGGTGGTGTGTTGTCTGGCGCATATTTATTTATGTATACATAGGCAGTTACAAGTTGGTCAGTACACACACCAGCGCAGACTCTCAATTAGGTAGGTATGTCACTTTTCCACTTGGTAGAGCACATTTTTTTCCGCCCTAGAACCTAACCTATGGTAGCTTTTTAAATTTAAATGCTGTTGAAGTAAATCCTGGCTGATTATTTATATCGTAAGTAAAATTATAGTGCATATTCAGTAGGTGATGTACTCGAAGAAGCTTTCTGCAACAAAAATGGACTTTTCAAATAAATTTCCCATTTGAGGTTTTCATCTAAAAATGCAAAAGTTTTACTGACTTTGTTTGGTAACTTGAAAAAAAAAGTTAAGTATTTAAAAATGGTAATTTTCATTTAGATATTGTCTAAGTCACGCACTGAATATGCTAAGTACCTATATCATTTTTCTTAGGTATATAAATAATCACCTGGACACCTGGTATCAGCAATTATTTTATTATCGTAATTGTTTTATTTGATTTATTTAAGGAACATATTTATCCAATCATTAATCGAGAGCAAAGAAAATACAATCCATTTTACCCAAAGAAATTCAAAAAAATTGTTTAAATTTAAGCTTTTGGCAGAAGTTGGCTTTTTTGCCAGTACTCTCAATTTAGAATAGAAGTTTGGATAGGTAGGCAACTTCGTTACCACCTGATTCAGATTTACCATTTCTCATTTGGAGTTATATTTCAATAATAATAATATACTTGCATTTACTGCGTTCTCTTTTGATGGAGAGCAACGATGCGGTTCACGATGGGCGTTGTTAGAACGAAGCACTTTGTGAACATTTGTTCCAGGACCCTTTGTGTTATTGACTGCAGCTATCTATGATATATTACATATTCTGTAGAAATCTCTGTAAGTTCATACACTTTGACCTTTTGAATGAAACGACAGCGTTCACCAACTTCTGGCTTCAGTAGCCGACGAGAACCCGCCGCGCACGGTCGTCAGTACTCGTCATGACTGGCCTCGAAATATATCGAAACTTATTTCACACTATAACAAGACTTCTGATAACTAGGAATGCAGTGCCGATAGTTCAAAAACGGTGCAGTTATTTCTAGACTGCATTCGGCGAGTTTGCTTCGGATATTTATAAAGTTGTGCGTTACTGACAGTGTTTTGAAATAATACGAATGTTTCAGGAGTAAGGAGTTTTTCAAAGAGGTAATTGATTGTGATTGTTTAATAAATGATTTCAATGAAGTGAGGAGAGTAGAAAACTTACCCATTGCCATTAATATTATATACATTTTACGATAAAAAGAGGCGACTTTAAGAGGCAAATTCTTGCTTGGTAATTGAGATTATCGCTGGCAAAGTACCTAACGATACGATATTTTGAGAAGACGTTGGCCTGACTATAATTTTGTTCAAAAAATATCCTTTCATTCGATCCCAAATTTTTCCTTCGAATGAAAATACAGGATGTTCATAGACTGCTGGGAATGAAAAAAAGGTCTAAATTAGTTAATAATCCAATCTAGCTACTTATCTGGCAGCCTTGAGAGTTCAGTCACACAGCATCTGAGGAGCAAATAACATTTGGCAAGAGTTTGTAGATTATCTTCTGATTGGCAACTTTTGTGAAAGCTTGCAGAAAGTGCTAATGTATTATTTAAGAATGAAGTAGTTATTAACTCTCTCTACTTGAATGTCCAACAAGTTTTTCCGCTGAAAGCGATCAGTCGAGAGCTAGACTGCTAGACAGTTTGTTTAGCAATAAAGTGACAACCCTGGCGCACTTCCAACATGTTAACACATTAGATAATTCTTTCGTTGTTTGGTTACGGTAGAAATCATATACGGGCTATTAAACAATCCGTCTTCACTGGTTATTTACAAAGTGATAAAATATTTAATTGTTTCGAAGTAATTTATGTAGTGTATTATGTATTATTTCGAATATTAGGTTTCAGGAAAAGGCGGACCCTGGGACCCCACACACCAGTGTGGGTTCACAACCGGGATAGACCGCACGGATGATGATGATGAGGTTTTAGGAATAAAAGAAACACTTCTTATTTGGGTACTAATATTATACTTATAAATTGAACGATGGGATTACCCATTTTCATCTAATATAAGAGTGTTGATAAATTGGCAAGGCCGGAAGCGGAAATCAGACCTGTTGGCGTTTTAAAATTATTTTTGCTGGTCGGGTATATGTATGGTTCTGTTCCTTATGAGTTAGCCTAGCAAGGAAAAACTATCCCAGGCTTTTTCTGGCTACGAGTCCGTAAGTCAGTACAAATCGCACAAGATAACGCGTAAAAAAATCATCTCGCGTCACGTATCTCAGCCCAACTAAACACAACTGATCGTTTCCGTAGGCGGAAAAGTGGATTTTTCTCATATAAGTCCGAAAAATTCATCAGGTGTCAACCATTTTTTTAAAGTAAACCTTGAAAAACTGCCACAAAAACAGAAACTAGAAAAATTCGACCAAATTCTAGACTTAAGCTGTTAACGGCCTCGGCAGCTCAGTTAAACAGCCACCCGGATTGGTGAAGGTCGCGGGTTCGGATCCAGCTTGAGTCCTGGGATCAAATCGATTTTTTCTAGTTTCAATCTTTGTGTAGAAAATAGTGCATTAACAAATGCTAAAAATAAAAATTCACTTATTGAATATATATAATCACTGTGTGTATGGTACTTAACTTAAAAATAATTATGAATAAATCACACAGAGCGTTAATAATGAGTCTGTCCACCCCGTCCATTAGGTCTCAAGATTTGGCAGCAAATGCTGTTTAAGAGCTGTGCTGATAGGACCTGCCATCTTTCACATCAACGTCAGAACCATGAACTTGGCGCTCGATGCAGGAACTTTTGCAATCAAAAGAAAATTACCTAGCCGTATAGTGTTTGACTAATGGTTATAAAGATAAATAGGAGATAACATTGACAAGGAACCACTGTATTTATATCAATTCTTACCGTGAGTGATTCGTGGCCTAGTGGTTAAGCACTCCAACTCGGATCGCGGATCGTGTGGTCCCGTAGTCAAATCTGGCCAGAACCAAAAAATCTTTGTGTTCATAGTTTAATTTCTGACTAACTCTCCGGTGATGGAAAACATCGATAAAAACCAAATCAACCCGGATAGCGGCGGAAGGCTCACCACCAACCCGTTGGGTTCTAATACCATTGGTGATAAGTGGGCTTCTGAGTGTTCCGTTCACCATGACGGCAACAGTCACTTGCCTCTGACTACCCCGTTTGGAATAAAGTCGTGATGGTATTGTATGTCTTACCGTGAGTCGTACACCATTTTAATAATTTGAAGTAGAAGAATTAACTATTTTTTTTACTTTGTTTATTTAGTAAGATATAGATACTAAATTAAAAAAGAAATAAGATGAAGAAACCAAATAAGTAAGCTTAAAATTTCATCTTAGTTTGGTAGTTTTTTTTTGCATTTATATTTGAGAAGTGATGAAGATTTTCCGCCTTTCTTTTTTTTCGCGTTTTTTTTTTGATTTTTCTTTTTCCTGCTGAGTGCAGCAGGAAAAAAATCTTGGGGTGATCTCTTTTTCGACAAATGCTATAGATGGGTGAATACTACAACTTACAGCCTTGAGATAATTTTGAAATATTGCGACACAGTACAGAAGACCTTCCTAAATTCCTTAGGGAATCGGGCTACTGTCACCGAAATAGACGACAAAAAGCGAACAAGCAGCCGCCTACGCGTTTTAAAAATATATCGACTAGTTATTGACGACACGACAAATGACGACTACAGTTACTGAGACGTCTTCAAGGTTTCAGAACGTTCATAAAAAAAGTTGCCAACAAGTTAGACAACGCAATTTAAAATATTAACCCCTCGAATGGAATAAAATAAAATATAAATATAAATATGCGCCAGACAACACACCTCTTGTAATGGTCTCGAAGTAGGGATTAATATCCCTGTGTTACGAGGTACCACACGAGGAAATAAGCTAGGGGCGTCTCCCAGCACACCCAGACCCGAGTCAATTCAGAAAAGATCGTTTCCTAAATTGACCCGACCGGGAATCGAACCCGGGACACTACGGAAATCGAGGCGAGAAACCGTGCTACAGCGCACTACGCCAACCGTGTCGTATATTAGTCTACTGTAAATTTGTATATACTTATAACAAACATTGAGGAGCACTGTTTTATCCGACTGCTAAATTTTAAGCAATTTATCTAATTTTTTCACCTAGTCTAGAATCTAAATAGTAATAAAAATATCATTTTTTAAGATTGGCGCAAAAAGCGCAGTTCATTAGCTAAATAAATATGTTTTTTCTCATGAGTGTACAGTCAACAGCAAAAGTAAATGTTAATACTTCTAATTTGTTTTTATGAATGAAAAATACGTGAATAATGATCACAAGCAGCATCTATCCATCTTAATGAATGAAATGTCTCGTTCATATTCTTAGTACTTAAATAAGCTTTATAGTTTTTGTAAAATCATCAATTTTGGCACCTTAAATTATCTTTTACTTCTGCTATAGACTGTACAACGTCGGTTAAAGGCATCCGAACATTCTGATGGTAGCAGCCTATATGTGCAACACTAGGATATTACTCGTGCGTTGCTGACCCTGAAGAAATATGGACCACCTGACTAAACAATAGCTACCAGACTAGCTCTGGCGATGCTATTGCGATATTTAATTACACGTTGTGTCCTCCATGTTAACCAAGCAGCCATACTTTACCGATCCAAACCCCCTTTCCCAATAGCCAAACAACCCTAACATCATTACACTCGTATCATAACGCAATCTTCAGCAAACCTTCGAGCCTGTAAGCTTGTTTGCCTGCACAGTTTCCCCAAGCTCCCGCTAGGCGCCGTTAATGTGTTTACTTCCTGCGCCATTTCCTCCAACATGGCTGGCCGTGATTAAATTTTCGCGTGAGCTATGTGCTTACTTAGACGTTTTAGGCGATGCTGTAAATATTTAGCTTGCTTTGTAAGTATGATTATTTTGGAGATTGTTTTACACCGCCTTTTAATCGTTCCTTCGATTCGACGATTCATTTAACTATCGAGCGCTGTCAACGGCGTCGTTGATACGTGAGTTTGACATCTATGTGTAAGGACATTTTCTAATAGAGATTCAAATACTGCTTCGCGGCGACGAGGGTGGCTTAGAGCCTTGTGTCTCACTGCCAGAACTCTCAGTCCTGGGGCCCTAGCCAAGAGCAACACGCTACTTTTGTGTCGACATGTCAAATGTCAAAATGTAAGTACGAGAATGACATAAGCACTCGTGTAATCGAGATGACATTTGATGTCAGTTCCATACTTTT
This sequence comes from Udea olivalis, assembly GCA_947369235.1. Classification (NCBI taxonomy): domain Eukaryota; kingdom Metazoa; phylum Arthropoda; class Insecta; order Lepidoptera; family Crambidae; genus Udea; species Udea olivalis. The sequence goes on from OX376361.1 coordinate 15,392,086, forward strand.
TGAATTTGACATGTTGAAACGAAAGTAGCGTGCTGCTATTGGCTAGCCCTCCAGATACCTATAATTGTTTGTCGCGTTAAGTGCCCTTAACACTACTACAACTTTCATTTTGGCTTATTCGACGACTAACGTCCTGCGATTTCTCCACCAATGTGCCACTATGGAAGTAGGGAACGTCTAATGGGTTCAAATGAAGTTGAATTAAAATAATCAGCTAATTTCTTTCAACATAATACCATAAAATTACCAAATTCTTTTGGCGCCCAACGTGGTGTGATAGTGTATATTTATTTTATTTTTGCAAGATACATTGATATGTTCGAAAACATTGTTTTATTTTTACGTCTGTAGAATATCTTAATAGCTGGAAATGCTAGAATAGGATTTAAATAAATTCAAAATTTCTTATTTAGTCAAAAATTTCAATGATGGAGGGCTTCGCTCAGCAGTGGGACAGTATATCCTAATTACTTTCCTTGTAGTAAATTACGAAATAATTTCTCGTTCTAAATATGCGATAAGACGCTAGGGGAAACGAAAACCAAGATCTCTTATCTGTTAATTTACATAAATCTAAATCAGCCGTTAGGATCTCACTGTAATTGACGAAGAGAAATAGTTTATATCTAGATACATTTAATAAAATAAACCTAACATTTGTAACCTCGTGCTTACTGTGCAATCACAAATAATACAGTACAACAGTACAACCAACAGGCATAGGTATTCGAGGTTTATCAACGATAACACAGTTCAGTTAGAGAACCACCCGCGGAGCATTTTAATGAACAAGATAAGAATAAACATTAATCAAAACATAAGTTTGTCAAAGTTGAAAATACGAACCCTGTATAAGGGTTGTTATTTTTATATAAGCCAAGTACGTTACGATTACGAACTATGCTAATTGAAATACGTTAATTCAACTTTTGTTAAGTTCCGTTGTGTACGCTCTATCGCTTATAATGTGCCTAAAATGTTTATTCTCGGTAAGTGTTTTGTTATGAAATTCTTCATGATGTTAAGATAATATCCTAAGCCGCATTTCAACAATGTTAAATTAATTGCTTTGTTTTTACAAAAAAAAGCATGAATTTTGAAAAAAAACATGAATTTTGAAAAAATCATGAATTTTGAAAAAAAACATGATTTTTGAAAAAAATCATGATTAAGAAAAAAGATGTGAATTTTGAAAAAAATACAATCGTATTTTTAACGCTAAACTTAAATCTGCATCAGTTTCAATTCATATCAAAGTACATTTTCTTGTAAAGAGAAAATACTTTAAATATCGGTTAAAGTCGCAAGCTGTGACGAGTTTCTTCAACAATCATCAATCAGTCAATGTTGCTTTTGGAATAAACGTTACAATGGACACAGGTTCGTAGTCATATTATATAAATAGTTACATAGTACTTATTGAGCAGATATTCGTGCCTATAACTATAACTGTATCAACAATATACCAGGACAGTCTGCATGATGTTCGTGTACGGAACCAATAAAAGAGAACCTGGGTGATTAGTTCAATGGTAACCTTTGGATTGTTTGAATTATAAATAAAGTGCAGCAGTCGCTCACCCACTTGGATTGCCGCCATTTTACATTACTGACACGATTCCATACAATTTTAGTAAAATGTTTTGATAATGTTATTTGGGGACTAGAAAGAAATAGAGTATCATACAAAACACTAGATTTAGTAGACACAAGGAACAGTGTACCAAAATACCGAAGGAATTAAAAATTACGCAAAACATTGCAAAACTAATGCAATATTTGGTTGGTAAGTCCTCTTAGTGGCGTTTCGATTCTGACTAATGTATTTATGTAGATATTATTCAGGTATCGAAAGTGAAAATACTTTTGGTCTCTACAACTTAAGCCCTAAGAAATCAAGAAACTGACTTCAAAATAAGAAATAAACTTACTCAGATCTGCGCCTACCTTATATTAATGGTTACTCCTTCACTTCAGTGGATTTTTTTAATGTCTAATTCTGTATAAATTAAGACAGGAGGAGATGGAACACCAATGAAGACAATTCGAATTTGAATCATATTGAACAACAGCCTAAAGGCATGTTTCTAAATGTCGACATCCTCAGAATAGTGGAAGCCTCTAAAGTTGAAAAAAAAAACAAATCTGGAGTCTCGATACTCTAGACTCGTAGTTAAATTGATTGAATAATTCATTTCTTTAATCTTCAGTGTTCAGTGTTTATAGTCGCAATAGCCGAATGGTTTCAGAGCTCGGCCCGAAGCCCGGAGGTCCCGGTCCCAATTCCAAGGTCGAGCAAAGTGAGTTTTCAGATTTTTCGGTACATAGCCCGGGTTTATGATCCGCATTTGGCAAGCGTGGTGATTAAGCCAATACCCATCAACTGTAGCGATGACTTGATTACAACGATGAAGACCTTTGCCCAGCAGTGGGTCACTATAGAGGCTAATTACTTTACTTTTTTCAGTGTTTTGTGTGACAGCTGACCTGAGTGCTTCTTGTTGCAGGCGGAGAATGGACATCACTCGGCCGACGTGCGCCCTCTTCGTGATACTCATGACACTATGCTTCACTCACTTCACACAGTAAGTATATTTGTATGATGTAAAACTTTTTCAATGTGTTTCAGTAACTATTTTGCCACAAGTTGCCACTTGTTAGTGTATTTTTTGGTACTTAAACCAAATGCATGTACTCTAAAGCAAAGTGTGGACCAATTTGAAAACCATGAAGCTGTTACGGCTGATGGCCTATTTGTTTTGGTAACTATGTTAAGTATTTTTTGATAATGTACCAAATTAATATAATGGGGTGATCGTATTCAAAATATAAAGGACCTAGCCTAGTGAATAGACTGAGTGCATACTATAAGTAAATGTAAAAATATCTTTATTCAAATAGACTTATAAAAAGTAATAAATAGACTTATAAAATGAAAAATCTATTACCACCAAAAATACATTAAATAAAAATAAACGTAAATAAAACAATACTATGATAGTAAATCATAAATTACCATAATTTAACTCTACCACCGGTAGTAATGTGTGATTAAGTAAGAAGTTTTTAAGTTATGTGTGTTGCAAAGCAGACTTTGATGGTTGGATTCTGAGAGAATAAAAATGGCATACTATGTTATTTTTACTATAAATGTATCAAGTGTAAATTCCAACAAGCTGGCTTGACAGGTTCAGATAATTGACGCTGTTTCCTGCTCGTCAGTCTATGAGTGCTAGTCCTAGGTGACACAGCACACAACTCATGTTGACATCTGGCTGACTAGCCATTAAAAAACAATTACATTCCCTATTGTTCTACCCCACAAACGTCGCCAAGTGTCAATAGATCGATTAATGGAAGACGCAACAGATAAAAGCGCGGATAAACACTGTATTTTGCTTGGCTGTTCGCACTAAGACACTGAAGTTGACAACCAGGTTGACTGCGAAAACAATTTCAACCATTAATGCTTCAAGGCAAGGTTTGGCAAGGGGCTAAAAGGCAAGTAAAAACCAAACACCACAGTAAACTATCACAATCAGGAAGATGTTCAAATGAAAGTCATTGGCATTAGGAGATGGTGTCTCAAGCTTGCAAAATGCGCAGTGCTTATGGAAAGCTTAACTACTAACTAAAGTCACACCTTTGAGAAATGGTAGCGATTACGGCATTTGATTGCGATTTTTCAATACTAGTTCGTTGTCTATTATCTAATTCTCGACGCGACTCGATTGCTAACTGACAGCTTCTCCGCCAATGCCGATGCAGTGTTCGACGACAAACATTACGAAGTACAACAATTACGTTTATGAATAAAAACGAAACGAAAGAAATACAAAGAAAATAAAATAACAAAGAGCGGTGTCGCGATGCCCATAAAATGAATTGGACCGCACTCAGCTAATCCCGCTGCTCGATAGGGACATGGGATGATTTTCAGCAGGACCATTAAGTGGGCACACGAACAGTGTTTTTTTATATATCTCTCTTTTTTCTTTCAATACCAACAGGAATTGCATAGGTAGGAATTAAAACTAGACCTTATAATTTAGGAACATCTGAGGCGGCTTGATAACATCTGACGGTAAGGTTTATCACTGGCCTTACTTCACCTCTCCAACAATCCGCACTGAGCCTGCTGGCTCGCACCACCTCATAGTTGAGGTGAGGCCTGTGCCCAGCAGTGGGACGTCTAAGGCTGTATTTGTTGTTGTTGTTTGAGCCAATAGTAATTCATTCTATGTACTATTCTTCATACTTATTAATCAGTGAGTAGTTTTATGAGCGTTGTAGAACATAAACTGACATCATAAATAAACTATTAGAGCTGTGTGTTACAAGCAGTTCTTTTGAATAAACGACGGTCATATTTTAGAAGTATAATGGTATGAAGGGCGTGTCTCGGCTGGAGTAAAAACTGCCGTGTCCCGTTTCGTAAGTGGATATATTTTTCATATGTGGGTAACCCTTCTTAGCCTACCTTATACATTTTAAATGTGCCACTTATTTTCTATATTTGTCCTGTTTTTTTGGCTGGAACACTAGGGGTATTTCGCAGAACTCTCTCTTTACTTATTTTAACTCAACTCTAACTTACAAATTTACTTACGAGAGTTTGTGCGAAAGGGAGATATGTGTGTGCATTTGTGTGTGTGAGTGCGTGTGTGTTATTTTTTACGTTGTGGGTTTAAACTTTTAAAGCCATAAACCTGTACAATGTGTCACTGCAAACAGTGAGCAAACTACGATAGTAAGACACGTCGTCTGTCAACATAGTAGACACAATAGAAACAACAATACAATTTACTGCATGGTTGCATCGACATACAAGGAGTTAAGCGTTTTAAGCTATTTCCTAGAGGGCGCTGTCTTGAAATTCCATACAAAAACTTAACAACTGACGCTAGCGACTGTCATCATAGTAAATTAATGGTAGGGGCAGGCCTCTGACACTGCATGTACTTGCGCGCGATAATTACCTTCCAGCCGCCGGGTATTCCATGACCCATTTGGCAGTTGGTTGTCAACAGCCGCGTAGAGCATTTGTACGCGAATTTTGCGGTTGAACTGACGCGATGACGTACTGTAGGTACTAATTACTGACATCTCTATCGAAAGAGGTGGCAATAAACGTCTGTCACATGACAGCACGCATTTAGGATTAAGAAAAGTGTAATTTTTCCTATGGATGTGATTTATTTGATTAAGTAATCTGCGGTAGGGGTAGGGGTGCAGTGGTCAAAGACGATTGCGTTTTGCTTGCAATTGAAGTAAGCGAATTAACCCGCTAATGTACGTACATCACGAACGACACAAATGTTTAGTCAATCCAAAGTTTTGGATCAAATCCATCGGTCAAACACTGAACGGTCCGTGTAATTAATCCGAATTTTACTTTTTTTATACTTTAGATTCGAGCCGCAAATTTTGTTCAGGTAAAACTAACTGTAAAGAGTCTCACAGGACAGGCCAAGCCTAGTGTGAGATTATTCATTAATGCCCGTTAATCACATCAATTGTTAATACTAACTGTCGATTTCATAATAATTGTAAAAAGTTTCTTTGGTATTATTATTATTATTTTCCTCAAGGTATAAAGAGATCTCCCGGTATGTATCAATACATCAGCAATTTTAAAATACATGAGAATGTCGGTGATAATTTTGGACCTTAATAGATTACTGAACGTCCTCATTAATTTAGCAGCAAATAAAAAATTCACGTCAACAATTCAATGTGACTTCTCGGTCAAAGAACTCCTAAAGTGACGACAACAGGCAAAAAAAAAAATAACCACATACATTTGGGTTGATAAGAGAGTGTAAATTAAGTACCTCATTGTATGAAATAATCATCTCCCGGTAATACCGGGTAACAACCCGGCCACACGCAAGTAAATAATAACAGTTTTCTTTCTTTCAAACACAGTACAGGTCTGGGTGTTGCAATTGTATGTAGATTTGAGTACCACTTACCATCAGGGTTCACATGTGTTTGTTTGACATAGACGTATTAACCCTATTGTTTTCAACTTCAACAAAATTGTATTTTAATAAAGATGTGTGAGTGCGATAGAGACAACTCGGACCGAAATGACCTTTATTCAACGCATCTCTTCTAATTATTAATTTACAATACTTAGGAATGCTTAGAAACATGCCAATAGGAGCGAGCAATAGTTTTTTTGGTAAAAATATATTTATCTACAAGCAATATCCAAGGAGGACGATTGCATGGAAAAGCGGCCCCTCTGTTTCCTCTTAATCAGTTCATTAAGGCACCTCTCAAATTAATACCATCAAAAATGTAACACGCAACTTCTCAGTTACAAATGGCTCTTCAACATGACTTATCTCCAACAGCTGCCGCAACACTATCTGAGAAACATTATTAATGTTATTATTAAACCACGTGTTTAGCGAATTCATTAGACTTGGCTTCTAAACATGTGCCAAATAAACTGCTAGAAATGTCGGGGAGAATTTATGATATAACTGGGTAATATACAATTTATGATTGTAGTAGATTTTGCATGTTTAAGATATTTTGTTTGCATTAGGCCTGAATCGGAATCAGTCATTCATTATAATTATTGTAATACCTATGAGTCGGCGAATTAATTAATTATTTGTGACATAAAATTTCCATTGTTCCGACTAAAATTTGGCTTTTTATGTTGAAAACTGGGCGTTTTTAATATGGATGCTGACAGTCGTTGAAAACTGTTGAATTATCTAAGAGTTATCCAATCAAGTAAGAATTGGTCTTCATATTATGCTTTCACCTCAACCTTATTCTGCCAACATAAGACCCATTTTGCAATGGTTATGTAAAGGATTACCTGTATTCCTCCGCACAAGCTAAGTAGTATGAAAACTAATTCCGTAAACACAGTATCCACTTTGTTATAGATCCATGAACGTTGGCAAGATAATAAACTTCAGAGAGAAGGAGAAGCAAATCCTGGATCAGATCCTGGGCCCTGGACGCTACGATGCACGCATCCGCCCCTCGGGCATCAACGGCACTGGTGAGTACGTGTGCACGACGCTGCGAGTGCGTTTGTGAGGGGCGTGTGTGTGAGTTTGTGTCAGTGGCCCCGGGCGCTACGATGCATCCGCCCCTCGGGCATCAACGGTACTGGTGAGTACGTGCGTGGGCGCACGACGCTGCGAGTATGTTTGTGGGTGTGTGTCTGTGTCAGTGGCCCCGGGTGCTACAACGCATACACCCCTCGGGCATCAACGGTACTAGTGAGTACGTGAGCACGACGCTGCGAGTATGTTTGTGAGGTTTGTGTGTATTTGTGTTTGTCAGTGGCCCGAAGCGCTACGTTGCATCTGTCCCTTGGGCATCAACGGCACTGGTGAGTACGTGCGTGGGCGCACGACGCTGCGAGTGTGTTTGTAGGTGTGTATGTGTGTCAGTGGCCCCGGGCGCTACGACGCATCCACCCCTCGGGCATTAACGGCGTTAGTGAGTACGTGGGCACGACGTTGCGAGTGTGTTTGTGAGGTTTGTGTGTGTTTTTCAGTGGCCTGGGCACTACGATGCGCACATCTGCTCCTCGGGCATTAGTAGCACTGGTTAGTAGGTAGGGCGCACGACGCTGTGATTGTGAGGTGTGTGTATCATTGGCCCGGGAGGCTTCAACGCTGTGAGTGTGTTTGTGAGGTGTGTGTCTCAGTGGCTACGACGCGTGCATCCGTTCCTCGGGCATCAACGGTACTGGTGAGTACGTGAATGGGCGCACGACGGCGTGAGTATGTTTGTGAGGCGTGTGTCGTGTGTCCGTTACCCGGGACACTAAAGGTCTGGTGTGTAAATCCGCGGGTGCACACGCGACGCTACAGCTACGAGTGAGAACTGAGGCTCTACAGCGTTATAAAATTATCAAAAATACGACAAGCCCCATTCTTGAGGGCCCAGTCTGACAAATAGCACCATGTGTCTATGTCACCTAACCTATGTATAGTTTCACCATCAGAACTTTCGCTTCTATCTAGCTTTAAAAATCAGTAAAAACCCATCGACAGCATTTATTTATCCTTTAAGTAAACATATCGTTAGTCTGTTCAAAACATGGAAACGAGCATCATTTTCTCATTTTAATATCCATTCGGTTGTTTGTATAGTAAAATCAGTGATGCGATTCTCTGAACTGAACGAACTATAAGTATCGATGCGCGACTCTAGCACCGACTTTTTACCAACATCGGCACTGCGTTGGACTTGTAAATATGTCATCATCATCAGGGTATCAGAATTAGGCTAAATCATTGTGACGTGGTGTGTCGTGACGTGCCATATTATGGATCTGGGTACCTTCCTTCAAATTGCGGTCTGTCAATCTCCTATTGTGCCTGAACGATGGTGGTGCTAAGGCCTGGGTAGCGACACGACATAATGTTTATTTGTATTCATATTTAATTTCTGGGTTCAATTCTCGGTAATGAAGAATAATTTCATTTACCATAAACCAAATGACTTTCTTACGCTTATGTTGGTTGAATTAAACAAAATTGCGTTAGGGCGTAAGCTAAGGGGGCCGTACTTTTCACAGACTATATTTTATACAAAAAATGTTAACATCAGAAAATATCCTTTAAGCAATTAATACTGTAGTTAGTAAGTCATTCCTTCTTTCTGTCTAACCGTCAACTTACAGGTGAGAAGATTAGTTGATGATGTTTTCCTTCACAGTTGACTGCCTCACGACATCTTAAAATAGTCTGTTCCGCTTATCTGCAGAGCAGACATATCTTGTCAGTTTTTAATTAGTTCTGTATTTCTTTAACCTGTATTCTGTGCAATAAAATATATTCTATTCTATTCTATTCTCTTTCAAGTGCACATGTAAAGAAATTAACTTTGCATATTTTGGTTCGGATTTGAACAAGTTTTCCGAGCAGTGTCACTTGATATTGTACAGAAATTACGACAAAATGGCGTCGTAACGATGACAATCTAAGCAAGGAGGCTTACCCCATCAGAACAGAACATGAAGTAATCTTGTCATGCAGGAAAATTTAATTAAGTCTGAGTATCGCTGGATAACTTATTCTAGCTGTTGAATATCAGTGTCAAGACTGTAATCTACAAGACATCATCATTCATCATCATGAATTTTCTTTAACTAAGTCAAGAATGGATTGATCACTTATCGACAACAGCCTCGATAGATCATACATACAGATTTATTGTTAACTTCACTATGTATCAAATCAAATTAACGATGTCGTTAGAGGTTGGTGAAAAAATTACAAAATAAAGGAGGTCGTTTCTTTTATCTTCTAATGTTTTTGTGTCGGATATTAGTCGTAAAAAATGTCTAAATTACGTCAGTTACACACTGTACGTTACAACACTGGCTTGCAGAAATCAACTACTTCTTACTTAGTGTTTTTTTTTGCAGACAGGCAGGCGTTCATTTCTGTTTATCCAAATTTTTGTAGCTGATATTTTGTTACGTTCATATTTGCTGGTATATTTTTAAGTCTGATAAAAATGAAACCTCTTAGTAATCAATTCATTCCGCTTTGTTAATCAAATGCTATGTATGTCTCTAGCTATGAGATTTATTTATTATTGATTCAATGTATCATAAATAATACTGAAAACTAATCAGTGACAAAGTTGTGTAAATATGGTATCATTAACCGGTCAATAAAACCAAGTAAAAGTCCACACGTACCTACCTGAAATATTCATTAATGAAATAGGGTAGTTCACCCTAAGACTCGAAGCATTAAGGTGCTCCCTCACCTAGAGCATTTTCCTGTTATGCAACGTTACAGAGTCGAGCATTACATCAGTGTGGTAGGAGAACAGCGCATTACAGTGCGCAACTTGTTGTTACAATGTGTAATATTTTGGAACAACTTCCCTGAAGTTTTGTAAAGCAGTATGTTATGTAATGCGCAAATTTGAATCTGAAATGTTCATTACAGGCGAATGTTCGTCATGTCAGGGAGGCAGTACTGTAATGTAATGCTCAAAAGCGAATCTTAAACGTTACATGGAAAATGCTCCAGGTGAGAGACCACCTTAAAACGTGTTCGCCAGCCATCGTTTCGCTCAGCCATAACAAACCTCGTAAAGCCCGTTTCACACGAAATACAGTTATTAAGTTAAGTATGCGATTTTTTATGCCTAGGAAAATGTAGGAATAACCGCCTTTCGTCGGTGACGGCTGTTTGTTTACGTCAGAACCGGGGTAAACTACCGTTTACCCTTTTGGTCGTGAAGGCTATTTGTAAAGAAATAGCGTCGTTAAATAGTTTCCTTTGACACAATTGTTGCATATTACTTATCTGACCTGCAAGTACCTAGGTAGTTATTACTGTACATTTAAGTGGAATCTAAATATGATCAAGTGGTAATTAACAAATATACAATACTTACTTCTTATTTATCTAAGTGCCATATAAAGAAAATAGGTTTAGGATAGGTTTTAAGATAACACTTAGACATTTTACTGTTTTTATCTTTGTCTGGCAAACTGGCTGAGACTTCAGAACCACAAATAATGTTTCAAATTATTAAGCCAATGTGTACAGTATAAATAAACATTTCAGTGAGATATGTTTATAAGTGTGCATCTTTTTTGTTGATTTGGCGCTTCTTTGTGAACTATACGTATTCTTTGAGTAATATTTTTAGACTATGTTCATTACAAACACAGTCATCAAGAACATTGCATTGAATCGTTTCGCCAGTCCCAGACTAAACATAAACGAAGTTCCATTTTACAAAATAATGCATGTGATAAAACAGCTATTAATTACACGATTTATGATGAACGTTCGATAAAAGTTAGGGCGAATACAACAAAATCAACATAAAATGTTTTATCATGTTCACTATCGTATTTAATAGTGATGTATTTGTAATTTCTGATTTGAATGAATTAATACTCAATACTTAATTCTTTATTGCATTCCATAATGTTATACAGGTGGTAGGTACATTATTAAGAGTGATCAAACAATGGACCCTGAAAAGAAGGGTCTGAAAAAAAAAAGACCCTGAAGGCTTTGCGAATAGGTTTTCGGACAAGGGAGAGTTTACTTATTTATTAAGAGTGAAACTACCTTCTTAAAAATAGCTTGCAACCACAAATATTTTAGTCATTGAAAAGGCATACAAAAATAATGTAAAGTCCACCTATGTTATGTGATAGTTTAAGGGTGATGAACATAGTTCAATTCAAGGAACAGGCTTACGGTTTCTTTGCGCGGTAGTGCTATTATTCTGTGTCTGAGTACTTGGACCAAAAACTGACAATTTGAATGAATTTTATATGTTTCTAGTGATATCTGTTAAATTTTATTACTAGTGACGAATCAATTTATTTATATGTTAATTTAATTTTATGTTTTTTGTATTATTTTTTAAAATAAAATTATTAATTGTTTAATCTATAATAATTTTTATGTTCGCACGTCTTCATAAAAAGATAAAATATGTGTGTTAAGAACATTATGTAATCCACCATATTTCTGCAAATAAATATTCTATTCTATTCTATTCTAAAATTGAGTTTAACACTGCTGACAAAAGCGGAACTCCCGTTGCTACGAAACTAACTCACATACTACGAGTACGCTACGAAACCCTCGGTAGTACGTCTTTCGCTTCCTCAAATCATCCGTCAGGTATTGTGTAGTGTCCAAATGGGGAAGTCGAAGGTTGACAATGAGGTTTCCGACTGTAACTTCCTATAGCTGTTAGGGAAACTTTCAGAAATTATTACACCCTTCTAATCTAATATAGAGACATATTTCTTATTACACTGCTCTACTGGTTTGAACTAGATCCAAATAAATATAGCTATGCTATCCTAAAAACTATTATTATTTAAAATAGCAATCGTAAAATTATTTCATAATCAGCATTCTTCCAACATACCCTGTATAAAAGTTTTCAGCCGAACTATGGAGGATAATCAATCCGTCATCTTAATTTTTCAGCACGACAACCTATATTTCTCTCTGAAGAAGAACTATTGGAAAAACTACAAGTGTTTCAGTCGATAAATCACCACTCCTCTTTTAGCACTCGTCCTATTAAAAGAAAATCACGGCTAAGATCTGCTTCAAGAGTTAGTGATCCGTACGGAAATCAAAATAATGAAAAGAATCAAGCGAACCAACGCAGCACGTAGGGTTAACTAAAGAAAGGACTATCTAAATTGTTTGGTAAATATATGGCTTCTAAGAACTTGGGGATAAAAATAATTGAGTAATTGTTTAAAATACATACAATTAAGTATATCAGGCCACCGAGGGCTTGACACGCGCCTAGTGTCCGTGTGTGCCTGGTCATAAAGATATTTTTAAGAACGCAAGTATCAAGTTTTTGAATTACCATAACGGTATCTTAGCACAACACAGGAAAGCCACAGGCAGTTAAGGGGCCAGCCTGCTAGATCGTGGGTTAGATGCCTTCACCGAAAAATATTTATATCACAAAAATATATGATTGTTTGCGTAAATATGGATATAAATAAGTTTAATGTATTAGGAAATAATATTAAGGTTTTCCAAGACGGAACCATTCACGTGAACTGTCCGCTCGCCCTTACCCAGTTTCATTCCTGTATCATCTATCATTAGTCCAAAAAAATGGCGGCTAAGACGTTTTCCAAAAGCAATTTGTTAAAGTGGAGGCTCTCCCACGGGGAGTGTGTAAGGCATCATGCTAGTCATGGACAGCTTAAATCTGTTTTTTTAGTACCTAAATGTATTTTATTGTTTTATTTTTTACACAAAATCTTTAACATTTTAACTTCCTATTTAAATGAATTAGTTTCAACAAAGTAAGCGTATAAGGCTAACTAGGCGTATTAGGGATATTCTGTAACAGCTCGCGTACACCTATGACCTAATCCGTTATTGGCCGAACTATGCTTGGCTGTCATCAGCTGAATTCGGCCGATCAAAACTAGTTCTGTCCGCCATTGGCCGACAAAATTAGTCGGTTTTGGTGTACGCGTACCGGCCATTTACATACGTTTGATCTGATCGGCCGAGTTCAGCCGATGTCGGCCGAGCATAGTTCAGCCGATAACGGATTAGGTGTACGCGAGCTGTTAGGGCTGCTCAACGTTGTTTGTTCAGAATTCGGGCGTTAGTCCTACATTTAGATTTTAGTTTATTGTCACCTCTGAACTTTTTTTAAATCACTGTAAATAAATGGTAAATATTTTTTCGTCAACGAAATAAGAGAAAGCGCATATAATAAAACCATTAATTTAACGCCAATTTAGTAAATAATACATAAAAATGAAAACTACACATCGTAATAATTAATCACCTTCTATAGCTCGTTTAACTGCCGACATTTTAACGACATTATAGCCTTTTGTGCGGTTCAACTATCAATTAGAGTCTTTAATATGGCTGTCGATGTATTTTGTAAGAAAAAAGTGTGTCAATGAAGTATTAAAGGCCAAATAGGGCGTTTTCATATTTTAGGAAGAATGCATGGCAGTTAGAAATAATTATTTTCTGGTCATTGGAAATATGTCAAAAATAAATCATCATTTTATTTCAATAAATCATATTTAAAAAAAACATGAAAAGTGTAAGAATCCCGGTGGATTATCTACTAATGGAATAAAACGAACCTTCTATAGATGCCACATTATCAGGGGTCTTTCTTTGTAACTGATATTTTCTGGTAAGCTTGTTACTATTTGATCAACAGGACCCGCAGTAGTAAACATAAACATATTCGTCAGGATGATTACTACGATAAGCGACAATAAAATGGTTAGTATGGACCGAAGGCTGCAGTAGTATAGTTTGGACAAGGGTCCCGTCTCGTCGTAGTCTTTCGTAGAGCTTGCGCAGCCCCGATGTATATTTGAAACCTCATTTTATATTTAAAAAATGAAAAAGTTTTAATACTGTGAGATAAACCAGAGACTCTAAAGTGAGCTTCGTCTTGATGACACAAAAAAAGAAATCAGTGAAAAGTTTACCGCTTTGCTATTTAGGTATATTGACTCATTAGTCTTTAGTTAAAAGCTTACTATTCAGATTCTCGGGTTTAGATTGTTATTTTTTTTAAATGGTAGTTTTTAATGTTTCAATCCCATACACAGGGTGGATGTTGTGATTTTATTTTTTCTTTCAAGATGGATAGATAATATTTTGGTCCTATTTATTTTAATCAGGAGAATGTAGTCGCATTACATTTTTTTCTTTAGTATATACTATTATATATATACTTTAGTATATATTTGGTTACATTACATCTTGAAAGTTTCCTAAAGGAATGGATAGCCACCAATGTAGAGAACCCAGTTTTTTCTATGCCATGTCAATTATTGTAAGTTGGACCTAATCATTACAGTACGCACTGTTTCACGTTTTGACCAATGAATATTTAAGTTTCGTGTCCTAATGACTTCATGAGAACGTTCAACGTAGAGGTGCGTGATATTGTGTGTGTGTGTTTGATCGATAAATCTCACATAGATCTTTTAAACTATTGTGTAATTCTTAGACGTGGAAAATACAGGTATTTTTAAGTTATTCATGATCGAATGCCGAGTACGGGCGATGCAAGACTTTTGAATAAAACAAGTCTCTAGTATATGCCGTTCAGTAATCTTCCTGTCACTGTCCATTAGAGCTTCCTCTAGTTTCGCCTGCTGAACTTTTAAATGTTTCATGACAATCGTGAAAGTTACTCAGCAAAATATATTGCGGACCCATTAAAAAATCGATAATGAAACCATGAGGCACGCGATTTGTGGGGTGCTACATTCCTCGTCACCAATAGGTGTAAACGTGCAATGGATTTGTCAAGTTTTGAGTTTTATAGTTTTATTTTAGAATAGTAAGGAACTTTTGTATCATCATGCGAAGTAAAGCCGTACCGTGCAATAACGAACTTGGCCGGTAAACTACTCAAGTTTCCTTTTCTAGAACAAAATGGTAATTTCCGGCCCCGTCGCGCCTCATTCAAGCAATCTTCTACCGGGAATTTGCAAATGAAACCTCTTTTTTGATACGACGCTAATCCCTAGTAAGCCTTCCATTGTATAGTAATGTATTGCTAAAAATGTCGGGCTTCAAACTTGAGAGTGATGTGACTTCCAGCGCCTTCGCCCTTAATTTTATTTTAAGAGCAATGCAAGAAAAAAAAATAGGAAAGGCCGTCGTAACTTAAACTTCAAATTTAACTTGTTCAATCAACTTTTTTTTTATTACGAATGCCTTAGTTAAAACTTTTCTTTAAATCTGAGATTACAATTCTCCTTCTTGTCTTTACACTAACACAAATTCCCGTCAACAAAGACATTATTTTGTTTAGTTGTTCCCGAGTCAACTTTTCTGTTTTTGTTTTTAATAATGTTATTTTGGTGTAAAATCATCAGTTTAGGGCATCCATTGACATGATCCACGCCTAAAACATTTTACAGGTACTAAGGTGAGTCGGCCAGGAAGATAACGTATTATTTTCAGATGTAAGACTTCATTTGGCGCAAAATTCTCCCAAGTTAGGATGTAGATTCCAATAATTTTGTAATAATTATTGAAACCGAATATTTTGCTTGGTACTTAGATGGACCAGCGGTAGTGAGCGTCAATATATTTGTCCGAAGTATATCAAAGATCGATGACGTCACAATGGTAAGTGAGCATAAGGACAGACTGGACCACGTTACTAGAATAAGACACAGTTTTATAAAGTAACAGCCTCGCGAGTCAAGTCAAATGAATGGGTAAATCTATCCTATTTGTTGAACGAGGAGAGGTTTACCCGACTATGTGTAATGTTCTTTCCTCTTTATTATTTTTAATTTATTTTAAAATCCCGTTTGGTGTTTACGACCAAAATCGTTTTTAATCCGCGTCTTAACGGACCGCGTCACATGGAATCTTCACTAGGTACTTCTCTAGACTCATCCCGTCTCAAGAGTTTACGTCTATTTAGATTGTCGTTGGTTGCATTTCAGTTTTTTATTTCTTTAGACTGGCTGGTTGTCCTTATGATTTCATCTGGAAGGGCATTAGCTACCTACATGAAATGGGCTGACGTCTTCTTTTCCCAATCAGCATCATTTCATTACGCTTTAACATCTGACATCAATCCATCAACTTACCGTTCGTAATTTTTCATTGTTTGCTATGCTTGATCATACCCGAAACCCGAGTTAGGCTGTGTTGTCTGTAAACGATGGGGTTTAATGTTTGAAACTTGTCTTTTGTCACGAAGGGGAAGGGCCGACGTTAGTACGTGTCAACATGTACCTCCGATCCATCAGCAAAATAGACGATTATAAAATGGTGAGTGACGTCATTTAAACCAACAGTGTTAGACATGACAGTTTTATTATAAACAAACGTTTCGATTGAACGTTGATTGGAAATTTGCTGCCGAGCAAAACTTTGTTTATAATAAAAGTGGACATTATTAACAAATTGGTATATTTGGCAATAATTGCACTTTGCTAAATTCTCAGCTATGTATTTGGATAATTAATGTCACTGTGTTGATTTGACGTTTTTGATTTTCATTTGGATTATTTTGTTTGATATTAACCCTGGTTTTGCAGTTTACTAATTTATTTTGTTCTTGTTTTAAAAAAATATTTTAATTTATCTATTGTTAATTGTAAAATACTTGTGATTAACTGAAACTCCTGAAGGTGCGGAGCCGCGCAATCCTTAATTTATTTATTATTTTAATAGCATTAAAAATTAGTAAAAAAGGTTATTTCATTTAAGTATTCTTTGGTTTGTTATTTTTACTGAGATTTCAATTTTGGTTTGATTATTTCTTTTTCTGTGCTTGGAGGTAAAAACCATAAACCTGAGACGCCCAAAAAAAATCTATATCTCTTATAACCAATACCGATGAAGAGGTTATATTATAGAGTCCTAAATATAGCAAATTGATTTAGTATATTTAAAACGACAATCTACAATATATTGTATTCTTCAATATGTCACGAAAAAACTCAGTTCCCTACACCTACAATTAATATTTTATCGACTCGGTTTATATTAAGTCGGTTTAGTTAGGATTTACACTTTTGCAGAAATCTACGTTTTTTGTTATAATTCGTCTATTTGTTGTATGTTGAAGATTGAAGAGTCATTCGCAACAATTTATTTTTAACTCATGGCTCTATGATAGAAAGGGCTGTGATCAGCCTATCAAATATGTATAAAATGATGTGATAAGTTCAAAAACTTTCATTTAATTTACCACAACTTTCCAAAGCAATATTTACTTTGAATTCTTTATTTTCTATTTTTGTCAACGAACCGTCACGTGCGTTTTTCTTTAAATTATATTTTAAAACTGTATGTACATAAGTCGGCAATAAATCTTTAAATTGAATTGCAAATTGCTAGCTGTTTTATTTTCAGTATTTTTGCGGTCTTCGTTATTCCCTTAGGTACATAACGTTTTTACGAAAGGTAAATTTATCCTTTGGTGGCAAGGGGTAACAAGGAAAAAACGTTCGAGTGGCAGGGCCCATGGTTTTGTCGTCCAAGTTTATTTATAACTTATTAATTACCTTTTACATTGTACAAAGGAGATCAGTCAAAATACAGACCTGATGGATTATTGGCACAGTACGTAGTCAGCACATGATTTTATAAGCAAAATTCGCTTCGGCGTCGGTCATACGCCAAGAACCCGACAATTGGCAAAGAAACACCCACAAAATTTTACCATTGGTTTCACTCATAACTTAAGAGATAACAATCCCACGCTTGTAGATCCGGTCACAGGGACTCCGCGGCCCGCACCGACACATTCACCTCATTCTTACCATTTTACTTTCCGTTTTTTTATTCGTTCATTCTTGCTTCTTTTACTGCCATGCCATGCAATACTTTTGATGAAGAGATAACTAAAAACTATTTTGGTCGTGTACGTTGACAGTTACAGTGGTTGATATTGTCTTGTTCATGTGGATTTGTGTTGTGTAAAATGTACGGGGATCGCCGCGCCCGCACTCGGCTTCGAGCTTCTGGTGGCTGTCCACCATTTTGTGTCACCCAACCCCGACGTCCGCTAGACGTACCGTAGCACTAGTTAAACAGGCCGATGTGCATGAAGGTAATCAAGCATTCCACCGACGAATGCTCAATGGTGAGTCGGTTAAAGCTTCGCTTCCAACGCTAGTGTCAATAGCATGTTTTGATTTTCGCCTGAACTCTCTCGAAGTTACCTTTTGGACGTAGTCAGCCTCTGTTTTGCGCAAACCTCCGCTGCAAGGCTCATCTGGCTTTTTTCCAATTCGCGTTGATCATCCATTATGTAACGTATCGCATCTATCAACGTCGATGCTATCGGCCCGCAAACGCATCATCATCGCCGCTCCAAAAGCTAACGTCGAGGCGCATGGTTATTAGTATTCTGCATTCGCATTTTCTGTACGATAATTCATTTGACTTGTTCCCGTGATGTTGAGGGTTCGATGTGTTATTTGATGTCAAATTAATTATTGAGGAACCTTCGACAACATCCTTCCCGTAGACGATTAAGTTAATCAAAAATTTGTGTCAATAATATCAAATGAATATTCCAAATTATCATCTTGCAACATAGCACAGAACATTGGCATTTAACAATTGCACACAACCAAGGAGCAATGTATTGGCACAAATTACTTTAATCACAAACCAAATAATAGCTTAAGCGAATAAAAGAAGAACTCATGGTAGAATAGCTTCATGCATTGATCTAAAAGTAAAGACCCCCATAAATAGTTGTCGAAATGAAAATAAAGCTTTTAGGATACTGTTGCACCCTCGGTGTCCTTGTAAATAGATTTTTGACATTTAGAATTTGAAGAAACAGTTTTACGCGATGTAGCGCCATGCTGACGTTGTGATATTGTCAAAATTGATGATTAACAACAGAACGCGGTTAAAAAATCTTTGAGATTTAATTATATCAATAATTAATATTTGACGTTCCTGTGCAAGATGTGTTTATATGGATGATATTTTGGTTACTATTTGACAAAATCACAGCGCGATAAGTGGAACCGTTTCAACTATTACAACTGTTTCTGTGCTTCCAGGAATACTCTGTCCAACTGACGTTCAGGGAACAATGGCTGGATGAGCGGCTCAAGTTCAACAATTTGGGAGGTAACGTGTTGCAGTACCAGTACTTTTCCATTCGTACTTTCGTGTGAACAGAACATACATAAAAGGCATGCTCTCAAAATACAGCAATGGTACGTATACCATTGCTGTATTTTGAGAGCATCTCTTTCCAACTAACCAACCAAGCCCTAAATCTTATTTGTTATATTTCGCAGTGTCTGGTTACAAGATACCTTAAGTTTACAACAGTAAATTTCTCCATGAGTCGTAATGGTAGAATTTATAAAATCTATTAATGATGGTTAATAATTAATTGAACTTTGATATATAGATCAACATCTATTTGATGATATTCAACAGCTCTTATCTAATGTTCTGTACTAAATGATAATATTCCCTAGGCTAGTCGAGATAGGATGAAAAAAATAAGAGTGCAATTTTACAACTGTAAATATAATGTGTTATTTATCAGTTAATATTCCTACTAGGTAATTTAAGAATTCTTGCTATGTAGTTAGCCTTATTCAAAACTAAATGAACTTAAACCACCATGTATGTACATTATTGACATAGTTTTCATAACCAGGTCGCCTAAAATACCTGACCCTAACCGAGGCGAACAGAGTATGGATGCCCGACTTGTTCTTCTCGAACGAGAAAGAGGGTCACTTCCACAACATCATCATGCCGAACGTGTACATCAGAATCTTCCCCAACGGGACGGTGCTGTACAGCATCCGTATCTCCCTGACGCTGTCCTGTCCCATGAACCTGAAGCTGTACCCGCTGGATAAGCAGACTTGCTCGTTGAGGATGGCTAGTTGTGAGTATCTCGTCTTCTCTATTTAGCCAATTAAAATTTGTCAAATACCAGGATTCAGAAATATTATGGATCATAAAAAGTTAATTTACTTAAATTTTAAGAAATAGGTACTCCTTTAGACGTCTTTAGCCAGATTATGGTTTTGGACTTAGGTATGTTGGTTGTCAAAAACTTTACCCATTACAGGAACTGTAATGAGTAGCTATGTCTTATGTATGTATATATGCTATGTATGTGTATGTTATCATATCACACAAACATTAAATGCAATATTGTCTGAACCAAATAAAAGGCAAATACCAGATTAAGTACATTGACTGCTGAATTTGAATGCCCTACAAGCTACAATCCATTTTGAATCTTTGTATATTTGAATTGGTAAAACAAGAAAATACTGGAATTTTGTTCCAGTGCCAATTCAATCATTAAAGCTAACTGATCCTATTGACAGACTTAAGACTAGAGCTAGGTTAACCTAATTACATCGCCTTAATCAAGTTACTTCAACGCTACCTACGCTTGATCAGTTTAAATTTAGCTATAAATTTTATTAAATCTCTCTAACTTATTATTTCTTCAAAACCTTTAACGGCAATCCTTCACGAACATGCATATTTAATGTTGAAAACCCGGCCTCTGCAATGTCATGTCAGAGAATTGTTTACACGATAAGAAATAAAAAAAGATCGTATCATTCTATAAACATTGTAATAATGCATGTTACCGTACTATGTTTACGTTGCCCTAGTAAAAATGTCTATGTTTATTTCTCTATGTCATCCTCGCTGAAAAGTTTCGTAGTATAAAAGTATGTTCCCACAAGCTGGCACTGATTCTTTTAGAGTTAGACAGACGCGGCCTAGGTTGAATATCAATCACAAGATATTATCTGTTAAAAGACATCATTGCTAATGAGACGTTACGGAAAGACGACTCGACAGAGGAAGATGTGTTTTGTTTCAAATAAGATTTAACATTTTAAGCGACTCATGGATGTTTGAAAATCATATTCTTGTTTCAAGCTTGTAGTAAACAGCTTGAAACAAGAATCAGTCTTCCTTAATCTTCTTACAGTTTTAAATTTAACACGGTTGGCGTAGTGCGCTGTAGCACGGTTTCTCGCCTCGATTTCCGTAGTGTCCCGGGTTCGATTCCCGGTCGGGTCAATTTAGGAAACGATCTTTTCTGAATTGACTCGGGTCTGGGTGTGCTGGGAGACGCCCCTAGCTTATTTCCTTGTGTGGTACCTCGTAACACAGGGATATTAATCCCTACTTCGAGACCATTACAAGAGGTGTGTTGTCTGGCGCAAAAAAAAAAAATCATGTTTGTCATCGTAAGATTATAAGATAGTAATACCGGTATGTAGTCTCTTTAATTCTGTTAGTGACAGAAAGCAAACATTATTTTTTCACTCAGGGCAATTTTTCATGACATTCTTGGCTAGCTAAACGACAAGCAGGTGAAATAGTCGCCACACACGTAAACTTGATTCTGTAATTTGGCAGTCGCCATAGCTCGTTGCCTTGGCTTTCGTTTGAAGAAGTTCCACGCATTTTTTCAATTCATCTTATCTTGGGCGAAGGAGATGATTCGAATAAATAAAACAATGAAGATAAATGGATAATGACCGAAATAGCTGGACCGATTTAACAGTGGCGTTGTTTTGCATGATAGCCGGTTCACTGTCCACAGGCTATATCTGGTCAGTAAAAAATTGTTTACTAATTGTTATAAAATTTCGGACAGTGAACCTGATAGTAATGCCGAGACATCGCGGTCAGACTAAATTAAACAGCAGAAGTTTGTAATAACTCATGTGGATGTGGTTTCTCTTTGTCATCGAAGAATTCGTAAAAACTCAGGCTTGTCGTCTCAAGTGTTATTCATTATCCATATACATATTTATTTATCCGTACACAAAACACACTTCAAGGGACAACAGTACAACACAGAGTTAAATTACAAGTTAGGTAATCTTTAGAAAGATATTTCTTCAAGCAGACTTTTTGGTGATTCAGCAAAGCAATTTCAGATTTAGCTTCGTTTTTTACAGTTAACTTAGAGTAAAGATAAATGGGGTTAAGAAGAATGCCCGAATAGGTAGAAGAATGTATGTACCATAATGCTTGCCTTACCGATGACAGTGTGTGCCCTCGGAATTAGATTCACAAACAGTCGTCTTAACTTGACCTAGATGCCTTCTAGTTTTTTACTAGTGTTTCTGCTCACTATTTTTTTTATTCGTAATTATTTCAATCCGTTGGTTTGCATATGCAATGTGTACATACAATATAAACCATTACAGAAGTTCCTGATGTGTTTATCGATTGCACTCATACTTTTCTTTTTCCAGACGGTTGGACGACAGATGACCTGGTATTCCTTTGGAAAGAAGGGGATCCTGTGCAAGTGGTAAAAAACTTACACCTACCACGGTTTACACTCGAAAAGTTTCTAACGGACTACTGTAACAGTAAAACGAATACAGGTAAAGATTTATGATTAATAATTAAATTGTACTTGATACTAACTGTAGTCAAAAAAATTAATACGAGGCCAATATCACCAAAAAAAATATATATTCAAAAGTTATAGAGAAAATGGCGACAAGCGGCGGCCATATTTGTTTTTTCAAACTTAGATTAAATCAAATAGCGGAAGATACGGCACGTCCTAATAAATTTGTCAACTGAAAACGGGGATGATGCACTACTACATGCACGCACACTCACACCGCTGATTCTTTTCGTCGTTGTGCGATGTTGAAGGACAGAGACAAACTATTTGTTTCGACCATAGCGTAAGCGACACAAGCGAGCGTCCGAGTAAAGTCCTGTCAATCGTATATTGCGACTGAGTGAAATTAGGCGACGGCTTGAGGCGATTCACCTATCTTCCATTTTGACTTAATCTATGTTTTCAAACGTCCAATGATCCGTTACTTTTGTACACTCCAGTCATAATTCAATTCCTATTTCAGGGGAATACAGTTGCCTAAAGGTAGACCTGCTGTTCAAGCGTGAGTTCAGCTACTACCTGATTCAGATCTACATCCCGTGCTGCATGTTGGTCATCGTGTCCTGGGTGTCCTTCTGGCTGGACCAGGGCGCGGTGCCTGCGCGCGTCTCATTGGGTAACGATACTTAATTTTTTAAAACTGAACGTTATTTCACAGGGTGAAGTTAGAATTTTATTGCTTCGTAAGATCACAAAAATGGACCACGATCTTATTGTGTAATAGGCCAAAAATAAATTCATGAATTGTTAACTGTGGTTTGTGGACAATTGAGTGTTCTCCCGATCAGGCAATTTTATTCATTATTCAATTTGGTTGCAGGAAGAGCTTGTTTGAATTATGACAAGATGTCCCCCTGACGCGGTTACAAAAAAATACAGAACGCGATATTTACAGACGCATTTCGGGACTCACGTATCGTGAGTCACGATTGTGAATGATAAATACAGCCATAAGGCTGAATAAGCGGAATAAGGAATATTAAATCTGATTCATTTCTGACATAACCGGACCCAACTTCCAACAATCTATCTAATATCCAGTACGTCTACCACGAGTTGCCACTTTAAATTTACGTTATCGTTCGCGTAAAATGTATTGGGATGACACATGACATGACATGACAATGTCAAATTCCAATACATTTTTTTAAGCGAACGATAATGTAAACTTAAGTAGCAACTCGTGGTAGACGTACTGAACAACTTATACATTCATTAATGCATTAGATCTACTAAGTTTAGTTTATTTTTGTTTATATTCCTATAAAAAAAAGTTACTCACAGCGTCGAGCAAAGTACTGTAAAGGCGTTGCGTGAATGCATGAATGCTGTTGCCGCTTGTTTTCGATTTTGGTATCATTTCCTTATTCTTCTACCACCTGGACTTTTATTGACAAATATCATTTTCAACAGGAGTGACCACCCTTCTAACTATGGCCACCCAGTCTTCTGGCATCAATGCGTCCCTACCACCGGTGTCCTACACCAAAGCTATAGACGTGTGGACCGGAGTGTGTCTCACATTCGTCTTTGGAGCTCTGTTGGAGTTCGCGCTGGTCAACTACGCGTCCCGGTCAGATATGCACCGGGAGAATATGAAGAAGACGAGAAGAGAGATGGAAGCGGCAGCCAGCATGGATGCGGCATCAGATTTGCTGGATACTGACAGCAACGCCACATTCGCTATGGTGAGCTCGCGTCCAACGCATGTGCCTCTTGCAGATGAAACATCTATTCAATCAGACAGATCAGACATCAAACATTTACATACATTTACAACCAATCACACAGACATGACACCATGCCTTTGAAATTCACAATGTGTTTCACGCACCTTTTTTCTCACATTTATTTGAAATAATCAAAGTTGAATTCACAATACAACATTACAGCAGTTATTTGGTCTTGGTCTTTTATATTGATAAAAGCAAATACTACCTCTCTATGAGTATGTTTCCTATTGAATACGATTCGACACTTTTAGAGTCAGACACGAAAACAATACCTTTGTAATCAGTGGACACTGAAGCCTAATAGGTTTTAAGCGATGTTCACTTAACAACTTTAGCCAGACAATTCTTTAGTCTTTTCCCTTGGGCTGTAACACCACTTTCTGGTTCTGATATTAGTATTGGGATCTTCATTTCGTTGTAATAGGAGTTCATTCATTTTCACTTCCTTCATCCTCTAAACAATACTTCCAAAAAGAGTTGATATGGCCCTCGGTGTTATAACCTTTGTCTTTCCTCCCTGACGGGTCTGCAACTGCAGAAGCCGCTGGTCCGCGGGGGCGACTCCAAGATGCGACAGTGTGAGATCCACCTGAAGCCGCCTCGAAAGAACTGCTGTCGGCTGTGGATGTCCAAGTTCCCCACGCGGTCGAAGAGGATCGACGTCATCTCAAGGATCACCTTCCCGTTGGTCTTTGCGCTCTTCAACTTGGCCTACTGGTGAGTCAATTTCATCGACATAACACATAATAACGTCAAGCATTTCTAGTTTTAAGTCGATGTACAGTCAAACACGGTTCAACAAGTGTAATGCTTATGACTTCGTTTAGACAGCGCAATCATAGTATGCAAGTTCATAGCCATGAGGGCTCTGTTTATGCCCTTAAGAAGAAACGCTATGGTTTACTGTTCGTTTAACCCTCCGTTAAACTTGCAACATCGCTTCCCTGATTAATATTTTTCATGTTTATACTCTTCGTTCACAGCTGAACCAAACTAACATTTACTCTATCCCGTAAGTCATAGATAAGATAAAGTCCCGTTCCATCCTCAACGAAAATTGGACATCTTAAGAATGTTATTTATGTCAACAGGTCAACTTATTTATTCCGCGAAGAGGACGAAGAAAAGTGATTCTTCAAGAAACCCGGTAGCGCGCCGCACGTAGCCCGTTTAGTGGCGGCCGTGTTCGCGCCCTACACGCTGTTCGCGCTCGCGTACGTCGCTTTCCTGCGCCAGCGCAGCGTGTTCATGCCCAAACATGACGTCATCGCCATGCGCGCCTTCCCGCTAGGCTTGCACGCTCCGCGATCACGCTTCCGCCAACCCAATCGCACCATTAGCACCAGGATTTAGCGTAGGCATTTCTGGTAGACAAATAGCTATAGCTCGAGGATCTAGCAGAATTGTCAAAGAACTGCTACGTCACATCAGCAACAGGGTAAAGCCAAGAATGAAAAAAAACCTAATGGCACTACTCAACCCAGGAGTATGGCTTGAGATTGTTATTCTAGCTTGAGAAAAAGCAATAATAATAAAGCAGCACCTACGGACACGGATTTTAACTAATTAAACAAATAAAAAATTATGGACTAAACATTTTTCGCAATACAAATTAAAAGTTCGAGTAAATACTGGATAAATTCCTTCTAACCTCAGTTAAATTAAAGAACATGCAAGACGAAGATCTCGATTGTACCTATTTACCTGTGTTTCTTCAACAGCTTAAAGGCGAGCAACGTAGAAACAGCACAAGATATTTTATAGTCGATCTAACTAGGAACCTTACAAACAACAGTTGCTGTTGCTGTTAGAACCGCATTAAATCTCATCTATTTTAACCAAAAGAATAACCTAAGTTGCCGAGTATGTGATATTGGAACAGTTAATTTGCTAATTATTTTGCAGCATTGTGAAGTTGTTTTTGTTACATAAATTAGTTTAGAATCAACCACATTCAGTTAAAATAGGAAGCTAGCTTAGCACATGCGGCTTGTTTCAAATCTAACAGACTTTAAGTATTTACAGAATGATGGTCTAAAGTTCTCAACAACTCAAATATTAACAATCAAGCGCCTTATTTGCAAATAATTGTTTAATTTAAGTCATAAAAGTTCCTTTGCTATGATATTTTGGCATATTATGTTAGTGTTCATATTATACTAATTACTAACGCTTGTTGATATCGCTGTATACAAGTTGAAGTAAAGTTAAACATTTTATTTCAAGATGATATTGGAAACTTTGGAATAGTTATTACAGGGTTATTGAAAATCACATCAACCACCTCGCAAGACTAGGTAGCTACCATCATACACAACAACATTTGTTCTACGCCTTTTAATAATTTGAAACATTTAACTTTCATACAAAAATGAATATCAATTTAATTTTACGGATGTTTTTTCAATAACCCTGTATATGTTGTAATTTAATCTACTGGCATGAATATAATTGAGCACTCTGAAAACATCTGGTAGCAATCTTGCTCCGTTAAATTAAATGGATACGTAAAACAGATATGTAACTATATTGTACTGAATTCATTTTATCGATGCGAACATAAAATATTATATTTATTATTTCGATAAAAAAGTTTTCGATAATGTACATACACGCGTATTTTTACGAGTATAAGTAGTTGTAAGACCATTTATATATGTAAACAATAACCACATGAACTAGATTAAATTTTATTATTCGCCCAAATATGTGCGATTTTAGACTGTATAAAATTATAATACAGACTAGATTAGCATACCATTAAAAAATAGCAATGATTATTTTTAAGTGATGTGGTGGAGAATTAGATATGCGTGGATGCATGATGTTAGAGTAAATGTGAAAAGACTTCTTTTATCAATCAGATATTAGAATTCATCATTCAAACTTAGAGTATAGATTAATTGTAAGTTGGAATATGTTAACATTCATTGTATGGTGGCCTAAACCTATTCTTAGTAGGTACACACATTAAGAAAATTCGTCTTTAAGACAAAATGAATTTATAACACGTTATTTCTCAGATATATAGCAGCTAGGTAAATATAATTATTAGAATTTGTAATTGTCTTATTAACAATCTTGAGAGAAGCTAAAAAGAGTGTGCGACAAATTTGGTTTGACGTGAGAATAGTGCCAGCACGCCCAGTCAGAATTAAATTGATAAAGTGCAAGAAAATTTAAGTCAAGAAATATTCTTTTAAATTTCAAGAATGCCCTTCGTACTTTCTTACTTTCATGCAAACAAGGTTTTAACAGTTTATTTTAAAGGCTTACTGAGAATAAACACTCCGTTCCGTGCCTTGTATTTTGATGATATTATAATTTTTTCATATCAGCAAAAGGAACGACTCAAGATTTTTAATAAGAAATGTAGGTACGTGGTAAATATGTATATAGTTGGGCCTACAACTTCCTACACCTGTGTCGCTCATTGTACAGTTATCTATCTAATAAAACGACTTATTATAAACATCTGTTAAGACTTTAATAATCGTTTGTTTCTGTGTCGCACCTCGACTTACTGGTTAACACTGTAAATATTATTAAATGTTTACCATATACTCACATTGTAGTACGCTTCTGGAACAACTCAGGGTTATAAATAAATCGCGGGTAACACTTGAGTGTTAAACTCAAAAATTAAAAACTTAAAGGTTGAATTAAGAAGTTTACTAGAAGTGTACTACTAGAAATATTGATGTCTCAATGTGAACTATACGTGTCTACTTATAAATGTTACAATATCGGTGTTGGGGTTACTACCGGCGAAGGGTACGTGAAGACCGACGTCTGATCAGACTGTCTCAAAGGCTCCGAATCTCGCCTAGTTTGTTTTCTATTACGATTCTTGCTCATTTTTCTATTTCCGTCCCTCGTTTGGTGGAGTCTTAGGTTGTTATTGAATAGGTTGAAATTGGTATAGCACTCGGGTTACTGAGTCTATTGGTATTCTTTAGATATGTCCTTATTAGATATTCTTGGGCTGTGATGAAGCACGTAGCGTAACTTTTCAAAATATTCTACATCGTAACTTAATAAGGCCTGCATTTCAACTGAACGTGAAACAAAATTTCAGAGGTCGTCGCTGTATGCAGACTTAAATGCAAACGGGGTGAATACATAGCTCAAACTACAAAACGCCGTAAGATTTTTTTTTGAAAAAGTTTGCTGCGACGATAAACTAAAGGTTAGGTTGAAGAGATCATTTAAGCCTGCCAGAAATATACGAAACTCAGGCATTTTGTAAAACCATATGAAATAGCATTTGCTATTTTTTGTTATTACGAGGTTAAATCAAATGTTTATCTATAAAGATCTTCCTAATGAATGATTCTGTATATTTCTGGTAGCTCATAATTACAGAAACAATCTAAAAGGCAAATCAATATTATTACAAAAATAGCATTTTTACACTTATAACAACAATAATTAAGAAACATTCAGAAACACTTCAAGGTACCTTAATTGTGAAGTCAATTAAATCATCATGTAAAAAGCATTTTAGGCATATCGACTCGTAACAATTTGAAATTTTCAAATTAGAAAAAACAAGTTACGTCAGAAAAATCTTGATGTAAGTCCAGTAACAGTCCTGATTCATTAAAAATAAAAAATAAATGCTAGTGTGCTTCTGAAAAAAAAAACATAAATTAAGAGAATATTTACAGACTTAATTTATCTAAAATAACTATTTTACAAAATCAATTTGCAGTACAATGACAAAAACTACGAAATTAATATACTTACATAATTTCTATGAAGGTAAATTATTTCACAAGCGCACTTCTAATGATTTAACTGAATGTGCGTAATTTAAAATAATCACTTCAAGGGTCATTGAATTGTAGAATACTTCATTCCCACTATCATTTAAGTTAAAGGAACGATTGTAAAGATGGAGAAGGAAAGGATTTTAATAAATAAAGTATACCCACTAAGAAATTGTTTTATTCATCACTATATTTTTTAAACCATGATACCTTAAGTACCTACATAAGTACCTACTATCTTCTACTATTCGTATCTATGTTCTACGTGATTTCTTCATATAAACAATTCCAGCCTTTACATTTATTTTTATGAAGAACCGTTGAACACCTTCATACATAATTACTGGGTAAATTAAAGTATGATTCAATCAATTTATTAAAATCATCGAGAAAAAAATCAATGCCAATCGACATGAAAACGATATTTATAGATACATATAAGGAATCATACGTAATATTAACAAAACGAAGTACACAATGTATAAGCTAATAAGTACATGGAAATTTTAAGCATAACATATTACAGTTAAAATATATAAAAAAGCTTATATCAATAATCGAGGAGGAAGTTCTTCATTGTCTGAGTTACTCCTCATCACTGATAGTTAAATTCGAGCTCTAGATTTTCCAGTAGTGCAGATTTTCTAATTTTTGTTTTCGTTCCGACAAGCAACAAACTTTTCTGCCTCACTCTGTGAAAAAAGAGCAATTTTCAACTTACAAACCTCTAACACTATTTAAATTTTTATTTCTCGAATTCAAAATTTTAAACGAGAGGAAACAAAATTAAATACCTAAATGAAATAACTATATTCTTCTGTCCCAAATCCAAAATAAACAAAGCTTTTAGTTAGGTGTCAGACTAATAAACTTAGTAGTTTACACATTTTGAAATCCATACTTAAAATGGATAGCCACAAAAAAAATATGTTATCACGTCATGTATGTTTGTCCTAAAGTCGTTTACACAAAGCCTGGGTACAGTGACGTGGACTGGATTTCCTTTAAATTCCACCGCATCTTCAATGTGTATGTAAAAAAAGACTATAGTTGTGAATTGAACCTGCAGCCCGTGGCGCAGCAGGCCGAATTTCTGCCGACCAAATTAACAAACCAGCAACGTTAGAAAACTAATACCTAGTCTTTTCCTGGGTGCTGATTTAGTTTATCCATCTACACAAATACAAAATTGCAATGGGTGAACTCAAAACTACTCGATAGATTTTAAAATTATTTTACCAATTTAAAATTACACGATCATCGAGTAACAGAGGATATATTTTTATTTTTAGGCTTAAGTGACGGGAGAAATAAGTATTTACTTAACCAGATTTAGTTTACCATAACAACCCCTCAAAGAAATTAACAACAAATATCACAAAAGCAAATTATTATTTTTTACCTGAATCAACTTGTAAATGACGTACAGGCTTTCTTCTGGGGAGCACGCATCACCGACTGCTTCCAAATTCACTGATCGTTTCCCCTGACCCCATCCCGTGCTGAAGGTCAGCTGTGCCGCCGTGATGGCCAGCAAAGCCGCCAGGACCAGAACTAAGCCAGCGAATCGCCCCATATCTATGCAGGAACTTCTCACAATGATGAAAGGGAAGAAAGGTCCCCGCTTTTATAGGTTCACAACAATTAAACGTCCGCAGTTAATCAAATGAAGACCGAGCAGTTTGTGGAAAGCTCCCGACGAGTTTGCCGGGAAACCGTGTAGGCGCCGGTGTAGATAATAATTGCGTTGTTTGTAATGATGGAACGTAAGCGGGAGTGATACCTTACGGTGGATTCAATTTGAGCGTGATTTGATACCTTAGAATTACCATTGGGCTTATAGTCATCGTTATTACTGATGGATAGCTAAAGATAGAGTCAAACCTAATAAACCTAAATTTCGGTTTAAAGTCTTCGTTGGTCACCTAATCGTACATTTGAAAAACAAAACGAACAGGATGTGGATATTATAAAATAATGTGTAAATAATGTTTTTGAATGTTTTGTTTTTTGCAGCTTAGGTTACATTGTACTATTTGTTATTTCTGGAGTAAGTTCAATATTTCAAATATTTTTTGGATGTTTTCCGATTTTCATTAGAGCATAAGAACAACCGTCCTACGAGTACACCGATGAAACTTGGAAGAGTCATATGAGTTTTATTTTGATACGAGTAAAATGGGTTGTAATAATAAGTAGGATATTCATTCTCACGCACAAGACGGCGCGAAGTGGGCCCAGAAAATAATGAAGGCGGACCCTGGGACCCCACACACCAGTATGGGTTATGGCCGCACGGATGATGATGATTAATTCTCACGTTCGCATTGATTAGACTTGATCATTCAAAAGTACCTACCCACTATAGGTTAACCGCCATAAAGTTGACCCTCCTGATGGTCCGCGGGACGCGGGGCGGGGGGTAGCACAGGTACACACGGCAGTACGCCGCGGCGACATATCTCAACACATGATTAATAAAATCTCCGTGTTGTTATTTAGGAAATTTATAACTTCAGATGTGTTAATATTTGTTTCAGTATTATAAATAAGAATAATCCAATTAATTATCAATTATTTATTAGACGTGGGACCGAATACGTCCGCTTTTACTTTACTTTTTAATCGTTGTCATCGACACGCCAGTAGCCTCTGAAATTGTCTTTCTTACATTTATGTTTTCACCTGGAAAAATCATAAATACATTTATACTAACGCTAACGACATAGCAATAACAATGTAAAAAAAAAACTTTGATAGAAGGTACTATGAAAACTTTATTAACACCATGTAGAAAACGAAAAGAATGCACAGCGGAAGAAGACGCTTGTTCCAATTTTTTTCTTTGAAAATAATTCGCCACATTTCGAAGCATTGACTTTTTAATTTATTATTATGTGGACTCGACAATTCCATTTTTGTATTTTTCTCAAGTGGAGTAGACACAAGGTTGCAACCGCGCAAGCTTTGACGTTGAACGTCTATTGCTGTCGATTGCCGTCAGGTGACTGATTGATTGGCCGAAAGCATCCCCCTCCCGCGTCCCGCGCACCATCAGAAGGGTCGACTTTATAGCGTTTAAGCTATAAGCATACGTATATTTTAACAAAATATCTGCAATGCTTACCAGCAGCCAGACTACAAATTTTCATCTAAAAAATTTAAAATGGAATGAAAATAATAAACACAACCTGCCGTTTAAAATACAAAAAACTGACGCATACAGACAAAACCAGGAGTCAGAGCTAAACAAAATCCAAACTTTCCGCTAGCCAGTCGTGGGTCGCGAAACTAATCACAAACAAATTAAAACTCCTGCGGCTTCTTTGTTGTATAAAAACTGACTTTCCTCATGCAACAGCACACACACTTCTTCCTTACGAAACGAGCCAAACCAGGCTTCCCATCTGCCTTACACGGCGAGCTAAGCCAGGCTTCTAATTCTGCCTTACACGAGCTGACCTAGGCTTCACCATGTACAAGTATCTGGCGCTCTTCGTCCTGCTCGCCTGCATTCTGGTCGCTACCGAGGCACAGCTGACGTTCACCTCGAGCTGGGGCGGAAAAAGATCGGGATCTATCGCTGGAACTGTCAACTGCAGGAATGATGAGAGCATCGCAGCTATTTATAAAATGATACAGGTATGTTTCTTTAGGCTATTACAACTCTTGGATGAAAGCAACTCTGAAGATAGATACTTGAAAAGTTCGACCTGATGCTAAGACTCAAACGGGACTCGAACAGATCCTCTTCCACAATCCGGGTGGCTGCTCTTTCAACCGAGCTTTCGAGGCCATTAACACACCTGGCGAATTTGTACAGTGTCTTTTATGTTGTAAGGTAACGTTGTTTCATGTTTTTTTTAAGGTGAGCGCCTTTTTACCGGAAGTAATAATATATTTTTACAAATATTTGACTTTAAATTAAGATGATTTTTTGCGTCAATTTCTTCCGCGTACATCCAAGATATGGAATGATCTTCCTGCGTCGGCATTTCCAAAGGAATATGACATCTGAGCCTTCAAGAAGAGAGCGTATTCCCATTTAAAAGTAGGGATTTTTTATTTTTAGCATTATAATAATGCTATATTCTCCATATAAAGTAGAAACTATGCAACATTGTTTTAAATGTCTATCGCCAGAGTTCTGAACCAACAATCAAAGCTTCCCTTCTATTTCTGCTGCCCTGTGACATGTGGCCATCATCAATTTAAAGAGTGCTTAACTTTGACTGTCGTTTAAGTCTGTAACTTACGGATATTTTAACAATAGGGAACTCTCTTGATGCTATATGACTGTGAGTGTTTAGCTTTATTCAGCAGAGGTCCTAATATTTATTTATTTTTGCAGAATGAAGCTGAGAGATTTATTCTCTGTCAGAAAAACTAAACAACAACATAACTCTCACAACTGAAGATCACAAATATGCAGACGTTCGCTTCTTCCATTTATTTAATCGTAAAAAATATTTTTATGATAATATACATTAAGTGTAAAAAATTGTAGAATGACTTGGGGGCCGATTTACCGTGTATTCGCAATAGATTCACATCCGAAAAATTACAGTGCTGCCAGAAGATACTAAATTTCGATTTGTTCTTGTATTGCTGCATTTCATTAACTTTTCTTCGTTTTTGAATCAAACTCAATAAAATTATCGAACTTACAATGATTGCAACTCATATGATAAGTACTATGAACTTGTTCTTGAACTTTAAAGGTAACATTATATCGGCGCGAAAACTTGGCCCCAGATACACAATGTGTTCATATTATTAGGGTTGTCGCACAATCTAAAATAAATTATTTATATATAAATGGTGTTTTTTATTTCAGCTGTAGAATCAAAAATATAAGAAGTCCAGGGAACTTATAACAATCTCTTCATTTATGAATCATTTTTTTGCTTATCATCGGCCATTACATGCAATAATATAACTTGCACATCATACGGTCTGAGTATTTCTCGGTTAAGATCAATTTTATTGAATTTAAAGTAACAAAGTGAGCCCCAGTTAGCGATAGTTATGTGAGATGTAGATGTGTAATCTTATAATGGTTTCGGAAATTATATAATTTCTGATTTGATCTTGTAGGTAGAGCATACAGGCATGCTATACTCGTTACAATATAAAGACCAGTTCACTTAGGTAAGTAATTGCTAACGGAAAAGTATTTTCGGTTAGCTACGTGACTTTAGTTCTTCTACAGACATAATTATACTATGTACCTGAGTAATTATACGAGATGCTTAGTCCGAGATATCGGTCTACAAAGTAAATTAGAAGATCTCGGACTAAGCATCTCGTATAATTACAATAGAACTTCACTTCAGATAAGTTCGTTTAATTATGTTCGTTTGTTTTACCATGAGTCCTGGTTAGGCATCAAAAACAGACCATGCAGGCCGAACTGCCCATGCGTTTGTTCTCACGCAAGACCTGACGCAACTGGTACACCAGCCCACCCGGGTACCAGATATTGTCGGTCATACACCCTCCTTATCGGACCTTCTGCTGACGAGTCAACCAGCCGGGTATAAAGTGTCGGTTGGTGCTCCGATCACTGTCTGGTTGGCGCTACAGTGCCTTGTGCAGCTCCCCCACAACCTGTGGAGGTGACGCGGCAGTTATGGCACTACTCGTCGGCAGATTGGGCCGGATTGCGAGGGTACTTTGCCTTCGTCCCTGGCGGCAGTGCTGCTTTGGAGAAAGGATGCTTCAGAGAGTGCATCTGCTATGACTGCCACTCCGGTGCTGACGAGATTAGTACCGGAATGGCATACTACATTCCTTTTACTGATGTCGTCAGTGCTAGCAAAACTGGTCCCTGGTTCAATCGCGAGTGTGCCGCAGCTGTTGAACAAAAACAGGTGGCGTACTGTGCTTGGTCTAGGGGCCAGGCACTCACTGATCATTCAAAACTGGCGTCCCTGAAAGCAGCCTTTAATAAAGCCACCAAGGCCACGAAGAGGGCTTACATTAGAGCAGACGCCCAGCGAATTGCACGTGTTGGCCAAGAACTCATCACGCACCCTACGGGTAGCCGCTCCTACTGGCGACTGGCTAAACACGTGCAATCTAACTTCTGCGTGCCTTCGCTGCCCCTACTGAGATTCCCTGATGGATAGGTTTAGGTTTAAAGATCTTTATTCTCATACGAAATTACATTTCATTTACAATGAGATAGAGAATTATAATAATACCATACCTAAAACAAACAGAGTCGGGTACTTAAGTGGGAAAAATGGATATACTCCATATTGCCTCAAATACAAAAATCTTACAAATTTGTTTTGTATTTTCTCTAACATTTGGTTATATTTTGCCTCATGCGGTGCCCATATACCCGAGTTGGTCTCAAGCTGACTCCTGACCAATGCATTGTACAGAGCTGCAACTGCTTTAACATTAATGAAGCCACTAGCCGTACGAAGAATAAAACCTAGTTTTCGGTAGGCCTTCTTGCAGATGTCTACGATGTGTTCACGAAAAGTTAGCTCAGGTTTTAGAGTAACTCCCAGATCGCGAACCTCTACCACACGATGCAACGGTTCCCCATCAACCGTATATTGGTGCCTTAATGGCGTTCGCGATCGCGTGAACGAAATGCTCACACACTTCGCTAAATTGGAACGTAGGCTATTCCTAGCACCCCATTCTACTACCCTGTCTATGTCATCCTGCAAGCGATCAGCGTCTTGCCTACCGAGTACTGGCATAAACAGTTTTAAGTCATCCGCGAACAGTAGACATTTGTCATCTCTAACATTTTTCGGCAAGTCATTTATCATTATGAGAAACTGCAAAGGGCCCAAATTACTACCTTGACTACCGCCTGATTTAGTCAGGTAGGATTCCAACTTAACTCCCGCATATTACACATATTGACACCTATCTCTCATGTACGAAGCAAAAAATCTCAGTAGATGTGAAGTGAAGCCTATCATTGCCATTTTACTCAGCAAGACGTCATTGTCCACCAAATCAAAGGCTTTTTGGAAATCAAAAAATGCAGCGTCAACCTGTGTTCCTTGATCCACTGCTGGAGTCACTTGAGACATAAACGTGAGCAAATTACTAGTGGTGCTATGTTTCGGTCTAAATCCGTGCTGCTCTACTGAAGGCTGAGCATTTACCTGGGTCAGGATTGTTTTCTGCAATGCTGACTCAAATATTTTAGCTGGAGTTGACAACACCGCCACTGGTCTTAGATTTAGGTTTTATCCGCGCTAGTGCTTCTTTGACCTCTGAAAGCTGCAGACTCGCTAAGTGGACTCGTGCCGCTGCGTTCGCATCGCCCGCTGTGGAAATCGCTGCATTTAGCTGCACCCTCTAGGTGCTGTATATGGAATAAAAATACTCAGCGAACTCCTCCGCACATTCAAGGTCATTTAGTTCTTTTCTATTCTTAACAATAACTTGTGCGATACGTCGCTCGTTTTTAGATCTCACGAAACTCCAGAACGATTTCGGATCCCTGATCAGGTTATCCTGAACGCAACCGCTGTACTGTTGGTAGGCTGATTTCATTTTTTTTTTTTTTGGTAGCAGCCCTGCACTCTGAAAAATTAACATAGTATTTGTCCGACTTATCTCTGGGACGGTTCCGCCAAATACCTACTCGAAGCTCTTCACAGGTTGCAGCGGCGTGCTCTCCGTATTAATGGAAACCCAGAGGCAACTTTGACCCTTGAGCCTCTCCAATTGCGTAGAGACATTGCCAGGCTAAGTGTTCTTCATCGCTTCTACAATGGGGAATGCTCTGACGAGTTATTCCAGCTTATTTTCTTTGTCGTACAATCCAGACGTGGAACACTCTTCCAGCACATGTGTTTCCTTCCTCTTATCTTATCTTTCTTTATATATATTTCTTCGAGCGGGGCGTGAAAAGGCATTTCTGCAGGCCTTCAAGGTGAGGATGGCCAGCCCAGTGATTTGTTGTTTTTTTTTTTAAATAACTGGGCTTGTCCACCTCGTAAGTGGACCTAACGACCGCGTTCCATCAGGTGGAGTGAGTCATCTTGACGGGCAATATAAAAAAAAAAAATTAAAAGTGTTTATTTAATTAGCCCCATTTTGAACATTAACCTCTTGTTTTATTTATTTATTCAAACTGTATTGCACAAATTAAGTAAAAAAGGCGAACTTAATGCCATAAGGCATTCTCTAAAAGTCAACCTTTGGGTCATGCAGATAATGTCAAAATCTTTTTTGCATAAAAACTCAAAAAGAGCTTTAGGACAACTATCTTGTTTTGTGTGTTTTGTGTTGCTTTTTTTTGGCGGTAGGTGCTAAAAAAAGTAACACAGAGCTCTTGTAGTTAATTTCAATTTATTTAATATTTTACTCAAATTTCAAAACAAAAATAGTCAAGTCTCTTATTAAACAGTGTATCCATTAAGGATTATTAAAAGTAGCAGTGCCCAATGCTGATATAGTTTATTTCTAAGCACCTACCTGCTGGCTACAGTTTCACAACACTTCACTGTCACTATTAAGACACCAGTAAGTTACACTATGGTCAATACACCCAAACGCAGCTTGGAGGAGATCGCGGAGACATTGGAGTCAAATCTTATAAGGCGCATGGAGGAGTTTGAGGCCCAGATGAATCCCGCTAAAGCTGTTGAGCCCAAGGATGTCTCACAGCTGCACACAGAGTTTCAAATCTTTAAGGGCGTAGTGTGGAGCGTGATCAAGCTACTGCGGCAACAGATGGCTGAGATGGATAATTACATGGATGTCACAGAGATGCGCCATCGCAGAAAGTTTTTACTCCTTAGTGGTGCCCCTGAGTCTGCAGGTGAGGACGTCATAGCCACTGTATTGGACATCTTGCAGGGTAAGCTACATATTCCAGATGCTTCAAAGTCCGGCATAAAGGCCTGCTACAGGCTTGGCACTGCTAGTGACGATCACCCACGGCCAATATTGATCAAGTTCTCAAATGTTGATCTGAGGTCTGCCACTTGGAAGAGCAAGGCTCAACTCAAGGGTACTACATATGTGCTGAGCGAGTTTCTGACACGCCATCGTCAGGCGTTATTCATTGCTGCCCGTAAACATTTCGGGATGAGGAACGTCTGGACGCTCGACGGAAACATCTCCATAAAATTGCCAAATGGGACCCGGAGTCGAATCAACACCCAGGCTGAGCTCGATGTGCTTGTCAGCGCTCATGGCATTCCAGTTGAAGGTTCCCCTGGGGGATCCAACAGCAGCAAAAACAAGCCAGCTTCATCCGCGCCGAAATCGCTGCCTCCGGCTGCAGTAAAGGCTGCCCAACCTCCCAAAGAGAAAAGATCGACCCGCAAGTAGTGTTCGCAGAATATCTCTTAACTAATTTTTCTTCATTTTTATCTAACTTAATTAGTGTTTTCATGTTGTTTTGCTCCATTACCCACAAAAATTAATAAATGATCACAAGTACTGTGTTTGACAACAATTGTCACTGTCAGATTGACATTATAGCCGAATGCCGATTTGCTTGAACTTTTTTTTTAATTTTTGATTATGGCCTCGGCACTCGGCACGGAGCCTTGTACTTTTTATGTTTTTTTGTCCTCCTCTAAATATATTTTTAAATTGCAATGCTCATGTAAGTGGTACTACTGTACTGTACTTGTCGTAATATTTAGTGTGTTATTGTGAACAGTTGGCCAGCAGGAGGAGCAGTAATTTGAACAGTAAATCTTGTTGTTATCCTTTTGCTTAGCAGATTTACTTGTTTATTGTAGTGTATATATATATTGTTAGATATCCTTATTTTATTTATTATATTTTACATACGTACATAATTCGATACCTGTAACTTCAATTGACGTAAGGCACATTTTGGCCAAAATGAGCTATGAATGCTATCTTACTTTGTATTTTTTTCTCTTTTT
The DNA here is from genome assembly GCA_947369235.1 of Udea olivalis. Classification (NCBI taxonomy): domain Eukaryota; kingdom Metazoa; phylum Arthropoda; class Insecta; order Lepidoptera; family Crambidae; genus Udea; species Udea olivalis. The sequence goes on from OX376361.1 coordinate 15,430,915, forward strand.
TTCTGTCTAATCCACATAGCCATACGGCCAATAATGACGATTTTAGACACATTGAAAATGTAACGTAAAGAACTTATTCACTGTCTAATTGTACAACTTTAGGTAGTATGTGATATTCATAAATTAATGCATAATGTATAGAACGTCAAAATTTTATTTTGTTTTTGACAACCTAACCATTCTCTATAAATAATGCTAAATGTGCTTTAAGTCAAAGTCTGTTAATCACCTCTGTTCACATAATAGGGCGTAAAGCACACTTTTTAAAATTATGTGCTTTACTGCCATTAGCATAGTAGACCTTGCTTAAATTTTGGGGGCATAAATATCTTTTAAAGTAGGTATTGTGTTTTACACCCTATTCAAGTGTAAATGTCAATACAATTGCCACCTTACAACTTAAACCCGTGACGAATAACATAATTTTGTTCCTTACGTATTAGGTAACAACATTTATTTTGTTTCTCTAAACTATAAATCAAAATCACAATAATAAATGATTTGAACTCTATTGCAATTAACAATAGCTCTAAAATTTCTTGATAAACTTTGAATGTCGGTAAAGTAGTATCACATGGTTCGGCTGTTGCGGAGCTGTGGGCATGCAGGCAGCTCTGTTTAACCGACTCCTTTATTGTAACCAAAAGTTAAAAGGTGCTTTACGTCCATAGTATTAGAATAACTTATGAATTGCATTGATATACGATTTTGAAGAAGTTGATCAAAGTACCTAATTCGAACCTTTTCAAACAACAAAACACGTTGCACGGTGAAGAGAACTCTTACTAAAAACAACAATCATTAAGTGATTTGTGTTATTATAATAGTGCAGTGTATGATACCGAACTCCAAATGGCTGATAAAGATAAATATTGTCCTTTGGCCAAGCGTCGAAGACAAATCAATTCACTAGATAAAAGACGTAATGAGATTAAAAGGTAAGAATTTTCCATAATGTTCTTTAAGCTAGTATCTTTATTGATATTGTTAATAGTAAACATTACATTTCTTAAAGTCTTTCTATTTCGAGTACATACCTATAGTTTACGAATATTTCTTAACCTACTTATAATTTTTTGTTTAACTACTTAAAATTAAACCGGGTGTAAATAGACTGTGTCAAAAGTCTCGCATTAACAAAATCCTAAGAAATACTCCAATGCAAAAAAATATTACTGGGAAACCATTGTTTTTGAAAAAACTTTAAATATATTTTTTTATGTATATGGCGCAAAATGTTTGTTCTTCTCTGTGACAAATGAATGCAAATATGAACAATATTTATTTCTTACGTTAAAACAAAGTAGTTAAAGACGCGATTTGCAAAAATACCTACTACTTACCAAAATCCCCGGAAAAGTGCGAATTAAACTCGCGTAGAGAGGGTTCCGTAAATACCGTAACGTACCGTAAATTCTTATAGGTTTATTAATATTTCTTTTTCAGGTCAGATTCGCCAGTAATTAAAGTCTCGAATGTCGATAAAGATGATGATACTTGTCGCCACAAAATGATTAAACCGTCAAAGAGGATTCAAGTTTTATCTGAAATCATAATTATGAAACCGGCCAGCCGAAACCCATCTGAGTCCCAAGCAGCAACGGAGCCCGTCTTGCTATCTGACCAGCGCGCCTCGTCGCCGACTCTCGCTTCAGCTCTTGTGGAAGCCTCGTCGTCTGCTGTTTGCAACCTACCTGCGTCCCAACCAGCAACTGAACACGTCTTGCCATCTGACCACCGCGCCTCGTCGCCGGCTCTCACCCCTGCTCCTATGGAAGCCACGTCGTCTGCTGTGTGCAACCTACCTGAGTTCCAACCAGCAACTGAACACGTCTTGCCATCTTACCAGCTCACCTCGTCACCGGCTCTCGCTTCTGGTCCTATGGAAGCCACGTCGTCTGCTGTGTGCAACCTACGTGAGCCCCAAACTGCAACTGAACACGTCTTGCCATCTGACCAGCGCGCTTCGTCGCCGGCTCTCACCCCTGCTCCTATGGAAGCCACGTCGTCTGCTGTGTGCAACCTACCTGAGTTCCAACCAGCAACTGAACACGTCTTGCCATCTTACCAGCTCACCTCGTCATTGGCTCCCGCTCCTGGTCCTATGGAAGCCACGTCGTCTGCTGTGCGCAACCTACCTGAGTCCCAGCTAGCTACTGAACACGTCTTGCCATCTGACCAGCGCGTCTTGTCGCCGGCTTACACCCTTGCTCCTGTGGAAGCCACGTCATCTGCTGTGTGCAACCTACCTGAGTCTCAGCCAGCTACTGAGCACGTCTTGAATGAATGGACACCCATTACTTCCGATTTAAAACACACGTCCAGTCAAAAGAGAAGAAGATGCAGAACAAAACTAAAGAAGGCATTTATCGATTTTGTTTCCGATACGGACGAACAAGACTTCTCCTCAGGAAGTTCAGATTTTTGGCATGGTAATGATGAATCTAGTTCTAGCGACGTCTCAGAAAAAGCAAATAAAAGAAAAAAGTTGCAAAAAAAGAACAGAAAAGGCAACAATCCAGCAGTAATAGAAGTAAAAAGTACAAAGATCTTATTTCACTATGTGAGAAAGGTATTATACCTAAAAGATTTCACAATGAGTATAGACAACTGCCTACATATTCAAGTGTTAAAGATAGATTAGCAGAAACTGATGAAGAAGATGATAAAGACGACGAATAATTTAAGTTTTTTTTGTTGATTATGGGTTGTTTTATAGTTATAAAAACTGATTGACAAACCAAAAATTAGTACCTATGTAGAAACCTAGACAAAAGGATTGTTCGGTTTGTAACAAAAGTTATATAATTTTTTGATTACTGACATACTTTTAATTTGAAGACTGATTGATAACTATGCTTTTAAAATGACAATTTTAGAGCAAACGAGGGCTGTTCATTCTTTTGCCACTTTGTAAAATTTTCTAGAATACTTTCAATATTCACTGAGTTGGTATAGAATGAACATTCATACGTTTGGTGTAGGTGAATCCTAGGATAATGATATTTTACTGTTACGTACCCTGAGCTATAAATTAATGCTTGTGTTTTTTTTTAATTTGTAAAATTTTGTTTTTCTAGTAATAATCTTTCTTTGCTAAACTTAGCAAAAAATATGCAAATACCAAATACCTAGATAAAGTAATTAGTAAAACCTGTTTTGTCGATAATCTTCTGGTCTCTGTGATTATACCTAAATCTACTCGTATCTAGACATGAGAACATTGAAACATATATTTTCATACAATAGTGATTATATCGTACATACTTACATACTGTATATCTTAATATTACAGTAGTGTTGGTCTAACGCAAACACTCCTCTAATATTGAGACGTACAAGAAAAAAAACTAGATAAAACCTATGCTGATGATAAACTATTCTAGCATGTTCACGATATTTTGAAATAAAAGAAGCTTATTGTTACTTGATATTATTATTTTATTTGTTAGTTATCCTTTTTAAATGTCATAACATCACATGTTATTTAAAATGACTTGTAGGCTATGTATGCAACACCGCCTTATCAACAAATAAAGTAAGTTCTTTAATTCAAAATTTAAGATTATAAATTTTTTAATTAGCTTTACACCCGAACAATATGTCTACATTTACTTTTGTTTTTAAGGCGTAGAGAATATTTTTTTCTCAAACGCGCTTTACGCCCATAATTAATCCGAGCCTCATAATAAAAATGAACGTAAAGAACATTTTTATGAATTTTCTTAGACGTAAGGCACATCTATTTTTTAAAATAACAAACTAGACTGAAAACCAAATATTTCATCTTTTACATCTTAAAATTTTAGGTATATTTTGTCTACATCACTTTTATATAACTTTAAAAACACAAGCGTAATGAATTTAAATCTTAAAAAAAAAACTTATTTTGGCTCTCCTGTAAAGTCGGGTTTTGTGCTTTACGTCAATTGAAATTACAAGTATCGATATATATTGTTAGATATCCTTATTTTATTTATTATATTTTACCTTTGAAACTATTTAAACTTAACACGGTTTTGAATGTCAGATGACGATTTATTTTTTTCTGCCAATGAATCTAGCACATCTTATCTTTCCCTTGATGACTCACAAGCTCAGGTAGACACCCTCCGGGACCAGATTAAATTAAATTTTCCCGATAGTAAGAATTTTAATGTCTGCCATATCAATGCCCAGAGTATACCCAGCCATTACGGAGATCTGCTTGACATATTTTCAGACAGTAACGTTCACGCAGTGTTGGTTTCTGAAACTTTCCTCAAACCCAACTTGGCCTCTACCAGTTATGGCCTGCTGGGATATATTCTTCTGCGTAACGACCGCATAGGCAAGGGATATGGGGGGGTAGCCGTTTATCTTAATAGCTGTATAAAATATAATATTTTGGCTGCTTCTGCTCCGCAATATTCACGGTCAATGGAATATCTCTTTCTCGAGGTCAAGCTGTTGGGAAATAAAGCTCTGTTGGGAGTTGTTTACTCTCCACCTACTGTTGACTTCTTTGCAGACCTGGAGTCTGTATTGGGCAATTATGTCACAGACTTTCAAAACATTATTATCATGGGTGATTTTAATGCTGATCTAATGAAGGTGGGGCCCCGGTCATCTAAGTTACGCACTATTGTCGAGTCAACAAACCTTTCAATACTTCCTCTTGACCCAACTCATTTTAATGATAACACTGATGATACGTGGCTCGATCTCATCATCGCTTCTTCGCCTGAGCGTGTCCTTAAACATGGCCAAGTTTCCGCTCCTGGTTTTTCGCACCATGATCTCATCTATCTGTCTTATAAAATAAAACCTCTGAAACGACAACCCCAAATGGCTACCCTACGGAATTTTTCAAAGCTTAACGTTGCTAAATTGCAACAGGATGCTTCCTCTCTTGACTGGGAACCGGTTCTCTTGGCATCGTCAGTGGACGAAAAATTATCTCAGTTCAATAGCACTATATTGAAGCTGTACGATGTCCATGCTCCGCTCCGGACAGTAAGGTTAAGGCGTCCTCCAGCTCCGTGGATAACTGAGATAGTCAGGGTCGCTATGAGCAGGAGAGACCGAGCTTTCAGGGTCTACAAGCGAAACCGAAGCGATGTCAACCGAGAATTGTTCAAAAAAGCCAGGAATCGCTGTAATCAAGTGGTAAGGGCTGCAAAACGACGATACTTTCACGACAATCTTGTAAACTCGTCCTTTTCTGACACGTGGAAGTTTTTGAATTCTATAGGCATTGGCAAATCCGATTCTGCAAATATCGAATGCACACACTCTCCAAATGACCTAAACAATCACTTTTCCACCACTCCTAAACTTCGCGATGATCTAAAAACGCAAACTATAAGTGCCTTGTCTTCAATGTCTCCACCACCTCATAGCACTTGCTTTAGTTTTTCTGCCGTCTCTTGCGAAGAGGTTCGTAAAATAATTTCTTCTATCAAGACTAAAGCTGTTGGCTGTGATGGGATTAGTAGAAGCCTGTTGCTGCCCATTCTTGATTTTGTTCTGACGATCATAACGCACATCATCAACTTTTCTCTAACCTCTGGAACATTCCCTTTACTTTGGCGCAAAGCTATTATTCGACCTATTCCAAAAATTTCTAGCCCCAGTCTTCTTAGCAATTACCGTCCCATTTCGATTCTTCCATTTCTCTCTAAAGCACTTGAAGCTGTTGTGCATAAACAACTTTCCCGGTATTTATTTTCTTTTAATCTTGTCAGTGAATTCCAATCGGGCTTTCGTCCTGGCCACAGTACCACCACTGCACTTCTCAAGGTGACTGAAGACATTAGAACTGGTCTTGACGTTTCCAAATTGACTCTTCTGGTTCTAGTGGACTTCTCCAACGCTTTCAACGTCGTGGACCATGACATCCTCTTAGCAATGCTCTCTCATTTACGCATCACCCCACATGAATTAAACTGGTTTTCGTCTTATCTTCGTGGACGGCAACAGGCTGTGCGTATTGGTCATACGATTTCTCAGTGGTGTAATCTGGATTCCGGAGTTCCACAAGGAGGTATATTATCCCCACTTCTATTTTCTATATTCATCAACTTTGTCACACTTAATCTCTGCAGCTCCTACCATCTGTATGCTGATGACCTTCAACTGTATGTACAGACTGACGCCAATGGCTTCGAGGATGCTGTTTGCCTACTGAATAACGATCTCCAACGTTTGCTCGAATGGTCTGACAGTTACGGTATTTCAGTAAATCCAGCTAAATGTCAGGCAATTGTGATAGGTACTCCGCGACAGCTGAGTCACCTCAGTACCGACGGTCCTACGTTAACCTATAACGGCACTAAAATCCCGTTCAGCCCCCATGTTAAGAACCTTGGCCTATACGTAGATAATAACCTTAGCTGGGACAAACAAATCAAGGAAACAAGCAGAAAAGTTGTCGCTACCTTACGCTCTCTGTATAGATTTAAAAACTTTCTCCCACTCAGCACCAAAATTTTACTAGTCCAAGCCCTTCTGATGCCTCATATTGACTATGCGGACGTTTGCTGTTCCAACCTGTCCCAGGCGCTTCTCGATAGGCTCGAACGCCTAGTCAATAGTTGCATTCGTTTCATTTTCGGTGTAAGAAAATTTGACCATATTTCTCCGTTCCGCTCTAAATTGAAATGGCTTAAAATCCGCCAGCGAAGAAATTCTCGAACGCTATGTTTACTGTTCAACGTACTTAAAAATCCCGATGCTCCTAAATATCTCAAGCGTAATTTTAAATATAGGGGTGAGTGCAGCTCACGTAACCAACGCTCAAATACTCTTTTAAAACTTTCCACTCCCCCTCATCTATCCACGCATGTGTCTAACTCCTTTACCTTAGCTGCTATAAGGTTATGGAACTCGCTTCCGAACAGAATCAAAATGTCCCCCAATAGGTTCTCCTTCAAAAAATCTATCCACAAGCTTTTCTTACAGACACCCTAACCAGTTTCAATTAGTGCTATTTAATCATTGGTCAGATTAGTCAGATCGTCGATCATATCATTCCGAGTTAATGTTTCGTCTTCCATTTGAGTACATAATATGTATTTATATATCATTGTATTTATGAATTTATATGTATATATTTGCTATTTTTATATGTAAGTAGGTACACATATATATATATTGTAATTTAGATAAGTAGGTATATATATTATATGAGTAAATTGTTTACTTTTATCTTACTGAAACTTAGTTTTACAAAACCCCGCCGTAAAGATTTCTGCTTCACCTAGTGGTTGACTGGTAGAGAATGCCTTTAGGCATTAAGTCCGCCAATTGTACTTTTCTTTGTGCAATAAAGATTAAATCAATAAAATAAATAAAACTATCCAACAGTGAAAATAGATTTAGTCTGTAAATACCTATGCAGCCAAGAAGATGCGTCAGCCAGGTAACCGCTCTGACTGGCTGGAAATGGAAGTGCATAACGAAATTGATCGCTACCCTCAGTTTAGGTAATAGTAATAATAATAATCTCATATCAACACATACTAAAAAATTAAGTAAATATACGGACCTTGCGATTAAACTCAAAAACCAATGGCGCGTACACAGCGTTAAAACTATCCCCATCATCATTTCTTCCACTGGTGTAATCACAAAGACTGCACAAAAGTCTGGAAGCACTTCAAATACACCCCCTGACTTACCTACTTATGCAGAAAGCAGCAATTCTGAACACCTGCAGAATCGTGCGGAAATTCCTTTCGCTCGAATAAAATTCTTTGTATTTTCATTTTGGCCACAAGCCTGCGTAAATGCTTAAAACCCCAAATAAATTGGGAGATTTAAACCTATATAAATATCAATAGTAATAGTAATATTTATTTGCTAGTCACATGGTAGTTACAGATGTTGTTTTACATATAAAACTACATTGCACACGTCACACCCCGTAGGGGCATCACAAAAAAAGAACGTCACACGCCTCATAAAGCTTAGCATTGACAACAAATAATATACAGAGGGAATTTTTTAACGCTACCTGGAGGGAAAGCACCGCACACACCGCAGACAGACAATTCCACTCAAAGGAAACACTCCTTCATCTCAAAAAAGAAACAGAACTGCATTCAGATTCTCGAAAATTCGCCCGCCACACATGGGAATCGAACCGGGCAAAATCCGAATGAACTTGACCAGCCTAGGGTTAAATCCAGATTTAAGAGATTGTTATTAGGCCTCTGGGCTGTTTCATAAAATACAAAGTAAAAAAACTGATCGGACTGGCCTGTTGGCGCAAAGGTCAAAGGTCGTAGGTACGATCCCCACCCTGCAGCCCTGGACAAACATTCATATGATGAACATTTGTATTTGTTATGTGTCTGGGTATACATTTTTAGCATGTTTATCAAATAAAAGCTTTGCTTAGTTTTGCGGTTTGATGACCCCAGATATATTTATTTTATTAAGGCACAGATTTTTATCAGCCCCTGTCAACACACGCATACAAAACATTTGCTCCTACTTTTTATCGCACATCATCACAGTAAATCCATTAGGCGTTTTGACATTATGGATTTTGACTATCTAACTAATGGATTACTAAGCCTTTTGCTGATTTCCTGTTAAATGGAAAATAGTACAGTCAACAGCAAAAGTAAATGATGATTGAATGATTGAACAAACTTCCAATTTGTTTTTAAACAAAACACAAGCTCATATCCATCGTAATGAAATAAATGTCGCAATTATATTCTTAGTGGTTTATTAGGCTTTACAGTTTATGTAATGCCAATAAACAATCAAATTTAATTGTTAATTGTTATTTTTTTGTTTGTTTTTTTATTTGATTTCATTTAATCATCAATTTTGGTACGTTAAATTATCACTTACTTCTGCTCTTGACTGTACACGCCAAATTGCTTAACTAAGTATCATTAAAAGCAGACCATCCAATTGAAGGTGTTTTAACTGATAATTAAAATTCACCTGTACCTACCCTGAACTTGGAACTTGGATGGAAACCCAGAGGCAACTTTGACCTTTGAGCCTCTCCAATTGCGTAGAGACATTGCCAGGCTAAGTGTTCTCTACTTCTCTATCGCTTCTACAATGGGGAAAGGTCTGACGAGTTATTCCACCCTCACCTTTCCACTCCCGTACCACGCGTGCTGGACTACGGCGTCATCCACACACAATCAGCATTTGTTGGCCCGAACTAAAAGGTTCGGTGACTCGTTCCTTTGTCGTACCATCCAGACGTGGAACGCTCTTCCAGCACATGTGTTTCCTTCCTCGTATAGTCCCGGGTTCTTCAAGCGGGGCGTGAAAAGGCATTTCTGCAGGCCTTCAAGGTGAGGATGGCCAGCCTAGTGATTCGTTTGAATGACTGGGCTTGTCAGCCTCGTATCTGGACCTCACGACCGCTTTTCATCAGGTGGAGTGAGGTCATCTTGACGGGTAATATAAAAAAAAGAACTATGATATAAGTATGTCGGAGTAGGGAATTGCCTATGTACTAGGTAAGTACCCACATAAGTTTTATGTTATGGAGATAATCAAGTTAACTGCCTGTACTATTTTGTCTTAAGACACTTTTAAAATTGAGAAGACAAAAACGTGAATGCACATGATTCCTATCTGTTTTAAAGGCCACAGACTCGGAGTCAGGGACTGCGGGGCAGCGGCGCAGAACAGGAGCGGCACGTTTCCTTCAATGCATGCACAGAAATGGCACTGGTCTCGAAGGCAGCGGCCACCGCCAATCATTGGCTTCGTGTCCGCGCCCAAAGGGTTTCAAGAGAAAAAAGAAACCCATTTAGGATCCCGTTGTTGTCCGTCTCTCTGTCAAGACCCAATACCCTTTTTCTCAGTAACGCGTAAAGGTGTCAAGTTGAGTTAATATCATATACTCAGGTCAGAAGTCTAGGAGCATAAAATAAAATACTACAAATGAACAACAAAAATTTGAAGTCAATTAAATTAAAAGATGTGGCCATGGATGCTTCTTCATGTGCGAATAAATGAATTATCTTATCTTATCTTATCCCGTTATGCCCTACAATTTTGGCAGTAGCGGGGGAATCAAATAGGTAAATAGGGGACTTTCTGTTGACCTAAAATCATGAAATGTAATTTAGGAAGAAGAAAATGTCTTATTAAAGCACGAGTTGAAGTAAACTTCAAAATTTTGTAGTCAAAAGCATAAATTTCTATACGTTTCAAGGCTTAAAAAATACCTCAGCACCGGGGTGTTAGCCGCGGGGCTTTCACCCCATTGCACGGTGCGCCCGTCTGGGGGTGTGCCTAGTATACCGGTACGCCCCGCAGCGTGAGGAGGCTCGGCACGTAGGCCGGGCCTACCGCTGGGGCGACGTGGTAATCCGCAAGGCTCCATGTCGCCCTATTCCAAAGCGGTGAGGGTATACCCGGGTGTTTTTTAGTGGGTATGCCGCCGGCTCCACCGGCGGAGAGTCCCACACTCCCCCACTGCCCCAACCAGGCAGTGGGATAGTGCGTAAGGCATTTCTCACCCGGAAATCCAAAAAAAAAAGGCTTAAAAAATACCTGAGCAACAAACATCTATACGAGAGTTCGTTCTGACTCTTTGTTAACTTGTATGGCTGTTTAAGGCTTGTCTTTGGCTCAGATATTTTTGGAGCCTTAGAAACGTATGGATTGTATGCTTTTGACTGTACGTACCTAACAAAACAACTGTTGATCTACAATTTTAGTTATTCTAGTAGAGTGTATGGAAATCTTGTAAGCAAGTTTAACCACAGATAATTGGTTTGACTCACTTTAGGCCGGCTTTTTCTATACTACGCGGTGACAATCAAGGGGCATCACTCGCGCGTTGTCGACCCTGCAAAAACCTTTTCAAACCCCTATTATAGAACTTCATACTACTTCATACTCATTGGGAAAACCTCGGCAGGCTCATTCCACAATTTAAGCATCCTCGGAAGGAAACATCTCTGAAACCGAACTGTACGAGACCATTGCGGATTCAGAGTGTGAGGATGAACTCCCTGTCGGTGGCCAGCGGTGTGATGGTCAAAACTAGCCGTGGGTATCATATCAAATTGCTCTTCCGAACAAAACCCGTTGTACAAGCGGCAGAACACACATAGGGAGGCTTTAGGGGGCTTTTATTCGGTTTCTTAACGAGTACAGGTACTATTTTTTATTTTTTTATGTATTATGGAGCAAACGAGCTGGAAGGTCATCTGATGGAAAGTGATCACCTCCGCCCATGGACAACTGCAACACCTGAGGTGTCACCGATGCGTTGCTTGCCTTTTAAATGGGAATACGCTCTATTCTTGAAGGCTCCTTAGTCATATTCCTTTTTAATTACCGCCGCAGGAATATTTCTTAGATGTAGGTACGCGGAACTTTCGCATTTATAATATTAGTAGGATAGTAGGATAATTATATTATCTAGTATCTTTATATTTGCGTGAAGATTTGCTTACAACCTTTAGTTGTACTTTATATTATTACTGCATAAATGTTGCACGGGAGTAGAGCTACTGTATCTTGACTTCATGACGGCTCTATCGATGCTCAACCGCGATAATTTAGTAGATCGCTACAAAAGGCTCTCTGGGGCAAATCTCCCTAAATTTCGTGTGATGTCATTGCCCGTAGGGGAAGAGTGGCATAAAACAGCCATGTTTTGAAAGAGCCACTACTCATTAAAGTCGTAGCTTTAGTGGTTTTTATAATTAAAAGTGTCCTATGTTTGTCGATTCTAGCTATCATCCAGGAATAGTTATTCTATTAGTTATGACTAAAAAGGTTCAGTCTGTTCATAAAAACTACCTCTGTAATTGGGCTATCCTGTATATCAAATAGTTATTGCTAATCAAGGTTCAAACTCAATATTTACTGATACTTAATACTTTCTCAAAGTGACATAATATTGATGAATACTTAACAATAGGGTAGCTTACCAGATGATTGAAGTTTTCTCAGGAATTTGAAAATGAGAAACTGTAAATATGGAAATAAAATATTTATTAATTTATCTGTCATTATAGTTACAAAGTCCTTAAACTGGTTAAGAGTTAGATACTTGTATTACCCCACTTGTGTCTAAGGACATTCTATTAGAGGAGCCATATGGCAAGTCATCTTCATCCAGAGCCTCCCTCATGCGTCTTTTATATATTTCACTGTCGGGGTTATTTTCCTGGTTCCTACATCTGTCTAGTTTCTTTTCTATAGTCCTCACTTTCTCCCTAGCTGGACTTTCCACCATTTTCACCAACGACCGAATTTTACGCACAGCTTCAATCAATATGGCAAGCTTATCATGACCTGCATCTCTAAATAGCATATCTGTAACATATTTATCCAAATTTTCTTGTTCTTTACTTGCGGCGTGCAGAACAGCAGCTAGCGCTATCTGAGATGGCGCATACAGCAGACAGGCGTCCGTCAAGAACACCTTTTCAAGGAACTCATCAATGCCACCTCTTAAACGTTCTGGATTTGCAAGACTGCAGCGAGTCTTGATATCAATGAGGAATCCTTCAACAGGCCTGAACGGGTTGTGAATAGTCAAATGGTAGTTCAATTGCTGCATTAGGAGTAACTCATTGTTCAATATGATGTCAGACGCTTTCTCTCTGTCTCCTTTGATATTAGCGACAAATTGACCAATGGACACATTAAATTCTTCAACTTTACATGCTAAATATACACAAGTAGCCAGAATCTCTTTCGGGTGATAATCCATAGACGAATTGTACAAGTAAAATCGTTTGAAATAATGAAATGCAGTACCAACCACTCCTTTTGGCATTGGAGGGCTGAATCTTTTACAAAACTCCTTGAGATGTAGTTCGTACTGTTTCAGAAGAAGCCTCTCCTCGTCAGGTTTGAGGAAAAAATTATACCGTTGATATTCGTCAATATGAGCCCCCTGTTTCGAAATAAACTGTAAGTTATGTTTTTCACGGAGACAAACCAGTTCATTCTCGTCACTAAAAGTCCAAAACTTTCTCTGGGAACTCGTGGAAAACATGTTTTTCTGTTGGTTGAGCCAGTCAACAAGTAGTTTTCAAAACAGAATCGCAAAAACGGACAAAATTCAGATAGAAAACACAACTAAAAAAACGAGTGAGAATTCGTTCATTGACTTAATGACTTTTCTTTTTTTTAATTGAACTATGTTAAAACTAGGTTTCCGAATCGAAGGGACACTAAAGCTACAGTTACACATGCTCATTACTAGCACGAAAGCATGCCACTATTGTGCAAAATTGCTACTTAGTAGCATGTGTGTCGAAACCTTGCTAATAATGGCTACTTTCGAGTATGCTCAAAAATCGACAGCCGTGCGATTTTCGAGCATGCTACCTGCAGCGCGGGTGGAAGGGGCCGTGCTTTTAGCACGTGTGAACAGGTTTGCTTATTGAGCATGCTACAAGGCTAGGATCCATTGAGAACTGGTATAGAGACGTCAGTGTCGGTTTAATTTATATAGCGAGGTTTTAGTATCTATACATATTATAAAAAGGAAATGTTTGTTTGTTCGTATTAAATGGGCTCCGAATCTACTGGATCGATTTTAAAAATTCTTTCATCATTAGAAAGCTCACCGTCAGGGGCCGTATTACCATCTCTTATAGCCAGTCATGTTAGTTTCCTAAACTGAGGGTAGCGAGCAATTTCGTCAGTAAATATCTGGCCTAGGGGATGCATTTCATTGATAGGTAACCGATGACTGGCTGAAAATGAAAGAAATCATCTAGGAAATCCCCGCTACGCTCAGCTTAGGAAATTAAATTGACTGGCTATATGAGATGGTAACACGGCCCCAGGTAGTGACTTAAGCTATATGTTTCTTTTTAATTTAAGCTATATGCCATATATTTGATAGTATCGATAGGTGTCGATAGTCATAAATAGTATTGATAATACCAACTTTAATGGCGCTATACTATCGATAGTATCTAATAAGGTCAATTGTATTGCTTAATTCTCACTATCGATAGAATCGTCACGGATCGATAGTTTCAATAAGACTATCGATAGCATGGCTGATTTTCAAGGTCAACTATCGCTATCGCAACAACATTATTTCGAAACTGTGCATGCATGTTCAAGCCTTTGCTTTTAGCGCGCTCATTTAGAAGCATGCTAATAAAAAGCGAGTGTGTCAGTAGATGAGCATGCTCGTTTGTAGCATACTTATCAGCATGCTATAAACGAGCATGTGTAACTGTAGCTTAAGTTATTTTGCTGAACTTTTATCACAATATTTTGTACTGCCATATTTAATACTTACTTATTTAAATATTGCAAGTGACTTCTGCAAGCAGCAAGAGCAAATTGTTTCTGGTATTTTTAATTTTTAATAGAAATTGAACGTCTAAACATTAATTCGGACTGGAAATATTATGTCAGTTACGATTCGTTTTAGGCAATTGGCATAGAAAAATTTCTAACTAAGTTCCAATTACTACAAAACAAAGAACTTAGAGAAGGCATTTATCGAAAGCCATTTTTATCGAGTAGAATTATAGTAAAAAATCGAACTCTGAGTCCGAGAGCCACGTGCATTGTGTAACAAACACTTCAATCGAAAACCATATAAACAAAAAGAATTTGCATTATTCGAACACCGTAACGGAACGTTAGGCTATATCTCTCTGTCACACTTACAATAGCTACATATCACCATTTCATTTTCCACTTGATTGAATCATCGGTCTTTTTTCATTTATCTGTGCAGGGTTGCCAACTCAGCACTATCGGTGCTAGATCTGGCACTATTTTGATGTCTCTAGCACTGAAATTTTATGAACTGCACGCACCTAGCACTCAATCCAGCACTAAATAACCAGCTATCTTCCTTACTAATTCAAATGAAAAAGGTCAGCTCAAGCTGGATATAGATAAGTGTTATTGAGCTAGATCCATCCAAACAACAGTAGTGCAGGGAAGATGATAGGAAAACTATGATTCAAAGCGGATTTTTATGTAATATCTCATTTTGTATTTTTTTACATACATTCATACCATCACGACATTATCCCAAACGAGGTAGTCAGAGGCAAGTGACTGTTGCCGTCATGGTGAACGGAACACTCAGAAGCCCACTTTTTACCAATGGTATTAGAATTAGAACCCAACGTGGTAGGTGGTGAGCCTACCGCCGCTATCCGGGTTGTATTTTTTTATTATAGATCTATAATTTAGACAGTTTAAGAAATATTCGGTGATTTATTATTTTATTTCACATGTTTAGCACTATTTTTTGAAATTCATAGCAATCTATCTAGCACTTTTTGGGGTATCATTCAGCAAGTAGTGCAGAGTTGGCAACCCTGAATCTGTGATTATCGGAACGGACGGAGTGTTGACTGACTGATCGTCGTAAATTTTATGAAATAAATTATTTTTGTAACTAAATCAGTTCTTACTAGCTATTGTTTTTACAAAATCCAAAGATGTCACGACCGGGGGATAGACCTAATCAAGCACAAACGTATAAACTTGTAGTGGTCGGCGGTGGTGGTGTCGGGAAAAGTGCAATTACAATACAATTTATTCAGGTATTTATCTTTGAAATCAATTGATGATACGCCTACGGATCAGATGTTACATTGTTTCAAGATTTCCCTATATTTTTATGCCGTTAGTGCTCGTGTAATGGCTACAATTGTGCATTAATTAGCCTCAGTTTTAGAAGTGTTTGTTCACGCTTATAAATAGTTGTTCTAAGAACAGTATAATGTCAAGGCTGAAGCTGGAGCCGCCGCCGCCCACCGTATTGACCAGCTGGGCCTGTAATTCCCATAATTTTGTTGCAGAGTTACTTTGTGACTGACTATGACCCGACTATTGAAGACAGCTACACAAAGCAGTGTGTCATTGATGATGTACCGGCCAAGTTGGACAGTGAGTACTTGTTGAATCATCTATGTTGCTGCAGAAGGTCAGCCTTCAATGTCAGCCTACAAGAATTGCCACTGATTTGTCAAAGATTGTCAAGGTTCATTAAAATCAATGTCAAGGCTACATTATTACTCACACTGTTACTGGGAGTAATCAGGGATGAAAACATTTGTGCTGATCCCCAATTTATCTACTAATTCCTTACCCCTTATACTGCAATCTGCTAATTATTGTCATACTGTTTCAAATGAATGACCATAAATATAATTTATAGTATTACTATGACAGTGACAAAGAATTTAGTAATTTCAAATAATTGAACCACTTACCTATACTTTTTTAATTTGGAAATTATGTTATCTATCCTTCATTTATAGAGTTTTATTTTACTGCAAAACACATGTTATTTTTTGTATGAAAGATTAATGTATGATTTTCAGTTCATACAGTAGATATTTTCAGTTATGATTTTTATGTAAAAGTAAACAAAACTGCTATTTTTTATGTTATTTTCATCACAGTACTGGACACAGCCGGTCAAGAAGAGTTCAGTGCGATGCGTGAACAGTACATGCGGTCGGGTGAAGGCTTTCTCCTGGTATTCTCGGTGGCTGACCGTGCCAGTTTCGATGAGCTGTATAAGTTTCACAAACAGATTCTCCGGGTGAAGGATCGAGATGAATTCCCAATGCTTATAGTGGGAAATAAGGCTGATCTGGAGATGCAGAGAGTGGTAAGTAATAGTAGTAGAAGTTTAGATAGATATGTAAATGTTACCGGCAAAGCCGGCAATGTGTATAATCCAGCATTGTATACAATGTCGAGGCATTATATACAATGTCGGATATAGGGACAAATCAGTTGAAAAGTCTGTATTTTTGTATGAAAGCTTCAAAATAATATTGATTAAAAAAAACAAATTTTCACTCACACAGTTACTACATCACTTATTGAGTATGCCATATGATTTTGTAAGTCATTTGATAATCATCCTGTATATTAATTAAGAGAGAATAATTGGTTGAAAGAGGTTTAAAGCAGAGAAACTGAAATTTGTCATTGTCCCAAGGAAACACAGGAAATAATACACTGGAAACTTGATGAGTAATTTGTTGGCATGATGCTGTGCAAATATTATTGTTGACTTTGGGTTTACCCCTATTAATCCAGTGACAAATGAAATAGTACTATTAAGAAGAAACAGAAGTGCCGTTTTTTTAATCAAAACTAGTCCCCTGTTTCCTCTTCGGATATTGCTAGTAGGGGAATATTTTTTCGAAAAACCTATTGCCACCATTAGCATGTCCCTATGTTTTCCCGTTTATTATAAGTTATTATAAGAGAAAAAATTGGTGAGATTTTCCGCTGTGTTCAAACATCCAGAAAACTAATTTGACTAGTTTCTAAGAAAAAGGAAAACATGGAACAAGGCCGAAGTCATTCTTTAATTCCTAATGAAAAAAAAGTAACATAATGTGTTATCTTTTCGAATAGGCGTTTATCCGTGAGCCCCGGCAGCCCCTACCCCCTGCCCCCCTAGGATGAGTGCGATTTCAAAAAATGTAGTACCCCAGGGCCTGGAGGGTACCTGCTCTATTGAAGTAGGAGAATCCCTCCCTGTGCTCAACCACTCAGGCAAACCCCCGTCGTATTCTGGGGTGGGCAAAAATCGCGAAATACTGCCAATAAAAAGAAGAGCAAACCAACTCCGGCATCTGTTTTACTTAATGTGGACTTCTGCAATTTAAGGGGAGTTCACTCCAACCTTGCTGCCGTCCACCACCATCTTGAGACGGCCAGGCCTTGTTTGCTGCTTCTTCTGACGGAGACCCAGATTTCCACCCCTCTAGATACATCATATCTTCACTATCCCGGCTATAAATTCATACATTACTTTGGGCCACGTGCCGGGAAACTAGAGTGCTAAAAGCAAAGCAGCAGCAAAGCAGTATTTCCTGCCGTCTCAGTGCCTTCAACTTTACATGGCACAAGTTAGCAACAGACCGCAAAAGATTTTACAAATATATATTTTTCAATTCTCTCGCCTTAGGAGGAGATACTCGTAAGATACTCGTAATATGTGGCAGTTACCGTATTGACTCTTTAGCCGTGAATAAAATATCCTTCTGACCTGACAAAATATGAGATCTGATCTAGCTGGTTCCCTTTAATTACTTTGAATACAAGGGAAGCCGTCGCTCGTTTGCCGGCCGGCAGCGCGGTGTGCGTAACAAAAGGCGTAGGAATAGTATAAATATACGAAGGCAATTTACAAAATTTCGCATACATACAATGTTTGTATGAAAGTAATAATCTAGAGCTTTTGCTAGAGAATAACATTAATGTCTACGAATGTTTTACTCGAGTTTCCATGTAATGTAACGTTTTTACTTGGTTTTCAAAATCAAATTGTAATAAACCATTGATCTTAAAAACGACGAATGCTTAATGTTCTGATACAATACAATTGAATGCTCAAATCCACTTGGAGCAAGAATTTGTATGCCATTACGATATCAAAATCATCCGGTGTCCATAAAACTTATGTAAAGGAGGAATTTATCTCTGCAGGTCACGCTGGAAGAGGCGCAGGCGCTGTCGCAGCAGCTGAAGGTTCCGTACATCCAGTGCAGTGCGAAGGCACGCATGAACGTTGATCAGGTATGGAAGACAGGTCGACCTTTAGTGCAGTTACAGACAAGTATGTAATAAGCGCGTATGAACTCGTATGGGCGTGGGACATGAAACTGGTATAATCTTTGACGCACTTGTAAGCTCGTATAAGCGCGAGCCGCTTACTGACACCACTAGCACACCGCAAGCCAGGTTGGTCCAGGTGGACCCCAAGGGGTCCACGGAAGACTCGACGGGGGTCTATGTAGGCGTTACATTTTTTTAGAGTTTTGGGAATATGGTATAAAATGTAGCTGCAGGGGGTCCACCGGAACCAGGTAAATTTTGAAAGTGGTTTATGCGAAAAAAAGTTTGGGAACCTCTGCTGTAAACCAATATGACGTTTTGAAATTTCGTTACGCTTCTTAAAACGTACACCCATTAAGGTTAGAGAGCGCAAACTAGAGGAGATTGCGGTCACCTACTCTGCCACTCACTTCCCCGCGTACCCCCCATCGTTGCCCCGTGCAAGTGCATGAGTCGGACGACTGTTATTAGTATTAAGACTGCTACTGGGGTGGCCAGTGTTCAGCTTTTTTAATCCATCTATTAATAACGTATTTTATAGTACCCAAGAAGGCTAGAAACTAAGGAGAGATAACTCCCTGGAAAGGGTTGGACTAAATCCGTATCCCACAGTGACGCATGCGCATTACGCTTCTTTGCCGCGATCCTCGCGAAGTGTCAAAATGATCCTCGCGAAGTGTCAAAATTGGTCAACACAACCTCGAAAAACAACAACTGTCGCAAGTGACACCGTTCAAAACAAAACCATGTGACCATGAAATGACAAATAGCTGCCGCTGCACATGCGCAATACAGCGTTTTGCCCGGCACAGAGTATACGACTTTCGGCCCTCGAAAGCTTACCCCCACTTCGGGAGTTATCTCTCCTTAGTCTCTAGCCTTCTTGATAGTACCAAATACCTATTTACAATACCGATAATATACCCGTTCAGCGCATTGGTACAGTCGACAGCAATTAGCACAGAAGTGATAATTTAACGTGCCATAATTTATGATTTTACGAAAACTATGAAACATACGAGTATTAAATAACAGAGAATATAAATGAGATATTGCATTCATTATAGTAGCTAGAATATATTAGGGACACATTTGTATGCAGCTTTCATTCATGAAGCGATTTGGAAGTTGGTCCAATCATCATTTACTTTTGCTATTGACTGTGCGAACGCCGGTTAAGACGCAAAGGGTAGCGTGTTGATTCCCGCATCGGCACATGATGAGGGATGTTGTTGGATCTGGGTATTCGTGGTAAATTCGACAAGGGAAAACTTATTACGACACGATTAGCGTAGCAAGGTTTCACAGCTTGACTGGGTCCGGGTCTAGGTGTGCTGGGAGACACCGCTGGCTTATTCCCCTTTGTGGTACCGCGTTACATAGTTATATTTATTCCTACTTCGAGACAATGACAAGTGGCGTGTTGTCTGGCGCATATGTATTTATTTGCAATGTATTTAATGTTGTGTCAATTTATTCTGTAGGCGTTTACGACAACTCTTTTTATTCCTTCAGACTTTCCACGAGCTGGTGCGTATTGTCCGAAGGTTTCAGGAGACGGAGAGGATAAACGTCAAATCAGAGTACAGGAGCGGCAAGAAGAGAACCTGCGCCATCTTGTAACAGCAGCGCTGGAAGTTCGACGCCCGACGGGGCCGGTGAGGCTGCCTTAATCCGACTGTTTAAAAACTGGTTATTTGAAGTGGAGATGAGCTGGTATCTTGTGGTGGCTTTGCTTTGTTAAGCAGGGTTCACACTGGTGGGTTACCACCACACCGAGAAAATCGTTTTTTTTATTTACATTCTAACAAAAGGCACACATAAAATGTGTTCAATTTGGCCTTAATATCGGGAGTGAATGCTCGTATTCGGTCGCCAGTGATGTGAGTTTACTCATATTCATATTGATACTGACCGGCATAAATTTCCAAAACATCATTCGTGTGAATTGTGTTATAACTAATTTATTACTTTAAAAATCTCGAGCGAAGCAACCACAAAAATTAGGTGTAATAACACAACAGAACATACAAAAATATATTAACAGTAAAGTAAAAATCATAATCTTAGTTAAGAGATTCAGTATTCTTTCCTTTTTATTTTAAGGCAGCCTCTCATCGTTTTAAAGTGTTGAGATAGACCAATAATTCATTTGAACCTGGTATCTCATATTTGAACGTCATATTTCTATCAAAATATTTATTTATGCTAGTTTAAGTTGCAAGTCTTGAAAATGGGCATTTTTATTTATAACACAAAACCCTGGAGTCAGAAGGAATAAATAACCTTATTTATAGTATTCTTCGACTCCATTAAATTTGAAATTGAATTGGACTCTGTACTCCATTGAATCAAATTCGTACACTGCCTATCTGAGTTGTATCTCAAAAAATACTGCCCATTTTCTCAGTGAAAAAGTACTATACTGTAAGAGATATATTTTTCGATATTTTTTGTTCTTAGGCCTTTCGTGATAAGGTATTTATTTTTATTACTTTTCTCTAGGTTGTTTTAGTTTTCTTCAACTGTTATTGATATGCGATTCTTTTGTACTGTTCTCCTACTGAACTCTCCCTTTCTCACCTTAGTTATAATGACACATAATAGCTGCTGTGAGGAATCTCCCAATCTTCACAGCAATTACCACTACTGTAAACACTGACATAGAATGTCATGAAACGAGCAACGTCATTCTTATTTACTCATTGCTAATGATTAATGCATAAAATTAGCACCAGCATTTCACTTTGACAGTTGTTAGGCCGCTTTCATACCGAGCACACAAATAATACGATCTCTTACGCTCTGTCAATACACACGATTTGTAAAAACGCTTAGTTGAATGACTTTTTATTAGCTAAGTAGAAAAGGAGAGAGATTTCAAAGTTTACTTTGGAACCTGGTGTATGTACATGAATTGACACCATTGTTTAAGAGCGGTTCATGCCATTATTTCAAATTAACTAATTATGAAATAAAATGTAACGAGATTAAAAATGTGAAAAGTGGAAATTGTGATTGTTTCTTATAATTTTAATACGACCATTGAAGAATACACTTAAACGCATCATAAATGTAAAGGTTTTTACAATACGATCGACTACTCTTGTGCCATATTTTATCCATTATTTATAATCTCAACACTTGAGTCGTGCCTGAAACATCATGTTTCACATCATCATCCGTGCGGTCTATCCCGGGATATACATCATGATTCACAATGCGCATTTAAAAACAATAATTGTTTGTTAAAAAAAGGTGCTTTATAGGACAGAATTTAGTTAAATGATTGTTTGAAGATTTTGTTTACACATTTGAAACTCTCAATGCAGATGAAACATCGCTAAGTGACCTTTAAACCAAAACATGAAATTGGGTGAGTAAGACCCACTTTCAGATTGTACAAAGGCGTTCACATTAACTTTCACAAAACCATTGTAAAATGGGTCTAATGTCAGCAGCATAAGGTGCCCCTATGTAAAGGTTGATGTGAACGCCTCTGTACACGTTTATGATTCGAAAAAATAATACGCACAATTTACTTATTTCTATCAAAAATGTCTTCGTTCAAACTGATTTCCCACTTTAACGTCCATTTTAAATGTCACGACAAAGTATCAAATACGATTCCTTGGAGTATAGCAATACATCTACAATTTTTGGCATAATCCTTCCCCTAGTAGACAATCTGTCTTGTTGAACTTTACAACTCTGAAATGAAGTTCAAAAATGTGAGGGAATTTGTCAGTTTGTACTTGTAAGAAAACGTTATTTGACAAGTATTGTTTTTCCACAAAAGTATAAAAAAACTTAAATTCATTATTTTAGGTTAACCTTTTTAACTTTAACCATTTTCTGAAATCTTAGTCTAGAAGCCAAATACTAATTTGTATTTTTGTCGTTTGTTTAATGTCTAATATTAATTAGTTTAGCGCTAGTTTTGCACGGGAGATTATATCATTTGTTTAGAACGGGTTTTATTCTTTAGTATTCAAAAAACCTTAATTTTATGATCAAATATGAAATGAACATCTTGAATTCTGCTTATAACCAACCAAATTGAGTCGATTGGTCATTCCTGAAAGTGTTTTAAAAAGGTGAGGCGGTTAATTTTGAACCTGCGAAGAGCAAAAAAATAATTATTCACGAATTGACCAATTTAACACTTTCTATATGAATGATATATTAGCCTAAAGTGGGAGGCACTATAATTTTAACACACTTGTATTCATTATGAGACCGCGACGGTCCGATAGTGGGAGGTGCGTAGGCAATTTTATATGTTATTTTATAGGAAGAGATATACTATATATTTTTTATAATCTAGTATTGGTTTTCACGCATTTTTTGCTAAGCGAAAACATATGTTGATGCACAGGTGTTTTGATAAATGTTTACAATTATTTAGTATTGTGTTAGCTTTAGTGGTTGGAGAGGTTACTTTGTATAAGCTTTGGATATCGTTTAAGCGTAGACAAACTTAGTCAGTTATGAGTATGTATCATACTTAAAGTTGAAGATTTTATCTAGATTTAGTAAACTGGTATAGCAGTGTCTGATATCAAGAATGCATGTTCTTTTTTTGAAACATTTGTAGAACTTTTGAACTACAATCTAAATAGGAAATAAAATCTAACGCAATAACACTATTAACAACGAACAGTCATTAAAATGTATATGAGATTCATCTGAAATATCTGATAGATGTTTTATAATAGTTTGTTTAACTACTAAAAAAACAAATTCTGTTGATTACGTTCCATACAATGAACAATCTTAACTTTGTGAGCCGCTAAGTTTGTCTATTTTTAAGCAATTTTTGGAGATGTATATTTAACTCTTGTTTGTTAACAAACGATTAGTTGCTAACAGTATTCGATATTGTGTTGTGAGTTACAAACAGTGCCTTTTGTACTTGTAGGGATATACATAACTCACATATAGGTACATTAACTGTTAGGTTATGTGCAATACGACATATACACCCAATTCCAGAAACGTCACTCAAAGGTCAGCCCTGACTGGTATAGCTGTTACTATAACAACATCCGTTTCTGAAGCGCTCAACTCAAGAGTTACGATTCAGAATTCGGGGTTAGTATGAGAATAACGGAAGCAACATATTAAAGAGCCTGATCTTACAATATTTACTTATTAAATATGTACTAAAAAGTGCCTTTTGAGACCTTTAGGTGCCTTTAAATAGAATGTTGATCTTCAAAAAAATATGCCAAGAAAACATGTTTTTGTCCCAATTCTCAAAATCGAACCTAAAAAGTAAGACAATTTTTTATACCATTCTTATCCCTTGAAGGATCGGACAGGGGTTGTTATAGTAAATGTTGTAGGTCGGTCTCTAACCCCTTTATTCATAAAAACTTGCTTCAAGACCACTTTACCATAGTGAAAACAGTGCTATAAGACTGTTTTATCTTTTATGAATAAGGGGGTAAGTCTCTAACTAATATTTGGTCACGTGTTGTACATAATTGTAAGTAGAAAGATAATACAGTTGCACCATGGGCGTAATATGTTGTAATTTTGCCAATATTTGGTTGTGAACGGTAAACCCCTGAAAGTAGTGAAGCTATCACAATAAGCCTAAGATGCCTATACCATTGGTTTTCAACGCCAAATAAATTTTAAAATAAGGGGTGTATAGTATGAATAATTTTACAATCACGAGATCACAAAACCACAAGACTTATATCTCGCAATCCGCATGAACATCATTTAATAAAGGACTACATTTTTACCGTTCACACCATCTCATGATATTCTATAGAACCATGGCCGTTCAACGAATGAATCGCATATTGTAAGTGCTAACTTTTATCACGTAGCCGTAAGGTTATTTATTCAATGTATGAAGAACGCCATCTGTCCACCATTGAAATAAAGCGGCTAGTACAGTCAGTGACGAAAGTGCTATTATAAATATCCTTTGCTTGAATAATTTATTTGAAAGTTTCTAAGCCTTCTAAGGCAATACGTACTGAAATCAGTAATTATAGTTATTGTTAGATGGCGAAAGTCACCCATATTGGGAAATAAATTCAACTTCTCCTAAACTGACTGATTTTATATTTAACATTGAACGTATTTCCACACGTCAGTACTTTGCCTAAGCCAGTAAAACTGGCTGGTTAACAATATCTGTAAGGGTGAGAACGATGTAAATATTTTTGTTGCTGACTGTACTGATAACTGGGTGCAATAATATAAGTGAAGCTTTAACAAGGGCACAATGCCCGTAACTGACTAAATGTACTGTTCTCCAGCTAATTTAATTGTATTGTATATTAAACGCATTGTAACAAAATCAGTTTTTTTTTAACTAGCTGTTCGTCAGCGGCTTCGCCCGCGTTAACTATTTCTCCCGTCAAATAAGCCAAAATAAAAAAAATACGTATACCCTATGTCACCCCCCTGATAATGTAACTTCATATTGGTGAAATTATTTTATAAAATCGGTCCTGTAGTTTCGGAGCCTATTCATTTGTATGTTCTATGTTTATTCATATTTAATAGGTTTTCGTTTTTGTGCTCCGGCACACACTGGATTTCAAGGTTGCACGCGCGTGATTGAAGATCTAATAATGTAAGCTTACTTCTATGTCCGTCAATTCTTCATTCAGCTTTGAATCTGCAGTCAAACGCTCCCGAGTCGCTCTAGTGCTTACTAGTGCCAGAACCGTCTTTGACCTATTTGATGCCCTAGCCCTGGGCCCGGGGCCCTTTGGAGTTAAATGCTTCAGTCCTGAAACCACATCTCAGTAATCTTCTTCTTTCTAAAGCACAGTACGATGGGAGGGTTTGTTTAACGCTACCGTACTAACATTCTAATATTACGCACATTTTTTTGGTTCTAATTGAGTTTGTCCGTAGACTTTTCTAACTGCTTCAAATGTGAACAAGAATGGCTTGAATTTAGCCTACGATCCAAGCAATCACAGGTGAGTTATCTTCTGCACTCTAAAGAAGACACTCTAATCCATACTACAGACAGAAGATGCACACCACGCTCTATATTGTCTAAATGGTCGACAACGCGCACGTAATGCCTCTGATGTAACAGGCGTCCATAGGCTTCGGTAACTGCTTACCATCAGGCGGGCCGTAAGCTTGTTTGCCACCTTGTGGTATAAAAAAAAATTGTCTATTACTTAGGGAGTGACATTAGCTGTCATGTGTCATCGAACACTTTCAAATTTTTAGGTTATGTCGCAATAAAAACGTAGTACTACTGATCATCTCATTTACTCATACATAATATATTACATAAGTTATCTACTAGTGATTCACTTTGCCATAGCGGCGAGGTCGGCGATGCAGCGGTCCAGGTTGGCCTTCTCCTGGTCGGGGGTGATGGCCTTGGTCACGTTCGAGACTATCCAGTCCACCATGTGCTTCTGCGCCAGTCTGCGCTCAAGCATGGACTTCTGGAGCTGGTAGTCTAGACGGCGCTTGACCTGGAAGGAGAGTTAAAATGAATGAATATCTGGATAATATGTCACATCTTAAACCAAGATCCTCTGACCCTAAACTATTATGAATATTTCTGAATCCTAGGCACAGAACAAACACAATGTTCATCACATGAATGTTTGTCCTGGATGAAACCACAACCTTTTGCGGTTGGCTTACAGGCCAACCGAAATCACGGGATTATTTCTTTCAGGATGTTCTGCCAAACCCCATTATACTATTTTCACTATATGATATGCCTGACAGGTTTCATTGTTCCGGGGCCCGCATACTATTTCAAACTAAATAAAAAGAAACTGGCAAAAGAAAATGTTATAAACTATTAAAAAAACTATTGTCCTTTCGAATCTTATCACGTAAATTATTGTTATTATTATTAACTGTTAATAAATTAAATTAATATATCTTTAGAGCGCCTGATGCGTGAAATGGAACGCCATTCAATAGTGTATTGACACTACTGAGTCGACAAAAAATCAATGAATAGGAGCGACCATTTTGTAATCACGTCATTCGCATCAGTACGAGTGCGTCTGCCTTGTGTGCTATTTATTAACTATTATTTTCGAAATACCACGTTTTATTCAACAACTTATTAACCTAACCCGTTTATTAAGAATTTATTTGAAAATTAAAAATCGGTAAATACGATTCCATTTCTTTTGCCAACTCGATTAAATTACATTCGTTACATCACATGTCCATTAAGTTAGCAGAGCAGTCAGCAGAACAAAAAAGTGATTATGTGAAAATTATAAGCTAATTACAAGCTAATTAATTACCCTCATATAAAATTTTAAGCTTCTTTTTTTTTAAAAAAAAAAACGTGCTCTGCTGGTTTAAGAAAAAGTTAGCAGAGCACCATAGCCAAATTTACTGGAAAACATTCAAATCGACTTAAAATTATCGGGCAGATTACAAGCTAATTAATTGCCCTCATATAAAATTTTGAGCTTCTTTTTTTTTTAAAAAAAAGACGTGCTCTGCTGGCTTAAGGAATAGTAAGCAGAGCAACATTGCATAATGTTCTATAGAACAATGAGTTTTCAATAAACAGATACCGATTTATTAACGAGCTAATTACGAGCTAATTAATTGCGATTAGCGTAAATTAATTGCTCTTTCATTTTTCGTTTTACTTACATGCTCTGCTGGATTTAGTCAATGTTAGCAGAGCAAGTTTGCGAATTGAAATAAAAACATCTTTCTTAGCATAAAACTTGACTAGTAATTATGTGAAAATTATAAGCTAATTACAAGCTAATTAATTGCCCTCATATAAAATTTTAGCTTCTTTTTTTTAAAAAAAAAACGTGCTCTGCTGGTTTAAGAAAAAGTTAGCAGAGCACCATAGCCAAATTTACTGGAAAACATTCAAATCGACTCAAAAATATCGGGCAGATTTCAAGTTAATTAATTGCCCTCATATAAAATGTTGAGCTTCTTTTTTTTAAAAAAAAAAAACGAGCTCTGCTGGCTTAAGGAATAGTAAGCAGAGCAACATTGCTTATTGTTCCATAGAAGAATGAGTTTTTAATAAACAGATACCGATTTATTAACGAGCTAATTACGAGCTAATTAATTGCGTTTAGCGTGAACTAAGTGCTCTTTCATTTTTTGTTTTACTTACATGCTCTGCTGGATTTAGTCAATGTTGGCAGAGCAAGTTTGCAAACTGAAATAAAAACATCTTTCTTAGCATAAAACTTGACTAGTAATTATGTGAAAATTATAAGCTAATTACAATCTAATTAATTGCCCTCATATAAAATTTTAAGCTTCTTTTTAAAAAAAAAACGTAGCTCCAAATTTTATATGAGGGCAATTAATTAGCTTGTAATCTACCCGATATTTTTAAGTCGATTTGAATGTTTTCCAGTAAATTTGGCTATGCTGCTCTGCTAACTTTTTCTTAAACCAGCAGAACACGTTTTCTTTTTTAAAAAAAAGAAGCTCAAAATTTTATATGAGGGCAATTAATTAGCTTATAATTTTCACATAATTACTAGTCAAGTTTTATGCTAAGAAAGATGTTTTTATTTCAGTTTGCAAACTTGCTCTGCTAACATTGACTAAATCCAGCAGAGCATGTAAGTAAAACGGAAAATGAAAGAGCAATTAATTCACGCTAAACGCAATTAATTAGCTCGTAATTAGCTCGTTAATAAATCGGTATCTGTTTATTAAAAACTCATTCTTCTATAGAACATTATGCAATGTTGCTCTGCTTACTATTCCTTAAGCCAGCAGAGCCCGTTTTTTTGTTTTTCAAAAAAAGAAGCTCGAAATTTTATATGAGGGCAATTAATTAGCTTGTAATCTGCCCGATATTTTTAAGTCGATTTGAATGTTTTCCAGTAAATTTGGCTATGGTGCTCTGCTAACTTAATCTTAAACCAGCAGAGCACGTTTTTTTTAAAAAAAATAAGAAGCTTAAAATTTTATATGAGGGCAATTAATTAGCTTGTAATTAGCTTATAATTTTCACATAATTACTTTTTTGTTCTGCTGACTTTGCTCTGCTAACTTAATGGACATTTACATCACTATAATTGTCAATTTTGAACTGTCGGGGATATCATCATACGGCAAAAGTAGTAAAGCATGCGAAAAAATATTTTTTTTAGACCCACCTTTACATTTTATTGATTGTTGAAAGTGGCAGTTGTTAACTATGCCTATCATTAACAGCTGATTAATATTACACTAAGAACTTATCATTACATCCCAAGAAACAGAATCATGAATCGTTGTGCAAAGTGGGCGTGGTCTAAAACAGTCAGGCCGGCAGGGCTAATAACTTATTTCGATTGCAATCGATTTTGAATGCGATTATCGTTAATTTACTGCATCCTCAATGGCTAACGCGCTTTTAAATAGCGAACAACTACCAACCGAATAGCGTTCTTAAATCTACATTTTACGATTAAAGTCGACTCGACGACACGATTGGCGTAGCACGGTTACACTCCTTGGCTTAAGTGCCGGGTTTGATTACCGGTAGGGTCAATTCGGTACACGATATTTTTCTTAATTGGCTCAGGTTTGGGTGTGCTGAGAAGCCCCTGGCTTATTTTTATGTCTGGTACGTAACACAGGGATATTTATCCTTACTTCGACACCATGAGAAGTGGTGTGTTGTCTGGCGCATTTTTATTTTGAAAAGGGGGTTAACGTCGTAACCCTTAGAATAATAACACCAAGAAGGAGAGTTCCATGACAAAAAGGATACTATTTGTGATGCCAAAATCAACTGTCAAAATAATTCGTTACACATCACATGTAATCACAATGTTTATTATTTAACATGTTTGAATATTACTTGTGCTTCTCTGTTATGTTGTTACAACCATTTACTGCACAAATGAACATTTCGAAGAAGCTCTCACCTCGAGAAATTGCCATCTCTAAAGTTCATATTTAGCATCAAACCGGGCTCTCCGATTCGACTTTTATGCGTAATCATTCTAAGGGCGCATATTTGTATTTAGAAAAAGGTTTCTTCCGTCGTAGCCCATTTCACAATTTGGCCTTCTGGCCTGTCGGCGCAATGGCAGCGATCCTGCCTTAAGCGCCGGAGGTCGTGGGTTCGATGACAAACCTTCATGTGACGGACATTTGTGTTTGTTGTGTGTCTGGGTGTTATTATCTATGTAAGTATTTAGAAATATATAAGTATGTTTATCAGTCTCTGACACCCATAGTACGAGCTCTGCTTAGTTTGGGGTCAGATGATCTTGGTGTAAATTGTCCCAGATATTTATTTTATGTATAACCATCACTCATACACGACTATGGATTACCAACCTCAGTGTAGGCCTGCATCATCCGCTCCCTATAGGCGGCTTCAAGCTGAAGCAGGACATTCTCTTTCTTGGCTTCGATGAGGAGCTCCTGTCCCTCGGCGCGCCACTGAGCGGTCTTCTCTTCCTTGATGGCGTCTTCGAGAGCGGCCACGGTTTGCGTCCGCTCTTCGTTCCAGTTTGTTTCGATGGTCTGAAAGTTCACATTAGGTTTTAATTATTAAGTGAGAGTGCGGCTACTTGAATTAACGAAATCCCTATGAGCGTTTGCTAGGGGGTGGATCGAAAATGTTGCATGTTTGTAAGATTTTCGTGATTATTTCATTAAGGCCCGATTTTTTATTTCTTAGTTTATTCCCTAGATAGCTAACTGAAGTATAAATTTAACTGACTGTTTATCAAGCAAATAAATATTTTTAATCGTTTTTTATCTAAACAATAGCTATCTATCGTTTGTTTGTTTATGTACTTATATTGCTAACTTCACACTGATTATCCACCAGCGAGATGCACTTAAACTATCATTGCAATGTTAGAATGAAACAAGACAAAAGTTGATGTTTGACAAATTGACACTGACGTATAAGAAAAACAACTTCAGTTTTTTGGTTGTTGTCTAAAGATGTGGTAAAAAGTTTGTGATTATAATGACACACCAAAACTCCTTAAAAAATTAAAATAATCTCTAATGACACACCACATAACCTCAAAATGACAAAAAAAAACCCACAGATAAATCTTATCCAGCCCCTCAAGAAGCAGATAACTTTATTCCTCAGGTAGCGGCTTTATTCAACAGATAACATCTATCTGACCATTGAAAAAGTAAACATCTTGTTAACCTTCGAATAAACTTTATTCTATAGATAAATTTCATTATCGGAGGATTGAAAAATCGGCCCTAAATGAAATAAAAATTTCATTTATCGCTCTATTATTGTGTGCATAACAAAACACATTAAATCGTCCAAAATCAGGTTTTTGCTGAATTAAATAAAAAAACCTTTTTTTTTAAATAATTGATAAGAAACGTAAAAATTCACTGTACACAGTAATACTTATACAATTAAAAGATGTAGACAATAATAGAAAGATAATTTATACTTAAATTTGAATTCAGCTAAATAATCACGAAAATCTCCAGAAAATGCGATGTTTACGATCTACCTCCAAACCGCAACCGCTCCTAAGTATCAGTTGGGAACTGAGTATCTATTTGAGAAACTGCGCTACATTTTCTCATCAAACATAACTGTGTTTGAAGATGAAAGTCTGAACCAGTGCGTTTTACCATCGCAGTAATTACCGATCAGTAACTGGCCTTCGAAAGCTGGTTTGCACCGGCCACCAACGCGGGGCAGAGTGGACAGAATGCGCGAGAATTGAAATCGTAGATTTTTTCCACTTTTGGGACATTATTACATGGGCCCTTGATGCATACAATAACGTATATAATAGACAACAGATTGTAACCACAACTGGTAACTTTTCTAAATGAATTTCGATCCGGATTGATGTAAACTATAAATATTTGACATTTATATCTAAATTGCCTTATCAATTGACACCAAAAAGATTTGATGCAATGAATATACAGGGTGTAAAAAAACCCTAAACGAAGCCGACACCTACGTATGTTACATAACATCAGGACAATTATTTCTTACTAGACCATACCTAGGAACTCAATATGTTTGAAGTTATTAGTTTTTAGGTCAAAGTCAATAGAAATTTCAAGATTTTGATGAAACCAAACTCTAATCATTATTACTTAAATTTGGCCTTAGAAACTTCACCAAAATTTCAAGTATTTCCTAACAAAAAATTGCCTCAAAACGTTTAACTCGCAATTTGAATCTTGCGTACCAATTGATTAGGCATAACAGCCTGACAGCCACGCACAAAAGCACTCTGTTGCACGCGTTACATACTTTGAAATTGAACCTAAATAAATTTCGTTTCCCATATCAAAAAAATCTGTGACCTGATTTAATGGTCTGAATGCGTAGACGCCGGCTTCGTTATGGGTCTTTTAACACCCTGTATGAATATCAAACATAAGTAGAATATTTAATCAATCATGATGTGAAGATAGTTAAACTTTTATTTTTTTGTTTTATTTAGTATATTATCTTGCCTTGAATTTGACGATGTAAAAGTAAAGTACCTACAGTGAAACTCTATTTTTATGAAGTTATTTGAGTTTGAGTTTGGTAGTCTATCTATATTTGTCTTGTAAAATGCTAAAAACATGAAGAACTGTTTTTATTATTATAGACTTAGGCAGTCATTTGATCACAATCGCACCTGGTGGTAAGACATAATGTCTGCCCAGTAAATGCCTATTCACTCTTGTCCTAGAGATCTAGAAGATTCTGCAAGTTACTTACATCAACTTCCTTGTCCAACCACGTAGCGATCTGTGGCCCAAACTTCTTAGTGGCGATGTAGACCATCAGCGCGAGCGACAGCCCCGAGTAGTACTCGTGCTCCATGACGTAGATCTCCTTGCTGCAGAGGTACGTGGCCAGACCCACCCCGAAGGTGTAGGGGCCGGTCACTCCGGTCTTTGAGTGGAAGAACTGAAACCTGTAAGGTTTAAGTTATTTAGGCTGCGTTTCCACCAGAGATGTGCGAGGATGCGTTGCGAGGGATATGTTTGTAAAGAACCAATATATAGAATCGCTTCATTTACCTCATTACATTTAGCTTTGAGATTCTATTGGTTCTCAACTCACACATCCCTGGCACATGTCTGGTGGAAAAACAGCCTAATACGTCAAAATTTACCTGCAATTAAATTCCGAAAATCGATTTTTATGGCACCCTGCCTTAGGATCAATACTCACCAAGACGCGACGCGACGCTGCACTGCGCGCACTTTTTCATAGAGCTCCTCAAAATTTTATTTTATTTACGAGATGCCTCGCGGCGTAGTGCTGCATGGTGCAACGTACCTATTCTGAATTCTCACAATGAAATATGTATCTTTTTGTGTAGTAAATAGGTTAAATTAAAGTGCGCGCAGCTTGTCGCGTCCGGTCTCGGTGTGAATTGACCCTTACGCGTATTTTTTTTTAATCCTTTACTTACGAAATCCAAAAAGAACAACATAGAACAGACATAATATCCGCAGGTAAGCTGTTAATCTTGTAAATTTCTTCTACCAACAGGTTGTCAGGAAGAGATAATTTCCTTGCACATGAACTGTACGAGCTAATCCTATGTTATACATACAATGAAGTAAATTTCGAGCAACCGAAACCAGCGGCAGGTGGCGAGACACCCTGTACGAAGATCAAACACGGGTAACTGTACCAGTCGCGGGCCTAATCGGTCGCGCTCGCCAACCGCACCCTTTTTTATGTTTCACAATTTATATTTACTCAAATCAAACTTATTTTCAAATGTACCCATCAACATGAATGTAGCAAGTGGATAATCAATCCAATTAGGTACCTAGTCTTCAGTCTGTCCGAAAATGCCGATTCGGACAATTAATCCAATAGCCTTACAATTTTAATTCAAGACCATTGACACCGGCCAGCAGGATCCCGGTTTGCGGGACGTTGCTTTCAAGGTCTGCTTGATAACTAGGACCGAGTCACCGAGCAGTTTAATCCTAGTTTTCTCAATTTCAGACTCACCATTCCTCTGGCAAGAAGCCGAGCCTGACCTTCCCAGGCTCGCCCCTGACAGGCCTGGGGAAGTTCTTCTCATCATGGACGCCGGCCACGTCTGACGCGGAGCCGCGCGCCACCAGGGCTGTGCTGACGGACTGTCGGGCGGCAGCTGGAAGTTACGAATATTTATTTTATTTTATTATTTATCCACGCTTATTACTTCTATTACAGATACACAGAATAGGTTTGAGTTTTAATTTTAATAATTATTACTCAGAATAGGATATCATTTATTTCAGGCACCAAATTACATCAACAAATTACAGATCTTAACTAAACATAATCGGCCCATAGATAAATACCTTAAAAACTAACATTATTTACTAACACACGCGAGTTCCATCGGCGACGTGCAACGCATCATGGTGTCCGGTAAAAAGCGCCGGTTAATGACACCTTTTGGCCAAAACTCCTCTTTCATATAGGTTGATAGATGTTCAGTTGGCACCCTCACCACATATGAATTGAAATTTACATTGTGGCAATAATAACTTATACTGAGGGACATATGCACCTTTATGATGAAAGTCTGCCAACGATAGACGCTGGTCTCTAATGTATAGTATCTGTACGGGATTAAGGAACAACACATCTAAAGAGCAATAAAATTACATATTAGTATGTAATTTTATTGCTCATCAAGTATTATTTATACAAGTATGTACTTAACAATAATATGATATGTTTAGTCTCTGTTCAGATCTGAGCCATATGACCATATAAGAATTATTGGTGTTAGATGTCCCTGAAATTAAGTTATTTAATGCAATGAACACTGATAATCCCATGTAAGAAGAGATCCTAACTTGATTCAAATAAATGTCCATCGCCCATAATACACATTCTTGACATAGATTAAATTTCTAAGAGAAACAGTATTTAATATCAATTGCTGCATCAGAATTAGTAATTCAATTATGCACTATGATTGAACTAAGATCCAGTTTTACATAAACCTATAAAAAATCTACATGCTTATTCGTTATTCGTTTAGCATTAGGATGTCGGCAGTCGGCATGGGGCAGCATCAATCCATTGGCACTGTTTCTCAAATAGCTTCCTTGCTTCTAATAGTAATGGTCTAATCATTGTTCAGCCATGACATGAATAAAGAGTAAATAAAAAGTTATTAAAATTTGCTTTATTTGAAATTTAAGGACATATAAGACGCTGTATGCAGAACAATGAATACCCTAAGAAACCACTGTATATAAATAAATAATTTACTTCATAATCCAGCCCCCTTAAGGGCTGGAGGCTGTTTCTCACTCATGATATTTCTGACTTCGATAAAGGTAGATAACCATTTTGGAACCATAATAGTCTGTAAATGATCATCTTATTACTAAATCTTCAATAATTACATCGCTAATTATCACAATTTTAAGGAATTTGTTCTTATAAGACTTGACAATCAGTGATTACATAAACTCGACTACCGTATAGGTTAGAGTTATTTATTGTATTTTTTGACCATAATTTACTTTCAAATAAAAGCATATTAATTTTAAAGACATACCTGAACGCAAGGCTACTCGTGATAGCATTTTTATGTGTAGTTTTATACTATTGTTTAATTTTGCGACAGTCTCCACAAAAATGACCTCTTGCGATAGTGTTGTACTACAATCGACAACGACACAGACAACGATAAATCGAACAACAAAACATACGTCGACTGAACTATCCTACTTATTCAAAAAACATTTTAAAGCTAACCTGGGAAGCGATTATTACAATTATTATACTTTATTATGTAAAGTAATAACCAATTGTTTTTCAAATTCATTGCTTTTTACTGGATTTTTTTGTTGAATCGAGAAACCTTCGAGGGTCTGTTTTACCAACAACACCAATGACCTTGATATTTAATTTTATTGATCCTTTCAGTCCAAAACAGTTGATACTATAGTTGGTTTGGAGCTCTAGTTGTGGTTCAAAGTGCTAGTTCATTTTACAAAAACTCAAAGCTTTTATCAACCCAAAGCTATGGCTAACGTTTTTTCTATATGGAAAAGAGTGGTTAGTTGTAAATGTTTGTTTATCTTGATAAAATATTGAGTCGTTTTCTTCGCACGTGAATGCAATTATAAAGGTTTTAAATTTTACCCTGCGGTATATGCTTTTTGAAATTGCTACAGATTAATCTTGAACGATTTTTTCTAAAAAGCATGGATTTAAAAGTACGTTTATCAAAGTTTTTTGAAAACAATCCGATGGTGCTCGGGTGAATCGATTCGGAATCTATTTTAGGAACGTAAAAGTAAAGTGCAGTTTTTAAGCACTAGTATACAAAAAATATTTAATAACATATTTAAAATTGTGTATAAATTTCAAGAATCAGTAAAGTTGTCAAGTTAGTTTTTTTAGGAAAAATAAACAAGTATGAGTATGTAACAAGATTTAGAAAAGTATGTTATCCACGATGTGTATCATGCTTCCTTGTTTTGTATGAATAGTTTCGTTTGTATCTATAGCCCGATTTTTATAACTGTGCACCTAGCCCTAAAGTGGTCGCGCGGATTACATACGTAATCCACTCGTACTAATTTGTCAATTTCTCGAAAACCGGCAGCTCTAATTGCGATTGCGTCTAGGTACTCTAATATAAAAGATTGAAGAACGCTCTCAGTACAGCACGAGCACGGAGCATCGATCGTGCAAAATCATGTCACTGGGTGTCCCCAAAGTTCGTGGTCTGTGTCTGTTATTTAAGGATCTACTGTATATGTAGTTTATAAATATAAATTAGTATTAAGTATTTGTGATTGGTATTTTTGTAATAAAGTAAAGTCAATTTCACCCCCCTGCGAACTTCCTTACCACTCCGCTGACGCGCTGTCGGGTGTGAGCGGAGTAGTAAGGAAGTTAGCGGGCGGGTGAAATCCAACCTAACGATTTTCTCAACTCGAGGTGCACAGTTATTAAAAACTTATTAAATAAATTGCTAGCTTGCTATGGAAATGGGACAAGGATAATTGAAACTATTGAATAAATATGGGAAGCAGTACATTATTAACGGTACCAAACAAAAAGCTTTATTTAAAATTAACCAAGATTCGAATAATAATGATTTTTACAAAAATGCCTGATCATATTTTAAAAAATCGATTACAGTGCCATTTCTACACTTCACATCATAGCACACCACTATTTTGTCAAATCTGTCAACGTGACAAGCAAAACGACAGCTGACTGGGCTGACTGTGCAGCTGACGTTTAGTGATAGCGATAAGAAAGTGGTGATGTTTATTATTTTTCTTTGCGAATTTGAGAAAACTGTATAGTTTTCAGAAATGGGGATTTTCATATCCTGTTGTAGGCCTTCAGCTACCGATGTGTTAACGCCTGATGCTGTAAGTTTCCCAAAAATGTTTTGTTTTACCACTTTTTATTACCATACCTTTAACTTCCTTACTTTATCTTTTTCTAGCATTTTATGTATTATAAAAATTCAAACATGGTTTCTATGAATATTACTTTTATTATAATACTTAATATAAAATTATACTTTATATCTGAAACCTCATGATTACATTGTTATGATAGTAACAGTACCACAATTTATTAGAACAAATAATATGTTTACTCATTAAAAACTCATTTAGTCATCAGTATTTTTCTTTATGATAACAAGTTTAATCTGGATACAGACAAAGCATTATTTCCGTAGAAATGATTAAGTTGATGTGTGCTGTTTTCAAAATTTTAAAAATTATATTTCACAACACACATATTTTGATATTTAGACATGCACAAAAAGCACTAATAGAAATTTTATATTTTTTAATCAAAGCTTGTTAGCATGCGTTTTTAGCTAGTCAAATATTTCTCATCAATATTGTTGAAAACTGCAATGATTCGGATGCATTTCTTTAATCAGCAACATCAAAAGCTCACCTGCACTAAAATTTTCACCATCACACCCCACTACAATCAATGTTTATTTTTAATCAAATCACAGACCAGTATGCAGAAACCTTATCCATAGCACTTTCTGGTGCTAAATTTTATTGTCTTCTGTATTTTCCTGTAACTCAATCAAGATTTAAATCATAAAGAATCTATACTTTTCAATGATTTGAACTACCCGAGTTCCATAATCAACGCTAACTCTGTGATCACCAAAAGAGAACTCCATAAATCTAACTCAAGCCCTATTTTGAAAATTAATTCACTCTAATTACTTAAATAACCCAATTAAACCAGGCATAAATTCCATGTTTTTTGATACCTTTAAAGACCTACACTTATGCCTATCTGGAGGCCAACAAAGAGAATATATGAGGCCAAGTGCAGATATATTCCATTAATACCACACTATGGGTATTTTTTAAAAAGGAGATTTACACTACTCTCCTCGCCTCGCCCGCGCACGCGCCCCACACGTGAGGCGCGGGAGGTAGGACAATCCCGCGTGCCTGATAAATCCTGCACCTTGTTAAAAACACCCTTAGCGCATACGCATATTTGATATTTGAGAAGAATAAAACGTCGCAATAAAGTGCCACCAGAGGCGCCACCCCGAATGTCATGCAAAAACGCGTTTAGGTATGCTACCATATTCAAGCTCCATACGTATTGTTAGAACTAGATAAACATTTATTTAATTCTGAGATTGCTTGGTAGCTAAAATACTGATAGTGCTAGAGCTAATGCTCCCAAGCAACTGTACTTGTGAGGCAAAAGCTGTGGTGCCATGTAACCTGTTAATACTCCACGGTAACAAACAATACGTATTTTTCCGATACCTTCAGAAAAGACCCAACATAAACAATCACTTTCCGCACTAGCACTCAAAAGCCTTCACATCACATGACACTATTAACAGGAGACCAGACGCCGGCAGCAGGCCGAGGCGGCAGAACGGCGGCAGGCTGAGCTGGACGCGCGCGGAGTCAAGGATCCCACCAAAGTGCAGCGCATGCAGCAGCGCGCTGAGGAGATGGAGAAACGGGAGCGCGAGCTGCAGAAGGATGGGGGAGCTACTTTGAAGGTGAGGCAATGGGCCTTATGACTTACGAGTGTTTGCTGGGGGTAGATCGTAAAAGTCGCATTTATTGAAGATTTTCGTGATTAAATAGCTGAATTCAAATTGAAGTATAATTTATCACTCTATTATCTTCTGCTCCCTTTTTTTTAAGTGATAACAGTGATTTTTTACGTTTCTTAACAATTAATCAATAAAAACGGTTTTTTATTATTTTTGTGGGATTTCGTAACAGCGCCTATAGTGAATGGAACTGGAAAACGTTGCTGATAACTATGTCCGTGTTAGTTTAGTCATCTCATGGGAGAGGTACAGGACGTAAGATGGTACAGTTCCCGTCATCTAAAAAGAACCCTGGCCAGGACCTGCGCAGTGAGCAAATTTAGGGCCAAATTGATGGGCTGAAACCCCCTTCACACTGTACCCGCACGCAGAACCAACCCCTCCACTGTCGCCTAGAGCTCTGAAATTAAACGACATTTTGTAAATATTATGATACTTTTCACCAAATCTTCTGTAGTTTTAATAGGGAATGGACTTTTAAACAAAGACATGATAGATTTACTAAACTGTTTATTAAAACGCAATTCTCTTTGATTTCAGTGGACGTCAGACTGAGATCAGGCTCCGTCCCGGGTGCCTCCGCCTCGAGACAAATACCAATATAAGAATTGATGCTCACCAACCTACTTCACGTGGTATGAATGTATGACTGCTGACAAGCTCGCACCACACACCTTCAGATCCTGCGAAAAAACAATAGTCATTAAGGGTTCAAATATACAACGCTGTGTTCACTTTTTTGTAACTTATTTTATGTCACAAATTAGCGAAAATAGTTTAATCATCGATTCTACATAGAAATGCTATATTTGTTATAGACCTATAATTGCTATAGACCTATAATTGTACTTTTCAGATCGACAAACTTATGTATTACCTATTGACGATTTTTGTTGTTCCTCATGTAAGAACAGCACAAATTACAAACACTACAAGCGCCAAAGTTAAATACAAAAGTTTCTTTAGCCTGGTGGCGTAAGAGAGACCGCTCACTAGCGTTCTTTGAGCGTCACCGTCGTGCCGGTGACCCCCACACACTAGCGCTGGTCGGCGCCGGGAAGACGCCACTCCCAAAAACGCTAATGTGGGGGGGTCGCCTACACGACGCTGACGCTCAAAGAACTCTAGTGTGGGGTATCTCTAAGTGTAGCAGAAATATGCTCTATGTTCTGAATATGTAACAATCACTCTTTTATAAAATATACATAGTAACATAACATTCACCAATCCGAAGAGCTGATTTCTACTAATATTTTGAAGGCTAGGTACTGCATCATTCCTTTTTCTCTATGATTGCTTTTATTCTAAATGTAAATGATGTATAATTTGTTAATACTCTTATCCTTAGGTCAGTGCCAGTCAGACACGACTATAGTGTAACACTGCCAGCTAAAGCTAAGCTTTCATTACTCGCAGACGGTTCACGGACAGTTCATCAGTCCACATATTACGCTAGGGTCTTGTTTGATTGTAATTACACCTACTTAGTTGTGGTTTTATAAGCTGATGCGTTTACTTACTGCACTAAACCTTTCACCGTTTGAGTAAAGCCTAAACTTCATCAGTGATCGTTCACTTTGTAAGCTTATAGCGAGTTACGATCTGGTTTAAAAGCAGCCTATTGCAGCTATTAGGCCTGAGCAATTCTTCAAATGTATTTTACTTCTGTTACAACAGGTTAGTTGCAACTAGGTAATGCTCCCGGGAAATCCCGGTCCCGAAAGTCCCGGGAAATCCCGGGAAATAGCAACGATCAAAATACCCGGGACTCATGGCCTCGTCCCGGAACTTTCGTTACTTTCGGGACTTACTTATAACCGCGATTCTTAAGTTCAAATTTCGCGCGCTATTAATGATTTCGTAGTCCCTCCGTGACCACGGCCCCTGAAAAGATGTTGAAACGTCGAGAAACAATTAAAACCTAAAGTAAAAGAACAATAAATAACTTTTATGTGATAATTTCCCGTGAGGACTTATCATAAGCTCTTTTTTGTAGATTTTTACGTTTTTTTAAATTATTTTAATTAAGCAGTTTGTTATTATTTTGTTGATTTTATGATAAGATTATTTTAACTACAGTTCTCTGTTATAATTGATCTCTGATATATTTAATTGTGATAAAAGTCTCGTGTGATTGTTATAATAAGTAAAATATACTCTTCATAAATGAATTTGTATTGCCTATCTAAATAAAAACTAATAATTATCTCAAAAATCTGGTAAAAATCCCAGAAGCCCCGAAAGTCCCGGGAGTCCCGGTTCCTTTATCAGATCGTCCCGAAATTCACGGGACTGATGTATGTCACCGGTTCTTCATTCCCTAGTTGCAACGTAAGACATCTTAATTGTAGGAACTAAGTATAGTAGTAGGTATATAACTATGCAAGATCGAATTATTGTATTACTAAAGTATTTATTAACGAATATTGTTACTAATCTACTCGTATTAAAAAATCCTTGTCTTCTAATAGTAATAAACTCTCAAGTGGATTCAATCTCATACATCGAGTGCATAAACGCGGATTTGCATAGAAAAAATAGTTGCGTAAACGTCCCACCAGAGGCGCCACCACGAATGCCATACAAATTAGCGTTCACGTGCTCGATGCGTTTGATCAAGTACAATCGCACAACTCTGAGCTCTCTTTGCTATGAACTGAGTGTAGGTACGACGTTAGATGATTTTCGATGTTACAAGATTCTAGAGTAGGTCAGATAGAAATGGTTGGTAAAGAATTATGTAGTTTTTTCTATTATACATGTTAAATTGGTATTTCCACAAGTTGTTAAGCACCCTTGTAAAGTCTACTGTCTTGACCATTTATTCAAGGACCAATATTTTATACACGTTTATTAGTCCTTAGCATTTGAAGACTAAATTCGATTTATACTTACACACTCGATTGTCTCGGTAAAATGGAAAGACAGAGTTTCCTGTGAATTTTTAATCGTCTTGGCATAATGTTTCCTTACTTCATTTACTTGTATGTTTTCTTTTTGCATATTTTTTAGCAAATGGAAAAACGTTCCAAACTAGTTACATAGTTTGTCTATGGTGCACGAAGGTAAAAAGAAAACTTGTGTCGTTACGCGAACTTGTACAGTCAAAAGCAGAAGTAAGCGATCATTTAACGTTCTAAAATTAAAGCTGATTAACATTAATAAAGCTAACTTAACTACTAACAATGTAAATGATATATAACATTCACTGTAATGGATATATGCTGCTCATGATATATTTTTTACGTAGAAATTAACTTCATTCATAAAACAAATTGGAACTTCGCTCAATCATCATCTACTTTTGTTGTTGACTGTACATGAGTCCCTAAGATTCTCTTAAATACAGTTTAGTTAAAATCTTGAAACTGAAGATTCTGTAATAATAATAATATTAATTCATGGTGTACACAGAATATCAAACAAACTGTGAAATATACGCCGATTTTAACCTTATTACTAAATTTTGAAGATCAAAATCAATTAGGGTATTTAAATGTGGTAACCAGATGTGCTATTTTCTGTACATAATGCGAAGGAAGGTACTCTTCGCTAATCCCTTTATGTGCTGCATGATATGCACCTTTACTTGTTAAAAAGTTACTCATACTGAATATTAACGAAACTATAACTATTCGAAAGCCCAAGTATTAAATAAGGATTGTTAAAAAAGTAACTATCTATGGACAGTTTCTTGATACCCTATATATATACGTAGGTTCTGCAATCTGCACGCTCTTGTGTAAACTGTATTACAGCTATTATATACTAAGTAATATTTTTATATTCAGGTATACATGTTAAAGAATAGACGTTTTTATGTTATAGATATAAATAAAGCTTAGGAGTTAGAATTAGGTAGTGTCGATTCAAACAGTTTTTATAAAATGAAATTAGTTTGCTTACTTACTTACCTATATAATTTAAATAATTTGCCCATCCGATTTTTACGCTCCGTATTCATAGGAATATCAATATTGTTATTTGGTTCTTTGATATAATTGCAAGTAAACAAACACTACCTAATTTATATCTATGCTTGTAAGATGTGTCATTTATGGTGCCTGTAAATCTTGTTGAGACACTGGGAGATATCAAGGGTGAGCTGCAGAGAGAGAGAAAGAAACTGAATTGCTCTCTGTGTCCCGGTCGTTCGCTGTTAGGGTCAAACTTAAGTACCTACTTAGACCGGTAGGTCTGGCTAAATCTACTTAGGTGGTTTGACAGGTCTCCTATACCATGATTACCATCAGTCGTTTTTTAGCGTCATGTCTAACAGCTAAGAGAGCCCCACTCTGCGTCAGTGTTTTGCCGGTAGGCGCCGGGAAAACGCCGACGCTTAAAGATCGCTAGTGTGTAGTCTCCCTAAGGCTTGAAAGTAAACAGATGTGATAGTTTAAGGTTACCTAACGAGTGGCTGCCTATACGGTCTTGGTAAGGAAAACATGTGTCAAAGTTCTTGTGTTACACGTTTTCTTTCAAATATTATGTAAGTACCTAAATGTGGAATATGAAAATAAATGTATATTAAAAATATCTCGTATTTTCATTAGTTTATTTCTTTCACAGGGGTGAAAACTGTTTGTTAGCATGTTCACGATTGAGCATTCGTCTGATTGAGGCCCGCAATCAATGTCAGCCACAAAGCGCCGCGCATGTCTAATTTGTGTAGCCACTATCTGTACCATGGAAGTAATTAGTACTCACGTACGTAAGTACTTCCATGATCTGTACTTGAGGAGTACGTCTTCCATGAGTTGCCACTTTTTCCATTTTTAACATGACATGACATGACAGTGTTAAATCCCAATACAATTTTTAACGCGGATGATAACGTAAATTTAAAGTGGCAAGGCAACTTGTAGACGTATGACAATCACGCTAGTGCTGGGATTAACACTCAAAGCGGAAGCGCACACCCTAAGTTCAGTTTATAATCAGTCTGGGCATAATTTGAAGGTTTGAATAAAAGAGAGGACGTTATTAAATAGTAAAACCAGGAATCTAAAAATTATAGGGAAAACAAATGTAAGTATGTAAGTACTGGTATATGGTTTATAAAAAAAAACATTGGTAAACAAACGCCGAGGGTACATAGTGTGAGTGAACAATGTTTTGAGCGGCTTACTAATTCTAAGCATGATGTTCATTGTCATAATATCTTAATTCATAATTCTGGTTTCTTATTCGTCACGAGCCATAATATGTGTATCATAATCCTATTAATGTGTAGGCTATAATTGTTTAGCTTAAGTATTAAAACGCATAAACTCTAAAGGCAGAATAGTTAGATATAATGCATAACGTTCCCAAGCCTAATCATTAAAATGAATAATATCTTTACGCATACTTTTTAAAAATCCTAATAAATGTGAACCACAAAAAGCACAACGATTTGTAACTACGGGTCTCCGCAGTCCCACGCGAGCTTATCGTTGCAGACGGTTTCCGCTCACCGTCGCAGCTTCGGCTTGCTGGCCGGCTTCGCCGGCGAGCCTCAGCCGCGGCGGCGAGCGTTGAAACCAC
This sequence comes from Udea olivalis, assembly GCA_947369235.1. Taxonomy (NCBI): domain Eukaryota; kingdom Metazoa; phylum Arthropoda; class Insecta; order Lepidoptera; family Crambidae; genus Udea; species Udea olivalis. Next base: position 15,475,035 of record OX376361.1, read on the forward strand.
CTGCTCCACAGCTCGCGGGTCGCCTCGCTATGGGTTGTACTTATAATGCCTTCTCAAATTATGCTACTCTTTAATTAAAATATCAGGAATAATTAAATTCTGTCAAATGTTATTAGGGCTGACACTACTCATGCCTTGTAATAATATGCCTTTGGACTGTTATTATGCTATTAGAACGTTATGCGAAGAAAACATTATGAGACGTTGAGATTATGCTTTATGATGTTATGCCAAGCGACTTTAGGACAATCGACGTTATGCGAAAATAGTTCCCTGTTTTAAGCACAGGGCTGTAGGAGCGGTTACAGACTAGCGTTTTATTCGCGCGTTTAAGCTCGTTGGTAGGATAAGCGCGAGCGAACACGCCGCAATGTGAAAGTATGCGTATACGGTTTTTTGAAGCACGAAATGTACCGCGCATGTAAGTGAGTACTGCGTATGCCGAAATGAACGTATAATTATGCGCAGATAAAAACGCTAGTCCGAAACCGCTCTTACAACCTCTGCGTTTCGTAACTGCGTTTTTTTAATGAACCGGTTACCAAGTACATTAATTATTTTCGCTATTTGTTTAATTAATCCTGGTTTTATTATTTACTTGCGTCCTCGTATTTTATTCAAACCTTTTTAATATTATACTACATAATAAAGTCTAAATTCTTTTGCGGATGCAAGAATCGAGTAGAAATAAAACGCAAATTTGTTTAAAAAAATCACGATCACCTGATTTACGTCAAGTACCGCCGAAATATCGTGTTCTTGAAATATCTTTGTAAAACAAGTTTTATTACTGAAACTACTGAAAGTAGCCATGGCCGATACGAGGGAAGCAGATAAGAAGGTAACAAATACTATCATCACTACTTTAGTTTAAGTGCGTCAGCCGGCACAACTGTATTAACGTTGCGATATAACATTACGTTCTGTGCGTCTTATTTATTTACTTATCTACTGCGACCTTGTTTTTCTTTAGAGGTCATGCGGAGGTCGATAAGTAGTCTGTTAGTCCGACAAATCATTGATAAACCTTTTTAATACCCCTCAACGGCATCTTAAGAATAGATCCATTATGATGCAGCTACAAATACTTCTTATCTAACCTCTAATTTTATTTGGTAGATCTTACTTACGAGCACAATACGTAAACCATTTATTAATAATTAGGGTTCAATGGGGTTAGGTTATTTTAAATCTTTACTTATCGTTACCGATTAAAACTAAATTTAACAATCTTACGAGGTAAACACATTTCGAAAAAAAGAAGATCTATCTGTATTTGTTAACATTTTCAATTTAATAAGGAGCTTGGAGACCTGGATAAATAACTACTAAGGGTAATAAGTAACAGTAGGTAGATCTGCAATTTCCTAGGTTTGGTTGCATGTTTAAAATCTAAATTTAAACACATTGAAAACTCTCAAACAATATTCTAATGGTAAACTTAGCTTTACATATCTTTATAAAAACTAGTTTGTATTCTGGTTAGGTAATCTATTTTTACTGCTTCTTAAATTATTAAACTTATCTGGACTAACTCATAATCTTTTAAATTTTCTTCCCTAATCTAGGCGTATGCTAAGCAAACTAACTTAGCAACTTACTAACTTACAGGATGATGGCAACCAGCTGAGGCCAGCGGTAAGATTTCTGTTGAATGTGTAGCAAACAAGTAGTCCTTTTAATAATAATAGAAATTAAAAAAAAATCTTTACTTAGTTGTTTTATGCCCCAGAGTTTGTTAGCATCACAGGGTGCGAAAACTCTTATTATAAACCTTTTTTTTAGTCAAAGTTATGTGTATTACTGTGTTATATTTCTCGTGATATAATTTTATGATCACTTGGTTGTAAAATAATAATAATGTCTGTCTCTTTAGTCGAAGACAGTATGACGTTACTAACATTGTAAATTATGTCATTCTCAATGTAGTAAATTAAAAACTTCTTAACCTTCAACTTGATTATTAACTTAACTCTCACTATATTTCAGTGTTAAATATTATATTATGTCAGGTATGATAGATAACTGACATAATATTTTAGGAAGTAAAATATAGTAATTTTAAAATTATATTATCTAATCCTCACTATAAATTCAAATAACCTATCTTATCATTACTTTTTGCAAATAATTTGATTTTGCATGGTTAGCCTATAGATGTTACTAAAGCATGACTTTTTTTTAACTCTTTATCTTTTATCAAATAATTATAATATTTGCCTCCATATTTTCTGTGATGTCACAGAATTGCTAATATTTCAAATCTTGCTAGCCTACTTGCATTATATTATGATTTTGCAGTTAAATAGGTATGTTATTAGGTTAAAATTGCCAAGTTACATGAATTTACTATTTTCCTCGTCAACTTACTGTATAATTTGTTTGCTGTAAATATTATCTAGGTAGATTTAAGTACATGATCTTAGGAAATTTACTCTGCTGGTAACTATAATGCAAACTCATTGTGAGTAAACAGAGAATGACATATTGTGTGATAATGATTTTATAAATGGAGGTATGTAGTTTCCAGTCTTTTTAAAATGATTGCATGATTGTATTATTATTATCTGGGTCTATTATGCTCTGATATGATGACTGACGCCTAGCATCTTAGGGTAAGATCATGGTGGAGACACGGCCAGCGCAACCTTGGACATTAACAAACTACGAAGCGATTCTGAAAAAGTTCGAGTCTAAACTCGGGCGACTATACAAACTTTAAATTTTTTATTGTTTTACTAAACTTAGTTCATTTCATTCCACTTCCACGTTCGCCAGTAAGGCCCCTCACTGTAGCTGTCACTTTGCAGAGACTACGAAATTTGAATCTCACAGCGAATAAACTATTCACTGCGAGGATCGAAGTGATTTTATCCGAATAACCCTGCTAAATACGGTTAGCAGTTAACTGCATGTTGTGTGATGGATGAATGCAGATGATCTGATCACATATTTTATGCCGATCTGACAAATGCCCATTTGCTTAACTAGTTTTTTTTCCTCTGATAGCTTGCGTGGTTCGTATCCTTGTTACGCTAGCACCCAACTTCTGGTCTGGGATTTTGTTGAATCTACAATTACTACAATAGTGCCCCCAGAATATACAATGTATGTTAGCACGATAGCATAACAAAACACAAATATTTGTAACATGAATGTTTGCCCTGAGTGGTTGCGATGACCCGCTGCTTTAGTAGCCAGGGTTTACTGCCAACCAACGAACCATTACAGTCGACCTCAATTACGACCACCTCGTGAATAAGCTGCCAGCCAGGATGCTATACCTCCAACTCGCCGAAAGTGATGTTTTCCTCCCGGTGAGTATGGTAGCCGGAGCTCATCGAAGAGCTGGTGTTTGGTCACCCGAGGGAACTTGTTTCTTCTATGGCAAACTCTCCTTAGCTGAACAGGGTCGGCAACGCACGCGTAATGCCTCTTGCACGTGATGATAGGCCATAGGCCGTATGCTTGTTTGCCACTGTGTTGTATGAAAAAAATACCATGGAAGCGAAAGAACGCCTTCTTGTCCTGATTCTGAGTTCCAATCACTGGTCAGGCAAAGTGTGTTTTTGGATTTAAATATTGTAACATAGCCCTTGATTGTGATCACCAGCCCGCATTTGGCAAGCACGATAGTTAGGCCAATACCAGTCATTTGTAGCAATGACTTGATTTCATTGATGAAGGCCTTTGTACAGCATCATTGTAACAGAAAATTGGCTAATTACTTTACTTTACCAGAAGCGAGCACTCCTTTCGACGGCTGCTTAAATGTGACAATCATCGCTCAATCTCAGCTCTGAAGGGTCAAAGGCTGTGATAAGCTATCGCCACTTAAACCCCGTCTCGCTGGTCATTCCGACAGTTCCATTTCCGATGCTGCCAGTGCGCACGCGCAAGTGAAGTGACTAGTTACTGTGATATTATTGATATGGATTTACTGAGCAAGGTAGATAGAACTGTTTTTTGTCTATGATGGTAGGGGTTTTTTTATGAATGAAAAATTCTGGTTAAGGGCAGATGGCTTTTACAGCGTTGCCGCACTGGAGGACTAGCATAAAGGTCTAAACCTAACATATGTGGCCTTATTACAATTATCCAGTCAGGTTAATTCACTAAACTGAGGGTAACGAGCAATTTCGTCGTAAAATATCCAGGCCAGAAGATGTGCTAGGTAACAGCTGACTGGTTGGAAATGAAAGATCATTCACGAAATTTCTCGTTACGCTCAGTTTAAGGAATGAGCTTGACAAGTCACAAGGGATTGTAATAAGGCCCTGATAGGGGTAAACGCAGCCTATTTACATTTGCATCACCTGAGAAACCTTTCAGTATGTCGGAAACTTGAAAAAGTATGGTCAATAAGTATTTTATGAAAAGCCTTATTATTGGCGATATTAAAAGGTCATTCTCATACATTTTGAAACTTTGTGGCAGGGTGTTGTCAACTGTTGTCTAGGCTCGCTGGGGTATCTCTTCCTGCCACACGTGCCACATTTTCATTTAGGAAATTACATTCTTATTACAATAGCCAATGAACCTCCATATAAAAGCGAGTAGTAAGTAGTGTATGGGAAGCCATTGACTGACAAGAGCAAATAAACGCACTATCTGCTGATGACAAGCCTGTAGAAAAAAAAGGCACTTGCAGAGATATCATTCGCGGGGCTATCTTTATTTGGACCCAAATTTATTTCGAGCAGGAGCAGCTGTACGGATACAACCGTAGTAATTAGCTATTATGCCTCAATCGGTCTGCAAAAGGTCCTGTCATATGTTAGAAATAATAAAACTATCTTTATCTACCTTAATGTAAATTTGGGAGATACCCTTGGCTTAATTCCTTGCCTGGTATCTGTAACACAAGGATATTTACCCTTACTTCGAGACCATGTCAAGTGGTGTGCTGTCTGGCGCATATTTATTTATTTATTTAAAATAAGAGGTTGGATCAATCCTATGGTAGTCTTTAACCCTTGACGCGTTTAACTTAAATACGGGTGAACGTTAGCATACATGATAAATGTAGTATTAAAAGAAGACGGTTGAGCTCCAGAAACCTTATTTAACCTGTTTAATAGGTAATTTGAATTGGTTCGGAAGGACATTTCAATCTTGTGCTCGAATGCTACCCACAGTCTTATCTAATGCAAGCTTGTTGGTTCATCTTTCAAGTATGTACTTCCATATAAATATGGCATCCATTTGAAGCACAGAAGGCAGAAAATGTGGTGCATGTTATGGGCCTTTTTTACAATAACTCTCATCGTTTAACATGCTTTTGATCACGAAATAGTAATGTATACCTACGGCTCAGTAGCAAGTTGATGAAATGTGCATGTATTGTATATTTAAAATGTTTATTTACTAGTTAATTAGTTAAGACTCTTCATTCGAACGTGCTATATAACATAATGATATGTTTTTTTTTATTTCGTTGAAAATATTTTTGACTGTGTTAGACGATGTCCTTTTTTTGTACTACCAATAAAACTGCCATCCCGTAAACTGACAAAAAATATTATTGACTTTAATAAATTAACTGATTTTCTGAGTACCTACCAACAGTTAGAGACTACAATATGAATTACTTCAGAAAACGCCTACAGCGCGTGTTTATTAAACGATAAACGCATTGATATCGTCTCCCCGTTGACATTACTCTTAGGTTATCTTACGATACAACTCTTGCGATTATAATTAGATGTAGGTATGGCGAAACCGTAAATATTAGCGTAGTAATAACCTACATGTACCTACAACTACGGTAATATGGATGGCAATGCATTTGTACTGTGAAACACAGCTCGAGCGCAATTACACCAATATTATGAATCTTAGTAAAGTTAAGTACATACGTACACTCACTGTTCTTAAGTGACATGAGTTGTTATTAAGACATCCGTAAACCTATTTACGCATACTATTTTGTAGCAATTGAGCTCGAATATAGGACGTACATACTTCGTACACGCACACAAAAGAAACATTTCAAGCGGCAGCGCAGCGCTGCGTTTAAGTGCGCGGCATTGCGAGTCAGTCATGGCAAATTATTAGGGCAATCGTACGTGGGCCACGCACGATTGTCCTAATATTTTGTCAATGTGTGCTATGCGTGCGACGCGCGTAGGTACGGCGGGCATAGTACGTACGGGCATAGGGAATGGAGAGAGAAGTAAGCCGACTCGGGCCCCGAGCGAGAGATAATAGCCTAAACACGCAGGGCTGTCGCATGTAATTTATTCAATCGTCAAAAATGCTGCGTCAATCTTTGAACAATCTGTATCCTAACAACAACTACAAATCTGTATCCGATTAAACACAATATTATGAATCTTAGTTAAGTTAGGTACATAAGTACTCACCGCACCTTATAATTTTTCGCGTGGTTTTGGGGCGTGACCGGATAAACGGTAGGTCATGTGAAGAAATATAATTCTGGATTTGAATAGTTGTTATTAAGTCATCCATAAACACAGCAATATCTATTTACGCATACTATTTTGTCTCAATTTTTGAGCTCGAATATAGGACGTATGAGTACGTCGTACACGCACACGAAACAAAAATTTCTCGTTCAGCGTTGTCTTGATGTGCGCGGCATTACCTACGCTGGGCGCTGCCACGACTGACTTAGCTTACCACATTTCACCTTATATTTTGTCAGTGTGTGCGTGTGACGCGCGTAGGAACCGGCATAGTACGAGCGCGCTCACACCCCGGTCGGGGCGTATGTATGAAGACAACCTACTTCTATCCTTTTACTATGGTAAGAGCGTATACGGTCGCTCCGGCATATGCGCTTACACGCGCGCAAATGCTGCTCAATATTATTTCGAAAGCACCAATACTGCCCGCAACTGTAGCAATTTAAAAAATAATCGTTCTGGACTTTAACGCTCCCCACAAACTGTCGCTAGCAAGCAAGTGACGTCATTTGCTATTTATTTCTTTGCGTTCTGCAAAACATTTGTTTGGCAGCTGTAATATTGTGCGTTTATGAATATGGTTTCTTAACAAAAGTTGCTATTAATTGTGTAGGTAGACTATCGAATGGTAAATATACTTTACACTTTTAAAAATGTATTTGCCCACCGTAGTTTGAATGGCCATAAAATGAAATGTACAAAAGTAAACAAAGTTAAAGTTTTTAAAGGGCTCTTGTTTTGATGTATTTTTGACTACAAAGACATAATTCATTTTTAGAATCCGATGATTTTGTCAATTATTGCTCTATTATTGTATGAACGATCGCGCTGGCGCGGGCGCACCTTGTCGCGACGAGTGGCCCAGTGAGCGGGCAGCACGGGATGAGCGGCAAGGTTCTAGTTCGATTCCATTCCATGTCTTTAGAATCACAAGTTACGGTATAATGTTAAAAAATACTTGTGATGATGATGCTGAAATCTGTTTTCCCCATATTTCATCATGTTTTCAATGTCATTTGTGTAACGTAGGGTAGGATTAATGCTATATCATCATTACTCGCATCGCGTGATTGATGGTTAATTATCAGATAGGCGATACGTTGAGATAATTTGTTGATTATTATCATTGTTGGGAATGTTGCTAATCGGGGAGGCACGCTTGTCGGGGCGGTCTGGCGAGGGCAGGACACACCCTCTCGTGACATCACAATGTCGTGCCTTTAAATTAGAGTTGTAAAGAACTCGAGTCTTTGATTTTGAGCTCGGCTGACAAATTTCACTATTCGACTCTTAACTTTCAAGACTAGAGAACTTTAGTCTATATGAGAGAACTTGATCGCAATATGAAACTAGTCTTTTTTTAGCGTTCGAGTCGTTTTTAACGGCGAGTCGCGCTCAAGTTCTTTTCCGTTTGGAGTCTTCTTCTTTAAAGCAGGCAATAAAGTGATTATTTTGTGGTTTATGTTTGTAATCAGAAGGGTATTTTGAAAAGTAAAAGTGTTACTAAACAAAAAAAAATACATTTTGATTATGATGAAAAATATTATATATTATTTGAAAAAGACTGGAGCTCTTTGTAAGACTCGAGCTCTTTATGAGACTCTTGCTTTTGATAAGGGATGAGCTCTTTTCAACCGACTTCAAAAAACAGAGGAGGTTCTCAATTCGGCTGTATGTTTTTTTTTATGTTTGTTACCTCATAACTTTCGACTGGGTGAACCGATTTTGATTATTCTTTTTTTAATTGAAAGCTGGTGCTTCCCGAATGGTCCCAATTTGGTATAGTTCTGACAGTGGCATCCATGAGAGAACCATATAAGTCCTAAATCTAGATGGACAAAATGCGCGACAAATGGACGAATAACTTAATATTTCGCCAACCGATTTTGATAATTCTTTATTTATTTGAAAGCTGATGGTGCCCGTGTGGTCCCATTTTAATTTGGTCCAGTTCTGACAGTGGCATCCATGGGAAATCCATATAAGTCTTAAATCTAGATAGACAAAATGCGCGACAAATGGAAGGGTAACTCAATATTACGCCAACCGATTTTGATAATTCTTTTTTTATTTGAAAGCTGATGCTGCCCGTGTGGTCCCATTTTAATTTGGTCCAGTTCTGACAGTGGCATCCATGGGAAATCCATATAAGTCTTAAATCTAGATAAACCATATGCGCGACAAATGGACAATAACTCATTATCACGCCAACCGATTTCGATGCTTCTTTTTTTATTGGAAAGGATATACTTCAAGGGTAGTTTGATGAGTGTTAGGTTCTGATTATGGGATCCATGACAAAGTAACGGAACTCTTCAATTCTCAGGAGCAATTGGACGATACTTTTTCGATGTATAAAATAAATAAGAACTATTCACTGAAAATCAAGAAATAAACAAAAATTTTAACAAAAAAAAAACCAACTTCAAAAAAAACTATTCTAAAACAAAGCACTAAAAAGTAAAGAAATAATTGCGTACAATACAATAACAATAATTGTACCTACATTATATTATCGTATAAGTCTTAGAAGAATACGCAATTATTTATTTACTTTTTAGTGCTTTGTTTTAGAATAGTTTTTTTTGAAGTTGTTTTTTTTTTAAGACTCAAGTTCTATTTTAGAACTCGAGTCCTCGTGAAAGGACTGAAGCTCGGTTCGACTTAAGACTCCGAGTTTAGTTAGTACACTGAGGCCCGTATTCTTAAACAAAATATGTAAGTACCTATATAGATACGAGTGACGTTTTTGTGTGAACTGACGTTTTGAAATCTCTACTCAAGTACAGATTGGTGCTTGAGTACGATTCTAGAATACGGGCGTGAGTCTTATAAAATTGAGCCGAGTCTATCGCATTAAGACTAAAGGACTTGAGTTATTCACAACGCTACTTCAAATGCGTCATCGTATCTGATGGGGTGGTACCACCAATGATTTTCTTCAAACTGCACATACAATTCACGCATAGATATTAGGTGGTTTTTAGAATTTAAAAGCTTGAGAAAAATTCATGTATACCGGAGCAGAGATATAGAATAAGTGAGATTAGAGATAAAGTTTAAATAAATAGTTAAGAAAAAAATACTGATGTTTTTATTTCAACAAAAAATATTGACGGCACGATTGGCGTAGTGCGCAGTCGCACGGTTTCTCGCCTCGAATCCCGCAGTGCCCCGGGTTTGATTCCCGGTCGGGTCAATTCAGGAAACGAACTTTTCTAAATTGCCTCGGGTCTGGGTGTGCTGGGAGACGCTCCTGGCCTAATTCCTTGTCTGGTACCTCGTTATACAGGGATATTTATCCCTCCTTCGAGACCATGACAAGAGGTGTGTTTTTTGGCGCATATTTATATTTATTTATTTATATATTTTTGTATCTTATCATAGGATCGTAAATTTTGCAAGTCACGCTTCAAGCGCGTCTTTATTTCTAACTTGTTTTTTAAAGCACTTGCAATATTATTGTATCTTACATCAGATGATAGTAGCAGGCAGTATCTAATAAGGTTTTTATCCATAATAGTGCTAACTAATCATGATAACAAAAAAGGTCTTTATCGTTTTTTTACGCACTCATTCACACCCACTCATGATATATTAAATAGCTAACGGCTTTCTCATGGTATAGTCGACTATGGCTAGTAATACAGCCGGTATTAGCATGAGCACTCTTCTGCTTTAACAAGGAAGATGAATGGTAACACGAGGCTTCATTTCTATTCCTATCATTATATTTCTCATCATCATTATTCGCAGCCAAAGGACACCCACTGTTGCTGAACATAGGCTTCCCCCATAGGCTTCCAAAGCGCCCGGTTGCATCCGGTCTACGTTTACCAGGTCTTCTGTAGACCTTGACAGTGGGCGTCCCATGCTTTGCCTTGAATCTTCAGTCTTTTCTTTTATTCCCTAATGGCCATCAGTTCTTGGCGCTTTATGCCCTTGCCACTCCCTCTTCAACTTGCTTACCCGCTGGGCTACGCGGCCACTTGAGTTCTTCTACGGATTTCTTTAATTCTGATTTGATCACGTAAAAAAGCACCTACATATTCGACGAGTTACCACACAAGGAATTAAGTCGCCCCTGACTTAATTCCTTGTCTCCCAGCATACCCAAACCCAATTTAAAAAAGATCGTTTCCTGAATTGACCAGACCGGAAATCGAACTCTGGTGCGTGGTGTACGCAAGTCAAGGCGAGAAACAGTGCTACAGCGCACTACGCCAATCGTGTCGTGTTGTTGTATAAATCAATTATACTTCTATTTCTCTCCTTTTCACTCGTCAGTGATACGGACAGCGGACACACCACAGATTATACATTGCACAACTATCGCCTTAAAGACACAGTACACTCACACTTCAGTTTATTTACTGTTTTTGTTTTATTTAGATATTGTATGTACACTACACCCCATTACGAGTATACTTTTCCCAACACACTACACTGCACACTGCACTTTTGCATATTTTAATTTACCTTTTTACCCAATAAAATGTTAAATTCTAAAGGATGGACGACCACCTCAGCAGGCCCTGCCAGAATACCAGCGACTCTGCCGTGCCTGCACGGCAGGGGCACATGCTGAGGCAGGGTCCTGGTTGGCCCACTATTTTTCGTTAATTATGAAGGTTCTGTGTTCTCTTTTAAGGTTTTTGTACCATTTGTATTGTAATTCTGTTTTATTGTATGGGTCATTAAATAAATTTTCTTTCCCTATTTTCTTTTTCTGCGACTACGACACTAAAATTCGTAGCAACAAGAGCTACGCCCTTCCTATTATTGTTACAGCTGGTCCACCTTTACAAAATCAGTGAAAAATGGGTCTTATGTTCACAGCATAGGGTGCTCCCAACTAATACTTGACGTGTAGTCGTGTGTACATTAGAATTAGAATTAGAATTAATACATGTAATTGATGCAATTATTACAAGTGACAACCTTGACGCCTGCAAGCGTGGAATACTTTACATGTGGAGACTACAAAACTGCATAATTAGCGTAGGTACTTACAAAAAGCGGTAAAGTGTGAGTCAGACTCACTTACCGCGACGGTTCCGTACGGTATTTTCGTCATCAACATTTTGCGAAGTTTTCTTTTGTTTAGGCAACAAAAACAATAGATAACATTTGGAACAGTTTGTTGTGCCAGTGCGGGAATCGAAGTGCTAAAGGCAGGACCACTATTGATCGTATCAGAGGGGCAGTGGTAATCAAAACGACAAGCTTCTGCGTAAAATCAACGTTATTGCATGTTAGATTGAGTGTGTTTCATAAACAGCCCAGCCATTAAACTAATGGCACTTTGTGTTGCTCGTATCATATCCATATATCTATTAATGTCTTTCTCAAAACTGTTAGGTTTGGGCCGAATTCTGAAAACCCTTTGCTTTATTTTCTTGGCCATAGATAAAAAAAATATTAAAAAAACTTCCTTAGAAAAAGAGTGAAAACTCCAAATGGTCCACTCACAGTAATAATCAATCAGTCAAGCACTTTCGATTATTTCCTTTAGTTAATTCCGTTCGAACCCACTTATATCGTTATAATTAAAAATTGTATTTAGGAAATCACAGTGAGTCCTATGCCTATCCAATCACATATCCCAAATTGTTTACTATCTTATTTCGTTATTTAAGCTGCAAAGCCATCAATACTAACCCAATCACTTGCAGCTAATTTGGTTACCAAGGAAATATGGTTATCCCCTGAAAAAGAGATTTAGCTAATCATTAAATTGGCAACAGCTTTTTTCTACTCTGGTGCTTGCTTGCGCACGCAGCATGGCACCACACCAACTGTAACATCCTCCATGTCCTCATGATATCCATTTTCTTAACTGATTTTACATAATCACAACGTACCTAAAAGTTCTATTATTTATTATTATATATATTTTTTATTATTTGTGAAATAAAAAAAGAAATAAGATGTTCAAAGACGTGATCACATGAATGGCAGGTCGTATTCTGTAACGAAACAAAATATTGGCTGAGCTGAGCTCAACGCCAGAAACTGAACTGCATTGTATATAAGAAAAACATAATAAGGCCCTGCAGGTTTAGTTTTGGTTATCTTTATTAGCTTACATGATTCTATGGTTATGACGGTCATCATGATAAGGAAGCTAGTGATTATATTATCAACCGCACGTGGGGATAACACGATCAGTTGACGCCTAGCCGCCATTGGCGCTATGTGTGTGAACGTCATTTACTAACAGTATTTATGGCGATTTAAGGGTTAAAAATCACGCGGGAAGTTGTTTTTACCGCAGGTGTATTTTGTATCATACCTTTAGTGTGTTAATGCTGTTACGAGTTCCATTTGTGGTCATTTTTGAATTGGAGTAGATACAATGGTGCAGGAGAATAATATCCTCAGATCGTGGGTATGTTGTTGCTTTTGTCATACAGCTGTAACGCGTCCACTTTTGGATATGGGCCTTCCACATAGATCTCTTAATTGGCTTGTTGATGGCCTGCAACATGCCTGCAACCATTCACATCATGAGATCAGATCCTAATAAGGTCGTCCTTTAACCTGCGTTTCGGGTAGGCTTCTGATTTCAAAACTTTATTGTTACTAATTTTGTTTTATCAAGATCATAATTATCATAAAATTTCTACTCAACATGGGCACCGTCGGAGTAGGTATTACCTACGCTGTAATATTATGATTGCCATCGTCCACACTTTAAGCGTAACATTTGTATCTTTACTTTACCGTCTGCGCAGTTTATGCCGGCAGTGTTACGGTCTAACTTTTGTTGAGCTGGAAGTAGTATTTACATTCGTTAATTACTCTCATGTCAAATTATGTCAGTTTTCAGCTGTGGCACTAAAACAAAATTATGAGAAATTAAATAAATTGCAATAAAATTCGAGTTTATCAAGGTGAATGACAGTAAAGTAAATTTCATAAGTGTAATAAAAAAAAATGTTAGCGCATGTTAAGATTTTTTTAATACTAGGGTAGATATTTGTTAAAATGAAATTGATATACCTAGTTAGTGGTTTTATCATTTAGGTAACTAAATATTTCATTAGTCAATTAAAATTATACTCCAAATTAAATGTGCTACTGCAACTAGTCTGGACGTATATTGAAAAAAATATTAGGAATTTTATCATCCAACTAAAATATAAAAATTGACGGTGTCTCACCAATTTTTATGTATGACCCTTTAACGCAATAGTTGGTGATCCTGCGTGTATCAGGGGTTCTAGGTTAGTTCTTAACCAGATGAAACATTCATTATCTTTCAAGAATAAGGGATTAAATCAAACTGAATTAACTAATCAATCATCTTTGTAGCCTTCAGCAAAGTCGAAGTCGTGGTTTAGGAAACAGCCGTTTTGACACAAACAATCCTACATATGATTGCTATGACCTTCGTTTGTACTCGCCCGAACAAACAGTTGGACCTTTGACCTCTAGCTATACTAATACTATCGAACCGCGCAGTTTGCGCTGACCAAGACTTAAATTAGTCTCGATCAATTGTTCGTTATGGTATGCTACTGTTCATTAGGTCGCTACAAACTGTCATCCTCACTAGATCTTCTTTTTACGTCCAAGAGATACGGTTTTCTTACATTTTTATCTAACATCGGCGGTAAGCGTGCAACGAATCAGAATTGCTACATGATAAGTGATATCCGTCAATCAAAAAACTAGAGGTATAACCAGCACAATGACCCTGAAAGAGAAGTCAGTCAGAACATAGTTCGGAGTGTTCTGACTGACTTCTATAAGGGGGGTATTCCAGCTGATCAAACAAAAGTTTGCCGATGTGTGGTAACCTGTTGTGAAATCCCGCAAAACGGGATCATGCAGTACTTTTTTCAAGTAAAGATCCTGGAAAATGAAGTGAAAGCATATATAAAAACTTTGAAAAAGCCTGTTTCAGTAGGTGTCAAAATACCCTACCATAATAGTTCGAATTACCAAGAAACTTACCTGATTATTTGCACCAAAAAATATAAAAACATACTTTATACCTATTATACAAGAGTACTTCTGTTTTGACATGACCATGTACAGTTATTTTCTCGTATATATCGTATGGTTATTTATTCTGTCTGTTGTCTTCCAGATCCGCAGTCACCAGCGGACCCCCTCAGGGTCGCGAGACTTTAAGGAGGCCACCAAGAGGGACGCCCTTCAGCGGGTCGAGGTAGACTTGGAGAAGCTCCTGACTTCCATCCCTGAGAACAGGCGGACCCTGGTAGAAAAGGAGTTCAGGGGGTTCAAGAACTTGTTTAGCAGATTCTTGGCTGAACGTAAGTATATTAAATTAGAGGCTAGGTTTCGTATAGGATTTTTTGGGGGTATGGGTATTAATTCTATTGTAAGAAAGCTGTCATCTTCAGCCTGGCCACTGGTGAACGGTGCGGAATTTCGGGTGTTTCAGCGCAGCTACAGGGTGCGGATTTTGGAGGTTTCAGCGCGTCCATATTCTTAGTAAAATATCGGGAAAGCTTCGGTTCAGCAAAACAGTTTTGTTAATCTTCCATGAGTTCACTATACTTACGTAAACTAGTGAACTACAGCAATTCGACAGCATATCATCTTTTGATGATATTAGTATGATTTAATTTAAATAATAACATTCTTTGGTAAAATCGGTTTATTAATACGTTATAGGGAAGGTCATCGATTTAAAATTGGAATGATTGTGTGTGCATAATAAACGTTACTGATTTGGGCATTGGCCTACATTGCATTTTGATAAATATTTGTTATTTAACCGTTAGTATCAACAATTAACCTGTAGGGCTACTCTACGGATATTCGAAATCGAATTCAACACACTTCTACCTATATAAACAGATTATATTGAATGTAAATCAATTTACTTCAACACACTACCACGTTCGCCAGTACCGTGGCAGTGTATTGAAGGCCTCCTGTCTTCTTTTTTTCGACTGCAAAGCCTCAGATTAGCCTTGGAATCAAAATGAAATCACAAATCCTGAATATTATTTATAATTCCAGAGGGCCCATCAGTAACATGGGAGAAAATCGAGAAGCTTCCAGAACACGCTGTCATAGACTACTCGTCCCTGACCACGCCGACCACAGACAACGTGCACCACATGCTGGACAAGCTGGTCGTGGTGAAGCTCAACGGTGGGCTCGGAACGTCTATGGGATGCAAGGGACCTAAGTCTGTGATACAAGTTAGGAACGAGCTCACATTCTTGGATCTGACTGTCCAGCAGATTGAAGTAAGTATTACTTAAGATAATATCATAAAAGCGACTCAGTATTACTAATAGGGGTAGGGGGCGTAGTGCCTAACTTAATGAAATATAAACTTTGGCTAAGAAGCCTACCCATTCACCAAGTGGGCTTGTGACTGTTACGTTCTCCATGACAGCCACTTGCCTACACATAATACCGTGATGGTATTATGTGTATGCTATGTTTTTGGCTAAGAATAAAGTCACCGTTGAAAATAAACTAGAATGACCTGGCATTTTCTTGCTAATCACAATCTTTGATATTAAATCATATGTTTGACTTCTCCACGTAAAGGATTCATGTCGAGTCATTCAAGACTATGCGAGAATTTTATCATACCTGCCAGAACAGCTACTATACTACAGTCCTTGACATGTTCGATAAACTTACGACCAAAATTTTTGACGATGTCAAGCTGACACGCGAAACCCGCTTAGCCGTTGTTGGAGGAGAGACTTCGCCTCCCCTTGTGTGTTCCACCGCTTTTTATCACAACACCGCTAGCTGTCGACAAGGATCCTCCCACTCTAGACCCACAATGGTCTCGTACAGTTCGCTTTCAGAGAAGTTTCCCTCACAGGACCAATTTAAATGTACCTATATTGTCTCCCATCCCAGCATCTGAACAAAACCTACAAATGCAACGTGCCTCTAGTGCTCATGAACTCGTTCAACACGGACGAGGACACGCAGAAGATCATCCACAAGTACAAGGGCCTGAAGCTGGACATCCACACCTTCAACCAGTCCTGCCACCCCAGGATTAACCGGGAGTCGTTGTTGCCTGCTGCCAAGACTGGGGATGTGCATGCTGATATAGAGGCGTGAGTATATATTATTCTCTACTGATAGTGGAAGAACGAGAAAGTGGGAAAAAAGTTAAATTAAAGGTGGGAAGAGGGAGGGACATAGAGTGTAAGGGGTTTCTGAGAGTCGTTTGAGTTACATTAAGGGGAAGGAGACGGATTAAGGGAGAGAGTGAGTTAAACAAAGGTAGGGCGAGGCGGTTGAAATGCAGGAGTGAATGAGGTAGGGAACATCTTTGGAAGTATCGATCAATAACATAATACGATGACCTTTTTAGTGTCACAATTGGCGTTGTGCGCTGTAGCGTGGTTTTTGGCCTTGACTTGCGTGGTGTCTTAGGTTCGATTCCCGGACGAGTCAAATCAGAAAACATGCTCTTCTATATTCACTTGTATCTAAGTTTGCTGGGAGACGCCCCTGGCTTAAATCCTGGTTTGGTACCTCGTAACGCGAGGATATTTATCCACATTTCGAAACTATGCCAATTAATCTGTTATCTAGCGGATATTTATTATTACTGAGAGCTTCGTAGCCCAGGGGGTGTGCTTCCCATCTCGGATTGTGGATCGTGTTGTACCGAGTTAGAATCTAGCCAGAACCATATTTGTGTTCATTGTTAAAGGACAGTGTCCAAGTTGGCCTATGAACCAACAAACATTTGACATTTGTCATAATTCTGGCCATGATTTAAGACATAATTATCACTTATTAGATTGTCACGGACACTTCTGATTTTTGATATCAAAATTAAAAATACTGAAAAGATTTATCGTACGAAAACATTCTTTTAATACCATTTATGTTGCGTTCGTCTGTGCCCTCAGTTGTTTAGCCATCGCAACAATATTTCAATTTACTTTGTATTGACAAAAGAAACCTTGTTTGTGCAAGAAAATGTAGTTGTAAACTTACTACAGGCTCTTATTAGTATACATTATTGTCAATGCGATAGATGTTTAATCAATAAATAATTTATTTTTAAATCAGATTATACATTGGCTTAAATAAGCTTTGTGCGAAGCCAAAAAAAAGAAGTTAATGACGTTTAGTTGACTTGACACTTTAACGCAAAAAAAAATACAAGCATCTGTCTAGTGTCTTGTATTTTTCGCTTTCAATTTACAATGCTGTGTTATTATTTTTATATTAATAATTTTATTCTTACGACTCGGCTCAAAAAACGGACGTTGGTGGCTCTCTGTAATGACCTAACTCTTTTTAGATTTAACCGTTTAAAGACTTTGTAACCTGCACATAGCTAACTCAACAATAATTACGGATTCACGATCATCGCAATGGAATCAACATTTTGTGTGAATTGTAGCTCAGCTAGTGGTTCCATGGTACTGGCAGAAGTGGCAGATTAACAAAATATGTGCTTGAAGAACATTGGTCCCATTCACGTTAATAAAACTTCGCATTATATTATTAAATATAACCTCAAAATTTTTCAGTTTTTTGATACGAGTATTTAACGACTTTTCAGAAGTGTTCGTCCATAAACTACGTTTTGACACTAAAGTGTATGTATTTATGAACCCTAAGAGGTATTTTTCATGACTGTTGGTTCATAGGCGGCAATGTATGGGCGTATGTACACTATCCTTTCTGACTAACCCTACGGTGATGGAAAACATCGATAAAAAACCAAATTAACCCCGATAACCGCTAAAGGCTCACCACATACCACGTTGGGTTCTAATGTCATTGCATTGGTGAAAAGTGGACTTTTGAGTGTTCCGTTCACCATGACGCCAACAGTCACTTGCCTCTGAGTACCCCATTTGAGATATAGTCGTGATGGTATGTTTTATGCATGTGTATTTAATTTCAGTTGGTACCCGCCTGGTCACGGAGACTTCTACGAATCCTTCTACAACTCCGGCCTCCTCCAGCGCTTCATCAAGGAAGGCAGAACCTACTGCTTCATCAGCAACATCGACAACCTCGGCGCCACCGTCGACCTGAACATCCTGAACCTGCTCCTCAATCCCGACCCTCAGAACAAGATCGTATCAGAATTCGTCATGGAAGTCACCGACAAAACCAGAGCTGATGTCAAGGGTGGAACTCTGATTCAGTACGAAGATAAACTGAGGTTGTTAGAAATAGCGCAAGTGCCCAAGGAACATGTGGATGACTTTAAGTCCGTCAGCCAGTTCAAGTTCTTCAACACCAATAACCTTTGGGCGAAGCTCGACGCCATACAGAGAGTGGTGGACCAGGGGTCCCTGAATATGGAGATTATTGTTAATAATAAACATTTAGGTAAGTTCTTTCACATCTTAATATCATCATCATCACCTGTAGATTACCAACTTACCCAAACTTGCTCTTCCTGGGTGAAAATCTAACCGAAAACCTTTGACAACAGGTAGGATCGAATACCTATTGCACAAAAAGAGCAATCATGGATGAGCAGTTGTAAATTTTCATCGTAGTTAAAATTCTGAAAATTATCGCATCATAATTCTTAACGATTTTTTGCCGACAAAGTGTATCAATATTTTAAATATCAGTTATTTGAACCATGGTCCTTGGTTCCTTTTTTCGAATGATATTACCTTTTCGGGAAATAAGTGAAATAATTTCTAACAAAATGGCCGACAGATGGTATGCAGGTTTCCATACATGAATATATAAACCACTTTACACATATTTTTCGTTGAAATTGAGAAGCGTAGTACCTTTTTAGGCTCCTCGTGATCCACTAAAACCAAGATCATTATTATCTATTAGTGTCTAAATGATACTTCCCATTTTAGGAGACGGCCTAAACGTCATACAATTAGAAACCGCCGTCGGCGCAGCGATGAAATGTTTCGAAGGCGGAATCGGCGTCAACGTGCCCCGAAGCCGCTTCTTACCGGTCAAGAAGACTTCCGACCTCCTGCTGGTGATGTCCAACTTGTACAGTCTCTCGCACGGCTCGCTGGTGATGTCCCCGCAGAGGATGTTCCCTTCCACGCCGCTGGTGAAGTTGGGAGACAACCACTTTGCGAAGGTGAAGGAGTTCTTGAACAGAT
Source organism: Udea olivalis (assembly GCA_947369235.1). Classification (NCBI taxonomy): domain Eukaryota; kingdom Metazoa; phylum Arthropoda; class Insecta; order Lepidoptera; family Crambidae; genus Udea; species Udea olivalis. Next base: position 15,494,545 of record OX376361.1, read on the forward strand.
TCGCGACTATTCCGGATCTGATTGAGCTGGACCATTTGACTGTGTCTGGGGATGTCACGTTTGGAAGGGGAGTCTCGTTGAAGGTAAGATTTTATAATTAAAAACTTTTTTTATCCCCCGCGTGACCCTATTGGTCACCAAGTTTATATTACTTACTAGCTATAGGGTCACCAAGTTTATATTACTTACTAGCTGTCTGTCAGCGGCTTCGCCCGCGTAGATTGTCTTTCCCGTTAAAATTTAGCCTAAATTAAAAAATATAGCCTACGTCACTCCCTGATAATGTAACTTTACCGGGTGATTATCAAATAACTTTCATTTCAAGGTCACCATACAAATCACTCGAACGGTCAGTATTTTTTGTATGAAAACCTTAAAATTAAAGTTAATTGAAAAAATCAATTTTTCGCTTACATAGTTACTACATCACTCACTGAGTATGCCGTATCGTTTTGTAAGTTATTTGATAATCACCCGGTATATTGGTGAAAGAATATTTAAAATAGGTTCTCTCAAGAAAAGCGGACAAGTAAAAAAGTCTTCTTTTATCTTACAAGTTTGTGTCACACTATTACTTTTTCATTTGTCCGTGCTATCGATCAAGGCCATGTTTAGTTAGCTTGCATGCGGAATCAAAACTTATCGCGTAGCACGAGCGTTCATATTCCACTGTGCGCCGCTGAACGAATGTTTCATTTAGCTGTCAGAGCGCAGGGTCGCAATTATCAGCTAGTCTAGTAGTAATAGCTATCTTTATTAACTTTTGAAAAAGTAATACTGTAATTAATATAACATCGTTTAGTATTAGTACTTGTCATTAGTATTCTCGTAATTACTTATAATTACAAGTTACAGTTGAAACCAATCCGAACAAAGTATTTAATAACGCGCTCGGCGGCGAGTGTGCGAGCTGAGCGGCAACCCTCTGTCAGATACCCCAGAGAGGGGCCACGCGGCCGAGCGTACCTAGACTTCGAAGTGACACAGGCCTGAAATCGGTCCCGTTTTTTCGGAGCCTATTCGATACAAACAAACAAATCTTTCCTCTTTATAATATTAGTATCGTTAAATACTAAAAAGAGTCAAGGCAGGCTCAAACCTGTCAAGTTTTAAACAGACCTGCCAAATTCTTCTAGCTTATTCAGCTCTACCAGCTGGCGTTACTCCTCCCATGCTCTAGTCAAAAATCATTTAACAAATATTTATGAAATACTCTCCCAGTTTTATTGACTTTGGACACTACGAAGGTTCCTGCTTGAGTCCCTAGGATCAGGTCGAATTTTCTAGTTTATATCTTTGTCTAGAAAATAGTGCATTGTAGATGCTGAAAATTCACAACGAAGGTTGTCTGAAAGCGATCGCTTCCTTGCAAATGGGCTCCTAAATTGTCTTAATTTTTCAATACAGCGGTATTTTGTACCTTTAAAAAAATATTATTTTGTGCAATAAAATACATTTATCTTATCCTCATGTTTCTTTTTCAGGGTACAGTGATTATCATAGCAAATCACGGAGACAGAATCGACATCCCCTCAGGTGCGGTCCTCGAGAACAAAATCGTCTCCGGCAATCTCCGAATTCTCGACCATTAAGTTTCTGGTGCAACCAAATACGAGTACAGTCACTGCCATAAATATTAGTATACAGGGTGGACATTCGAAACGGGACAAATGCGTGACCCTTTTGTTAACGAAAAATGCTTCCTCACAAACAATAACTGCCAAATGTACTTCTTTACTTAGTTAATATTACCACACTATACACCAAACCACGGTATACACTTTAGCTTTTATGCCAGACGCATAATATAAAAATCTGATTAAATATGTAAGTGACTGTACCTAATTACTTAAAAGACAAATGTTTCTCGCACAAGTAAAATTAGGAGATATGTTTGTATCGTCCCAAAAACTAAGTTTACACGTGAAAATAGTCTTTATTGCTATAGCGATAAGAGTAAAGTGATAATTCTGTTCTTTATTGCTCCTAAGCTCTATAATAGTTACAAGTGATTGAAATTATGGAATAATCTTCCAAGGTCTGTGGAAGTGCAATTAGCTTACAATCATAACGAAATATAAAATGTTGATTGCCTATGAAAAAAACACAAACACACCGTTGCTAGGCAACAAAGATAACTTTGAGAAAACAAACTTTTCTAATCTGTCACATGTGACGATAGAAGTATGCTGAATCTGGTTGTCTAGTTCGGGTTTATTTGATTAATTTGTCATATTAATAATTATACTTATACTTACCACAACAAATTACGAATGAACTGTTTAGTAAATAAATTATTGTGGTACTTACATAATACTAAGGAAATACCAGAGAAATTATTTTAATTTTTTTTAAAGATTTTATGTTATGAGATCATCACAAGGAACTTATTTAGTTTTTGAAATGAGTTATGTAAGAATGTGCTTTTTTTTATATTTATCTTAAAGATTATTTTGAATTTTTTCTATTTTTTTTTTTCCTAAAAATATTTCTACTGTGTTGAAAATGTTCGCTTTTGAATTTGTTATTTGACACTACGATTATGGTTAAGTACAGTCAAAATCGAAATAGTAGTCAGTAAAATATTTATTTCTTTAAAGATAGTTTATATTTCATGGCGGTATTGTGTTGTATGTAGTCAATTTTGATGCTAACTTTGTATAGTGTACTAGTAAAGTACAGTCGCCCACACATCAAGCGTGACAGTTGTTTTTTTATTGGCCACTGTCAGCGTGGCTTGAGCGGTGGTCGAGTGTCCAGCGGCGTGGTTTTTTATTTCGTACGAATTTATTAACCTTTTTATATGTATTTAAGAAGTACAAATTAGGCTCGCTTGTGCAAGTGCTTAATCCAGGGTTAAATAAAATCTACCTAATTGTTCTCCTGCTGCTGAGCATAGAATTGGGTCTTAGGTACCATCATCAGATTCTAGTTATTCTCCAATATTATAGAAAAGTACATTAAAAAGTGCAATATGTAACTTTAGTTTGATAACTTATGTACAATTTATTTTATGGCCCCTCAAACTCTTGGGAAAGCCCATTTTTGAAGAGTGCAAATTGAATAAAAATTGATATACCAAGCGATAATCTACACAATTTATAACAACTTTTGTTAAGTAACCATTTTCATGACGCAATATTTGATATAACTGCCGAACAAATGTCAAGCAGAACACAGAAATAGACGTCATGTGACGTCACTACCTTAAGACAGTTTGTATGGAGCGTTTTGGGTGAGTCCAAAGTTTGCGGTTTTTAAAATTGCAATATCTCTGGGAGTTTAAGTGCCATCGGAATATTTTTTTACCAATGTTTATAATTTTGAGAGCTCTTTTGGTAACATCAAAAAAAGTCCAATACCCAATTCTTTTTATACAACAGCAACGACTCGTTTGCAAGCAAATACCATAGCACATGACTATTCAAACAGAATAGAGACAAAGCTTCATACAAGTGTCTATGACAGGTACACCACTACGCGTGTGTGCGTGAGCGCTAGCTTGACCAATGGCAGAGTCTGTGTAAACCTTAATAACCCAATTTTCTTACGAGGCCGCCACTGGTGTGTCTACCATGACTTTACACAATGGCAGCCGCTAGCGTCCGCTTAAACCGCTTTTGTATGGAATTTCGGTACAGCGCCCTAGTGATTTAAAATGGAACCAAACGTGGCTTACTATTTTCTGAACGCAACGATCGCCGTTTACGTGACGAAAACTCATGGCAGACAGACATACCATGGCTATGGACACGCAATGTACTGACGTTTATGTTAATAACTACTTAAATGTTTATTAAAATGATAAGTTGGTGTATGTTTTGCCTTCAACAGATCAAGATGGGCTTCATTTGGGGTCAAATTCCTGTTTTATTTATCATTCTCATGTCAAGATTAAGTTTAATCTGGATTAAGTACTCAAGTGAGCTAAGTTATTTTTAGGATTAAATGTAGTTGGGTAGTTCTTGAACGTTTGGAAGTTGTGTGCCATCTTGAAGTTGTTGTAAAAATTGTTAAAATATAACTCTCTTATTGTAAAAGTTGTTTTATTTTAAAATTTAAATGAAAAATGTTTTATTATCTAAAAAAACTACACATTACATTTTCATCCTAAAATAGTAATAAATAATTAGTGGCAGTGTTCGTAAATTTTGCTGCTTTTTAATGTTTTTAAGTTGGTATATCGCAGATAATTTTTATCTATTTTATCAATTACACAAACAGCGTGTAACGTTACCGCATACAGTTATAGGGTTTGTGGAAATTTAGCAGTTTGTGGACTAACTTAGCCTTTAAATACTACTTGAGACACTTTCCATGATATATTATTAAATGCTTCACAAAGATCATTAACACCTTTTTTTTAAATAGTGCAAAGAATCAGTCAATAAAAAAAATAGATCCCTTTAAATCATGAATAAATGTCATGTTCTTATTTTGTAATCTAATGAGTAGGAAGACAATCAAAAGGTTTATTTTATTGACATGATTAACAAAACTTATATCATATGATTTATGGCTCCTGATTCAAAGTGATAAGAATTAGGTGACAATCTTATGACAATGAATTCGTTGTATAATACACGCCTCAGTACGATAAACAAAATGATATATCATAACAACTTGGGAAGTAGACGTTTTGTGACAAAAATTACCAATTTTAGGAAGTGATCGTGACCTAACCTAAAGGATTCATAACAATCGGCGTTCGTAAACTGTGCCAACAACCCTTCTATTCTTGAATGAGTAGTAGAAAAGATATGGTATGAAACAAGAGTGAAAGAGATAGCTATCTGTCAATGATCTTTCTTTAAATGTTTTGATTCTACCCTGTTTCACGATCATAATATCTGCTTTATAATATTACAATTTACCTAAGCCTACACCAATGACACACTGTTTCTCATCTCGTATCATAGCTGTTTTCCGAGCCGTACGATTTAGCAGCATTGGCCGCCACCTTGCTTGCGATCACGCTCACTATGGCAGATAGTATCGCCATGGCGGCGCTCACCACCGCCATAGAGAAGAGAGTGGGGCGGTGGAATAGGCAGACTCCTTCGTGGGAGAACGCACACGTTAGGTCTGAAAAGAAAAGTTAAATTCGATAAGTTATTTCAATTGATGCGTAACTTAAAACAAAGCTGATTATACTGGGACCGATACCTTCTCAACGACCCAACGACGATTTGGACGCCAGCTAAAGAGCCTATTATTGAAAAATCCATATTATTCTGCAGTGGAATTCTTGAAAAAGGATTTCACTGCAGCCTAAAACGACATCTTAAATTGATTGTAAATTGTTCATTTAATTTATAGTTTGTGTAACATTATTTGCCATTGTTTATTTTTCCTTTTGACTTGATATTGACATCTTATTTTATAGGTATTATATTTTGTGATTGCCTTGACATTTTTTTTTTGGGACTTTTTGTATTTAATTTGAATTATTGTGTAAAAATCTAAATAATCTACTATCTATCAAGCGATTAAGCGCTTTGGTTGATGAACCCTCTTACTAAATATACCCACTTAATCAGTCTCGTAACTCTCGTAAAACCTTTTTTACTAATGTTTTGTAGCAGTTTTAAGCAGTCTTGCATCTGAACGTCATCAGCATAACAGAATAGTGTTTAAGCAAAAGGAGAGTTTAACTACTCATCAGGTTTTTAGGCAGTTTGGAGACCTAAGTTCTGCTTAGGTTAAGGTCAGGTGGTCATGTGTAGGTCTCCACCAAAGGATGCACCAGAGATTGAGATGATTTATATACCGAATGAACTATATACCACTGGGCTTTAACTAAGGTTAGAGAATAATGGTCACTAAGTTCAGCACGATAATGAATAGAACAATAAGTGATTTAAGAGTTTTGTTTTCTTTCATGTCGGACAACACTTTATTTAATACTCACCGCTAATAAGCATATAGAGCAGATGGCCAAACACGTGCGCTATCAAGGCCACAGTGGCCAGCATGAAGCCGATGGCGACAGGCTTGTCGCGCCGCTCCACCGCGCGCAGGAACACCATGCCTTGCATCAGCATTGACGCACCTGCGGACACATTCAGGTTATAACGAAGAAAAGAAGAACCTATTTATTATTTATGAATATTGTAGCACAACAAAACTAAGGGTCCTGGAATTTGGGTCATTTGGGCACTTCCTTCAGTGCCTACCATGAGTTTACGTCACGTTTTCTACACTAATATTATGAAGAGGTAAGCGTTTGTGAGTTTGTGCGTTTGAGGTAGGTAATCTCCGAAACTAACGAACCGATTTCGAAAATTTAAAAAAAATTGTCCCCGCGGGTGAAGACGCGGACGGAAAGCTAGTCTACGATAATTAACTAAAGCAAGCCGCATGTCATTTTTAAATCCCATACGAATACTTTACGGCAGACGCTAGTGACTATAGGTAGTCTCATAGTAGGGGCAAGGATTGGATGTGAGGAATTTCATGGTCATGATCACTGTTAATGATCTAATATAAATGGTTCAAAGCGAAGCGAGTGAATAAATATATTATAGTTAATACATTTCAGTTCTCCAGAATTAAAGCAATTATCAATAGGAGTCAGGGCTTTGAATGGGCGCCCTACAGGGTCCATAATTGAAACTTTCTTTATAACCTGCCATCTTATGTACAACATTATGGTTTGCAATAAATAAATTGAAATTGAAATTGAACCGAACCCACATCTTCCGCTATCTCTGGACAAATCTTCATCCTGATAGAACTAAGACAATTTAGACCCAACTTATTACGAACATAAGTACCTACACAGGAGTCTCAAACGTGCTTTCTATTCAAGAAACTCTAAAAACTTCGTGATGATATTTCAACGTAAAAGCATGATATGGACACTCACCGGCGATGGCTAGGATCGTGGTCATGAAGACCTGGTAGAGAGAGTAGACTAGCTGGCAGTTCGGCAGCGCGCAGGCGCCGCGGACCGTGTGACCGGTGGCGCACGTGCAGTTGTTGAACACTCTGAAATAATGACAAGAATCATCGATGATCATTAATGACTCACGCCCGAATCCAGAAACGCAGCTTATTGAGTAACCCTTACATGACGGTTACCTATAGCTGTCCCTTCCATTTCTACTGACATTGGACAGGACAGCATCAATTTCAAGTGTGCTCAACTTGGAATATCGTTTGTGGATTCGGGGGTCAGTGAAGCAAACTGGTGTACCTACTAGCATTAAAGAAGCCAAAGGGCTTACTGACTTCACGTTTTTACAACATTTAAAACAGGTTACAGGCTTTTGGCTACAAAACTTCAGCAACGCGTGAATCAATACGTTAGACTTAGCGTCGGCTAGCGTGCGCAAGTATCCTTTCTAAAATATACTCGTACAAACGATCACGATTATATTATATCAAAACAGGGTAGTTAGTCGGAGGCAAGTTGCGAAACCTCTAGGCTATTAGCCTCTAATTTTTTTAAAGTTTGTGTTGAATGAAATTTGTCTTACAGAAAGCCGTTAAGGTCCTCGTACTGGCTGCAGCCAGCATGGCACGGAGAGAAGTAAGTAGTGGTGCTGTCCAGCTCGCAGACCGGCGCGAACCCGTAGCGCTCAGAGGTGCATCTGTGGAATAATATTCGTGAAGATGTTGTGAAATCTTGGAATGCCACTTGTTGAATACAGGCGTAAATACGACGAACTACTAAGCAACAGTAGCCAAAGGTAGGTTCTGCCAGTGGATGCAGTCTACATCACGGTCAAAATTTCGAACGCTATAGAGAACTAATGTGAAGTCTAGATAAGTCTTACGGATTACCAGTCATAAAAGACTGCTTAAGCTGGTTTAATTTTTGACGACCGACTTGGTGTAATGGTTAGCTACTACACCAGAGGTCGCGGGTTCGATCCCCGCACAGTACAAACATTTGTGTGCATGAACATGTCTGTTTGTACTGGTCTGGGTGTCTCCTATGTATAATAAGTTTGTATTTACAAAAGAAAATGTATATAAGTATGTTTATCCGTTGTCTAGTATCCCATAACACAAGCTTTAATTAGCTTACTTTGGGGCTAGATGGCGCTGTGTGGAATAATGTCCAGGGATATTTATTAAAAAAAAAAAAAAAACCTGCTGGAAGATGTTTATTCTTGCCGAGTTCACAAAATAACCTCCCTAGCCTTCCAGGGTTGGTATCATGCCAGTGGTTCTCTTGGTTTAAATGTGACCATATAGGCTGCGTTCTTACTATCAGACCATTACCTCTCCCATAACCATTTACGCCAAAATTAAATTAACTGAAATTTTTGGATGCTACTACTTATGGTCAGTGGTGACCTTAGCGTTAATTAGGGTAGAGTGAAATTCGTTTTTCACCTGTTCATATTTTTTTCAGGGCACCCACTCTGGGTGGTGGCTTATTTTACTTTGTCGCTGCTTCTTTTTCGGACGCTCTACACCCCTAAAATGGCGCTATTTTGACAAAGATCACTGCACTTCTCCTTTTTGGCGTCCCTTGCATCCGGCCGGCGCTTAGAGCGACCGAAGCTCTTGCTTTACCGCAGGGCCACCCCTGCTTATGGTATTTAAATTCGGAAACCCATCCGTAATCACTTACCCACACGCCAAGCTGCACCCCGGCTGATCAAACGAGCCACTCTCCATGCCGGCCACGTCTCCCACATCGCAGCCTATGAAAGCCACCACTAAAAAGAATATCGCCACGAAGATAGAGACGATGCCGCCGACGCGAGCCCCCGTCGTCGCTTTGACGCCATCGTTTCGGCGGACTGAGAAACGCACGCGGAAGATCTAAAAGTAAAAAAAAAGATTGTTATTTATCTATACTAACATTATAAATAGGTAAGCGCTTGTGAGATTTTTTTTATGTTACTACACCTATTGGGAGCAAACGAGCTGGAAGGTTACCTGATAGAAAGTGATCACCGTCATCCATGGACAACTGCAACACCTGTCACCAATGCATTGCTTGCCTTTTAAATGTGAATACGCTCTCTCTTTGTATGTACGAGTATGAGGCAAGAGATCTCCGAAACTACCGAACCGATTTTAAAAAATATTTTACTGTAAAAAAACTAGATTATCGCTGATTGCTACAGGCATATATTTGTTTCATAATAATTGAAGATCAAGAACTAGGACTGTAGACTAAGCTGAAGACCGATCGTATACATATCCTCCAAGAATATACGCGTACCAAATGAGTAACATTTATGGAGCATTTTATGAAAAAAAATGCAGTTCATAATACATGATCACCTAAAGAATTCTGGCTCGACAATAACGACGCATAATAGCGAACATAAAATCCTTTATGTAACCCGTTGACTGACCTGAAGATTTCTTTAGGCCAATGAATTACTTACTGACTGACTGACACTGAGTAACTTACTGGTTGTAGATTTTCTTAAATCACTAACTAAATCTATATCCAATCACTTACTGACGGCACGATTGGCGTAGTGTGCTGTAGCACGGTTTCTCGCCTCGATTTCCGTAGTGTCCCGGGTTCGATTCCCGGTCGGGTCAATTCAGGAAACGATCTTTTCTGAATTGACTCGGGTCTGGGTGTGCTGGGAGACGCCCCTAGCTTATTTCCTTGTGTGGTACCTCGTAACACAGGGATTTAATAATCCCTACTTCGAGACCATAACAAGAGGTGTGTTGTCTGGCGCATATTGATATATATATATATGTATCAAACCACTTTATATATATATATATATATCAAACCACTTACCATAATGAAAAAGATGATCACCAGGGGCCGGAAGATGCTACCGACGAGCCGTGCGCTACGCAAGTCTTCACGCTCGGCTTCGATGTGGTACATCGACTAGAACAATGTGAAGAAAGATTAGTGAACATCATCATCATTATGAGAAGGTAGGTTGTTAAGGAGATTAGCAAAACCTATACAGGAATAATAAAGGCTCTCGTGAGAGTAACGAATTTCTCAATGTCCGGTCAACATTTTGAATGTATCAGGATTAAGTGAGGAATAAGAGAACTTACTTGTATGAAATCACGATCGTAGTGAAAGAATCCAAATAGACCAACATTTATGAAGCCTAGAGCCCCGACTTGGAGAATCAACACTTTATTCCTTACTACTCTGCCCAAAGAGGAGAAGAACCCTGAAAACAAATGGGTGTGGATTGAATTTCTTGCTTTAGAGTTGTGCTTGTGTGATAATTGCGAGATGTGACAAAATAGTTGTGAAATCAGGCATTACCTTAGTTTTTAAAAGGTTTTAAAAAAATATATGTGCCTTATAAACATGGACCTGTATGATCGGTGATTACCATGAGTTTCCGTCCGTCATGTAAGTAAACTACGATAGTTGACTTCAGAAATTTGTATGCCATTTTTGGTTCCAATTCAAATCACTAGGGGGCGCTGTACCGAAATCCCATAGAAAACGTGAACACGCGGATCCTAGCGACTGTCATTGGTGGAAACTCAGAGTAGACAAACTTAGTTTAATGAAAGGTCTATTAGGTACCTAGTTTCAAGACTTACCGCTATCGCTATCCTTCTCTTCAATCAAGGCTTCGCTGCCACGCATGGTGCGAGGGAACAGCATGAAGAGTATAGCGAACATGAGAGTGAGCATGGAGATGGACAGTTGTGCCACCCACCAGTCTTCCCTGACCGCGCCGGGGCGTAGCCAGTTCTGGCCACTGAGGCCCAGAGAAAGGCGGATGGAGATCAGGATGCCTTAATGGAAAAAAAGTTTTAAAAAGCTTTTCAATTATTTGTCCATAGCTACTCAGAATATGAAATAAATTTCTGGACTCTTCGGTGGCCAAGTGTAGAATACTTACCTATTTGGTTTATTAAGGGTTTATTAATAAGGTTAAATGTGAGAAGACCAATTTATCATGATAAATGGTGAATTATCATATCAGCACAAATTAGACATGCGCGGCGCTCTGACAGATAGCCCGCTTAGAACAACACGCCATTTTTGACGCACGCACACAGAGACATGAGTTTACAAGCGAAGTCAGTGAGCTTCGGTGAGTCGGAAAGTCGCACTGTCGCGAGTGTTTTTGTTTTTGTCGAACATGGGGCAATTTTTCACATGATGAATTTTATTTTTGGCCGGTTCTGTCAAGTTCACGCAAGTTTTGGAAAAAGGTGCGAAGCGGTCCTTCTGTTAACTCTTTATTTTGTGATATCAGTGTGTGTTTGAGTGCGTGTTTGTGTGTGTGTGAACTCATATGTGTATAAAACACTCCAATTCAGCAACTAGGTTATACATTGCAGCAGTCATTCTGTATCATTATAATTTAAACTGTGTAACCATGTCATCAAGATTTTTTACATTGATGTTTCCTTTTATCATAAATAAATATTATTACCGTCGACTTTGTTATCCTCCTTGGTGTGCTACGTTCCCTTAAAAGAGTTAATATATCTCCAGCAGTGACTGACTGGTTCCATAGTTACTTGCATGGACGCCGACAGCGTCGTTGAAGAGTCGTTTTCTGCATGGCGTGCTATCTCTGCCGGTGTTCCGCAAGGTGGCGTCCTGCCTCCTCTTCTTTTCGCTATTTTCATTAATTCAATTTCCCTTAATCTCCTTTCTTCTTACCACCTATATGCAGACGATCTTCAAATATATTCTCAAACTGACCTTGATAACCTGCATAAGGTTGTCCAAATCGTGAACGCAGATCTGGCTCGTATTCTGGACTGGAGTAAATCTTTTGGTCGTACGGTTAACCCTACTAAAACACAAGCTTTAGTTCTCATGGTTGATTTCTAGAATTGACTGAAAAACTTTACCACAAATAGTTTTTGAGGGAGTCCGTATACCTTACAGTAACGTGGTAAAGAATCTGGGGATATTCATTGATAGCTCACTTGATTGGGGTAAACAAATTGGCGAGGTTAGCAGGAAGGTGTTAGCTTCTGCAGGTGCACTTAGCAGACTACGTAATTTTTTGCCCATACCCACCAAGGTTTCTCTAGTCCAAGCCCTTCTCCTGCCGATTCTCGATTATGCCGATTGCTGTTATCTCGATGTTACTCAAAATTTTCTTAATAAACTGGAACGTCTTCAGAATTTCTGCATTCGCATCATCTTTGGCCTACGTAAGTATGATCATGTATCTGAATTCCGCGCCCAATTAAAATGGCTTCCAATTCGTCGCCGACGAGATCTTCATATTCTCTCCTTGCTTTACTCTGTGTTGTTCGGTCCTCGGTCACCTCCTTATCTTAAGGAGTTGTTCGAATTTCAGCGGCCTGCCAAGAGTGATAATATGCGGTCAACCCGGAATCTTCTTCTCGCTTTCCCCTCTCATTCTTCAAGTTGTTATTCCAATTCTTTCACTGTCCAATCCATTCGCTTGTGGAATTCGCTACTTTTACTTATGAGGCCATCTCAATCCTTACCTATTTTCAAATCCCGACTCAAAGCTTATTTCCTCACACTGTAACTTCTAAATGTCTCTAGTGCGTGGATAAACCAACCCTGAATAAGTCTTTTTTACCGTTTCTTTATAATTTTGTGTATGTTTACAGATATTTACTACGTTTATAAGTACTACCTATATGTAATTGCATTCATGAGTGCATAAAATAACTTCATGTATATATATAATTATCTGACTATCTCACACTACCTTACCTATTTTCTCTTATTAATCTTGTTATTTCCTCTACCTGCAGGTTGTCTGGAAGAGATCGCTTCCTAGCGATAAGACCGCCTACATTGTTCAATCTAGGATTACGTAATGCTTATGTTAAGTATGATTTGTTGTACAATAAAGTATTTATCTTATCTTAATATTAATTTATACATTTATAATGTTGCTAAAATTCATTTCATTGCTTGTTTGCTTCATGTTTCAGAAATCACGCTAAGGTACTAAAGCTTAGAGCAGGTTCAATAACACTAACTAGTAGCTGTAATTAGGTTCGATATTTCACTTCGTGGGGTAGGTTTCTTCGTGGGGGGGTGCTATTTACCTGGCAAAATACTTCTCTAAAAAGATGAGAAGGAATATTTGGTTGCAATACTACACCTTCATGAACATGTTCGGTTAAAGCTTTAAAGTTTATTTGCTTAATTATAGTTAGGTACCTCTAAATGTATCCGATATTTTCAGTAGTTACTGAGTATAAATAGAATAAGACTAACCGTAAAAGTAGGGTCCGCTCTGAGGTTCATGATCGTCGAGGTAGGTGAGTCCGTGCGCCCATATGCTGACCTTCGTCAGGCTGCAGATGACAGCCGAGATGATGAGGAACACCGTGCGGGGGGTCGCCAGTGGGTCTTGCTCCCCGTCATCGATGCGCGAGAGCGCTGAGATTTGCCCTCCACCGCAGAGGTCTGGAATTTAAGAGAAACAAATCTGTGGTTACTGATCGAGGTAGGTTTTATAGCGGCTAAAAAATAAGCAGAAACTCCGTTTTGGGTATGTTTTTAGTCTAAGACTGGTTTATTTTTTAGGAAAATAAATGGTTTTTTTTATAAATAAATTAACTTTATAACATTCGAACGTATGCTCACGCCCTGTACCAAAAGCTGGCCTGGCTAACGGAATTCAGAAGCCCACATTTGCCAAATGTATAGAACATAACGTGTCAGGTGACGAGGCTTCCGCCGTTAACTGGATTGCTAAGGTTTCTAATGGTGTTTTCCATTACTTTATTTTCTATGAGGTATTACCACTTCAACAGAATAAAATTAATTTATCAAAATTTTATGAACACTCGTGATTTAAGTTTGTAAATTGCAATTTGTTCTCCACAGGACATGCAGTGCGCCTGGTGCTAGGGGCCAGCCAATCTTTGTAGTTAATGTTGATTTCATTGGTAATAAAACATTTTTTATTATTGTTATTTACTCCTTACCAACACCTGGAAGATTGGGCCTCTTGAAAGGGAAGGCTAGTATGATGAGGCCCGACACCGCTGCAGCAGCCAGCCACGCTGACAGCGCGAAGTTCCTCCGGCCTATGCCCCACCATGCCACGAAGGCGCCGAGCAGGAACTCAGCTCCAGCTGCTCCCATCAGCACCCAATCTGCAGATATTGATCATTGGTCAGAGAAAATTGTTGATTTACAGACGTAGATATTGTTTATATATTTTTCATGTTTGCTTTTTTTGCTGACTCATTCATGATGTATCAAATATTTTTTATTGCATTAACGAAGTTTAACTAAGCTGTAGCTGGAACTGGATCTACAAAATGGTACATAACCGCAAAACGATTTTTTCGCAGCCCGTCCCATAATAGTATGAGTATTTGCTTATTAGGCATGCCATTAAGGAATTGTAAGTTTTGTGCTATCCACAGAGTTTATTTTTCCTTGCCCTACAAAGGTATCCCTACTTGTACACAGTGGCTTTGTAAAAACATGGATCTTATAAGAAACATCTAAATTGTAGCAGCATCTCGATACGCACCTACCTTCGATCAAGGGCGTGCTGTATCCGGTGTCAGCATCTCTGCCCAGCAGCAGGTACACGTTGTGGTCCAGGAGGATGACGATCAGCAGCGCGCCCTGCAGGAACAGGTCGAAGCGCGGGATCGTCAGGATGTAAGTCCGTAGGAAGTACCATAGCTTGTTTATTACTGGAAAATAGAAATACTAACTATAATTTATTTAGTGAGCTGAAGTGAAAATAGGCAGGTCACATTGCCCACAAAACTATTGACCACTGGTGAGATAAGGTCCCGTATGGCGACAACGCATTGGAAGACGCAGCGTGGGTGAGCTTGACCCGGTGGACCGATGACCTGGTGCAAGTTGTAGCCAGTTTTTTGTTGCGAATGGTCCAAAGCCGCTCTCTGTGGCGTTCTATGTAGGAGGCCTTTGCTCAGCGATGGACTTCTAAGGGCTTTTGATGATGATGATGACACTCTTTCATTTAGGGAAATATGTTTAAGGTACTTAGATATTTAGTTTTGGGGGAAAGATGCGACTGCAGCAGAAGCAAAGAAAACGCATCGTATGCACAGAAATAGTAATACTACATAACTACAATGCGTTTTTGCGGATAACGTAAATAAATAATAAATAAATATGCGCCAGACAACACACCTCTTGTAATGGTCTCGAAGTAGAGATTAATATCCCTGTGTTACGAGGTACCACACAAGGAAATAAGCTAGGGGCGTCTCCCAGCACACCCAGACCCGAGTCAATTCAGAAAAGATCGTTTTCCTAAATTGACCCGACCGGGAATCGAACCCGGGACACTACGGAAGTCGAGGCGAGAAACCGTGCTACAGCGCACTACGCCAACCGTGTCGTCCAGACAGGTCGTGAGACAGGTCGATACCATTATAAATATGAATAACGAGCTATTAGAGATTGCGAATTCCACTGTATTTCTAGGAATTACTCTCGATCCCAAGTTACAGTGGGGTCCGCATATTTCTGCTCTGGCAGGAAGACTTAGTTCGGCAGCTTATGCTGTTAGAAAAATAAGGCTCCTTACTGATATCGCAACAGCAAGATTAGTGTACTTCAGTTATTTTCACAGCGTTATGTCGTATGGTCTACAGTTGTGGGGCTCGGCAGCGGATCTCAACACCATCTTTGTTCTTCAAAAAAGAGCCATTTACAACCTTAGACCACGCGACTCGCTTCGTGAAGTATTCAAAGAGATAGACATTTTAACTGTGTACTCTCAATTTATTTATGATAATGTAGTATACGTCCGTAAAAACTAGCATCTCTTCAAGAAAAACAGTGATGTTCATAAACTCAATACCAGAAATAAAAAAAAGCTCGTAACTCCCAGTGTAAGACTGCATAAGGTAGGGAAATCATTTGTTGGTCAATGTGTAAAATATTTTAATAAGATTCCGCAAACTCTTATTGAACTGCCTCTTCACCAGTTTAAGTCACAAATTAAAGCTAAGTTAATGAAGCGAGGTTATTATAGTGTTGAGGATTTCTCAAATGATAAGAATTTGTGGTCATCTTAGGTATAATCTGCTCCTCTGCACACTTTTTGTTATGACTTTACTCTGTCAATTCAATTTCTGTGCGTAACAACCAATGAAAAGATGAACATTCCATATTAATATAGTATAATATCTAAATTCTGTCACGGCATAGTTGAGCGCGAAAAGATGTTGCACTTGCAGGCGACTTAAATACTTCTTAGTTCTTTACTTACAACATAGCTTCATTAAGTTTGTGTATCCCTTACACTTTAGAGCAAAAATATCTTTCCGAGATATGACTTGATGATGTTTCTGATAATTAGTTACTAACTGAATACACAAATGTCGTTTACTTTACCGGTCAGGTGACACTGATTTTAATAATTACAGGGGTTCCTTGGCTAATCCTTGATAAGATAAAATTCCTAGTTAGCCAAATATGCAACATAATTGCTTAGGTACACGGATATTTGTAAGTAGATATCAAACTTATCTATGAGTGAAGTTCAAATCACTTATAAAATAATATCCATGATTATAAACTTATCATAGGATTAATTAATCTACACGTGATAGTTAATAATATTTAACTAATTACTTGTTTATGACACATTGTAAATATTTATCTTTGCTATGTGTATTAGCGGGTTTGACTTAACCCTGGTATTTTTATTAGTAGAATAATAAACAACTTAAAAAAATTACAGTAATATTACAGGGTTATATTTTGAACACCATCCGAAATTATCCAAGACATAAGGCATCAATCGAAAATGTTTTTTATATGTATGTTTACGTGACGACGGTAAGAGACCCGACGGGATGACACTCGTTCCATGGACCATGGGCCGGCCGCTGGTGTGGGATGCGACCTGCGTCGACACGCTGGCCCCTTCCCATGTTCCCGCTACGAGTAAACGGGCAGGCGCGGCGGCTGAAGCGGCGGAATATAAAAAGGCACAAAAGTACCAGAACATCGGTTCCGGTTACACTTTTGTGCCTTTCGGCGGCGAAACCCTGGGTCCGTGGGGTCCGAGTGCACAGAACCTTTTAAAAAATCTAACTAAAAAATTGATCTCAACTACAGGTGACCCAAGAGCTGGTACATTCCTCGCACAACGTGTGAGACTTTCTATACAACGGGGGAATGCTGCCAGCATCTTGGGTACCTTACCACAGGTGCAAAATTTTCTTAGTAGTTGTTAGTTATATTTATTTTAAGGTTTTCTTTTTTATTTTATTTTTTGACGACACGATTGGCGTAGTGTCCCGGGTTCGATTCCCGGCCGGGTCAATTCAGGAAACGATATTTTCTGAATTGACTCGGGTCTGGGTGTGCTGGGAGACGCCCCTAGCTTATTTCCTTGTGTGGTACCTCGTAACACAGGGATTTAATAATCCCTACTCCGAGACCATTACAAGAGGTGTGTTGTCTGGCGCATATTTATTTATTTATTTAATTTTTACTGTACCTATCAATCGAAAACAGCTTTTTTTAAAAAAAGGATAGGTCTTTCTAACTTTTACGTTACAATATTTTTTTCGATAGGGTTATTCGTGCGCGGCGTGGTTACTTAAGTCACAATTAAATTTCAACTTTTGAATAAAGCGCGGGTGCGGAGTTGAGAGGCTGTTGAGAGGCTGCGAGCCCACCGCCACTCAAGTCGCGCAGTGTCAACGAAACTTATGTTTTTTTTTACCTTTTAGTAGTTATAATAACTCAACATTTTAGTACTGAAGGTTATAAAACAGAAAAATACGTATTTTGCTATTTTCTCCATAGATCCTCATAGGTATTTCAATTTGGATGGTGTTCATAAAGTATCCTTTATAACATGATCTCTTCAAGACAACAGTAAATAGGCATGGTCCAAATCGTCACAACTATCTCTCGATGAAGCATTTGTTCTGCGTCTGGTGTTGACTTTTAATTTTCCGGTTTCTAAACCTAGACATAACGAACCCTACCACGTGTTTACGCAGCGTAAACGATGGTAATTAACTAAAGCGACATACACACATCAACATGGTCTAGGGATATTTCAATTAAACCTAAATAACTAAAATTCTATTAACTTTTTGTTAAGACAGCTACACATTAAAATAAACCTATTTTAATAGCCTATCTAATCTGATAAATAAACTTTTAGATAAAGTTTAATTTAAAAAAAACTCAGAAGAAGAGGAAAAACTCAGACAAAATTTCAATCTTAACTTTATTTTTGAAACATCAAAACCCAACAAAACAACTATTTTTTATAAAAATTGTTGAAAACTTAAAATTAATAATCCGTGGATCCACCTAAGACTCTCCTGACACATCTGCAGCGGTTCTGCATACTCAAAACAAGGGTGTCAATATCCTGTTGTGGAATACTGTCCCAAGTCCTGCTAAGATGCAAGAAAAGCTGGTTTTCATGCACAATATCTTTAGGGAAATTCCTAAGAGCTCTTCTCTGAAGCATATCCCAGGCATGCTCAATAGGATTTAAGTCAGTAGATTGTGCAGGCCAGTCTAAAGCTTGGATATCAAGCTTGGATTGGCTTGCTGTTGTAACCAACTTGTAACGATACGCGCCGTATGTGGACGCGCATTGTCGTGCATTATCTGGAAATGTTGTCCCGTTTGCTGTCTGTGGGGCAAGATTACAGGCTCTAGCACCTCATCTCGGTATTTTAGAGCAGTCATATTGCCTTGTATCCAAACGAGGTCCGTTCTACCGCCGAGACGAATTCCTGCCCAAACCATAATCGTGCCACCTTGATATGCATGAACTTGCTGTGGGTGCTGCAGTCGATTCCAGCATCCAGGTTCTCTCCAAACGCGTACTCTTCGCGAATCAGGATGAAATTCAAACCTGGATCCATCAGTGAAAAGCACAAGTGACCATTGAGAATGGTTCCAGTTTTCGTGTGCAATAGCCCATTGTAATCTTCTTCCTCGATTGCCTCACCTTAGCGCTGGTACCCGAAGTGACCTAAGAGCACGTAGGTTGACTTCATGCAGTCGTCTTCTCAAAGTTTGACCGCTTACCAGCAAACCATACTCTCTCTGTAGCCTTTGAACCAATTGCATCGCCGTTACATTTGATTGACTTCGTGCAGCATTTACTATGAATCGGTCCTGTACATGTGTTGTAATGCGTTGAGGTCCTCGGTGCCGTTCCACCACTTCCCCCGTGACGTGACCAAAGCCTAGATATAACGCTCTGACTGGTCCTCATGGCTTCAGAAACCGCAATTTGGGTAACGCCAGCTTGAATCATGCCCACTGCTCTTAACATTTCGTTCCTGGTCAAGTGTCTACGTGGCATGATTAAATAAACACCGGAGATGCGTTTGACAAAGATTTATGGGAATTTATGGAGTTTTAATTAAGTTAGAAGTTCGTGAAGATTTACTTCTTTGGAAGAAATTCAATCAATGTGAATTTCATCTTAAAACAAAACCTTTTAAATACAAATTTAAATTTGAAAAAGGATCTTAAAAATGTTTTTATAATCTGTCATTGATAGTTTTTTTGTAAGGCCAGTACTTTTTAAGTTATTTAAAAAAGTTTTATATATCCCTAGATCATGTTGTTGTGTGTTGTTTGTTGTTGTGTGTTGTTTTTTTTACTACCATAGGTAGTATAGTAGGTAGAAAACATAGGTAGTATAGTAGGTAGTAAACATAGGTAGTAGTAAGGTAATTATTTGTAGCTGTACTGAAATCCCATGTACAACTATAGTACTGACGCCAGCGACTATCGGTAGCGTATAGGTAAGCTCATGGTAGGGGTAGAGAAGAGTTGATCATGTTAATAAAAAGGACCGAAACAAAAGTGAAAAGCATTAGTCCCAACGGTGAGTTTTATTCGATCACACTCGTCGAGTGCGTAAGTACTCCTATGGTATATCGTAGGTATTTCTATAGCACGCTCGGTGGCGCCTCATAATGATCACACTGATCACATAAAACCAACCATTCGAAGTAAATTTTATGCTAACTTAGGTACAGACAGCAGCTTATGAAAAAGGGACGGTGTGGTCCTCTACATTCTTCACGTTAATCAATTAGTTAGTTAAAAAGTTAATCTTAGTACTTTCTTCAGTCAAATATTATTGTTTACATCTATCATCTGACTGGCCTGTTGGCGCAATGGCAGCGATCCTGCCTTTAGCGCCGGAGGTCGTGGGTTCGATCCCCACCCATGACAAATATTTGTGTGACGAACATTTGTATTTGTTGTGTGTCTGGGTGTTATTATCTATTTAAGTATGCATTTAGAAATATTTAAGTATGTTTATCAGTCTCTGACGCCCATATTACAAGATCTGCTTAGTTTGGAGTCAGATGATCTTGGTGTAAATTGTCCCAGATATTTAGATATCATGCATGATCTATTGCTTAAATTTTTTTTTAAACCTTTTTTTTTACTTTATTTAACCTCTACTGCTTAGCAAAAACTAGTAGGTAAGTACCATTGATTTTCAGAAAAAATATGAAATCAACACGATTGAAATTGATACTTTCACTAATAAAGCAAGGAAATGTTCAAACATTGATAAAAAGCCGAAAAAATATGAAAGCCGAATAACTTCTTACTTAACTACTATAACTTTAATTAAGTAATTAAATAAAAAATAACTCACCAGGTACTTGATCTATAAAACTCATTGTTATTACAACAACCCACTTATAATTAAATCAATATTTTTTTAACTATTCTTCTCATTTATGAATGAACTATCTGGTTTCGTACAGGATATATTATCAAAAGCCACCTGGGTTTACGCAAAAAACCATTTTGAAAGGCGTTATACCAATACAACTCAACACTATTGACAAAAAAGTGACACTGAATCCGTTTTCTGCAGAGCATTTTGTTTGTTATCCTATTATTTATCAGTATTATCAGGTAACACTATCTAAATGGTTAATCGAAGCGATGTTTGGCCTTAGAGCGTTAAGTATTCAGTTGCGAATCGAATGCTTGGGGTAGTGAATTTTGATATTCATTATATTTCTAAACAAAAAATCGACCTCTGGCCCCACGGGACTTTAGCACGGGGGGCTAGAAGAATCACACACATCTACTTAGTTAAACAGTGCACTAAAGTTTATCACTATATTATAGTATTATTAACGCCATCGATAGTGTTACTATGTTTTTGGATAGTTAGTTAGTTTAGTATTTGAAAAACTAGTCGACTAAAGTTTTTATAAGTACGTCTTAATTATACGACTACATTGTGAGTGTCAGGATGGCACATGTAGGGTCTTCAAACTTGATGAAATGTATTCTGAACAATTGTACCTGAACAGTACGAAAATAGTACGTACGCAGAGATAAACAATACCTAAACCCTTTGAATGTTAAATAAAAAGTCTCATACAGCTGCCATTTTGATGTCAGGATGGCCGGTGTATTGTCATACCATGCTTATGGCTACAACTATCATTTTGGGACCGGTCTATGCAAATAAACGGTACCTAAATAGTACCTTGTCAAACATATATCATTAGGAATAATAGCAAAATAAAAATAGCGATACAAGCGATAAGCAATATTTTGAATGGCGGTTTTTGACACATTAAAAAATCTTACATCTAAGCGTGGAAATCGATGGGCTCTCGCGGTTTGGGCATACTTACCCACCTTTTCAACCGCATTCTCCTCACCGGGAAGATACCTGACCAATGGAGACGGAGCATTATCACGCCAGTCTTCAAGGGCAAGGGCTCGGTGCAGGAGTGCAGCAATTATCGCGGCATAAAGGTGATGTCCCACACCATGAAGCTCCTCGAGCGCATTGTAGACTCTCGGATCCGACAGGAGTGTCAGTATGCGTTTCGACCGGGTTGCGGGACGGGACGGGACCATGGACCCCGTGTTTGCCTTGAGAACGCTCATGGAGGGATACAGACTGAAGAATACACCTCTGCATCTACTTTTCTTAGAAATACAGAAGGCCTTCGACTGTGGCCCTCGTAAGATGATCGGCTGGGCGCTGTGGTCCAGGGCCGTTCCCGAAGTCTTTATTGACATTATCCGGGACATGTACCACGATTCCAGTTCCATAGTTAGGACTGCGGTTGGTGACACGCTTCCCTTCCTTATCACCGTTGGAGTACACCAAGGCTCCGTGCTTAGCCCGTTTCTGTTCAGCGTAATATTAGACGTTCTGTCAAACAGCATCCTAGACCACCATGAGCAACCCTGGTTGCTTATGTTTGCTGATGATATAGCGCTAGCAGATTCGGACAGGGGACGGCTGGTACAACGGGTGAATAAGTGGAAGAATTCACTTAAAAACGGCGGTCTGAAACTTAATGTGGCGAAGACGGAGTACGTGGCCTGCAACACCACAGATACCCAGTCCATCTGCATAGGCGTTGACGTGGTCGAGCGCACGGACCGTGTTAAATACCTGGGATCTGTGTTAAACGAGTCTGGGGACATCAACCGCGATGTCAGAGCCCGAATTTCCGCGGCTTGGGCCAAATGGCGTGAGGTGACTGGTGTCATTTGTGACCCCAAAATGCCGATCAAGCTGAAGGGGCAGGTCTATAAAACCATCATTAGGCCTGTCCCTTTTATATGGCAGTGAAACATGGCCTGTCCTTAATATGGCAGTGAAAGATGCTGCGGTGGATGTGTGGAGTCTCACGCAAAGATCGCCTGCGTAACACCCGCATCCGCGGCAGCCTTCGTGTTCGTGACATCGCAGACAAGCTGCAGGAGTGCCGCCTTCGTTGTATGGTAATGACTCACGGAGATCGGCAAACTACGGGGGCAACAAATGTCTGGCCATGCCGCCCCCGCCAGGTACCAGTAGAAGAGGTCGACCCAAGAAGCGGTGGCTCGACGTCGTTAAGGGTGACATGCGTGCCAACAGACTCACCACTGAGGATGCACAAGGCCGCGCGAAGTGGGCCAAGAAAATAAGAAAGGCGGACCCTGGGACCCCACACACCAGTGTGAGTTCACAACCGGGATAGACCGCACGGATGATGATGATGATGATGAAAAGATCTTACATCTTAACTTTTGTAAAGCCTGGAATAGGTGTAAGGAATTTTTAATTTCTAATTTAATGTTTAAATTGTTCATTGTGAATCTTAAATTATTTAATTAATATATAATTTCTATGCATGCTAAATTTAATTTTTGCGTTTTATTAAGATTCTCATATCACATCAGATCATTTAAGATTATCGTCAACTTTAGCAATAAAAATCGATTCTGAAGAATTCGAAACGGAAGCAGATTTTCCTACTGAATACGTAATGCGGCTGGCTGGGGCGTTATTGCAATCTCTTAAATCCAGTCAAGTTCATTCTCTAAGCCGAGCATAACGAGCAATTTAAGCAGTTCTATAGGCTGGTTATTCAATGTTAAAATTTCTCCCTTCGCTCAGTTTAGAACCAACACTCCGTCAAGCTCAACAACAAGACTTCGCCTCTTCTCCTCGATGTCAGTCTGCTTTGCCCCAGGGCGCTCGAAATAACGCGCGTGGACCGTGCTATCATCAGCATAGCAATGAATATTACCAAGAGATAACATGTCATTGTTAAACAGAAGAAATAACGTCGGCGAAAAGACGGAGCCCTGCGGCACTCCGGCATTAATCTGGAGAAAGCATGATTTTCGACCATCGCAAAGGACACGAACTCTACGTCCCTCCAGAAATCCGGCAGACCATATGCCGGAAGCCTGGAAAGAAGCGAACGATGCCATACACGGTCGAAAGCTTTGGCAATGTCAAGGCTGACGGCCAAAGATTCCCCATGCTTGCCCATAGCCTCCCCCCAGATGTGTGTTACGTACGCTAGAAGATCACCCGTAGACCGTTTTGGTCGGAAGCCGTACTGACGGTCGAGAATGAGAGAGTGATCCTCTAGGTAGCGGATGATCTGCGTGTTTATGATCCGCTCAAACACTTTAGCTAAAACTGAACTTGACTGGATTTAAGAGATTGTATTAAGGCCTCTAGTGATATTTATGCAGGGCACAAGTTTTGGTTGACTTAAGATTTAGATACAGGATTGGAACTAGGCAGACACGAAAGATGTTTTTAACTTCAATTTATTGATATAGAAATAAAAATTATAAATTAAAAAAGTATTCACATAATTTATTGCAAATTACATACAAAATCACTTCCTTAATTGTGCTTAACTAGTTTCTAACTTAAAAATAATTAGTTTGTGTCGTTATTTGCTCTCAAGAATTAAATAAGTACGAGAAGACAATTAATAAAGATTTTCTACTTTTTAAAATGTAATTGTAGATGATTGTTACTGAGTTTGTCTGTCTGAAAATGTTTATTGTAAACTTGCTTAACTATATTAAACATTGCTTAAACATTATGCAAAAAAAAATTTTTAACTGGTGTTTTTTTAAGATTCTTAAATGAGTGCATGCACTTTTCAACAAACTATTAAAGTAGGCGAATGTTCATAAATAAAGTAAATTTATTAAATTAATACAATTAAATTGATTATTTTTAGAACAAACAAATAATCTTATTAACAAGTCAATAAGTAAGATTACTGTTAATATTAAGTTATCATGTTGAGTAGTTGAATGAGAACTTTTTAATTTGATGTTATTAGGCTCTGCTATACATCATCATACATCAAAGTATGTACAGTACACTGCAGCTCAAGAAAAGTACGGTCAACAACCAAAGTAGCTTAACACTTTACTGTTACAAAGGATTAAAGTGCTCAGCCATTTAATTTTGTTGCTAACTTATATTTCTGGCTCATTTTTCCAATGTTCATTCGAAAACAGTATCACATTTTGATATTATTTAACACGTATCAAATAATCAACTAAAGCGGCAGTTAGATCAAATGAGTTTTCCGCAATCTAGAAATACACAGTAGACAGTCAGTAATACTATATTTTGCTTGTTCAGATCTCGGTAATTGTCATGACTGGCTAGAGATTTATGGCTAACTTTAACTATTAACTGAACTGGGCTTTTTAAACACACCCTTAGTAGAAACTAAAAAAAAACGACCTGATCCTAGGGACTCAGCGGGCTACGAACCCGCGACCTACCACAATCCGGGTGGCTGCTCTTCCAACTGAGCTACCGAGGCCGTTAATAGACCCGGGGAATTTATTTAGTGTATTTTACGTTGTAAGCCAAAGTTTTCCCTAGGATCAGGTCGATTTTTTCTAGTTTCTATCTTTGTGTAAAAAATACCGCCGTGGTAAATGCTAAAAATTAAAATCCACTTGCACCCTTAGTGAATACCAATTTCGTAGAAGAATTCGAGGAAATTTACTTTAAAACCAACAAGTACAACATGGTCAAATTCGCTTTTCATACAGAGTGCCGAGTGCGAGTTGCAGTGAGAGAAGTGAATAACTTCACCATCGCGTTTGCGAGAAAAAAAACGCGAATTTGTATGGCATTGAGTGAGCGCCATCTAGCGGCCTGAATGTTGCCCGAATTCGCCGCTAGATGGCGCTCACTCGATTTCATACCAATTGACATTTACGTGCTTTCAAAACGCGATGGTGAAGTCATTCACTTCTCTCACTGCAACTCGCACTCGGCACTCAGGTTATCATTCTTGTTTAGATTGGTATTTAAACATTTAAGTACGTGCACTGGTCAATTCGTTATTATAATTTAATGTAGAATGTATGCATGAAAGTTTATTTGCTTGCTTAAACCATACCTACTAGGTATAGCAATAGTTTCGTCTGTAATTCTGGTCACTTTACCGTCGACAGTTTAATAAAACCTAGAGTAAAATTATGACTGATTAGAATCGATCCAAGCTGGTTCCAACGTTAGACTTGGCCACTAGACGTCAGCTCGGCCAAGCAGCTTCTCCTCAAGCCAAGGTACGAAGTGAGTGACCCGAGTGTAGACGCCAGGGAAGCCGGCTTCGGCACATTTCTTCCCGTAGGAGACCACGCCGATCTGGTAGAAATGCGTCGTGTATTCTTGGGCGTTCCACTGTGGGATAAAAACAGAAGGTTAATAAAACCTGTCATCAATTCAGTCTGTAAAGTTAACGGAAGACCCTTCAAAAGTATGCTATAGAGCTGCGTTAGAGCTCCTGTCGCAAGCAAGTTTAATAGGTGGTTGTCTGTCTTGCACCTCGACATCATTTTGTCATGCTTTTTTCGCACCCTGAATATAAGAAATGCACTAGAAAACGCGCGCGCGCATTCTGATTGTGGTCGATGTATGCTTGATTGACAGAGCTCATAACCAAAGCATACACTAGCAAACTTGCATAATACGCATGCACCCAAAAACACACATCTGGCGGTCCAAGTGCTTCTTTGTCACCGACGTAGTAAAAAAAAATACATTAAAAAAGCAATCAAAAAGAACTCACAATAGGCTGCATCAAAGGTCCCCCGCTGTCCCCCTGGCAGGCGTCTCTTCCCCCCTTTTTGTAGCCAGCGCACAACACCCGCTGGTCGATCTGCTGCGCCTTGTACGCCGAGTATGCGTTTGCGCAGAAGTCGTTGCTCACCACCGGCAGCTGGAGCGCTTGCAGGTGGGTCGCTGATGGGCCACCTGGTGGAGATTTGTTGTTATTATGCGACCTAGTCATAGACTGAACAAAGAATGAAAATAACATATAACATTACATATTGACCGTAGGAAGTAAAATTCCAGCCTATAGCGTCGAACGTTGGGTCCGTTTCACACCCAATGCAAAAATGTATGTGACGAACATAATTTATTGACTATTTGTTTTATTTATGAAAAAAACACTAAAGTCGACCTTAACTCATATTTTACTAACATAAAAATAAGCCCTATGTATTTAGAAATACTCGTATGTAGTATACAATGTCTATCAGCCTCTGAAACCATCAGTGCAAGCTACGCTTTTTGTGGGGTTAGATGATCTTAGTCTTGGTCAGATGATATTGGTCTTGGTCAGATGATATTGGATGTACCAGATGTTTATAATTTATTTTTAAATTTTATTTATTTTACCTTATGTAGTTTGCTTTTACATGAAAAAGAAAAAAAAAACCGCTATACAATGATTGGGTATAATTCCTATCACCGAAATTTCCCATAAGTTCGCTTTTTTATCTGGATTTGACCACAGACGTGTATTGTCTGTGGATTTGACTATTAGGTACTTACATACCAGATAGTCACTCCCGAGCGTAATTTCATGACTTAGTTATAAATACTGATGAAGGTTGATATGAGAAATGCGCATAAAATATTTAGTGTCAAATGAACCAAGTCACTATCCTATTCTTTCGTATATTACATGATGCATCTTTTTAATCCTATATAATCATATGATTAGCTACTTACCTAATTACTTATCTTTATAATTACGAAGAGGATACTCACGGAACTCAGTGTCACCCCACCCAGCGATGATCGGGTTATAGTTCTCGAAGCTTCTTGCTCTGAGTTCGCTGTCTTTAGGAATGCAGATGGGCTTGATGAGATCTACAAAGGAATGCAAAACAACATTTATTGAAAACATCCATAGCACGCATCCATTCATATAAAAAACATAGCTTAGAAGAACCCGTTTCCACCAGTTCTATGCTAGGTGGCCCAATGAATATGATTGGTGGATATCAAGCGCAACCACAGCAATGTAAGATAGCAAATCTTTGGTGGAAAAGCAATATACAATTTGCACTAGATAACGCCTTTGACCTACTGAAGGACTACTCACTGAAGTAGACCTCCAGTAGGGAAAAGAATGTGCCGTCAACATTACCGAAGATTCAACATTGTTAAACGCTAAATAAATACAAGTGCGAATATACTATGGGACTTCCGTAATTTTAGTAACTTATCGTCAATGCCTCATCACAATTATTTTGTCCAAGTCGTCATTGCAATATATATCTAAATTGCAGATGGCAGTTCGAATCGGAACACTTATGGCAAAGTACTAACTGCTAATGTACTTACTAGTGAACCCGACGTCTCGCTCCAGCACCAGGATGCCGATGTCGTTGGTAAAGGCTGTGGAGCTGTACTGCTCGTGCTTGATCTTGTCCTTGATGAGCACGTCTACTGGGGTAGCACCTTCGTCTTCCTTCTCCAAGTCCAGCTCTCCTAGCCTCACGACGAACCTGGAAAGATGGGGCGTTAGCTTGCTGGAATTCTTTGACATTTTGAAGGGGGCAAAGTTTTTGTCACGTCAAAGGCGATCGTTGCGTTCAGAAAATTATGCCATTTTTGGCTCCATTTTAAAAGACTAGGGGTGCTATACTGAAATCCCATACAAAAAGGTTCACACGGTTTACGCGGACGCTAGTGGCTGTCATTGGTGTAAACCATTGGTTCCCAAAGTGGTTCAGGTGGACTCGAAGGGGGTCTGTTGGCTTTATATTCGTCGAGTTTTGGGAATATGGTAGAGATGTGTAGCCGCAGGGGGTCCACCGGAACCAGCTTAATCTTGAAAGTGGTCTATGCGAAAAAAAGTTTGGGAACCTCTGGTGTAAACCAAGGGTAGCCAACCCGGGGCCCGCCGATTGCCAACTTGTGGCCCGCAGAGCTGAGTTAACTTTTTTGAGAAAATCAGCTAAGAGAAAAATTTAATCAGGTTGGCTTAGTTATTTAAAAACTATTTTGACAAGGAGAAATATATTTCTCCCTGTAAATTTACTATTTTTTCCTGTATATTTTTTTTTATCATGTTTGTCTCTTTAATATACTGCGTTTTATAAACATGCTTGCATTTCATGACTTCATTATTTGGAAACACTTACCCATGTGCACAACTTTTTAGTAGGATGAAACATATTAAATCCCAAATGAGAACACTGATTACTGACGTTCATCTAGAAAACTAATAACGTGTAGCAACGACTTCAGTTGAGATTTTTAACATTGATGAGCTTGGTTCTGCTAAACAAAGTCATATAACTATCTCAGTAATATACGAAATTGGTTTAGTTAACAATAATACAGAAAAATTAAACTAAGATTGTTTTATTCAAATTTTTTTGTGCGTAAAATTTGTGTACTGCGGCCCGGTCCGAATTTTTTTTGCGAATTTTGGCCCTGCTGTCGAAAAGGTCGGCCACCCTTGGTGTAAACTATTGGTAGATTACAGTAGTGCTAATATTGGACCTTACACTGCACACTCCATATACTTAGATATTACAATAACTATTTTTGAATCGTCACACATTTTCATTGAATAGGTATAATAAGCTTTAGCTTAATGAAAATACATTACAATTTGAACAACGTCATCGTCATTCAAAAATGAAATAGGTGTAATTGTTTGACTAAGGTTGATAAAATTCCATTCAAATCTCTATTTTATTTTAAATTACCAATTGTATATTATTCATAATGAAACTAAATTCGAATTATCCTTTTGCTGTGACTGTGACTGTGACTAGCCTGTATTTTCCCATTAATCTAACTTTTAGGTGATTTGGGTATTATTTATTTGCAAGCTCGTATGTTTAGTATATTTAGTAAATATGTAAGTACCTTTATATTGTAGGGAATGTTGTTATAAAATATTCAACCTATGACCCAATCATCCAAATAAAGACATTATCACATGTGACCTCAATCTAGCGACCTTAGGATGCTCGGTGCATTACACAACAATCAAGTTTATTTATTTCTTCTGCATTTGCATTCAGAACCGGTTCACGTGTTGACTTGTTAAATAATTATCACCAGACCACAGTATACTAAGTTGTATTGTAAGTACGAGTAGGATTGGTTTGCTCAAATTGAAAACTACGCATCAATACTATACTCAATGTAGATCTGTAACCTGTGTGGGTTTGAATTCGAACTCCAAGATACGGTTGGATTGAGCGTGACTTTTCAGAAACAGAAAAACCCAGATTTGGCAATGTTGGTGCACACTTTGCTTATGATTGACTAGCTGTCCGTCAGCGGCTTCGCCCGCGTAAACTATTTTTCCCTTTGAAATATACTTAGTCTTAAACAAATATATATATATATATGTCACTCCCTGATAATGTAGCTTTTAATTGGTGGAAGAATTTTTTAAATCGGTTCCGGAGCCTATTAAATACAAACAAACCAACAATCAAATCTTTGCTCTTTATGATATTAGTATAGATAGAATGTTAAAATAATATAACTTTTATTTTCTGCAGCTTTGCAGAAAGTTCCAATTAACTAAGTATTTTTGTATGAGCAATGATGAGCATAGTTCTAACGTCCAAAGGGTATAATAAAAAAATATTATAAACGTTAAACTCAATTCTACAAACTTTTGTTTTGAAAAATAATCTTGCCAGATTTTCAGGAGCTACATACGGAAAATCCTCATCGTGTTCCGTTTTATTATCTTCTTGTTCATAATTATCGTAACATTTATGTGTGTAATCATTGTATGGGATGACGGAACTGGACAAACACAATGCACATTTTAATGACAGGTGGAGTTTTACACATTTGCTGCACATTTATCAGGAAACAAACGTCAACATTTTATTATGTGGTTTATGAAGCAATTTTATTCAAGAATAAGTGATTTTAATGACTATAACAGTAGTTTTAAGTCTCAATTATAATTATTTATCACATGTTATAGCTGCAGAGGCATTTTTATCAGTAATCGACGTTATTAGAATGTAATTTTATATGGATGGACAGACAGATGATCAAGCAAAACTTTGATAAAATGGACCTTTTAACATAGTCCATTTAAAGTGGACGAGGAGTATTGGACAACCAGCATGAGCCAGATGACCGTCATGAGAATGACGGCGAAATCTAAATACAATATCATCAAGGCCTAGGATCGTAAAGGGAAAATTAAGGTTAATTAGTTTTTTTATAAAAACTTTAGCTGAATTAGTTTGAAGTAACTCACAATATTTCAATACAAAATATCTACCTACCTACCTACTAACTAGCAAGTCGATCACTTGTCGATGCACCAGTAAGAGCTAATGAGGAAAGTGTGGTAAGTAGATAGCTTAATTTTTCCCTAAGGAAAGCCTAATGTCCTCCCAATCGTGAAGGATAGTTAGTAGTTAAGCTGTAGTTATACCTGGTACCCAAAGGTGCTCTGATATGCCACTATTATTCGAGGTCTTGCGTAGTTTCCTCATTTCGGCTTGAACTTATAAACTCTTATTTTTTTTATTACTGAATAATTAAAAGACACCTACCTGCAGACCACCAGGGACCAGCAGCCAACCGAAGTTTTCGCACTTTCAGCTATATAGGATTCTCAAACCCTTATATCAATACTTACAAGTCGTTCTCTCGTCCATGAATGCAATGCGCCGCGGTGAGGACGTGCTTCGAACTGATGAGCGACCCCCCGCAGAGCCAGCGGGCGCCAGCACCTTGCCGACTCTTGTACCCGAGGAGAGCCATCCAGGGGAAGTCACCTGGGGAAGGTAATCTCATCAATGAAGAAACCGCAATGAATTTGAAGCAGAGATCCACCGCCAAGTTTAAAACTGTGGACTCTGTGAGGATCCACAGAGGAACAGTTTAGCTGTGGCTAACAGTAGTTCGTACTGATAGTAGCAGTGTACCTATTTGTACAGATGGACAAATCCCCAAGAAAACTTATTTTAAAAATATGGGTAAGGATGAGAGCAGTCATTTGGTTCCGATCATAAACTACGGTATGATGCTATTTATTCAATAGTAGGGTAACCTAATTCATTCAGTCTGTTAAATAAACAGTAGATAACCTACTATCACCATCAGGGATGCTCAATTAACTTATTTCTATCAATATTGTGACACCGCATGTAGGAATTTACTGTTTCGGTTTCAGTTTCATATAAAATTTAACTTGTATTGGTTAAGATTGTTTAATAGAAGTTGGTCATGTGGTTTAGCCAATAACCTTTATTGGGTTTAGTTATTTTTTCTTACAATTGAGACCGATGACATTCGGCAGGCTTTATGGTATAAAATAAATAAATAGATGTCAAAACACAGAAAAACTATCACAGGTAACAATGAAACTATGCATTAATTACGTGCAATAATAGAAATCGTGAATGTTACATGAAATTACATTGATTGACAAAAAAACACAATTATTACCACCTTTACCAAACCAAACATTGAATATGAGTACATCAAAGTTGATTTAAGAACATAATAAATCAATAGTTACAACGAAATAAAATTGTTTGCGCTTTATTGCCGGAGTTGATAATGATGATCCACCTCTAGTTTAGCCGACAAGCATCCTAGCTAGAGCATAAAAACTTACCAAGCTTGGCATTAACTCCCCCAACGACCCTGCTGAAGGACGCATTGCTCACTCCACACACGGGGGGTTCAGGGAAGGAGACCACAAAATCTCCGGGCGAGGTCTTTCCAGCTGGTTCAGGGGCTACTGTGGTGGTCGTGGTTGTGGGAGGAGCAGTAGGGCGCGCGGTGGGGATTTCTGCTCGTGGGCAGCATACCTGGGAAAATGTAACATGTTTATTAAAACGTGTACATTTTGACACTGAAACTCAACATAATTTAGTTTTATGAAAACAACTGTGTGGTTGACATGATATATTAAAGGGAAGTTTGTCCATTATGTATCAGCCACAAGACCTTCACCAGGTAACATAGGCCTCCTTATAAAATTGTTATACAAATATCTTAAGGGAAATATTGCCGACACGCTATTGACACTCATTCTCGGAACAGTGTTTCTCAGTGTTGTTGAGCACTTGTAATTGAGCTGCGCATCTGTATGCGAATATCTTCACTTTGCGGAAAACCACACCTAAATAACAACGCTTGCTGATGATTAAAGAAGTCGCAGTAACATATCTTGGCGAGCTGTTGTTGGCAGCCAGGGTACCTTATTTTTTTTTACTGGGACTAAACAAAAGTTCCCTTTTTAAGATTAACTTAAAAAGTCGACAATCGCTTTCCACCAGGATGTCAATTACCTACTTGCCTGCGTTGTATAAAAAATCGCTGATGACTGTCACGATCTGGTCATTTTGGCAGCCACTTTCCATCAAGCGTTTGCCCCAGAGCCTCGTTCGTCAGTTCTACGAGTATTACACTTAACAAGAAATAGTTGGAAGCCTACAAACCATTAGTTCCTGCTCACCTTAGGGTTGTTCCCTTCAAATCCGCAGTGCGCTCGTCTCAGGATCTGCACCGCTTGAGGGTTGGTCCTCGAGTCCTTGAGCACGCGCAGGTACGGTCCACACTGCAGGATGGAGATGCAACTGCCGATTCCACCCTCTATGGTGTCGCATGTTTCTTCTGGAATGGATATTTTTTTGAGTTAAGAGGGTACGATTTGGATAGTTCTAAGACGGAAAGTCTATATCTTCATTTTATTTGGTGGTAGCATAGATTGAGGGGACCACATTGAATAATACAATAACTTAAAAAAAAAAACGAATTTCACAAAGAGTGTTCTTAGTGTTTATTAAATGTTTTTATATTAAGTTTCGTTCCGGAATAAAGATTGCAGTGGGCACATGAAGTTCTCTGATTATCTTATTATAATAAAAACGGGTTTTTGCAACGAGCGGACTCCCGGGTCCGCTCGTGACCACGGTGACATGCAATTGTCGCCGAAACGTCGAGAAAAATAGGTAAAACAATTTACCGTAATTTTGTCTTGTTCCGAAAACCCGTATTAATTAGAATTAGTTTAAATGCAACAAGAAAGTTTAAAATGTTATTTTCTGATTATCACCGGTACATGCAGCAGGTGAAACATGCTTCATTAAGCAACTAAAATTATTATATTACACTATCAGATAAGACCGCCGTCGTGCTCTTTTTTTATATTGCCTGTCAAGATGACCTCACTCCACCTGATGGAAAGCATGAGGTCCAGGCCATCCTCATCTCGAAGTCCACTTTGCAAAGCCTTACAAGGCACATATGTTTGTGTAGGTACTAAAAATAAGTTTTGTTTTTAGTATTAAGCTGCATATGTATCGCAAATTTAATGAATAAATTAGTCTTGCAGAAATGCCTTTTTACGCACCGCTTGAAGACCCCGGGACTTTAAGAGGAAGGAAACACATGTGCTGGAAGAGGGTTCAACGTCTGGATAATACGACAAAGAAACGAGGCACTGAACCTTTCGCTCCTAAGAGTTTCGTAGCTTTTCTGTAAACCTGAAAGACTTTTGGGTTCGATTTTTTGTCATGGGTTAGATTGGTGACGAACATTTGTATTTGTTGTGTGTCTGGGTGTTATTATCTATTTAAGTATGTATTTAGAAATATTTAAGTATGTTTATCAGTCTCTGACTCTCATATTACAAGCACTGCTTAGTTTGGGGTCAGATGATCTTGGTGTGCATTGTCCCAGGTATTTATTTATTTTATAACCAATAGCAAGGATATTTTTTCCCATTCCCAAATTTCAAAAAGTTCCTTTGCCATCACAGGATATCATTCTTAATCGTATACTTGGTTATTCAAGTTTAGATTTTACTGATTTTGGAAATTCCCACCTCTGACGACAGCCATAAAATAGTAGTATTCCGACAAAACGTGTTATTAGCATTTGTTTGTGTATTTAGTTTGTTTTCAACCACACATCGTAAGGTGGTCAGGTAGTCAAGGAAAACGACTATTTTACTGCATCGCTAATTCACTAAATAGCTAATATTAGCACCAAAATGAGTTTTGGTCTTCTTGAACCGGAACATGAGAAACTTAGTTGGCGCAATCGAATATCCTTGCGGTTTAGTATGTGCACTACTTGAGCTTTATGATCATTCGGTATTGTAACTAATTCACTGGTGATAAAAGCCTCCCCTGTGGATTAGCAGGGTTTGCAGGTGGCTTGTATCCACCAAAATCTAGTCGCCACCATCATCAGATTAAAATAAATAAATAAATATAAATATGCGCCAAACAACACACCTCTTGTAATGGTCTCGAAGTAGGGATTAATATCCCTGTGTTACGAGGTACCACACAAGGAAATAAGCCAGGGGCGTCTCCCAGCACACCCAGACCCGAGTCAATTCAGAAAAGATCGTTTCCTAAATTAACTCGACCGGGAATCGAACCCGGGACACTACGGAAATCTAGGCGAAAAACCGTGCTACAGCGCACTGCGTCAATCGTGTCGTCAAAAAAAAAAGATTATGCAGCCACTTTCTCTTGTGTCAGACGTTGTCTTCGTTATGAACTGGTGTTTCATTTAGCAGTTGGCACTTTTACCTAACTTAGCCTAAGGGAGTCTGCCCAAGTAAAGTCTTGCATTATTATTATTGTTTTCAAAAATCTCCGTTCGAAACGTAGAATTCAAAAAAAAATAAAAATGGCCCTTTTTCACAGTCTGTCATCATCGGTCTTTAGAATTTTCCAAATTCAGATACATAATTAATTTGATAAAAAAAGTCAGTACCTACTAAGTATTGTCAATTATACTCATATATTTATGTAACAAAACATTTTATAAAATGAAGCTGATACATTCGTCGTATACATAAGTGTCCATTTGTCAGCAGGCTGTTATGATGTATATCGTCAAACAGCGAGATTGAAACGCAGTTATTTGCCATAAATCTTCATTATAAACTGCTTAACTAAGTGGTCCCATATTTATTCACTAGCGTCACGATTTTGTATTTGAATGTACTTCATTTATGAGCTATGTGTCTGATTGTTTATCCAAATAACTACAACATGAACAATGTAATTACAGCCAATACGAAATGCTAAGAAGTTGAAGTCTGTCGCAGCCTTAAAGTCTCAGTTTTAATTTGAGTAACCAATAAAGTAGAGGAAAATCCTCTGAATAGAAATAGACAAGGAAAACCATAAAGATTTGAAATTGAATGCAATTTAAATTATCTTCAAGCCTGTTTTTACTCGTGGTAAAAGTTTATTCCCCAAGTGCAAGACGCCGGCAGATAAAACTAACTACAACCTATTATCTATTATATTAGGCTTCTATATAGAGCGTGGTTTAGGTGCTAAGCACCCCGACTTGGATTTCGGATCCTGTGGTCCCGCCCGAGTTAAAACCTGGCCAAAACCAAAAATCTTGGTGTTCATTGATAAATTTCCGACTAACTCTCCGGTGATGGAAAACATCGGTAAAAAATCAAATCAACTCGGATAACGGTTCCAATACCATTGGTGAGAAGTGGGCATCTGAGTGTTCCGTTTATCATGACGGCAACAGTCATTGGCCTCTGACTACCCCGTTTTGGATATAGTCGTGACGGTATGTATGTATGTGTAACTTTTGTGACTGCAAGCAGTCATGTCCATGGCTGCCTTGAATAGAATCAGCCTAATAGGGCTAGAAGTATTCTTACTCATGCTAGCTACTTTAATTATCACAGTATAAGGTTTCCTCTGAACTTACACCATATTTGCTGTGATTCATAAAAAAATGAAGATACTGATTGCGCTTCCTATAGATCTGGTCTCGACAAGGTCATGGCACTTGACACTGGTCGTCGTGACTCACACCATAACGCGACGGCTGACATTGGCAACTTAAACTACGCCGCTGTTAAAATTTTAAAGTGTTTAAACACATAATCTAACTTTTTATTATTTAATTAACAGAAACCAAAGCTCAATTCAAACAAAGTTAGGAAACGAACATTGGAAGATTACTTTGCAAGACCTTTTTGGGTTGGCAGAACATAATCGTTTTCTTAGGCATAATTTAGATAAGATGCAAACAAGTTAAATTCTAGGAACAAAGTACAAAATCAGACATATTTAAAATTGTAGAGTTACTCGTACCTGGCTTGAACCGCGTTATTACCTTAATTTCATTGATAAAATGGTGAATACAAATATTTAACGACTGCGGGAACTCTGTTTGAAGCTTCCAAACCGAGCTTACGAATCTAGTTACTGTACAGGTAACTACTATAACAGTACTGTTTAACTCTTTTCAAATTAATCAAATTATGAAATAACAAGCTATATAATTAATATAACCTAAGCAGACAACACACTCATTGTAGTCTTGAAGTAGGGATCCTTAAGTGCCATGCGATGAGGAGGGTTTCGTGAAGGTTGAGAGGAAGAAGAAACCCGCCAGTCGTAACCATCGAGGCTCTGCACTGACTGAACTGGATTGCGCCCTGCGTCCTGAAGTACCGGCGACGCAGCTGTACGTGTCCAGATTACACTGGTCTACGAAAGTCGAGGACTTTGTAGACTATGTGCGGAGAAAGTCAAATTTCACCCTAAGGGTCGAACGGTTGGAGTCTCGCCGCAAAGTGAATTTTAATTCTTTTGTGGTGAGAGTGCCGACCCACCATCTGGCGACCTTCATGAAGGAAGACTTTTGGCCGCAGGGAGTCGTGTTCCGGAAATTCAGAGGACGGCTGCCTGCTGACAACGCGCGATACACGTCGCTGACTCAACGTGTAAATTAGTTTTAGAATTAACTATTATAACTCATATGTATGTTAGTCTGTAAGGTATTTGTCTATGGGCCTCTGTTATATGTAACTTTTGTTATGTATAATATTGCCTGAAATAAATGATTTATTATTATTATTATTATTATTATTAAGTAAAGTACCAGACAAGAATTTAAGCCAGGGGCGTCTTCCAGCTACAGATTTATTTATTTAATCTCTATTGCAAAATATTACACCAGGCGGATTTAATGCTGAAAGCATTCTCTACCAGTCAACCATCGGATGAGACAGAAATGCTGTTGGCGGTGCAAATTGTTAAATTAGAAAAGGAAATAAATACAAAGATTTTATAAACATTTAAAACGACAGATACAACAGATAGATGTGAAGCTGGTTACTAACATTTCTAGCCTAGCGGCTTGAAACGGCTTATGTGGCTTATTATTATTTCTAGCGATAACTAGCGGCTGGAAACGGCTGCTTACATTTCGTTGATCTAATCACATGATTCAGTTTTCTGTTTTTGTTGTTTCTCTTTTGATTTATTTACTATGGAATACCTAAAATTCCAATAGACATAACGTATGACATTTGATTTAAGTGTTGGATACTCAACATTCTTATACTCATAAATTAGGAGGTGTAAACAGTGTCTTCCGTGTTTATTTAAAAAAAACGCTTAAATAGCAGTAGGTACATACTTACTAAGTGCTAATGTATGATAAAACTAGAAGTTAAACTATAAAAATATACTGTTTTTTGATGCTCAAGTCAACCCAGTAGCAAGCGGCTGGTTATTCGTTTCTAGCCGCTGGTTTCGGTAATTACCGGTTTACAAGCCACAGGTTTACTATACTCCCAGCACACCCACACCCGAGCCAATATAGAAAACGTTCGTTTTTTAGAATTGACCTGATCTAGAATCGATGGGTGCCGGGACTCCAAGCAAGTCAAGGCAAAACCGCACTACGCTCATTGTGTCGTTAAGTTAAAAAAGTATGTAAATCAGTAATACCGAGAAAGGAAGGTAATACAAGACTCCTACAATAATATCAAAATCTGAAACCGCTTAGTAGTAATACAATTCGACATGCTTTACTACTGTAAAAAAAAACATTCTAATTGCAATTTGCTGATTATAATGGTCTAAAAGTCTGTGGTAATGAGCTGTGGAACAAATAATTATTTAGAAATAATTAAGAGATGTACCGGGTGATTATTTATACTGTTGCACGTTGCCGAAAATGATATAGCTTATACTCAATGTTCTCACTCACTCATTTAGTTTTCATCTCATGCATTTGACCATAAATTACTAGCTCATTAGCGAGAGATTCCACATGACCAGGAAAAGACACAGTAAAAGTGAAAAACTATTACAAACAGGCAATATAGTCAACAAAACTACCACCAATTACAAACATGAATACTGAGAATGTTAAAGTTATGATATGACATTTGAAAATGAAAAAATGAAAATGAAAATGATGAGGAAACTCCACAATCACACCCATTCTGTTAGTGACAAAGACGTGACAACCCAAAAACCATTTAGACTTTACGGAATATCCCAGAAGGTCCAAAGTTGAAATTGTTCCTCTTCTCGGCATCAGGAACAGGCGTCAGAGGTGCTAACAGGTCCGTTAGAGAAGCAAACGTTGAAGTTTGAGGAGGAGAAGGTGATGCAGTTGGTGGCTCACTCGGAATAACACTTGGTTGTTCATTTGGAACTTCACTCGGTTGCACTGGTGGCACTTCATTAGGAGGCATGCCGGCGCTTCCATCTTCAAAAAATATAGCATCATTGTTTTTTTTAGGTTCACTGTCCACATTTGGAACACCATTGGTGTTATAATTTTCATCTCTGTTTGGGATAATTGGATTTTCATTGTTATTGCTAGCAGCAAAGTTTGTATTACCAACGAAATTTACTTCATTACCTAGTGGACGTGAAGTAGGGAATGCCACTGGATTCTCGTTACCGTTTTGATTGCCATTGTTGTAATCTCCATAGTTTGGACTTTGTCCATTGTTTTGGTTCTGTCCATAGTTGGCATTTTGGTCGAAATTCGGGTTCTGACCTTGATTTTGATAGGGATTGTTTTGAAAATAGTTATTTAGGAAAGGATTACTTTGGTAAGGATTATTTTGATACTGGTTCTGTTGGTACTGGTTCTGTTGGTTATTCGGTTGTTCATTTTCCGTGGTTATTCCCGGTGTTCTAAACGGGAATATGAAGGCTGAGTTGCTGTTCTGGTTCTCTGGTTTCAAATGCAGAACTCCCGTCAGTCTTTCCGTGATCCTTCTCGGGTCAGGCAGGAAGTTCTGACCAAATTGAGATTGGTATCCATACCGGCGGTCTTCTCTTTGAGGGAAGAAACCTAGCACAAAATTTGTTTGTTAACTTAATCAATCATACAGTAAAAGTCATCTAATATTACTTTGGTCGTAATAAGTATTTTTTGAGTATGTAGATAACACATATTTTTGGGTAAATTTTAATGTATTGTGACGTCAACTACCCTAATTTCACTAGAATTCTGACTGGTAGTCAGAATTTTAGTGAAATTATATTATTCTAATATAAATCTTCTAATTATATTATTCTGACTGGTAGTCAGAATTTTAGTGAAATTAGGGTGGATTGAAGATACGAGATTCGAAAAAAAGCCTAATACTAGTATGAGGCTAGTATAATATTATATTCTTGAAGAATTGTATAGGTTTGGGGTTAAGCAAGGTTTACACCTGATGATTCTGCAGTACCTATTTTGTAAAAAATACGATCCTACTATTTTGTTATCTCTATAGAACTTTGATTAAACGACAAAAAGAACCAATTCCTATGGTCATGGTTATCGATCATAAAACTTGTCTATCCAGAAATGACGCGCCCCACTACGCGTATTGCGATAAAATAGATAAAATTCTTACGAAGCCAATATACCCTTCCATTGTAGCGATGACTTGATTTCAATGACGGAGGCCTTTGCCCAGCAGTGGGACAGTATTTAGGCTAATTTACTGTACTTTACTTTAGGTATGTGTGCTTGAATGCTACCTTACTAATAAAGAGCAAATTTTATTAAACATGGCTTCAATTTGGCTGGAGCCGCAGTGTCAAATATATGTTGTTCCAGATTTTAGATACATTTAAAGGAGCTCATTCACAGATGTTATTTTCGAACTGCTATTTCCGCTGTTAAATATAATTTCATGTTTAATTTACAAATCGCAAGGTTCATAATAAAGTGCACCTAATTTCGTCTGGATTATAACTATGAAGGCAATTTTACGGAAGTGTTATTAACAAAAAGTGAATTGGCAAGGTTGCCGGAAAAACCTATTTGGTGCTCGACGCCGAGTGTGAATAAATCTGTCATTATAATAAACACATATTACACGATTGGTTTAATGTAAATTCACGGGGATTTACTATAAATTTACCTGAGTAGCCACTTTTGAAAATTATAGTTAGGTTGTAATGGTAGTTCATAGCACATCTAATTGCAGGTAATAAATAGTATCGCATGTTTGCTAAAATTAGAACACTGGTCGTCCTTTTGTATTTTTTAGTCTGCTACCTATCAATGAGTCTATTTATTTTAATTTGCTGTATTTATTTAAGTTTTCACTTAGCTGATCACCAAAATCCTTTTATTATACGGACGTAGAGTAGAAGCACAAGCAGTAGGTACTTTGTCTAAAATATTACAGGTACCTAATTAATTGTTAAACACTGAAGGATTTTAATTCAATAAGTTGTACTTATTCCCAAACAATTTCGGAAAATAAAAATATTTGAATAAAAAATGTTAGGGAACTTTTTTTTAAAATGGCCTTCATAGTTCAGGGAAAAAACTGAATTTCCAACTTTTTCAATTTCATAAATTTTTTCAGAGTTATGATAAGCGTTAAGGATGCAAATTATTCACATCTAGCGCTATTATTCATCTGATAAAGAAAAAACATCAAGCATTCATCTCAACAGATCGCGCCACAAAAAAAAAAACAAATAATCGTAAAAAAATAATAACTCTAAAACTACAAAAAATCGGGTAACATACATGAGGTATTTTCGGATACCCCTGATTGTGAGGAAGCTAAAAAAAAATTTATTACGTTTAGTTTGGACCAACCTGTATACATCGCTCTTTGTTTGGAAAATTTTGAACAGATCAGATAAAAAGTATTGAAAACCCTTGTTTAGTGCCTAGGCATAAAGTTTAAAATTCTACGTACTTAAGTGTTTGTTGTAAAGTCCTGTTAGAACCTAATGCTGGTATTTCTCCAAAGCAAAGTTAGTGATGTTTATTCTAAACTTACCACAAAAACCGGTCTCCTCGAATGGCTAACAATCATTCGAGTCATTGACATTCGCGAATGACCGTGACTTTGACGTCAGACGTCAAGATTTACCCTATTGGCAGAATTTTATTTGGAGTTCAGCGGGCCTACAACGGTTCAAATGTACGAAGTTTCATTAAACTTTGGAAGTGTAAAAAGGACACAAAACGAACATGTACAATAAAATATGCTTAGTAGAATACCAAAAAATCAACATCAATTTCGAACGCTAAGTATGTTGTTTTAACAATCGAAAATTCACGTTTCTATTTGTTTGACGAATGGGAGTAGGGCTAGGGGGCTGAATTTTTATCGTCTTCGTAACGCAAACAACTTTAATTATACATTTATTTTGTAAAAAAAATATAAGCAGTTAGGGCAACCTCAATACTTTTACTATTTTACGTTTTCGGAGCAGGCTGAATCCCCATGTAGATAATGTTTTTGTTAATCATTCAATTAATGGTACTGATTTATTTAATATTGAGTTTTATTAATTACTTATAATTCAAAAATATACAACGAACACGTTTGAATGAAAATAATAATTATATTTGTTATCAATAACGTTATCAAAATACACTATGTTTTGCATTTTCTTGGAAACGTCATGTATTTTAGCGGAAATGTTATCCCATCTGACAGAGATATTTAAAACCCTAATAATACTACCATAATTTTATAAAGTTGCATTAATTCTGCATAACACGTTAGGGAACTTCACTTATCTTACCCTCTATAAATAGGTCAATGAAAACTCATATCTTAACCGACGAGTAATAATTTCAAGGATTGTTGTGACAGTATCTGTTTCTTGGACGTAACTTTGACTAAGGGCCTGTTTTTAAAATATTGATGAAAAACACTGACGTCTTCAAGAAACTGTTGACAGACGAGATGACTGACTGGCTGGTAATAAAATACCGTAGCTTAAGTAGGAAACAGTTTGAGAATAGGAGATCATACTTGACCCCAGTAATATTTTGAATATTTTATGAGGCACTTCATACTGGATCTTGCAGGGTTGCTTAGGCTCAATGGTGAATTATTTTAGAGTTTTATCATTATTCAAATAAAACAGCCTTTATCTTTCAAATACTTCCTTAAAGACTTAAAATCTCTTGCCTGTAGTGGTAACAATAAAATTAAAAAACCTGATTTGATCATTTCGCACATCAGCATGAGTTTGGCGCTTAGGTAATCAACCCAACAAAAAAGCTTTCAAAAGATCCTTGTAGTGAATTATGTTATTATGACGTAAGCAATAAAAAGAGTAATTATTAGGTACCCTGTGGATGTACACCTAATTATAATAATAAATTGTGTCGTAAAAGCTAATTTGTCTTTAGTTTTTACTTGTATTTAGTAGTCTAGATTTGTACTAATCTTCACATTTGGGTAATACATTTAATAAAGTTATGATCGAAGGAAAGCTAACAATAGTTGTCATTGTTGTTATGGATAAAGTTTTTTTTACAATACTTAGTGAAGTTCTGTTATTGTCTAGTGATGTACTAGTATTTCGTCTTGGTTTTGTTTATTTGGGTTATAATTAATATTTGGCAATTGGGTGCAGTGTAAACCTAACAACATGCATTGGTGTACGTACATGTACAGTAAGTTTTCGGTGCCTATGACCTTTCTGTGAACTTTTGGCAGTGCGATTGAATTCTAGTGAAAATAAACACAAACTCACCGAACTGACACGACACCACACTCAAACACAAGCACACACAAATAAATCGAACCACATCAGCCATAACACGTTTTTTCTTCTTCAAGGTAGATGGAACACTGAACGCGCGAATTTATTCGGCAAAAAAGCGCTCGAGCGGCAAAAAACACGCTTGAGCGGTTAAAATACGCGCAACAACCGCGCACAGCCGAAGTTGAATGCGACTGATCTTGACCGCGATCGAAATATAAGCTACCGAGTCGAAACGCAAGTAGGTGCCTACGTCACGACTGTTCAGATTTTAACCGTCTGGTGACATAACCGTGTGTGCGTTCATTCACGCAAGGCCTAACGTCTTGCCTTAATGCGAAAAGTCGTGGTTTGTTGTCCAAATGTCCATTGCTCACCATAATCAATGGTTTTCCTGGGCTGGAATCAAACAAACTAGTCCCACCCTTGATGAGAGAGATCACTTTTACCAAGTAATTACGGTATTTGTATCACCGTGAAGTAATGTTAAAAAGAAATAAAGAGCCTTTGTTATTTCCTTTTCCACACTTATAAATTTATCGACTACCCACTTCAGAAATTTCATATGATGCCATAGTGGATTTGACTAGTTGTGGGTCAGATCATCTTGGCGTAAGATGTCCCAGATATTGATTGATTTGTTCAATCAGTATCATAACTAGAACATAATGAATTAAAAGGCACCGCGATATAGTCCAGCGGATATAATAGTTTCAACTTTACTTTTTAATAATAATATTACATATAGGGTATTGATAGGTTGACCTGTCATTCTCCGCACAGCCTTGCTATCGGATCTCAGGCTAGAGGCCGTCGCGCGCGCAGCTTCCGTCGCCTACATGCGCTTATTCATTGGACATTTCTCTGGTATTCCCTGATGTCACTCAGGCAGGGCATTAATGCTATTTCGGGGTATCAGTTCCGGAATATCCTTGATATACATTTTATAGTGACGTCATATCCCGTTATTGCATAATTCATTAATGTTACTGGAAAACTAACCATAGGTAAGCATTATAATGTAATTTCAGATCGATATAGACACAACATTAAGTGTTGGTTGGGCAGGTGTGAATATCTAATTATGTGTTAAAATAAATAAAACTATGTATCATTCTT
Organism: Udea olivalis; assembly: GCA_947369235.1. Lineage (NCBI taxonomy): Eukaryota > Metazoa > Arthropoda > Insecta > Lepidoptera > Crambidae > Udea > Udea olivalis. The sequence goes on from OX376361.1 coordinate 15,538,940, forward strand.
TGTCACCTATCGCACAACATTAGCTTAGATATGGGCTTTCACATAATTTTGTCAATTTTCCAGTTTTTCTAAAGTTAACCGGCCACATTTATAGGTACAGGTTCTGCGGTTCAAAAGGCACATTAAGCTAGCTATAATTAAGTCCACTCCTGCGCAGTAAAGGGGCGCGGGTGTAGGACGAGAACGGGGGCCGAGAGAGGTGCGAGCAGCAGGCAAGGTGTTTTGCCTGCCGCCCGCACCTCTCCCGCCCTAACTACGGTCTAACTATTCGTACGTCCCACTGCTGGGCACAGGCCTCACCTCAACTATGAGGTCTAACTAATACAGATGTTTGAATTTGATCAACTCTTCCTACGAAGATGTTCCATTAGAACATTTTATACTAACTTAGCGTGACATCATATGCCGTAGTTACTTATATACCTATATAAAAGCCAGCATTTGTACGCAAATAAAAAAGCAAGTGGTTTGAATTGAAGTGAAGACTAACGCACATCAACACGGGACATAAAATGAAGCTACACTTTTTTGGCAAGTCTTACTTACGTCTGTAAAGTGTTGTTAGCTTGAATTCTTTGTAATTGTTCTTAATATTTTTTATGGGGCTCATTATATCACACACGTTTAAATCTGAAGGACAAGTAAATCCTATAATTGATATCTGCCTATATTTTGAGATAATATATTGATGCTAATTACACCGTTCATATCATTATACCCTAATTATAAAAGACGTGTTTTTCTGTTATTTATATATGACAAAATGATCGTAGGTAATTCTTCAACATCAAGGAAAGCAATTGTATTAATAACTAGCTTTACGCCCGCGGCTTCGAACGCGTGAACTTCATTTTTATGATAAAGGGATTTTTTCTGACTTTCGATACCTACTTGTTATTCTCAAAATCCTGTCTTAGTTAGCATCTACGTCCAAAAAGAACCCCTATGCAAAATTTGAGACTACTAGCGCTTGAAGTAACGAAGTATGATACAAACAAACTATCTACCCCAAAAACAACCACAGATAAAAGGACAGTGCCCAAGTTGGCCTATGAACCAACAAACATTTGACATTTGTCATAATTCTGGCCATGATGTTTGATATCAAAATTAAAAATACTGAAAAGATTTACCGTACGAAAACATTTTTTTAATACCATTTAGGTTGCGTTCGTCTGTGCCCTCTGTTGTTCAGCCATCGCAACAATATTTTAATTTACTTTAAATTGACAAAATAAACCTTGTTTGTGCAAGAAAACGTAGTTGTGAACTTACTAAAAAGCTCTTAAAAATGAGTAAATGATACATTACTGTCAATGCGATAGATGTTTAATCAACTTTTTATTTTAAATCAGATTAATACATTGGCTTAAATCAGCTTTATGCGAAGCCAAAAAAAAAGAAGTTAATGACGTTTGGTTGACTTGACACTTTAACGCAAAAAAAAATACCAGCATCTGTCTAGTGTCTTGTATTTTTCGATTTCAATTTGCATTGCTGTATTATTGTTTTTATATTAATAATTTTATTCTTACGACTCGGCTTAAAAAACGGACGTTGATGGCTCTCTGTAGTGAATCTACCTCCTTTTAGATTTAACCGTTTAAAGACTTGGTAACCTGCACATAGCTAACTCAGCAATAATTACGGATTTACGATGATCGCAATGGAATCAACATTTTGTGTGAATTGTGGCTCAGCTAGTGGTTCCATGGTACTGGCAGAAGTGGCAGATTACCAAAATATGTGCTTGTAGAACATTAGTCCCCCTCACGTAAATACAACTCCGCATTATATTATTGAATATAACCTCAATATTTTTCAGTTTTTTGATATTTAACGAGTTCTCAGAAGTGTCCGTCCATAAACTAGGTTTTGACACTAAAGTGTATGTATTTATGAACCCTTAGAGGTATTTTTCATGACTGTTGGTTCATAGGCGGCAATGTATGGGCGAATGTACACTATGTTTACTTTTTTCTGGATCTACTAAAAACCTATATTTTTGTAGTACATTGTTTGCATGTTTATTCAACAGTGGGGCCAGCGCACGCATGAAAAGACTTACGGTGGCGCTTTTTTTCCGGATTACATAATAATGTTAGTGTTAATTGATTCGGCTGAAAACTAATTATTTCAAAAGAATTATATGCCTATAGCAATCAGGAATAATGTAGCTTTTTAACAGTGAAATATTTTTTGAAATCGAATAAAACTCACAATCTCACAAACTAACAAACGCTTACTTCTTTAAAATCTTAGTACAGATATATGTCTCACCACACCTAATGGAAAATCGTTATTTAAAGCTGGGTACTGACCAACCTTACGCGGCGTAATGTAACATGTTACACAGCGAGCATTCATCAAGTCAGTACGGGTTATTCGCTTGTTTCCCCATACTGGCTTGACGAATGCTCGCACATTACGCCGCGTAATGTTGGTCAGTACCTGGCTTAAGGAAGGAAAACTATTTTTGGATCTGTGTTTCATCACATCATAAATCATTCTTTATTAAAATAGTACTGATTACTTTTGATGATCAAACAGATATTTATTGAAAAAGAGAGTCAGTTTCATCTGGGTAAGAAGGTCTTCAAGGAATTTTATGTTCTTGAATTTGGATCATGTAATGCAAAACCCAGCAGGCAGCATGGACTTAGAGCGTGGCGTAAAAATGTGTTTTTGCGGGCCTTCAAAATGGGGTTGACCAGCTCAACCTCATAACTGGACCTCACGGGACAACTTGCATGTTGCTCACTTTGGTCAAGCAATAGGCCAGTTCGGCCGTGAACATCTTTCAGCTGCTTAAGATGATAATCATAAATTATTGTTTTGAAATCTTACCTTGTAACTTCCCCGATTTCTTGTTATGCCTCCTACCCTTGTTCCTGCTCTTGTTTTTCTTCACCACCACCTTGTACTTGTTCTGAACATGATAGTGATTTGGCGCGTATGTCTTAGTAGTTGTATCGTATGTAGTGCATTTGTTGTTGTTACATTTCTTATAATACACCCCCGGGTATCCGTGATGCGCATTTGGATATTGATACACAGGCTTGTACGATGTGCTGTGTTGCGGATATTTAGTTCCATGGCCGTAGACGGGATATTTTTGCCCATGACCATGTTCTGGATATTTCTGGCTATGTCCATGTTCTGGGTAGCTATGCCCATGACCGTATACAGGATACTTGTTGCCGTAGATACTGGGATAGCTCGATTCATATCCGTGATGATTGTCAAATCCGTGATGACTGTCAAATCCGTGATGACTGTCATATCCTTGAGATCCGTCAAATCCGTGATACCCGTGGCCATTAATCGTGTGATATAATGCATCAAATGCTTCATAGTACTCCGGTGAATGTGTGGGACTAGGGGGCTCGTACATAAATGGAGTTGTGAGGCAGTAGTTGTTGTTCTGAGCTAGAATTAGCAAGACGGGGAATCCTTGAATCAAAGTACAGCCGGTACTTTGGGGAACCGTCATCGTCATCGCGATGAGCCTGAGCCAGTGCCGGGCTATAACTGAAGTACAATAGTTATAATTTTAGGTGGTCCATCAAAACAGATGTTGATTGATTAGCCTTATCATCAAAATCTAAAGTTGCCCAACAGTTATTGTACGCTTGGCGACCCTTTTGTGACATATGGGTAATTCTAAAAGTATTACACAATATGACATTGGTGTTGTTATGAAATTATAGCAATTACGTTATAATACAATTCTGATTACTTGACCTGATTGATTTCAAAATAAGGTATCACAATTTAGTAGTAAATCACAGGAAATATCCAGAAAAAAAATAATTCAGAGGTTTAACGCGTTAAACGCCATGGGGGTCAAGGTTTGAGCACTCAGTTAGTCCTTAGGACCACTCGAAAATTAGTGATAAAATGATTTTTTTTATGCAACCATACTTTTGTTGAGTCCAGTCGGCTCTTCGCCGCATGAAGAACCAGAAAGCTGTCGGACCCGATGGAGTCCCTATCGAAGCGTGGAAATCGATGGGCTCTCGTGGTGTGGGCATACCCACCTTTTCAACCGCATTCTCCTCACCGGGAAGATACCTGACCAATGGAGACTGAGCATTATCAGGCCGGTCTTCAAGGGCAAGGGCTCGGTGCAGAGGTGCAGCAATTATCGTGGCATAAAGGTGATGTCTCACACCATGAAGCTCCTCGAGCGCATTCTGAACTCTCGGATTCGACAGGAGTGTACAATCTCGGAGTGTCAGTATGGGTTTCGACCGGGTTGCGGGATCATCGACCCCGTATTTGCCTTAAGAACGCTCATGGAGGGATACAGACTTAAGAATACACCTCTGCATTTCCTTTTCTTAGACATGCAGAAGGCCTTCGACTGTGTCTATCGTGAGATGATCGGCAGGGCGCTGCGGTCCAAGGCCGTTCCCGAGGTCTTTATTGACACTATCCGGGACATGTACCACGATTTCAGTTCCATAGTCAGGACTGCGGTTGGTGACACGCTTCCCTTCCCTATCACCGTTTGAGTACACCAAGGCTCCGTGCTAAGCCCGTTTCTGTTCAGCGTAATATTAGACGTTCTGTCAAACAGCATCCGTGACCGCCACGAGCAACCACCTTGGTTGCTCATTAATGCTGATGATATTGCGCTAGCAGATTCGGACAGAGGACGGCTGGTACAACGGGTGAATAAGTGGAAGAATTCACTTGAAAACGGCGGTCTGAAATTCAATGTGGCGAAGATGGAGTACATGGCCAGCAACACCACAAATCCCCAGTCCGTCCGAATAGGCGATAACGTGGTCGAAATGAAATGAAATGAAATGATGAAATGATATTTTTTTTTATTTTATTTTTCTTTATTAAGGAAAACAAACAGCTATTTCTAATACATTTGTTCAGTTTAACTAAAATAGTACATCAGCATTGAATGTTCTCACTGTTAAGCAATACATAAAGTAGTGATCCAGAAAACACTGCGATCAAAAAGAAAAAGAAAAAGGCTATCAAAACAACACATGAAGATATTAACTAAGTACGTATATGTTAGTTTGCATGCTATTACTAGTGAGGCAAGATTTACTAGATAAGATCCGCTGGCCTTCTCAATAGGCCACGGAATCGTTCTATTCTTTCATGAATTATGTCGATGTTATGTTACTGTAAGTGCTGTTGTACTTGTTGCAGACTCTTATTAAGAAACTATTTTTCCTATAATTGGACTTGTAAGACGGTGTACTGAAAGCGATTTTATTCGTTACAAATCGTAGGTAATTAAAGGTGGTAAATATTTTACAATCCGCTCCGATTCACCTTAAAGGTATACGAATATTCCTTTAGACAAATAAAGCTACATATCATAATTAAGGACTTAATTTTCTTACACTATATAGACTTGATTTACTTTTGATTTTACTTGATTTTATTTCGAGCGCACGGACCGTGTCAAATACCTGGGATCTGTGTTATGCGCGTCCGGGGACATCGACATCGACATCAGAGTCCGAATTTCCGCGGCTTGGGCCAAATGGCGTGAGGTGACTGGTGTCATTTGTGACCCCAAAATGCCGATCAAGCTGAAGGGGCAGGTCTATAAAACCATCATTAGGCCTGTCCTTCTATATGGCAGTGAAACATGGCCGTTACTAGAGCGACACAAGCAGGAGCTGCGCGTCACGGAAATGAAGCTGCTGCGGTGGATGTGTGGAGTCTCACGCAAAGATTGCGTGCGGAACACCCACATCCGGGGCAGCCTACGTGTTCGTGACATCGCAGATAAGCTGCAGGAGTGCCGCCTTTGTTGATATGGTCATGTCTCACGGAGATCGGAAAACTACGTGGGCACCAAATGTCTGACCATGCCGCCTTCGCCGGGGAATAAGAGGTCGACCCAAGAAGCGCTGGCTCGACGTCGTCAAGGGTGACATGCGTGCCAAAAGACTCACCACTGGGGATGCACAAGACCGCGCGAAGTGGGCTAAGAAAATAAGAAAGGCGGACCCTGGGACCCCACACACTGGTGTGGGTTCACAACCGGGATAGTCCGCACGGATGATGAATATGGCAGAAAATACTTTGAAACCCATAACGCAATATCTAAATGTTGTGTTAACAGTGACAGTGACATGACAGTTGAGAAAGAGTATTATTTTTAATGCCATCGTCACTAGCAAGAGACGAGCAGAAGTGATCATTCAGGATCTCAATGTTCACATCTTTAGGGTCATTGTGAGATCTTTCAATTCCGAGTGACTTGAGAAATCTCCAGACCTGGGCGGGATGTCCATTTTGAACTGATTCGTGAATGTGGCGTCGTTGAGCGTCTCGACCTCGACACAACCTATTGCAGCGATTCCGTAATTCCTCATATTTTAAGCGGTTTTTATCCGAAGGATCCATTTTGAACTGAATATATACATTTTGGATATGTAGCTTAATTCACTTAGTATACCACTGTCAATAACACACTTATTATTAAAATAAATATATTTTTTAAATACATATATATCTATCTGGGACAATTCACACCAAGATCATCTGACCCCAAAATAAGCAGAGCTTGTAATATGGGCGTCAGAGACTGATAAACATACTTAAATATTTCTAAATGCATTCTTAAATAGATAATAACACCCAGACACAACAAATACAAATGTTCGTCACACAAATATTTGTCATGGGTGGGGATCGAACCCACGACCTCCGTATTTAAGTACCCCAAAATGTTGCTGTGTACTGCAAAACTAGTTAGGTCATAATAACTTGTCATATTTTTCTAAGTGTAGTCTTTGATTAAAAACCAACTAAACATGGCTTTCCTCCGGGGCCGTGGGGGACTTCTTCAACAAAGATTTGTTCCATAAATGTATCCTCCAACCCAAAACAGACGTTTGAAAATACTTCTAACTCGCGGTCATATGCTGTCCCGTGGCCTAAATGAAAAAACGTTTTAAGCTTTATGGTGTTTAACGTGTTAAAAAGAAGCGTCAAAGTGTTTTTTTGAAGATTGCCTGAGGATTGGTCACAATAATCCAACAACGAACCTCTGTCTAGCTTTGGTACCTTTTTCCTCTAAAACGTAAAAAATAATATATTATACTCAATGTAAAACTGTTCTAAAATAGGAGAGCGAGTCAACCCCAACACGAGTATTGCATTACTTTCTGGGGTGTCTCAATACTTTAATTGTTGATATTGAGTAATAAAGTTTATTTTTTTATTGACGTGACAACGTCTTAAATTAGGTTGCGGCTGGGAGTCACTTATGAAAAAGTGTAACGCTCGGTAACGTTACGATGAGTCACCGATGAGTTTTTGTTTTAGTAAACAAAATATATTTCTATAGTTAAAATTTGTGCAATTCTTATTTTCATTCAATTCCTTGTTCCTATTGTGCAATTTAATTATATTCATATCAATAAATATTCTACCGAGAAAAAGACGTTGTCACGTAAAATCTTCGCCCGTAAAACCGACTTTACAGGCAACCATTTTTTTTTTATAATAATTGATAAATAAAATGTATAGCTAAGCCAAGCCACAAACAAAAGCCGCTTAGCATTTGTTTAGACTTAATATACCGGATGATTAAAGAATTACAAAAACGATATGCCATTCTCAGTAAGTGATGTAATAACAATATACGAGTATATATCAAAACTTGTTATTTTCAATTATCTTTAGTTTCAAGGTTTACATACAAAAAATACTCACTGATCGAGTGATTTCTATGGTGACCTTAAAATAAAAATAATAAATAAATTTTATTTTTACTTAGATAGATCGCTTTTATATCTCTTACCAGTAGGTAAGTAGAGTATGCCATATTGTTTTTGTAGGTCTTTTGATCATCACCCGGTATACCGGTTAGTGATGTTTTAACTATGTAGGTAAGTGTTTTTTGAATGTATCACCTTTTGTGTTTGTCATTTCATTTCCCTTACAGGATACCTACTCTTGAATAATCACCTGGTATTCAAGAACATAATGCAATCATGGTCAAGTCATTATGTCCTAATAATGTAGACAATACTTTAAACATAAGGATATATATACACAATATTACCCATGAATAATGCAACACTGGTGCAATGATTCGTCAAAAGCTCTGATTTCATTGCTAATGAATTCCCTCTGACTACACTGCGGCCCTGGATCTGACTGATTTACTGACGTTTTTCTAAAATGCGTGGTTTCGTTTGTCACACGGTGCACGGTTACCTTCAAATTGCATTTTTATAAGATTACTCACGAAATAAACCCTGTATCGTAAATTCACACCTAGGCGTAGGGTTGAGCTTTTTTGAGTAATATAATCCTAAAATTGTATGTTCGTAGTAATTGTACTGAGTGATTGTTTATACCGGATAGAAAACGTTATGACATACTCTACTGAGTACTAGTACTAAAGTAAACAGAGTCTCGTCTCGGTACAGAAGTGGTGCAGCAAATATATCTAGGTTAAAAATGGCTTTGCGCGAGCATTTCAAAAGTTAGTTCGCGACCCAAGAACTGTAGTTTTGAGGACGCTTGTTCTATTTTTTCATTTGATCTCCTTTCTCTGGTAATGCTATTGTCCCTCTCTTGTATCATAATTTTATGTGCAGGTATGCTATTATTTTCTATATATGTTTCATTATTTTATAATTTTCTTACTTTGCTTGAAAACTTTTAGTGCAAAATGTTAAACTATTATCTTTTGCACTGGGTATAATATCTCAGTCTGACCGTGTGGTTGACTGGTAGAGAATGTTTCAGTCATTAAGTCCACCTTTTGTAAGTACTCTAAATTTTGTGCAATAAATTATAAACAATTAATAATATTTCGATTTCTTGATTGACTTATATGTTTAGGATTTCAACAAAAAAACATATTTACTTTGATTGTTGCTATATCAGCTGTCTGAGTGAGCCATATTATAGTCGGATCTTAGGCAAAGCAAATAGTTTCTTAGGTATTTAAGAAAAATAGACCGGTGTCCGAGCCGTGGTCTCTCCACTATCATCCAAGATCTATGATTTTTCTTCTTGACCTTATTCGGAAAACGTCTAATCAAAATTTACGATGTCGGTTAATAACGGCATTTTATGCTATATAACTCTATGGATTTATTAATTTATTTTATTTTATTTATTTATTTTACTTTAGTTAAAATATTAGAATAGAATATTATATTAATATTTGGATAGAATGAGTATTCGCTCGCTTAGTGTAAACGCACTGTTACTGGCTGTCAAGGTTTCTCCATTGAGGAAAAGTATAAATATCTTCAAGATGGGTTAATTAAAAAGGTTCTAAAAAGATGTGACCAGAAAGGGGTCTGCTTTTTTTTTTTGATACAGAGATTAAATGATATGAACCAAAAAGACAATGACTATTCGTGAGTCCCACAGAAATGAATTAAAACAGTTAGAGCATGTCGTAGTAAGTGGATTGAATGAAACAGCGCGGCTGTCCAAAACCAAAACCTAGCAAGTACATCTGACCTAATTATACAGGAGAAGACCTGAAACATTTTCTTCTGCCATTTAGAATATAATTCCTTCTTCATGCTTATATTGGTTTCTAATGAAAGATTATGAATTGTTTTACTTTGCAAAATAGTTAAATTGAACATATGTGCATTTAGACAATTTTTATGTGCCTTGCTAATTATTTTTTTGGATACTTCGAGACATGTATGATACTAAACCAATAGCAAAAACCTAGTAATATCTCAACCTAGGTTTTTTAATTGGTATCTGTGAACGTAATTGTTCGGATCTAACATTGAAAACCTATCAAAGACATTTACTAGGTTTCTGAATTGGATTCTTAATTATTTTTATATACCTAATGTCGCATTTCATCCTAGTAAGTAGGCAGCATAATGATTTAAAAAAAAATTAATAAGCTTAAAATAAAAAAAGTTCAATTATAGACAAACGTAAGGTACATAATCATCTATCTTAGCAAATCACACAGCACAATATAAAATAATGTTTCTTCTGCCATCTCGCTTTAAGTTTGGAGATCAATTGACTCATCGCTAACAGGCATTTGAAACCAAAACGCTCGTCTTGTTTCTGGCATTAAAGGCACAAGCTTGGCAACAATCACATCTTTTTTACGACCAGGTATGCCACGAGGAGCTGATTTTTCTTCAGGTAGCCCAACTACTTTACACTTTTTAGGTAGGAAGTCCAACTCGGCAAATGGTTCATCAAAACTGAAAACATAGTCATATGTCAACGAAACGAAACAACGAAAATAGAAACTTTTTTTATTCTCATAGACTTAATTTACAAGTACTTATGAATCGTCAGAAATGAAGCTGCTACCGGATCAGAAGGCTGTTTTCTACTGTCAACAATTACCTTGTCTTGTAAAGAATGTCCTCGACCCAGCAACGAATTTTACTTGAACAACTTGGTTGAGTAAGAAAGATTTCATCAAGTCTTCTTCATCATTTTTCCTCGGTGCTCTTTTTTTCTTCGGCCAGTTCCTACAATCACTTGAATCTATGATTTTAATTTTTTGCCTTGAACAAGATACGACATCTTTAAAATCTTCGAAATCCAAAACACCGCCTTGTCTCTTCTTCTTTCTTTCTTTGTTTCCATGCACTGAATCTGCAGTCATATGTGTTTGTCCTTTTGTCAAGTAACTCAATGTCACAGTCTCGACGGCAGTTTCTGTGTTTACAATTGTGGTCAAAGCCGTAAACAGAGTCCAGTTTTTGTTTTGGGCCGTGCAATTATCAGCCCAAATATGAAAATACTGGCAATCTCTTTCATTTTTCATGAATGTCTCGACCGGCGTGACCTTCGTGCCAAACTATGCAAGTAGCAGAAGAATCAGGCGATTGCTTATTGATGGGTGCAAAAGTAAGATTAAATGTAATTAATCGACTTATAATAACAGCTTCTTTAATTTGGGGCATTATAGGCAGCAAAATTACTTCTTGTAAATCCATTGAAAAATACTTTACATGCTTAGAATTCTTCTGTGTCGCATCAATTTTGTAATTTTCGAGAGCTTGGTCAGATTAAGCTTTAGTAACGTAAACCTTTGCTTAAGATCGTCTGGCATAAGAGATTCATCCACGTATTTTTTCTTTTCTTCCAAATAAAAAAAACAATCATCGCATTTGTCTCCTCTTGGCATGTTAAACGAAATTTTAATTTTTTAATCTCTTTCCTGTAAGTTTCATCAGAACATTGTGTTTCCGGGCAGCAGTGCCCCCCTCCCCGCCTCACGCTCCTCTAGCGCGCGCGCGCCCACATTGACTTACTACTCATTTTCTATAGACACGTTTGGTAATCTTGTACCGTACTTCAGTAGTTTCTTAAATCAAAAACCTAGTACGGGACAATTCCAAAAAAAAAAAAAAAAAAAAAAAAAAAAAAAAAAAAAAAAAAAACTAAAAGACGACAGGTGCTGTCAACCGATCCGGCTACATAAAATGTATTTTTAAAATCGAGTGCCCACCGTACAAGCTTAACAGCTGCCCTCATTTTGCCCAAACCTTGAGTGGTGCCTCTGGAATTGAAGTGGTGGCTTTAAATCAATCTTTTTCTACCGAAATTCTATCAACAAGCCATTTGATTTGTGTAATCCAATCTGACAGGACGCCGTTCAGTCGGTCGCTAGGCGACCAGCTGTCCATTTCGACAGTTTACGCCAAAGATCGTGTGCGTTACCCGGGCGACCAGACAGGCTGTTTTGACTTTGTCTTTATCTGACTTTTTTATGTCAAATTTGTGTTTATATTATTTCCTGTGTTTTTTATCTTATATGTCTTAGAATGATTTATAGATGTAAGTATTTCAATATTTTCTTGTTTCTAGTTGGGTGTGTGATATCTTATGTCTAGTCTGAGTGACAATACCACTTTTATATGCAATAACTGCCAAAGATCTTTCTCATCCATTCGAGGCTTGCACATACATATCACCAAAAAACACCGCACACCTACCACTTCGGCTGACAATGTATCATCATCATCTTCAAATGTTCCCTGTCAAGACACAGTTCACATCACTGATCCATTACATATTCACCTCAGTCGTCTAAAGCAAAATACTGCGATATTAAAGAGGATTCCTCGAGGAGCTAGAATCTCTGTCGCTACAAAACTTACAAAAATTATAGACAACTGTACAATAAACAACACAGAAACTGATTGGACTAATCTTTTCACTTTTTCATTCCAAATTCTCCACGCAAATTCAAACAATAGCCGTACATCATTAACTCAAATCATAAAAAACAACTGTTATAACCTTACTCCAGTGACGCCTTCCACCACTGCGAGAAGGCCTTTCAACTTATACAAAAAAGTTGAAGAAAAAGTTAGCGACGGAGATCTTAAAGGTGCCGCCAGGATCCTCTTTTCCGATGACGTATTGTCCCCAGACTCGACAGAAACACTAGCAGCATTGCAGTCCAGACACCCCTCGGCCCCAGCAGCACCTCAACTTCCCGGCCCACCCCAAGCACCCAGTATACAATGCACGACAAAAGATATATCCAGAGCAATTTTTTCTTTCAAAGCAGGCTCTGCTTCCGGCTTAGACGGTCTATCTCCACAGCACCTAAAAGATTTAACCTCTGCTGCTATCGGTGACGTCGGCCAGAAGCTTGTTTTGTCGATTACTAATTTAATTAACCTAATGCTAGCCGGAAAAGTCAATGCTCAGATTAAACCCATACTATACGGTGCAAACCTTGTAGCACTTTCCAAAAAAGACGGTGGTGTAAGGCCAATAGCAATTGGATCCACCTTTAGACGTTTAGCATCAAAAATTTCCGTGAAATATATCCAGCCTAAATTAAGTAGCCATTTTTCTCCTGTCCAGTTAGGTTTTAACGTAAGTGGTGGATGCGAAGCTGCCGTACACTCAGCTCGCGCTTTCTTACACTCAAATTCACAAGATGAGGTGCTGCTCAAAATTGACGTGAAAAATGCATTTAATTCGGTAGACAGGACCACCATGTTGACAGAAATTTGGCACAATATCCCGGAACTCACCAATTATTTAAGCAACTGCTATTTGGAACCTACAAAACTTATGTACAAAAACCAAGAAATTCTTTCAGCGGTCGGTTGTCAACAAGGTGACCCTCTTGGTCCGGCCATTTTTAGTTTGTCTATAAACCCTATAATTCAAAACTTGCATTCAAAATTTAACGTTTGGTATTTGGATGACGGAACCCTAGGAGACAAACCAGATATCGTACTATTGGATTTAAAAAACATTATTAAAAAATTTCAATCAATGGGTTTAGAATTAAATTTTGAAAAATGTGAACTTTACCTTCCTGAAAAGCTGGAAAACAAAGACCTTATAATTAAGAAATTTAATCTTTTGGCAAAAGACATCAAAATTATTGACAAAACCTCCTTGTGTCTCCTTGGGTCCCCCATTTTTCCGATTTCTTTTCCAAATTTTGTCGAAAATTCAATCTCTAAATTTAAAGAAAAATCCGACCGCTTGGTGAAGATCACCCCCCATTCGGCCTTATTCATTTTGAGATTTTGTTTATTCGTTCCAAAGTTTACTTACCTACTCCGATCAACCCCTCTTTGGACTAATCAAAATCTTCTTTTGTCCATAGACAGGCTTATCAAAATTTCATTAGAAACTGTCCTTAATATAAAATTACATGAATCTTCATGGACACAAGCCTCTCTTCCCATAAGATTTGGAGGACTAGGCATTCGCAAAATTTCAAGTGTATCTCTACCAGCTTTTTTATCGTCTGCTTACAGCACATCCGACCTCACCAAAAAAATTCTTTCCCGTTCCGTTCCGACATCAGAAATTTTCGAACTAGACAACGCTAAAAAAGCTTGGCAAATGGCCTGGCCTAACCAAATTCCCGCGTGCCCCAACTCACAGAGAAGTTGGGATGAAATTATCTGCAGTGCTGCACACAATAGTTTGCTTCTGTGCAGCTCAGGCTCCGAGCGGGCAAGGCTTGAGGCAGTTTCCCGTAAAGAGTCTGGGCACTGGCTAAATGCCTACCCCTGCACAAATACGGGTAATTGCCTCGACCCTAATACACTGCGTGTTGCAGTGGGATTGCGCCTCGGAGCAGAGCTGTGCGTATCACACACCTGCCCCTGTGGTACTGTGGTTGACTCACTGGGACACCACGGGCTCTCATGTGTTAGGAGTGCAGGCCGCTTGTCCCGCCACGCCGCTTTGAACGATGTCATTCGTCGGGCCTTCGCCTCCGTCAACGTACCGGCTATGTTAGAGCCGCAAGGTATCGTACGTGACGACGGTAAAAGACCCGACGGGATGACACTCGTTCCATGGACCATGGGCCGGCCGCTGGTGTGGGATGCGACCTGCGTCGACACGCTGGCCCCTTCCCATGTTCCCGCTACAAGTAAACGGGCAGGCGCGGCGGCTGCAGCGGCGGAATATAAAAAGGCACAAAAGTACCAGAACATCGGTTCCGGTTACACTTTTGTGCCTTTCGGCGTCGAAACCCTGGGTCCGTGGGGTCCGAGTGCACAGAACCTTTTAAAAACTCTAGCTAAAAAATTGATTTCAACTACAGGTGACCCAAGAGCTGGTACATTCCTCGCACAACGTGTGAGTCTTTCTATACAACGGGGGAATGCTGCCAGCATCTTGGGTACCTTACCACAGGTGCAAAATTTTCTTAGTAGTTTTTAGTTATATTTATTTAAGGTTTTCTTTTTAATTTTTACTGTACTAATATATCTAATAAATATATAAGATGAAACCAACATAAAAAAAAAAAAAAAAAAAAAAAAAAAAAAAAAAAAAGTAAATGACCAATATCAAATTCAAACCCCTAGCAAGTTCAATTCACAAATTGAAAAACCTTGCATGTATCGTATTTAATAGGATTTTGAACTTGGAAATGTTCCTTACTAGATTTTTAATTTTGTAAACTCAGAGTACGAAGGGCACTTGCTAGGTTTGAGCATGTTCATAACTCTGATTCTAATTTAGATAGAAATACAGTTGTTTTTGCAATAGACGTAGCGAAAAATTTTGGGAATACTGATTTCAAAAAACGTGTTTCAAAAAAAATGTCCCTTGCTAGGTTTTGGTTTTGGACAGCCGAGCGTCTAAAGATGGCAAGTACATATCCACTAAGTTTGAATTTTTTACTTGTGCAATTTCCCCTCACAATGTAGTATATTTTTCGCAACATTGCAAGCCCTCACCCCAGATGTCAATTCCGAGAACTGACCACATTATTTTAAACTCTCGACCACGCTAACCAATTTAGCAGTCAGCCAGCGGTCGCTCTTATGATCAGTGATCTCATGTTAAGTGATTCCAGTGAGGCTTGCCTTGTTTGTCACACAGTGAGAAGCATACGAGATGATGGCGAGATGAATATTAACTTACCTAAGTAAATGGTTTTAATAATTTAAGACTATTTTTCTAGGATATGATCTCAGATTTGTTATTTACCTCACCATGTTATATTATCTTATAAAATGATGTAAAAAGACTCATAACGAAGCCGAAACCTACGTTTTCTGCTCATCATTGGGACCATTTTTTCTTTCTGGGAACTCAATAGTTACAAAGTTATTGAAGGCCAAAGTCAAAAAAAAATCTCATGATTTTGATGAAAACAAACTTTAATCATTATTACTTAATTTTTGTCCTAAGAAACATTATCAAAATGTCTATTTCCTAACAAAAAAAATGGTTGCCTGTAAAGTCGGTTTTACGGGCGAAGATTTTACGTGACAACGTCTTCCGATCATAGTTGAGTGGGAGAGAGACGCAAGGCATTCGGCGGGCCTCTCTCTCGTTCGGTGACTCATCGTAACGTTACCGAGCGTTACACTTTTTCATAAGTGACTCCCAGCCGCAACCTAATTTAAGACGTTGTCACGTCAAAATTGCTTCAAAACGTTCAACTCGCAATGTACATCGTGCGTACCCCTTGATTATACGTAACAGCCACGCACACACACACAAGCGCAGGAGCGGTCTGTTGCACGCGTTACATTGCGTAGTCCGTTTTTATCGTGCTATTGATCGTTACAATAAAATTCGTCGTTTCAGATCGACCGAAACGGTGAATCGTTAGTGTCTGGTTACTGAAGTCGTTGATGATCTTGACATACAGTAACGACTCGTCGTTTCGATCGGTCTGAAACGAGGAATTAGTGTACAAGATCAATCTTGGCCTTTTAATCGTCATGATCTTCAAATCTTCACAGCCACAAAAACGATGAATGGATGGTTTTTTCTATAATCCATAGTTTACTTTTACATGGTTATTTCCACTTATAATTTTATAGGTTTACATTCAGTACCTACATCCTGGAGATACTGTCATGTTAGGCAAATGGCCTAATCTACTGGAATTCATGTTATTTACTGGAATACACAGGTAACGGCGAAAGGCTCACCAAATACCACGTTGGTTTTTAATAAAATTGATGAAAAGTGGGCTTCTGAGTGTTCCATTAACAATGACGGTAACAGTCACTTGCCTTTACCTACCCCGTTTGGGATATACAGTCGTATACAAAGGTGAGGAATGTATGTATACACAGGTGAATGTAGGTACTAACAAATGAAAAAACTGATTTCTACTAAAGGTGTATTTTATTTAAAATAGCTTATCCTAAGTTAGTATGATAAACATGGTGTTATCTATTATATAAAAATAAGTCGGGTTTACCTTCCTGACGCTATAACTCCAGACGCACGAACCGATTTCCACGGTTTTGCATTCGTTGGAAAGGTCTCGGGCTCCGTGAGGTTTATAGCAAAGAAAATTCAGGAAAAACTTCAACAGAAAAGCGGGAAAGAAAAATGAAGTTCACGCGGGCGAAGCCGCGGGCGGAAAGCTAGTTTTAAAATAAAAATAAGTATGGATATCAAACCATCTGTACCTACCTACTGACGACCGGTTAATGTACTGCTCTTTTCGACCTACCGTTAAGCGAATCTTACTCTATCATTAACCATAGTCTAATGGTTTAAACTGTCAGCAGGCCCGTCTTTCCCATTTGGCACTTATGGATCGTTCCAGGGTCCCGCGATCTTCAGGGCCACCTTCCCTACAATCAGCTCAATAAAATATTTGACGCCTACAGTCAAAAAGGGGAATTATCCCCCTTAATAGGGAAAAGACGGTCCTGAATGTCAGTCCGCCATAATAAAAAGTGGGAAGTTTCCCCAACCATTTCACAGCTGCTGTGGCCCCAGCACATTCCTCTGGATCCACGGCATAAAGTAGGCCACGTTGGTGTAGACGCCAGAGAAGCGCTGGTGGGAGCAGCGGAAACCGTACGAGATGATCCCGACCTGGTAGTAGAAGCCGCCGTAGAACTCCTCGACAGGTCTTGGTTCTAGATACTGTAAAAAATAAAATTAAAAGTCACGCTGCATAACATATGATGGTAATAAATATTTTCTCACTTGATTGATTTGACTTCTGATAAAACAAAGTGCCTTTTGCGAGTTTTACTCGCTCAAACTCATCGAGCACGTTAACTCGAATTCGTATGACATTACGGCTCTTGTACAACTAATCCGTCATCGGCCGATCAAATTAAACATGTAATAATCGTACGAGTACCTAGTTCTCCCGCCATTGGCCGACAAAATCGGTTTTGGCGTAAAGTTCATTCATACCTACATTTGAATTGATCCGCCGATGACGGCCGATGACGGCCGTTGACGGTCCAGCATAGTTCGGCCGAAAACGGATTACTTAGATAGTACGCGAGCCGTTAGGGGTGGCCTTTGGTGGCACGTTTACGCAACCATTTCTTATTCTATTCAATCCGCGTCACTTTCGGAATTGATTTTGTATCATGGATAGACCCTATTTAAACACAAAAATAATAATTTCATCACTAAATGCGTCAAATTTCAATAAAAAATACGTCTTTAGGATTCCTACTAAAACACTCCAAACTGTCACGTGACTATAATTACGTCACAGACCGATAAAAAATCTCACGCTCTGTCAAAGTTAACCTGATTTTAACTTGGGTATGACAGTTATGTCAGCTTGTATGTCGGTCAGTAACGTCATCGCGCTTTGATGGCGTTCGCAGTCACGTGATAATGGGTACTACGTGACTGCCTTATTTCATGTACCTTATTTCATGCACAATAAAGCAATTCTATTCTATTCTTTTCTATTAAATAACGGAATTTGAATACTTTTTCTTGAATTTATAGGTTTTTAAATACTGTGTTTTAGGTATATAACATAACTTTACATGAATTGGTAACATGTGTCAACATCCCTATTGAGCAGTCCGTCGATATACGAATACCTCGTTACAGAAAAATGGTGTGAAAAGTTAGACAGAGCTCATTTGAAGCTTGTGTTTGGTTAATGGGGGGAACTTTTTTCTTGTCTATACTAGATATCAGACGTTCCGCATGCTTGTTTTGCCGCCGATTTTGTATCCAAAAATCCGGAAACACAATTTTGGGCGAGTAGCTCTTACCACGGCCACGACGGGCAAAAATATACGATACTAGCTTTTGCCCACGACTTACGCTGGTACAATTTATTCCCGTTCCCGTAGGAATTTCGGCAAACCTCTTTAGTGCTCGTTTACACGCCCAAAGGAACCTACAATATGCTAAATTTCAGTCTTCAACACCCAGTACTTTTATTACATACAAATAGAAAATTGTTAGCTCACGTATTTGGTGATGAGCGGTCCCCCACTGTCCCCGTTGCAGGCGTCGCGCATGTTGGCCGCGTCGCCGGCGCACAGCACGCGCTCGTCGATCGTCAGGTTCTTGCCGCGGTATGCGCGCGCGCAGTGCTCCCGATCTAGGATGTCCAGGTACGCGTAGAGGAGATGGGTTGGACGCTCACCCACTGGGGAAAAAAGATTAAATGGATGTCGATCGGTGAAATTCGAAATTATTTATTTGTAATAACATTTTATATAATTAAACAAAAGTGTCGTTGGCATATTCTAGCCTGATTCGGCAGGCAAATGACTGAGCGTACCGAGAAAGTAAATACTTAATCTGTTTCTCGGTATACTCAGTATACGAAATAAGATCAAATGGATATTATAAGGTATTCAAAAAAGGCCCAGGGGCCCCGTATAAGCTTCCTATGCTTGCAGCTTACATAGGCTATTAAAAAACCTTACGTTATTCGAAACGTTTAGATTTAGAAGATACTTAAGTTAAATTAAACAAAAAATTTAGCTTCAATAAAGGAAGTCGAATGCAAAATTAACAGCGGTTAGGGCAGAAATGTTATGTCATGGAGATTTAGGTATTAAATGTTTTCTGATAACGCTAACTGAAGATAAACTGCTCAAGCTTAAATAGATAATACTCGTTAACGAATGGAAATACCTTTTTCTGTTTCGCCCCAGCCCGTGATGAAGGTGTTATGAGTATCAATTTTCTGGTATGCATAGGTGTGGACCGGCAAACACACTGGACCTATGTGGTCGTGTTCTGAAAAATAGGAGGAACAAATTCCAAACATTATTGTTTCGATATTATAAACTGTGTTACGACGTACCAGACAAGGAATTAAGCAAGGAGCGTCTCCTAGCACACTAGATCGAATCCTGGATTGACCCGACCGGGAATCAAACCCAGATCTCCACGCAAGTTAAGGCGAGAAATCGTGCTACTGTGCACTACCCAATCGTGTCGTCATATAGATAGTTACTTTACTTGTTTATGATAATTTAGCAAGTATATTATGACTTACTTTCGAATTCAATGTTCCCATCGAGGACCACAATAGCAATGTCGTTATGGAACTTGGTGTAGTTCTCGTGGGGAATCGTCTTCTTGACGGTGAAGTCGATGGGGCTGGCCGCTTGGTCTTCATTTGCGTAGTCGAGCTCACCCACTCGCACTATGTACCTGTAATTTATAGAAAAATTCACAATAATATAAGAAGCAATGGTATCTTTTGCATGCTTCAAAACCCATTTAGGCCAATACATCATGGCACAGTAGATTCTTCCGCCTGTAAGCCTATAGAAATTCATAGCCAAATAGTATTGCTAAGGGGTGTTGCCTCTTCTGGTGAATATGGTAGCCAAAGCTCATCCGTGTACTTTGGGTACCCTGGTTTTGGTTTTTACCGTGTACCAGCTGATCTTCTAGTGTTACACGCTAAACATCAGGTCAGGTTGTCTACATATTTATTTGCTACCGTCGTTGTTTAACAAATCCTGGGATATGATAAGTTCTCCGTGGCTATGGAGTCACTATCTGCATCATCACCATCATCATTTACAGGCACAACACACCGCTGAACATAAGCCCCCCCATGGATTTCAAAAGCGATCGGTTGCGGTGATCTGCATCCACCGGGATGTTGCCACTTTCACCAGGTCTGCCCCAACGGCCATCAGTTCTTCGCGCTATGTGCCCTGTCCACTGCCATTTCAACTTATTTATCGGCTTGGCTACGTCGGTCACTTTATCATTGTCACCATCTATGTCCTAGGTTTTACTCACAGGTTGCGCTTGATGCAGTGCGCGGCGGTGAGAACATGGTGAGGGGTGATGATGGACCCCCCGCATTGCCACAGTACGGGGGCGTCTTTGTAGCCAAGCAGTGCCATCCATTTTGCCATGGCTGAAACCGATACAAAAAAAATGATCGAAAAACAAACACTCACATAATAAACAATAACTTTTTAGAGGGGTAAGATTTGCCATTTTACGTTTGATTTTGGGAAAACCCAAAAAAGTCATTACAGGCCACGTGTATATAAAATTGTCTTCAAGTCGTCAATTGATATTTTGTACAAAATAAGCTCGTAGATTGTATGGTCTCAACCTTTGACATGTTGATGTCAAAGGTTGAGACCATACAATGTACATGTTATTTATTATTATTAGACATGAAATAATACGACAATGTTATTGTAGTAAAATTTATTAAAATAACAAAATTGAAATTTAAAAAAATGGTCCAACATTATAATTAAATTGTTAAATTTGCAATTGTTACTAACTACGAAAGTATATATATACCAAAATCAATGAGACACTTGAGCTTGAATTTGGGAAACTAATCCATCGATATTTGGATTAATTCCACTGATACAAAGACATAAAGGAATTTTCCAAATTATCGTCAGTCGAAAATTGTTCAGACAGTAATTTAAGTTCTTCAGCATATTGAGCTTAAGCAATATTTTCATACGCAGAGAGCGTGTTGAAATGTTACCAGACAGCATCTGTGACTCCCACGAGCATAGTTTGATCTGAAACGCTTTCAAATGGCTGTACAAATCATTTACTAACTGTCCTTGAATTTGAAGTTTCAAATTTCAATTTAATAGCCTGTAAGATCTTACAGGCTATTTGACCAGAAATGCTGAAAGTCACATATCCATTTTGGGTCACTAAATTCAGATAGTGGTTTATCTTTTATTTTATTTGTCTGATATCTCATTTCTAAGCTCGTGAAACCGTTTCAACATTTTTCCTTTGCTCAGCCATCTGACTTCACAATAATATGTTTCGTCGTTATATTCAGCTGATATTTCATACAAAAACGCCTTGAACTGAAGATGGTTAAGCCCTCGGGATCAAATAAAATTGATGGTTTTTACTACCACATTCCATTCTGGAGTCGAATGGACTTAGTACACAAGTTCTGTTGGTGGATAATGCAATGAAGGACTATCAAATCACCTTTTCGCACATTTTATTCTGTTGCGTTTTCATTCAAAATTCCGATGAAACCTTTACGTAAACCGACCATAGAAGGTGCACCATCAGTGCATACTCCAATTAATTTTGACCATGGCAAGCAAAAACTTGTGAATACCTTTTGAAGTTCATTAAAAATATCCTGTCCTGTAGTGGTTCCTTTTAGCGGCTGTAAAGCAAGCAATTCATCAGTAACAGTGAACTCCTTATCAACACCTCGAATAAATATAGCCAGTTGAGCTGTGTCAGACAAATCGGTGCTCTCGTCTCATGCTATAGAAAATGATTCAAAACCAGCCATACGGTCAGTCAATGTTGTTTTTATAACATTAGCCATCATTTCTATACGTCGAATAACAGTTCGTCTTGACAAACTAATTTTTTCAAATTCATTTTTCTTTTCAGGACACAAAACACTGCAAACTTCTAACATACACTCCTTGGTAAATTCTCCTTTAGCAAATTGTTTTAATGCCTTTGCCAATTTTGAGCTAACTATGAAACTAGCTTTCACAACATTATCAAGTTATGTTCTTTGTTTATGAAACATTTGTTGCTGTTTTTCCAAATTTGCGGTAAGCTTCTGGATTTTGTCTGTTCTTAATTGTCCTGTCAGTGAGTGCAGCGTAGCATGCTTAGTTGAGTAATGCCTCTTTATATTTAATTATTTCATTACTGAAATGGATTCATTACACAGTAAACAAATAGGCTTACAATTGTGCAAGATAAAAAAGAGTTCTTCAGTTCATTTTTCTTGAAACTGGCGACCCTCTGTATCTACTTTTCGTTTCTTTCCACCAGACATCATTTTGTTTACTTTTCGTGCAATAAACTTAATAACAAATCATAATTAGTAACCACTCAAGATGCACATAAAGTCACAAAGCAAGTTGACAACTAGAGCAGTTCGCTAGGATATCGCTTGTCGAAGTTATCACATCGGTAGCTCAAATAGAACTGAACTAACGTTCGGGCCATCCACCCGCTTATATAGGCAAAATGAAGGAATAATCTGGAATAAACTAGTTTAGAATAATTGAGAAGCAATAAATATTTTGAAGTGTCGCCCGTGAGGCGGCAAACATCAAAGGATTTGATGTTTGCCACTGTCACTCCCGTGAGTGAAACCCAATTCTAAAAATATTACAGGTAATATTTTTAGAATTGGGTTTTTTCAAAATATCTCGCGGGCCGGATCATATCTTACAGCGGGCCGGTGGTTGCCCATATGTGGTAGATACTAAATAAAATATATAACGGAGCACAACAGGTAGGTATTTGCATCTTATATATTGGCAAAATGAGGTTTTTACGTGTAAAGTTTGATGAGTTGTCAGTGCTCTAAAATATCACTTAAATAAGACAAACTTACCACGGTCCTTCACAGGCAAGCCATTCGAGGCAAATGCAGCCGACGATACTGCAAAGATTTTTTTAATTATATTAAAAATGGTACTTAATAAGGCCCGTTTTTCGCATTTGTAACTTTGGGCACGTGCTCAGGGTCCCGTGCCTAGGGCCTGTCGATGAAAAGGGCCCCCTCCCCGAAAATCAGTTCAGTTAAATATTTGACACTTAAAGCTAAAAAATCCCCTATTCTAATGTGCCCTGTCCTGCCTGTTGCTTTGGCGCAGCGGCAGAATCCTGCCATTAGCGCTGTAGGTTGTGGATTCAATCCCTACCCCCAGGAAAAACATTGTGTGATGAGCAATATTTGTGTTAATATCTATCAGTATATTGTTTAGAAATATTTTAGTACGATTATCAGTCGCCGACACCCAGAGTACAAACTTTGCGTTGTTTGGGGTCAGGTAGTCAGAATATCTTGGTGTGAGATGTATCAGATATTCATTTACACTTAATACGCAATTTCTAAACAAGCATTTTTAAGATCGTCAACTAAGAACTTTTCGAAACATTTTCACAGCGTTCTTCTGGCAAAATACCTCCCTACTCCTCCCTAGTCTTGATTACCAGATATAATTAACCGGCTAGCGTTATTATTTTTGTCTCTGAAAGGAAAAAAAAACGCATTAAAATATGTCAAGAACTGAGTAAACGTTCTTGGACTCTATGAGTTTAAATACCAACCTAACCTGGTGCATGCCCGCACGTTTTAGGTCCAGGCAGTTTATCAACAAAATCGTCATTTTTTTGTTTAAAAAAAGGATTATCCGTCACTGGTACGTCTGGTTGGACTTCCTTCTCAATCGGGCAGCAAACCTGGAATGAAATTAATGATTTTGCATAGGCTATTAGGTACTCTTGTTTTTTGCACTACTCTACCTGATGGAAAGCGAGTGTGAAATCCAGATATGAAATTGAAAAGTACTGATGCACTGACTATGTAAGGACGACGTCGTCAAACTCAAACTCAAATAAGTATCTTTATTTAAATAAACTTAAGCAGTAGTTTTAAATAGTCAATAAATGTACTATATACATACGTACTTTATTAATATGAATATATAAATAAACAGTATATAATGCGACTCTACCACCGCGTCGGAGTTAATTGTTACTGACAAGACCATTCTGATCATTCTAGCTACGACGGATCACAAAAAAATTACACCATCTGTTGTACAAATACGTTGTATAACGTAAGTTTCCTTATGCAACGCCAAACAAGCATACGGGTGGTCCTTACCTGTGAGCGTTACCACAGGCTGATCAACCCTAAGAAGGAGGGTGGTCCCTGTAATATGGTAAGAAAAGACCGAATCGCTTTAACTCCTCTACATCAGTGAACTCACTCACGGATTACGGAAATAGTTCAATATGAGTCATGGCCTGTACCAGAAGATTGTACTTAAAACTTTCATTAAAAAAACGTTTATTCTTGCTTGTGAATGCCCCTTAAGCCAAGTCGAATAGGTATCTAGAAAATCTAAGTCATT
Organism: Udea olivalis; assembly: GCA_947369235.1. Lineage (NCBI taxonomy): Eukaryota > Metazoa > Arthropoda > Insecta > Lepidoptera > Crambidae > Udea > Udea olivalis. Next base: position 15,563,509 of record OX376361.1, read on the forward strand.
TCATCTATTTAGAATCAGATTTAACTACAAACCGGGTGTTCTGGTGGTGTGAAAAAGCATAAAGCTCTTGGGGATGTACCTTGCTACTAGCTCCATGGAAGCCACATTGCCTTTCCTTGGTGATCTGTAAACCTTGAAGGAAAGTATCGGAGTTCTTCAACAGCGTGTTAAACGGCGCACACGCCGGCAGGGGCACGCACACGCCACTGACCCCGCCCATTTCACACAGCTCTGCCACGTCATCTTTGACCAACAGAAAATGCTTTTGATTTGCTAAAAAGTTAAAGAAACCTTAGGATAAACTCTTCACGTTGATCAAAGGTACCATCGTTTCAAATCTTACTAAACTCAAGCAAACATTCATAAAATATTGAAATAACTAGAACTACTTTTGAGGTCTCCTCTGTTGCAACAATTGCGAACAATTTATTGAATCTTAAAGCTAATAAATACGAGTGTTTTGTACAATTTAAATGTAACAAATTACGTTTGAAAACTAAAATATAATGCTAATGTTTTTACCATAATTTGCAACTATTTACGATATCTTGTGTGTTTAATGAACAAGTGCATCAGATCCCGCGTTATACATGTTTGTGAATGCATGTTTGTCTAAGTACATGTCACCGGCAATGTGTATAATTCAGGTATTGTATACAATGCTTAGGTATTTTATAGAATGCCCAGTGGTCTTACGGCAATGTGTGAAATAAATAGATTTTGCTTTTAATTACTGAGTTTTATTGAGATACTTGAACTCGAACAACGTAAAGCATTAATAACTTTTGACAAAATGCATTGTTTGTTATATTTTTTTATTTAATTCTACATACAGAAACCCTTTTCAAACTGAAACAAAAAATGTTTCGCTTTTTAAGACGTGGGTCTAGTAGGTTGCGATGAGCGAAGCAACAAGCGTGTTAAGTTTTCCTGAACCAGCCAGGAACCAACCGGCCTTATTTTCTTATTTGCCGTTTTATACTTTGATATTATAACTAAAGACATTTTGATAATGAAAACATACATATAAATGTACTTATGCCAAGAGACGATTCTGAGAGTGAACTTTATTTTTAGTGAATCCTTTTACACACATTGCCGGCTGCGTATCCGGCAAAGTATAAATTGAATTGTCTTACTTCTTACTAATATTATAAATGCGAAAATTTGTGAGGATGTTTGTTACTCTTTCACGCAAAAACTACTGAACAGATTTAGATGAAACCTTACAGTAAGACAGTTTATACATCAGAATAACACACAGGCTACCATTTATAAATATTTTATATAAACATGTTACAGAAATGAAGTTCACTCGTTTGAAGCCGCGGGCGGATAGCTAGTATTTCATACATTGCCTGAACATTTTAGGCATTGTATACAACGCCGGATTATACACATTGCCGGTAACATATACATATTCAACGTTTAAATTATGGTTTACTGGTGTAACTAAATGTTACACCTAGCATTATTAACAGTACTTAAATTGTATTACTTACCATCTTGACACACACAGTGTTGCAACACTAACAACCACATAAATATGTTCACTGAGCTCTCCAAGCCACCTTTATTTTGTAGCATTTTTTTGCAGTTCCGACGCGTGTGGTCACTTCTGTGTATCGCCAACAAATAACTGCAAGATATTGTAATGATACAAGGAGGAGGTTATAAAATATATTGTTAGGTTGTTCTGTTTATTTTTTAATGTTAGAATTTAAGCAGTTTTTTTATCAACATACAAATTGTACTCTACTAACTCGCATTGTAAAACCCCAACAAGTTTAAAAGAGTAACTACTGAGTTTGTCGCCGGGTCTTCTCAGTAAGAATCAACTTCTCTGACGCGGTGGTAGAGTCGCATTATGTTTGTATACTGTTTATTTATATATTCATATTATTATAGTATTTATGTCTTTTATTTTGTTTATTTTTGGCCTATTTAAAAGTTCTGATTAAGTCTATTCAAATAAAGATATTTGAGTTCGAGTTTAATAAAATAAACATTGATTAAAACTGACAAGCAATGTACTGTCGCATTTTTTATTTTGACACTCTTAATAACAGGCTTAACACAAGTTAGACATGTGAAGAGTCTTCATATTCCGTGAACCAACTGGTTTCTGCAAATGGGGCAACAACTTTATAATCAACAATATAAGGTCGTGCGCAAGGAAAATCTTACTAAACGAGTCAATATTCTTGAGTTTTAAATGGTTTACTTTTGCCAACAATAAGTTAAAAAGACCTACTTCGTCCCACGCGTTTTGTATGAACCTCGACAATAGAGGAAATTACCATAGAAAAAGCATGTGCCTTGCATTTTATCACTAATCGATCTGATAGAACGTTGTTAAGATTCTCCTGTTTTTTTCTGATTTTTTTCCAACACTTCCATCCTTTGAATCTGAAGTTATGGGTCTGATTTAAACCAAAACCCTTTACTTATGTAAAGGGTGTCTTAGTAAATTCACAAATTCTAAAAATAAAGAAAAAACCAAACATATCTATCTTTTTAGGGAGCTTGGGGCAGAAAACATGGATGGAGACCAAAAAAAAGGTTGTTTAAGGTAAACCTGGGAAAGGATCTAAAGTCTCAGAAACACTTTGCACAAAAGTACTAAAAAACCAACATATTTTGATGACAGAGCATTGACTTCAAGGAACATAATTCCAAATATTTATTACTTCAAAAACGAAACAGGTAGGTAGGTATAGTCAATTAAAATTAACCCTGTTTTATGGTATTTTTTTTTGGAGTTTATGTCCTAACAAAAACTACTTTAACTAATGCGAGGGTTAACTGAGCACTTTAGTACCTACTTGTCAGTAGTGGTAGAGTTGTTCTCATATAATATGAGATTATTGCCCTTGTAATTGCTATGAAAACAGACATGGACAAAGTCAATGTGACACGGTCCTAAAGGGTTAGGCTATTGCTGTTGCTGGCTGGACCTAAGATATTGAATAATAAAATGGTAGAACTTGTAGTCACGTGTACAAAAATACTTAGATTTACGCAAATATAACCCTCGTACAATAACCGCGAGTCACGCCACTATAGGTACATAAACCCATACACGTAAGTACTTAGAATCAAATTATATCTATGAGTAAATATAACCACACACACACACACACACACACACACACAAGCTCGCGCGTACTTACTAGCTTTTAATTTCAATATGTGTATTTTATTTTAATTTTAACTTTCTTTCTTTTGATAATACTAGTGAATAGGTAACACTAATGTAATATGTTTAGAAGAGCGGTGCCTCCTGACACAAGCAATTCTACGCTTAAAAGGAGGCTCCAGCCACAGTTGATGCTGATGTAACTTTTTTTGAAATAAAGATTTTATTATTTATTTTATTATTATTAACCACTTGTATGAATAGTGTACAATAGTTTCCATCTTCCAGGTGGTAGCTTGCTTACCCTCCCTACCATTTTCCTCTTCTCGTGGGTTGTCTGGTAGAGATTGCACTTTACTTGCAAATTACAAAATATAAATAATACTAATAATTATGTAACCAGTTCATAATTATTACATACACAATATATTTTCATAAAAAATAATGATTATAAAATAAAGATCAGTTAAAAATAAAGATGTTGAAAATAAAGATTAGTTAGTACTAGGTGCTATCGAGAAATCCCCATAAACTATAGAAAGCATTTTTAATTCACATTATGTTATTTTTATATTAAGTATAAGAAGTAGTAGATGTTTTAAGCTGTAATGTTATTTCTTGTGTACAATGACTTGTGTACAATGAGAATATTTATGTTATTTGAATATTATTTAGTATAGCGTATAGCAAAAAACTTAAATTTGCGTGCTTATGATAAGCAAAAGATGTGCTCTTATTTTACTGTACCATCTACAAATACCATGTTTTTAAGCAAATAAAGAATTATTAATATTATTGTTATATTATTATTATTATTTTGATATTAAAGCGACCCACGGAGAGCCGCTTCGCTACGTTGAATGTAAGGGGTGGAATGAATGACAGAATTGATGAAGTATGTCACATGATGGATGAAAGGCATATTGACGTTCTTTGTGTGAATGAGACTAAGCAGAAAGGATGTGACTTGTCGAGGCATGGACGGCTTACTGGTCCGGAGTTTCTGCCAACAGCCGAGGTTCTCAAGGAGTTGGCCTTATTGTCTCCGAGCGAATGGCCGAATGTGTAAATGAGTATGAGTGTGTAAGCCCGAGACTCCTCTGGGTGCGGCTAAAAGGGTTGACTCGTATCTTTGCTCTTGGCGTGTATGCACCCACAGATACGGGTCCCAACGCCACTGTAAAAGCCCAAAAAGAAAAGGAGGAGTTTTGGGTTAGTGTGAGAGAGACGTTACGAAAATGTTCGCAAAATGAGAGTGTTATGTTAGGAGACTTTAATAGGTGGGTAGGTAAAAAGCGAGATGGGTACGAAAAGGTTCTTGGTGTACATGGTGACGATAGAGTAAATGACAATGGTAGGAGTTTATTAGAGATTTGCATGGAATGAAATTTGTGTGTGATGAATACCATGTTTGAGCATAAAAGGATTCATATGTGCACAAGAGAAGAAGGGGTGTCGAGGAGCATGATTGACTATGTGATTGTGGCTGAACGATTGAGAAGGAATGTTCTGGACACCCGGGTGTATCGCGGGGTTGGCGTCGACACAGACCACTTGCTGGTGCTAGCACGAATGAGTGGTGTCTTTGATAAGTGGCGTCATAGAGCTCCAGTGAGTACGGGGGTTCTGGAACGTGTAAAGGTGGAGAAGCTGCAAGAAAAAGGTGTGGAAGACGAGTACGTGAATGGGTTACTAGAGCGATTTGAAGGTTCGGAAAAGCTGCAAGGGATTGAAGGGGTTGTGTTAAAGATGGATTAGTGAGTACGGCTGTGAGTATTTGTGGAACTACGAGAAGAAGGAAAGGTGGTGAGATAAAGAGTAGGTGGATGTACAAGAGTGTGCAGGTGGCAGTAGATGAAAAGAAGAAAGCGTGGTTAAATTGGCTGACTATAAGAGCTAATCAAAGGATGCAAAAGGCGACAGATGGAGATGTGGTTGAAGTGAAAAATGATTATAAAAGATTGAAAGGAATTGTGAAGGATGTAGTTAACAAACGTAGGGAAGAACAAAAGGATGAGTTTGATAAGAGGCTTACTGAAGACTTTCGGACAAATGTCAAGTTTTTCTGGAAGTCAGTACGTTCTGCTAGGGGAGCATCAACCGTAGCAGAGCTTAAGAAAATCAGAGGCGATGATGGGAGGATTTTAAAAGAGGAATATGTGTATCTTAGGGAGATGGAAAGAGTACTTTAAAAATTTGTTTGAAGATGATACTTTGGCAGAAATAGCTGAGCCATACATGGAAGAAAATGGAGGTGAGGATGAGATTCGTATGGATGAGATAGTGACAGCGTTAAAAAGTATGAAAGCTGGTAAGGCTGCAGGGTATGATAGAGTGTCTGTTGAGATGCTGAGGGCCGGGCGAGGCATAGCTGCTAGTCAGTTGTACTGCCTTTTTAATTTGTGTTGGAGGGCCGGCCGGGTACCAGAAGATTGGTGCAAGGCTGTGATCGTGCCGCTTTTCAAACGAATGAACTCACAGCAGGACTGCAAAAATTACCGCGGAATCAGCCTTCTCAGTGTTGTCGGTAAACTGTATGCTAAGGTGTTGATTAATAGGGTTATGAAAGAGACGAAAGAAAAGATTTGGGATACGCAAGCGAGATTCAGAAAGGGAATGGGATGTACGGATAAGGTTTTTTCCTTGCGTTGCGTAGCGGAAAAATTTTTGGCCAAAAACCAAAAAGTCTATTGCATTTTCTTGGACCTGGAAAAAGCCTATGATCGGGTGAAAAGAAATGAGTTGTGGTTGTTTTTATCCACGCATGGGGTGAGCAGCTCTCTGATACGAGCGCTGTAATCTCTCTATGAGTGTTCCAGTGCTTGCGTTAGAATAAACGGGGCGTACACTGACTGGTTTGACATCCATAAAGGGGTTAGACAGGGTTGTGTAGCGTCCCCATGGCTGTTCAACCTATTGATGGATGAATGTTTGACAGATCTGAAAGACAGTGATTATGGACTGAGAATGGATGGGTTGCTTGTTAAATGCCTTCTCTACGCTGATGACCAAGTCATACTGGCGTCGTCGGCCGACGAGTTGCAGGTAATGGTAACATTAATGAATGCGTCGTTAGAAGAGAGAGGTATGAAAGTGAACTTAAGTAAGACAAAAACCATGGTTTTTGAAAGAGATGAGGATATGACAGAATGTGATGTTTTAGTTGGAGGTGAAAAGGTAGAACAAGTGAAAGAATTTGTGTATCTGGGGACTAGGTTCACGAGGGATGGAAGGCATGAGGGTGATATTGATAGAAGAGTGAATGCAGGGAATATGTTAAATGGAGCGCTGCATGCCTTTATGAACAGCCAGAAGGTGTCAGAGAAGGCGTGACTGGCTGATCATGCGAGGGTGTTAGTGCCGACGTTTATGTAGAGCTTAGACGGACGTACTTAGGACAAGTCCAAGACGTGCTCAGAAAAGGTCAGGTCAGGAGTACCCATAATCGACGAGCATGTATGAAAGGATTAATGAGAGTGGAAGAAGCGCAAGAGATGTGTCAGGACCTTAGCAAGTGGAAAGATGTGGTCTCTGCCTACCCCGTTGTGAAAAAGGCGTGATGGTATGTATGTATGTATGTATGTAAAGGGAATGTTTTCTTCATTGATTGTAGAGACAAGCCAGGATTTTTTAGTATCAAAATCTGAATGGGCCTGACATGTCAGCTTTGCCTCCAAAGGATCGGATCGCCTTTAGGAAGAATGTCCACAGTGTCGTACCTCATACATTATTTTCAAACACAGTGGGAGACGCCGTAACCTCGTCCCTGTCTGGTACCTCGTACCTAGGATATTTGTCATTACTTCGAGACCATAAAAAATGGTGTGTTGTCTATACTAACTTCAAATAGGTGATATTTTATTAATAGCTAGGTTTATTCTCGCTTAGGACCACGGATTGCCAAATAAACTATTCAAATATGAACCTTTTAATAGGAACTGGAAGCACCAAAGTTATTATTAATACCTTGAAAATATAATGAACGTATCCCCCACTACTCAGCTTACGTTGCTCACGTGCCAAGTCGAAGTGAGTCACATTCAAAGTCGACTTAACAGGTTCGTGTTGTTTGCTTACTCGTCGTGCTAGTATAACACATTTTTATTTGCGTGGTAGAGTCCCTAACATTGTAAAATGAACAATTAAGTAGTTAAGTCGTAATTTTTCCTTCTATCGTCCTAGGTGTGTTAAAATGTTTAACATAATGTGAATATTATTACATATCTATTTTTATGTCTAGTAATCATTACCTAATGTTGAAGAAATAACTAAGTTTTACTTTTGTGAAGATGAAACGCTTTTTTTGGGAAATGTTTTGTGAAACTGTTTGGACTTCTGTTTTAATTTCTCATATTTGTTTGTTTTCTGATGGTGAGTTACTTATTTTTGTTTTTTAAACAACTGGATTGCTTTATCTATCCCTATTCTTGATACCAAAGCTTTGAGTGCCATCTTACAGCTGCAGCAGTGGCACATGCTGAGACAGGGACCTTGTTGGCCCCCACATTGAGGTTTGAAAACTAATGTTTCGCATTAAAATATTCATATATATTATAAAAAAAATTGTAATAACCAGTTTTATTATAATTTTTTGTGGTTTTGTTTTATTTCTTATTTTTACATTTTTCTAACCTTGTATTTTAAATTGTGTATTTTGTTCTTGGTTTTGTTATTATTTTTCCTTTTTCTTTGTTGTGTGTGCCTCAGAGTTGTTGGGCCAATAAATTACTTTTATCTTTAATTTTTTTACCTCTTTATAGGTAACTTGCAACACCAGTATGTCTACCATGAGATTATGTCACGTAAACGATAGTTGACTTTGTCAGCCACTTTTGAACCCATCTAATCTAAGCTAATCACTAGAAGCGCTGTCCCGAAATCTGATACAGAAACGTCAACGTGATCAACGCGAATGCTATTCATTGGTGTGAACTATTTGTAGACATACCAAAGTATCGCATTGCCTCCCTACAAAGGCTAAGTGGACAACCATTTTATGATGATTTTTTTTTACTGCACGTCAAGATGACCTCACTCTACCTGATGACAGCGGCCATGAGGTTCAGTAATGATAAATAATATGGGTTTATAAATACACAGTATACAGACATAATGCAACTCTACCACCGCGACGGAGTTGTTTCTTGCTGAGAAGACCTGGCGAGACTTATAAATAAATAAATAAATATAAATATGCGCAACACACCTCTTGTAGTGGTCTCGAAGTGGTGATTAGTATCCCTGTGTTACGAGGTACCACACAAGGAAATAAGCCAGATCGTTTCCTGAATTGACCCGACCGGGAATCGAACCCGGGACACTACGGAAATCGAGGCGAGAAACCGTGCTACAGCGCATTACGCCAACCGTGTCGTTAATGATGATGACAAGAACAGTATTGCTAATTATCCACTGGGCTGGTCAATCTCATGTTTTAAACGAGGGTTGGGATTCATAAACCTGTACGTCTACCACGAGTAGCCACTTTAAATTTACATTATAGTTCGCGTAAAAAATTGTATGGGGATTCACATGACGTGACAATCTCAAATCCCAGTACATTTTTGACGCGAACGATAACGTGAATTCAATGTGGCAACTCGTGGTAGCCGTACTGGATTACTATAGGTACGTAGAACACGTTCCGATCCGAAAGTACCGATCTTAAGGTTGTGCCGTAACCCCCTTGCTGGGTACTATCTGATTATTTATACTTACGTGTTGCTATCTGAATGTTATTGTCTTAGGGTTTGCACTACAACTCACAGAAGGTTGTGTAATGAAAAATTCGAAGGTCACCGAATTAATATATATTGTAAAACTTAGGTCACCAAATACAAATATTAAATAAAGTCACTTAAAACAGTTCTACGTTTATAGTATGGCTAGAATAGGGCGGGCTAGCGAGGAACGTGACGGGGAACGACTGGCGCTGCCGGCCACGATGCTCGCTAACGCTGCGAATCTGCTGATTTCGTGAATTGCAAAAAGTACTGTATACAAGGCGTTAAATTCGTCCTAACTGAAAAGACATAGGTACCCACTTCCAGATAGGAGAAACAGTCTCCTATATCGCGGTAGCTAGGACCACCACAAGGTTTTTAATTTTCAACCGCCTTACAGTATCCGCAAACGCTGTTGAGACAGAAGCGTGTCAAGTAGGCGGGACCAGTGGCGCGTGCTGCAATGTGGGCGGGACTAGTGGCGCATGCGTGCCTCTGCTGGCGTGTGCGCAGTACGCAACACTGCTCAAGAACTCCGCCACGCTGTTAGAGGGACTACAAGTGATCCGGGAGAAGAATTGCGGCTACCAAGATAATAATGCCAAGGTAATCTTAGTTTTGTATTTCAGAAAAAAAAATTGGTCCGTCTAGTTCTTTACTTCGTGCACAGTTTTAAAGCGAAACATGACCGGCTGAGTGACCATTGTTAGTAGGTCTCATTCTAATAAGCTATAATTTTATTAAAGCTGTGGTTGGAAGTATTACTTGAGTTAAATTTAAACTGTCGGATACTAAATTCATGAAGCATTTTAAGTGACCCACTTACCGATAACTTTCAACTAATTGCTAGTGTAAATATTGAATAGCCTCCAAGTCAAGAATATATCATCCGCAATGTTCCACTACTATCAATATCCACGTCATACAATGTTTGGCTGGATAAGTGTCAGAACAAAAGAACAGTATTGATCGTCTCCAACTGCTTTGGCTTGACAATTTTAGAACGAACTTTTAGTCATAAGTGCTTGTGAAAGCGTATGTTAATGATTAATATTGTGACTTATTTTTCAGGTCTGCTGCCCAGCAACCGACACCACCACTCCAGCTTCCACCACGACACTCCCGTCGGACCAGTCTGACGACTTCGTAGATGAGTTGCCAGCGCCCGGACTTTGTGGACGCACTGTGAGGGTCATAAGTTAGTATTTAAGACAACTTTATAATATACTAGCGGTCAGTCAGCGGCTTCGCCCGCGTATACATTGTCACGTCTGAATATAGCCAAAAATAATGTAGCCTGTGTCACTCGCTGATGAAGCTTTATATTGGTGAGAGAATTTTTCAAATCGGTCAATTCATTAACAAAAAAACAATCAAATCTTACCTCTTTTTAATACTAGAAGTATAGATGATTATGCGTTTGATGAAACCCGATAGTTAGTAACCGGCAATACCACCACACTATAGTTTAATCTGTCTCTAATCAACCTTGAAAAAATTAACTGCTTTTTGAAAGTTGTACGTTATTTGAGTACCATCATAATCACCATTCCCAGCCATAACAGTCCACAGCTGGGCATAAGCCTTTCCCATAGATTCCAAAGCAAACGGTTCAGGCGGTCTGCATTCATCCAACTTTCATTTTAAAACATTAAATCCTCCTATCCTATTCTTCATTCTCTGTTTAACCTTGCGGTTGACTGGTAGTGAATGCCGTCGGGCATTAAGTCCGCCATTTGTACTTGCTTGATGTGCAATAAAGAATAAATAAATATGATGGTGGACGTAACCTGGTGATACATAAATGTATGGTGTACAACGAGATTTTACACAAAGCAAAGAAATACTCGTATGATTTTTGAAACGTTTTTGAAAAGAGAAAGATCTAGTAAAAATAATGTACTTAAATTATGATTTGATGATGATTATTTTCATTTCAGATGTCCTATTTTCGGATTCATACCAAAGATTTGGTGGTAAGTTATTTATAATTTTGGGATCTTATCTTTATTGGGTTTATTCTTGGAATGTTCAGCTCTCGGACAAGAGTTGCTTTGCTAGTATACAAACTGCTTACTACATAGTTGGTAGTTACGTATACGAGAAGAAATTCGAAGCAGAGAACGTAAAAAAACTATTCCTAAGCCAATTTTTTTTGACTGGCCTGTTGGTGCAATGGCAGAGATCCGCTCTTTAGCGCCGGTGGTCGTGTGTTCGATCCCCACCCATGACAAACTTTCATGTGACGAACATTTTAATGTTTTTTGTGTGTCTGGGTGTTATTATCTATTTTAAGTATGTACTTAATTTATATTTGTTCCTCAGTCTCTGACACCCATAGTATATACAAGCGCTGCTTAGTTATGGGTCAGATGGTTTAAGTGTAAGTCACAGATATTTATTTATTTTAATGGGAATTTGAATGATAGAGTACAAGGCAGTTACCTTACGTTTGCTGGACTACGGCAAGCTTAACAGCAACACACAATTCAACTTATACAATGTATGTAAACTTGAGAACAAATACAGGTTCACGTTTTTCCGGGGCTGGCTCGATTTCATTGCGTCCAATTATAATTTGAGTGTTAGATAAAAATTCATTTACATTTTCATAACAACTCTACTAACAAACACTTAAAATGTCCACTGTGCCGTCCCACATCCTTTGTAATCCTGGTTATTGCCGCTGCAGTCTTGTACAGCAGCGCCATGTACTGAGGTAGGGACCTAATCGACCCATTTCTGTTATATTTTTAAGACTTTGTTCGTTTGAAGTTATAGTGCAACTGTTTACTTGTTATTTTTTCCCTGTGCATTGTTGGGACAGTTCTTTATTTTTCTTTCTTTCTTTCTTTCATATTTTAACGTATGAGGTGTCCTAGTTTTTCATTTTAAATAAAATATTTGTTACAGGTTACTCTGCTACTGGTACAACTACTTATCCCCCTCCAGCTATTGCTGGTGGCAAACCTGTGTTGTCTCGAAGTAAGTTATAAACCATAGTTAAAAACCATGTGCCTGTGAATGAGAGATATGATTATGGTAGAAAAATCCTATAGCACCCGATATTATAATAGAAAAAAAATTCAAACAAAAGATAACATACCATAACATACCATCACGACTTTATCCCAAACGGGGTAACACAGGCAAGTGACTGTGTCGTCATGGTGAACGAAACACTCAGAAGCCCACGTTTCACCAGGGGTATTAGAACCCAACGTGGTAGGTGAGGAACCTTCCGCCGTTATCCGGGTTGATTTGGTTTTTTATCGATGTTTTCCATCACCGGAGAGTAAGTCGGTTATTTAACTATGAACACAAAGATTTTGGTTCTGGCAAGATTTGAACTCGGGACCACACGATACACGATCTGAGTTCGGGTGCTGAACCACTAAGCCACGACGCTCTCTATCAGAAGATAACTTGGTAAAACAACATTTCGAATATTATTGAAAGTGAATTTTATAACAAATGTGTAACTGGTTATGATATTCTGACAAAAAAAAAATGGATGTAAAGCAGTACCAGAGTAAAAGCATACAAGGCTATGCAGTAGTAAAGACGTTGCTCAAATATTCAAATAGATTTTGCTTGTTAAATTTTATTATGTGGTTAGTGTGATTTTACATTAAAAAACTGTCAAATACTCAGAATGTGCCGCAGTGACATAGCACCACGACGCTGGTTTCCAGCGGTCACCTAAGTGAAGAGGGAGAAGCGGCATAAGTGGTTTATGGGTACCCATAAACCCATAAACTTTAGAGATATGGCTTGATTTCCATGATGTAGGATTTGCCCCGCAGTGGAACAATTTACAGGCTAATTACTTAGTTACTACTTCTAGGTATGGCACGCTGGATGGCGCTGCTGGGTTACAAGAACAGCGCCGTGTTTTGGAAATGTGGGGGATCTATCATCACGAAGAAGCACGTGCTGACAGCCGCGCACTGCATCAAACATAATTTGTAAGTGAGACAACGTCCTTCTCAGTCTTTGGGGATCGTCACCTTCGCGAAGGATTCCTGCAACATGTGTTCTCCAACGGCTTTGATGTTGAAAAACTTTTGTCTCCAATAAATCAAAATATTAATATATTTAGTACCTAAGTCATATGAGTACTTGTGATGTTTTACTTTTCCCTGAAAATCCAGAGCGTGTTGCTAATAATTAATGATTGTTATATTTTATAACCAGATATTTAGTGCGAGTGGGTGAACTAGATCTGGCGAGCGACGAGCCGGACGCGAGTCCTTTCGACATCCTCGTCAAGAAGATGATCCCCCATGAGAACTACACCAAGTTCCACAACGACATCGGGGTATTGGTGCTGCAGGATGCTATCGATTTTGGTAGTAAGTAGAAATACTTCGGCTGCCCCTATTATTAACTTTTTACGATCTTAATGTGTATTCCTACGTTTGTTTGTGTTCAGTGTCGTTTATATCGACCTCCAAATTATCTTTTTTTATTTTGCGTGTAATTATTGGTACGGTTTTATAATGTTTACTAGCTGTTACCATAAACTTCAACTGGCCGTCGGTTGCGTATCACGTACAACCGACCTCAGGAATACTCGCCCAAATTCCAGAACCCTTCGGTTCAAATGTCATGTCAAGCAAAAAGAGTGCTTTCGTCATCTTTGGTTTTACCCATTTTTGTAGCGATGACTTGATTTCAATAATGAAGGCACTGGGACAGTATACCTAAGGCTAATTTCAATTACTGTCCCTCCTTTAACAGGTGTACCTCATGTATCACCGGTGTGTTTGCCGAAGTCTGAGACGTTGCGAGATGCGACCGACCAAAAGGCTGCCTTCATCACTGGTTGGGGAGAAACTGAAAAACGTAAGTAATCAGTAACACAACAAACAAACAAGGAGTAATCATTTAAAATTCTTAAGATATAGGCCGTTTTCGCAAATGTAGCTGGTCGCTTGTTTGGATTTAAATGACCATGCTCGTCTACTTGTATTTGCGTTTTTTAGCCTTTCGGGCCTTAAAACACATAAGTCTCGTAGAGCTTGTTACTCTTATCATTTAATCTAGTATCTCTATTCCTCTAAGCAGAATTGAAAAGTGTGTTTGATAGAGAACTATTTCTTATTATTTATTTATTCATTCTCCGTGGTCGATTTTTTCATCATTCATGAGTTTAAAAAAGTGTGAGGTGTGAGCCACATAAATATTTCCTTCGCATGTGCCACTGATAACTTTGTTGTTATGGACAGTTTTTTTTATTGCCCGTCAAGATCACCTCACTCCACCAGATGGAAAGCGGTCGTGAGGTCTAGATATGGGTTGACAAGCCCAGTCATTCAAACGAATCACTGGGCTGGCCATCCTCACCTTGAAGGCCTACAGAAATGCCTTTTCACGCCCCGCTTGAAGAACCCGGGACTATAAGAGGAAGGAAACACATGTGCTGGAAGAGCGTTCCACGTCTGGATGGTACGACAAAGAAACGAGTCACCGAACCTTTTAGTTCGGGCCAACAAATGTTGAATTGTGTGTGGGTGACGCCGTAGTCCAGCACGCGTGGTACGGGAGTGGAAAGGTGAGGGTGGGATAAGCTGGAATAACTCGTCAGAGCATTCCCCATTGTAGAAGCTTTTGTTTTGTTTAGGTTATTGCTTAACTATAACATGAGTACGCCATTTTTTTAAAAGTATTTTGTCCATATATATATTCTAATTACAAACCAAACTTGCCAGATTTAAGCAAAATAATTAAATTTTTATGACTATTTATAGCGGGCGAGCGGCCAGACCACCTTCTGTACGCATACGTGAACATCCTCGCTAACGAAGACTGCGCTCGCGCGTACCACGGCTCGAACTTGTCCGTGGCGATCGACGAGCGCGTGCTGTGCGCCGGCGACGCGGCCAACATGCGCGACGCCTGCAACGGGGACAGCGGGGGACCGCTTGTCAACGAATACGTGAGTACAGAGTACTGTGATTTTTCACCGGTGACAGTCGCTAGCCTCTTGGAACAGCACCTCTAGTGAATAGAAATGGAACTAAAATTACTCCTTTTAGTTTGACACTCTTGGCAGAGTGGTTGTGGTTATCCATCTTGGGCTCGCCGTTGCCACTAGCCACATGTCGTGCGATGTCTCTCCTCTTTTGTCGCCTAATATTTAAAATGATATTCGACGTGAGGCAAACTCAGAGGTATAGATATTATCCCATTACGTAAAATGAACGCTAGGCGACAGCGGAGGGTATGGTTCTGCTTCAGTACGAACGGATGGCTTCATACCACGAAATTTTGCCCTAAATTCGCTCAGACCTGCCCCCCTTAGCCCCTTGGATTTAGACATTAAATTAACAAAGCGTGTTGTCGTTCTGCATTTTTGATATGTTGAAAAAGTAATTTAAATAAATCTAGTAATTTGTTTTTTTTTTTTACAAATTTTGAGAGTTACAATCTTGGTCTATAATTCACAGTAAAAAAATCGTGTTATTCTTTATCCTTATGGAAATCAAAGTAAAGTTTTAGAACACAAAATTTGATTTTGTGAAATTTTCAACAGAAATTCCAATTAAAATATTTAAAAAAGCCTTGCTAATTTCGTAAATGCGTCATTTGAGTAAGATTTTTGGATAGAACTGTTTGTTATCCAAAAAAGGAAAAATAATTGCTCTTGGTTACTCCATTGCAGGAAAAAAGCCATGGAAGCATAAGTAGGTAGCAGTTTCTGAAAAACTGCGAAATTTTCGAAATGTTTGCTATTCAAGACTAAAACTATGCATTTTTCGCAAACAATGTATTCTACACCTATAACCGGTATTAAATTACCTACAATTTGAGGTAATTTATTACAGTTTATAGGTTTATACCCAATCGCAGCTATATTATAGGAGCCAAGCAAAGGCTCTTCGAAGTTGATCCCAAACATTCAAATTTTCAAGTTTTACTAACTTATAAAGCGAAATATTGGAAAACCACGTAACCTACGAAAAAAAATAATACTTTGTAGTAGATTTAATTAGCTTTTATTAAACCCCAAAACAAAGTCTGTGAGACTAGCGGTTTACTCACAATCTCAAAAAAACGAAATGATGGACAAATGGGTTATAGTAAAGACTAAATATTTGGGTTATTGGAAATTAGAAAGAAATTCATTAAATTATGTCGCTTGAAGTTTGATATGGAATCTGAGTTCTAGGCAAAACATATACTCGATCATGACTAACCCAAAATACGGCGATTGACTAAGAATTGTTCTTAGTCAATCGTTGTTTTTTCTTTGGATGAGGATTCCCTTCTTCAGGATAGTTTTCATTTTGAAAAAGATGAAAAAAAACACGCTCTTGTTCTTCTTTCTCTTCGTGTCCTTCTTTCTATAACTTTCCCTTGCCTCTGTAACTCATTCTACCTTCTTTTTGTTTTTTTGAGATTGTGAGTGAACTATTAGTCTCATAGACTTTGTTTGACTCAAATAAATGTACTACAAAATATTTTCAGTGACCTTTCTTCATAGGGAAGTAGTATTGCAAATGTTTTGCAAAATACGTAAGTAAAACCTAAAAATTGCAATTCTCGAGAAAAATTGGTCACCGTCGAAAATCTATAGCTTGGCTCTAGCTAGCTATGAGGTTACTAGAGCTGCGATTGGGCTCAAATTTAATACAGTCTATAAATGTAGAAAATATTGTTCGCAAAAAATGCATAATTTAGGCCCTGGAGAGCAAATAATGAAATAAGTCCCGAAATTACAAAGTTTTTCTTGATTTTCTCAATTTCCACAAGTTTTTCGAAGTTGCAAATTTGAAACATACCAAAAATGCAGAACTACATCACGCTTTGTTAATTTAGCCTCTTTTTTTGATCATTTCTGCCAGCCTACTATTCAGAACGAATTTATATTTTATTCCACCGATTCCGTAAATTTGTTATAGTAAATGATCCGTATTAGAATTAGTATTCAGTGCTATAAAGGTAAACGCTTCTGATACAAGTAGATCTAGTATTCATCTAAGAATGAAAAAATATTAGGCATGTACCTCAAATATTTGCGCCACAGTAAGTAAAAAAGTGGCACAACCCAGAAATTTCAGAAAATTGGTGAAAAAGTCAACTCGAAAACTACGAAACATCGCGGAACATAAATTGGGTTCAATCAATAGGTTTTGTGGTCCCCAGACCCACAGTCCCTCGCTGGTACAGGTTACCCGGGACACCCTGTATTGCTCCTCTTTCGACGATAATATTTAGTCCAAGCCTGTACCGCACCGCTATGGCAATGGATAACAAATCTGATTTATTTTTCTTATGGTATAAGGAGGAATTTCTTTAGATGACATTAAAAGTTACTTACTTAACTATTTTAAGATACCAAATTTTGTTTAAAAATTCAACCTATTCGACACCATCTTTTTGTTTTCATTACAGTCCATCAATAAGGAGCAATCATTCTACTTCCAAATGGGTGTAATCTCGTACGGCTTTCGGTGCTCATACCACCGGTCCATCGGGGTCTACACTAGCGTTCAGCACTTTATGCCCTGGATTGAAGAAAAGGTGCTAGGACGAAGATAATGAAAAAAGTGACGCACTACAATATTCAACAATTTAAGAATAAATGATCTTTTGTTTTCTGTGATAGCTTTCTTCCGTGAACCTCTAACCAGATTGTTAGGCATTATATCAACCCTCCCCCGTTACATTCTTTCATAATATTCTTGAATCATACAAATCTTTAACGTGGAATACCTTATGTGGTAACTTCTACAAATTGTAAATATGTAGGTACTTACTTTAAGAATTCAACAAGGGAACAAAAACAAGGTTAAAGTAGGAATTGAGATAAAACTTACGCAAGGAAGGAATATAATTGTTAAGGTCTGTATAAAATAAAACACCTCTACACATTTTCATATACAAGATTTAAACCAAACTTTTATTTAAACAGCAAATCTTTTGGATTTACATAATCAGCGCCATTAGACACGGTTATCATAGTGGGCTATTCTGAAAACTGAAAGGCCTACTGATCACAGTACTCGGAAGTGTGTCTGCCAGTTAATTGGGAGGAGGATCATCCACGCCTCCAGGTCGAGGCTTCCTCAGCACTTTCTCCATCAGCCACGGCATGAAGTTAGTAACGTTGGTGTAGACGCCAGCAAATTTGGAGTCCCGGCATCGGTAACCGTATGAAATGATTCCACTTTGGTAGTAGTGGATGTAATGCTTCACACACTAAAACAAACAAAATTGTAGTTGGTGTTTTGGCCATGATCAAGTTGATAGTGAAACTCTCTCTCTACACTATACATGTGTGGAAGTCAGAATCAAGCAGCTAATTTTTCAAATACGTGGACAACTTTCAGTGGTTAGTTAATTTTTTCATAAGAACTGCTTGAATATAAAATAAAATTTATGGTAATTTTTTTGTGTTTTTTTAATTTTTCAACCAACCCATGTCGACATGTCTTAAACTAATTAATGTAGCATATTTTCAGCAGTGAACGTTTCATGGGCAAAAATAATGATGACGGTATAGCCAGATCGGGAAAGAAACATGGTAAACTCAGGGTATTAATTGTTTAGTCTGTGAATAGAGAAACTACGTACATAATACCAAACCAGAGGTCCCCCGCTGTCCCCCTTGCACGCGTCCACTCCCTTCGCGCCCGCGCATATGACGCGTTCGTCGAACGTCACGTTGTGCGTGGTCGAGGCGTTTTGGTAAGCCTTCCTGCAAGTTTCCAGCCCCAGATCATTTACTATAGAGTACAAGAGTTGGGTGGACCGCTCACCAGCTGCAACAAGCGATTTTTTAAGCCTAATTATTATTAACTATTACTCCTTATTTAATCGGTAAGCATAATCTGAACTTCTGTGGTACCTAATAACGGGGCTGATATACTTAGGTTTTCAAAATTATGAGGTTTGATTGGCCCTTCAACAAATACGTTCGAGTACACATTACGGATTTTTTCAACAGTTACAATCATACTATGAAAGATATTCCTGAAATGACATGATTCTAATTTATTTAATGTACTTTGTACCGAAACTGGTCTTAATAACTTTCATCTCACTTTCAGTAGTTCCCCATCCTGAAATGAAACCAGTCATATTCCAATTGATCTTCTCATAGGAGACGCTTGGTACCGGTAGACATATGGGCGATACATATTCTGGAACAAGCAATGACATTAAAATAAAATATAAATAAATACATATGTAGGTATTTCATAACAAATCGGTTTCAAGAGACAAAAACTTACGATTAAACTGCATCTCGGTTTGGAGCACTAGGACGGCAATGTCATTGGAGAACTTTGTGTACTCTTCGTGAGGTATTTTCCTTTTAATTAGGTAGTCCGCAGGATATCCTTCATATTCTTTGGTGGATGCAATGTCAATCTGCCCCACACGAACTAGATACCTGGAATCATTTAAACAATGTGTAGTTATGAAAGAAGAATATGAAGCATCAGGGGCTGTATTACAAATCTTTTGCCACTATCGCCGCATGACCGTTTAAAACTTTTTTCTTGAAACTCAGAGCATAGACATATTATGTCTAACCGAACATTGGCTGACTGGTTATAACTATCACTCCTTTTTTATGAAGAATTTTAAGCTATCCGGCATATTTTACAGGAAAACCACTATTCATGGTGGCTCAACAATTTACACTATTAATAGCAAAAAGTGTAAAGAACGCACTGACATAGTAGGCCTGTCAGTAGATCGTATTGTGGAATTGTCTTGTATCGAGTTAGAGGGTTATGTTGTAGTAAGTGTGTACCTTAGATCAGATTTAAGTAGATCTGAGTCTGTCATGGCAGATGTTCTAGGGAAGTGTTTTTAACGTTGACTTATTAGAAAACACATCAGAAAGCAATAGATTAGTCTTTTTATTTAAATCTTTTGGTCTGGATAATCAATTACATGAACCCACGAGAATAAGAGCAACAACAGCTACTTGTCTGGATAATGTGTTCTATAACTGTGTACCCATTGAGAGATCGATGGTTACTGAATTAACATCTGATCATTGTGGACAGAAGATAACCTTTTTAGACCAAACTAAAGTTAATGTTAATTCTAGAAAAATAACATGCAGAGCTAAGACAAGTCATCGCATTGATAGTTTTAAGACCAATGTAAAGTGTAAAATAACTTCAATTCCGTACAAACAAGGATCCTGATGAAGTCTACGGGAAACTATTTTAATTGTGTTAAAAAAGAATTTGATGCATGTTTTCCAACTAAACAAGTTACTTGCAAAGTTCAATCGGAATTTTCGGTATGGGCCACGCCAGGAATTTACAGAAGTAGACGTAAGATGTAGACTTGTATGCTATGAAAAAATATAACTTCAACCCAGTTTTTGTTGAGTATGTCAAGAACTACTCTAAAATCTTCAGGAAAGCCTGCACAACGGCTAAGGCATTACACATTCGTGATAAAATATATTATATATAAAGTATAAATAACAAAATAAACACCACTTGGGACATCATAAATCTCGAAACAGGCAAAGCCCAACAGCGTGATACCACATTTACTCTTAAAATCAACGACTAAAATTATTCAATCGGAAGCCAACGTTGCCGAAGCTTTTGATAGTTATTTTAGAAACATACCTTTAGACACCACGGCTTCATTAAATTCCTCACCTATTGAAGCAGAACAGTTGTTGAAAGATAATGTATTGTGTTGCAATGTTTTATTTAAATTTAAACACATGGATTCTCTTTACATTACAAAATCATTTAAGTTAATTAAATTAAAAAATACTACTGATCTTTGGGGTATATCAGTTAAAATTGTTAGCCATATAATAGACGTAATTGCCCCTTACCTAGTCATTATATTTAATGATTGCGTTGATAAGAAGTGTTTCCAGACCTAATGAAACACAGTAAAGTTGCACCACTTTTCAAAGCAGGCAACAAAAAAGACCCAGGCAACTTTAGGCCTATATCAATTCTTTCAGCCTTAAGTAACATATTTGAAAAAACTATACAAGATTGAACAACTGTTAGGCCACTTTTGTGAGAACAGATTTTTACACAGTGAACAATACGGATTCACTAAAGGCCGTTCTACTACTGATGCTGGTATTGCGCTCCTGAAACATATTTTTCGGGCTTCGGAGAATTCACAGAACGGTCTTGGCGTCTTCTGTGATTCATTCAAAGCATTTGATTACGTTTATCACGTGACTCTTACACGTAAGCTTAGTTATTATGGTGTTTTTCATATTTGAGCTCTAGAACTCAAAAAGTAGATGTTAATGGTGTGTTATCGTCTGGATCACAAATTGAAATGGGGGTTCCACAGGGATCTATTCTAGGTCCTTTTCTATTTCTGCCTTTCTACGTGAAATATATTTGTGATGTTGTTTTATTCGCAGATGATACGTCTTTAATTTTTAATATTGATAGAAATAAAAACCTTTTTGACGACGTAAATGACGCGCTCATAAAGGCACTACGATGGTTTACAGTCAATAATCTAAAGCTCAATGCAAAAAAAGAGTAAATGCATTAATTTTAAATTGCCTAATGTATACATGCGCTCACGACTATCCCAAGCTGGGGTGGTCAATGGCAATGTGACTGTAGCTGTCCATGGTGATGGGGCCGCTTAGAAGCCCATACTTCATCGAGCGTAAATAAACCTAATGGTCGATGTGATTCGTATTACGACGTGACGAACGCTTTCGGTATGGGAATGGCGCTGATGAAATGGAAAAGTGAGTTAAGATAACCAAATTGATTTGAAAATAGATAATAATGCTATGGAGTTAGTAGACTCCACTGTTTTTCTTGGAGTTACACTAGACTCGAAATTGCAATGGAACCCTCATATAAATGCCCTTTCGGTTATTAACAGATGTTGATACTGCTCGTACTGTTTATTTCAGCTATTTCCACAGTGGAATGTCTTACGGCATTGTGCTTTGGGGTAAGGCGGCGGATATACATAACATCTTTATCCTGCAAAAGCGAGCGATCACATCTATCTATAAGCTTCGTGCACGGGCCTCACTCTGAGGAGAGAGAGAGATTTTTCAGGAAATTGGGATTATTACAGTGGCTTCCCAATTTATTTACAACTGTATTGTTTTGGTGAAAAATAATATCAGTCTTTTCCAAAATACTAGGAATAAAGATAAAATTGCGCTTCCATTGTTTTGATTTCAAAAAGTTTTGGGATCCTTCATGGGGCAAGGTGTACACTACTACAACAAAATTCCTCAGGCAATTTGTATCTTACCGCTGCACACATTCAAAAACCACATAAAATCTGTTTTATTAAAAAAGGTGTATTATACTACCAATGATTACCTTTTAGATAAAAAAGCCTGGGATTAAAGCTCTCTGCTCGTTGCGGGATCAGTTCCCTCTTGTAATACTTATTAGTTAAATACCGGACTTAAGTGTATTAATGACTAACAATTTTTATTTTTGTAATTGTATAAATGACTTTGTACAGCCTATTGTTTTATATTATGTAGCTTTGCTGTACTTGTTAGGTTGTTCTGTTTATTTTTTAATGTTAGAATTTAAGCATTTTTTTTATCAACAAACAAATTGTACTCTACTAACTCGCATTGTAAAACCACAACAAGTTTGAAAGAGTAACTACTGACTTTCTCGCCGGGTCTTTTCTGTAAGAATCAACTTCTCCGACGCGGTGGTAGAGTCGCATTATGTTTGTATACTGTTTATTTATTCATATTATTATAGTATTTATGTCTATTATTTAGTATATTTTTTGACTATTTTAAAGTACTGATTAAGTCTATTTAAATAAAGATATTTGAGTTTGAGTTTGAGTTTGATGGTGTTTTCAATGAGGACTCCGTTAGTGCATGAGCTGGAGCATACTATCGCAGACAATGGAGCAGGCGATGCCTGCTTTCCGGTGACCGCATTGCACCCCACACCGGAAATGTCTGATATTTTTTGAGTCAATTCTGGTAGCTTAGCAATTCCCAATTTGCTTTTTCCGTAGATCGCAGAACCTATTTTGTAAGCGTAAGTCTTGGACAGCGTTTTTTTCAAGATCACGGGAAATATACTTACAGTACGACTACCATGAGTTGCCACTTTAAATTTACGTTAACGTTCGCGTTAAGTATTTGTTTGGGATTTCACCTTGTAGGTATGCCTATTATATACGTTAGCGTTTATTGCGCCCGCACATTGAGCGACTAGTCGTGGCGATTGACGCGCGTTTCGTTATAAATCGATTGCTGGAACCTAAGCTAGTTTGTTGATTATGCGTTATAGCAATCGATGTATACAAAACGCGCGTCGATCGCCGTGAGCTGGCGCACTTGAAGTGGCAAAACATGGTGGACGTACAGGTTGCGTTTTATGCAGTGCGCTGCTGTGAGGACATGGCGCGAAGTGATGATGGTGCCACCACACTGCCAAAAAACAGCGTCGCCGGCGTACCCCAAGAGCGCCATCCACCGGGAAATACCTAGTTCAAAATACAAATATTTGTATACATTAATTAATAATAGTAACCGTTATCTAAAAGGATATTTTCTCAGGACTTAGGTACCTAGAGTACTAACACAATCTCCGTAGTTTTAGGCAAAAGGAAAACGGAGATAATTTTAACAACGTATTGTTTTAAACTTTCATGGTAACTAACATGAGAATAGTTATTAGTTACGGGATTTCTACCATGTACCTACCTTTTTGTTTTCGAGTTCCCGATATTTCGGCACTGTTGCAAGTGTCATGATCTCGGAGTAACTGAAGATCTTACGGGTGAGTTGTTATTGGCAGACATTTCGGTCTACCCTATTTCGAAGTCTTACTTATTACTTTTCTGACATCGATATATTTACCACATCTAAACCTGTATTTAAAGCTGCAGTTCAATAAATAATTAGTCATCATATTATATCTTCTCCTTCTTCTTCTTCTCGAGTCATTGGCAAATGTAAGAAAATGGTATATGATTAAACAAATTATTTTAAACGGACCCTGACCAAAAACCAGCAGCTTTTAGCGCAGTGGCATTCGCCATGTACAGGTCTTCCATTGTGCAGGTGGTTGGGCACTGTGAGCTTTCGAGCATATGAGCCATAGTTTGAGGTAACCAACCACAGTCACACTTCTGACCTGCTTCATCAATAAACCCCTATTTGGCCATGTTGTTCTTGCTACAGCCAACCTGGGAGCGAAGGCGGTTTAAAGATTTCCAGATTGGCCAGGGTTGCTCATGGCCTAGTGGCAAGTTCTCAGCGGGGGCTATATAATTGGCTGGTGATGCGAACTTTGTGGAACAGAATGTCAAGCGAGCATCCGTTGGCTGCTCGGTAATTGCACTCGTTTGCCTTAGAAATTGTTCGTTTGCCTTTTGTGCCGTGCTGGTGGCGGCACTTAAAATAATACTTTCTACCGCCCCATTTCCTTCCCGTGGGTGTCGTATGAGAAGACTAAGAGATTCCTGCAGCAGACCATCTGCTGTCTGCTTGTCAGTCTCATATATATACCCTACAACCGCTTTCCATCAGGTGGTGTGAGGTCATTTTCACGGTCATTATAAAACAAAAAAGCTCTTGCGGCTTTTTATTCGGTTTTTTAGGCATGCAGTGCTCGTAAAGAGGATGTCGGGCATAGGTCTCTTGCTTTAACTTTCCAACAGCGCACGCTATGTCTCGCCGTACCTGAGGGGGTGCAATTCCTGCAAGTGGATACAGCTTGTTAAGGGGCCTTGGTTTGAGGCACCCGGTTATGATGCGGCAGGTTTCATTTAGAGCGACATCAACTTCTCTAGAGTGGGCAGTTCGATGCCACACTGGGCATACGTACTCGCCTGCAGAGAAGGAAGCGCCAATCCTGTTGTGCGAAGAGCATGCGGGGCTGCTCCCTAAGTTGTAGATGTCAGGCGTCTACGCAACTTATTCCTAGAACAGACCTTTTGCTTCACACCATGACAGTGGTTTTTAAAAGTAAGAGCCCTGTAAAATGTAATACCTAAATAGCGAGGGTTGGGGCAGTGCTTGATGCCGACGCCTCGCCAGCTCAGATTGAGGGGACGGTTTGCTTCCCTCAAGCTCGTTAGCGTCATAATACACGTCGAGTGCCTTCGGAGCTCATCATATAATATTTATTTCCATTATAATTAATTGATTTCTAGGTACTGCTATCAATACTTATTTCGAGCATCCATGTAAACCAACCACGACAATTCGCGTACACACAACCACACTCTTCACTCACACTGCACGTTATCTTGCGACAATTTCAATTTAATTTGTACTTATCTCATGTGTAACTTAATAACTACCTAAATACGTAGGTATTGGTGCTAATATTTTAGGTAGCAAAGTAGGTATGTTTTTGTAATTGGCTTGTGTTAAGGCTGTGGTTAAGGTAATGTTATTGTCTATTTCATTCTACTCGTATAAACGCTGTTGAAACATTGTTGAATTGAAATAAATAAATAAATTACGCTCGCCGCCCGTACCACTATTTGCTAAATCACTATTCACTTGTTCTTAACACACAACACTAACAGTCCACGAAACGTTACTCGTTGCATTTTACGGTTTTTGCACATTTGAATCCCGATTGAATTTTATGTATTTAGTATTTTCAATCGCTTCCCTAACTAATCTTGGTATGTATGGCGTTCTGTCGAAATTAGCTGAGGTTTATGGAACTCAATCCAGTGATTTGAATGCGATTCTAACAAATGTTCCTCGATTGCTGATTTCTGCTTGCCGTTGTTTTTGACCGCCTTTAAGTTGTGTTCTTTCATTCGGCACGCTACAGTCCGTTTAGTTTGGCCAATGTACGAACTACCATAACTGCAGTCAATATTGGAGACACCCGGTTTCTCTAAAGGAAAACTGTCTTCAGGAGATCGTAGACATTGTGCCACTTTTCTTAGGGGAGTGAAGACATGGTAGAAATCCTGTAACTAATACCTAACTATTCTAATTTTAACAACCGTCATGTATATTTTTTTTTAATTGATATTCATCACACACAAACGAATAATCAATGTTATCATATTTTTTTAGGTGTATGTAGCGAACTGTCGAGCTCATGATTTATCGATCTTAAGAGCCTTCGAAGAAAAGTTTTCGAATATATGATATTCGAGCAAAGGGCATTCGATTTCAAGTAGGAAACCCGTTTTTTGGACATGTTAGTTAGTTTGACCGAAAGCACGGACATTTTCTTAGCGAGGAGGTAGTTATTCACAATGTTTTTTTTTAAATAACCGGGGGGAACTGCCTTAAAAAAGGAAAATTGAATGATTATAACATTATGTATTAATTGTAAGTAAACAATGTACAGGGAGGGGTGTGAAATAGTACAGTTTTAAAACAAGATTTGAATTATAGAATGTATGTAACTTCTTTTTTAAATATCCTTCAATACTTTGGGGAAAAACAGCACCTAGAAATCAGATACTTATTTAATTTATTTTCTTCCTAACTTGCTTCAGAACCAGCAAAGCCTGAAAAAAGGCAATGAAAAAAACTAAGGCATTTACCTAACAGTTCGCGCGCCACAGTAACCGGAAAGGGACTCAAAAGACATTGTGTTATAGATTCCTAAAATACATCAAAGGTCGAATACAAGGCAGGAAATCGTGGTAAATACGCGGAAATTAAATTGATAGGTATTAGTGTTTGACATCAGACCAGCCAAACACCGGCTGGACAACCCTCCCGATACACCCTGTATATTGTGTGTGTCGCTTTTACAATGGGGAAATTTTTGAAGAGGTATTCTAGCATATATATCCCTCCCCACCCTCACCCTCCTCGTGACTACTATTCAGACGTGGAATGCTCTTCCAACGCTTGTTTTTCCTTCCTCTTATAGTCCCGGGGTCTCCAGGCGGGGCGTGAAAAGGCATTTCTGCAGGCATTCAAGGTGAGGATGGCCAGCCTAGCGATTCGTTTGCACGACTGGGCTTGTCAGCCTCATATCTGGACCTCACGACTACTTCCCATCAGGTGGAGTGAGATCATCTTGAATATAAAAAAACTACCTTCGTATGCAGGTTTTCCCGTCAAAATCGAAAGAGTTTCGTCTTCGCAGTCAATCCTGAAAATAAGAATAAACTGGATGATAGAAAAATTCAACCTTGGCACGAGGGGGGCTCGAACCTGCTGTCACAGATTACTTAATAAAGGTATTAACGAATAAATATATTAAGTAATCTGTGGCAGCAGGTAACTACTGACGTAACAGATAAATCACTACCTACTTAGAAAATTAACAATTTTGACAATTTTAAATGCGCACTGCGGGCGTTAATGCAGTCATGTGGCAGACATAAATATTGCCAGGGCCACCTTTTTCGATTTAGATATTAGTACTTCTACCACGAGTTGCCTCTTTAAATTTACGTTATCGTTCGCGTAAAAAATTGTATTGGGACAGGTGAACGTAAATTTAAAGTGGCAACTCGTGCTAGACGTACTGTAGTCAGTACCTACAGTACGTCATCGCGTCAGTTCAACCGCAAGATTCGCGTACAAAATATGCTCTACGCAGCTGTTAACAACTAACTGCTAAATGAGTCTTGGGAGACCCGGCGGCTGGTGGGTAATTATCGCGCGCAAGTACATGGAGTGACAGAGGCAGCAGGCCTCAAATATTCATTATTAACATTTTGCACTTAAAAAATATATATACAGGGTGTCCCAAAAAGAAGTGTCAAGCGGAAGCCCACAGAAAGAACACCCCTTGGGGTACCCGAATCACCCCCATGTATGTTCCGCGATGTTCATAGTTTTCGAGATATGATTTTTTTTCTGAATTTTAATTTTTTTATTTTAGACCTAAAAGTTTAAATTTTTTATTTTTTTAAAAGTAGAAGACTTTTCAAATTTTTGCTTTACCTTTGATGCATAAAATAATCAGTTTCATAACTTTGACCAAAATGATGAAAATGTTGGTATAAAACCAAAAATGTACAGTTGATGAATAAAGACTTAAATTTTCAACTTTAAATTAAAAATCTAAGCGGGTGACTGTATGGTTTCTAAGTAAAGCTCAAAAATGCTCCAGAATCTCAGCTTTCTTAATCATTATAAAACAGAAGTACTTAATGGGCTACTTTGGCTAAAATCAGCCTTCAAAGACAGCGAGGTGGAAAATTCTTGAAATTAGCCATCAGATTAATAACTGTTTTTTGGCCATTTTATCATTCCTGAAGTTGATGAATTTGTTATCTAACCAAAAATTACTGCAGGAAAGTTGATTAAAACCTTTTCTCGCAGATAATCACTGTCACTTTGAAGCAAGGTGTCAGAACCCCTATCAGATTCCGTCTTGATAAATTTTGACAGCGGCGCCTGGTAAGGGGTTATGGACTTTGAGTGCGATTACGATTTAGTTTTGTGTGGATACTGGACTTCGACTAATTTGGCTTTCTCAACGAACTTTCGAGCCCATTCGTTTGGTGAGATGCCTTTCACATCACGTGATTATGCTCTTATGCATTATTTTTATGGCTTTGCAAGAAGAAACGCTTCTGCAGCAGCCAGATTGTACAGGGAGCAAGTACAAAATGGAGGTGGACCTCAACCCGAAACTTGGCCTGATCATCTCATGATTTTAAGAGTGCATAACTCTTACATGGGAGGACATCCACCAGGTAGAAGACCAGGCCAAAAAACAGTTATTAATCTGATGGCTAATTTCAAGAATTTTCCACCTAGCTGTCTTTGAAGGCCGATTTTAGCAAAGTAGCCCATTAAGTACTTCTGTTTTGTAATGATTAAGAAAGCTGAGATTCTGGAGCATTTGTGAGCTTTACTTAGAAACCATACAGTCACCCGCTTAGATTTTTAAATTTAAGTTGAAAATTTAAGTCTTTATTCATCAACCGTACATTTTTGGTTTTATACCAACATTTTCATCATTTTGGTCAAAGTTATGAAACTGATTATTTTATGCATCAAAGTACAATTAAGGATGATTCAGTTGCGCAAAGCAAAAATTTTAAAAGTCTTCTACTTTAAAAAAAAAAATTAAACTTTTAGGTCCGAAATTCTCAGAAATTCAGAAAAAAAATCATAACTTGAAAACTATGAACATCGCGGAACATACATGGGGGTGATTCGGGTACCCCAAGGGGTGCTCTTTCTGTGGGCTTCCGCTTGACACTTCTTTTTTGGACATCCTGTATAGATAGGTCTTAGGTATTCTAGGTCAACTTTTAAAACTTTTTAATTTGTCTGATGTTATTTCATAATAAATTCATTACACGAAAACAGAAGGTAGCCGCGGCGTCATTCCGTTCGCGCAGAACTAATCAGTGGCCCACCGAATGCTCTATCGGACGGCGTGCTAAATCCCAGCCTTATAATTACGAGTACTTCATAAAATACAGAATTAAAATCAAAAGCGTACCTATGCGCGTAGAATACTTGTGTAATAGACTAGTAGTCTGTCACAAAGTAATTTGGTGAAGAGAGGATAGAATGAGCATTCGCTCGTTTGGTTTAAACTCACTTAAACAGTAGCATCTTAAAAACGGTGATCCATTGTTTCACAGACAGAATTTTCATAGAATTTCGGTTCACGGCAAATGTTTCATAGAATATTTGGTTCAAATATTTTCATTTCGAATATTATTGTGTCAACGACTATTTACTGCATAGAATATTTAGTCCACATATTCTCATGTCAAATATTATTATTTTAACGACTATTTACTTCATCATCATCATCATCATCATTTCAGCCGAACGACGCCCACTGCTGGGCATAGGCCTCCCCCAAGGATCTCCACAACGATCGGTCCTGCGCTGTGCGCATCCAGCGGCTTCCCGCGACCTTGACCAGATCGTCCGTCCACCTTGTAGAGGGCCTGCCCACGGAACGTCGTCCGGTACGCGGTCGCCATTCGAGAACCTTTCCGCCCCAACGGCCATCGGTTCTCCACGCTATGTGTCCCGCCCACTGCCACTTCAGCGATGCAATCCTTCGAGCGATGTCGGTTGTTTTTGTTCTCCTGCGGATCTCATCATTTCTGATTCGATCGAGCAGGGAAATACCAAGCATCGCTCTCTCCATTGCTCGCTGGGTGATCTTGAGCCTTCTTATGAGACCCATAGTAGAGGGACTACGTCTCACTCCCATAGGTCATTACTGGCAACACACACTGGTCAAAGACTTTTGTCTTGAGACACTGAGGTATTTCGGACGCAAATATATGCCGGAGCTTCCCGAACGCTGCCCATCCGAGCTGGATTCGACGAGAGATCTCTTTCTCGAAGTTGGACTTACCTAACTGGACTGTCTGTCCCAGGTAAACATAGTGGTCAACAACTTCGAGTGTAATGCTCCCAACGTTAACTGGAGCGGGTGCAATATGGGCATTTAACATGATTTTCGTTTTGTCCATGTTCATCTTAAGACCCACTCTTTGAGAAGCATTACCGAGATCTTCGAGCATTATGTTCAGGTCTTCCAAGGTCTCAGCCATAAGAACTACATCATCGGCAAATCGCAGGTGTGTTAGGTACTCGCCATTGATGTTGATGCCGCGTCCTTTCCAGTCCAGAAGCTTGAAAATATCCTCCAACGCAGCCGTGAACAGTTTCGGAGAAATAACGTCTCCTTGTCTCACGCCTCGCTGTAGTTGGATCGGATTAGAGCTCTGGTTCTGTAATCGGACCGACATGGTGGCGTTCTGGTATAAGTACCTTAACACCTCAATGTACCTGTAGTCTATTTGGCACCTTTGGAGAGACTGCAGTACTGTACTTTGATTCGATTGAGACCTGGGCAGTACTGCAGTATTTACTTCATGGAAACATAATTTATTTATTAACAGACATTAGTTTAAAAACCCCTGTTGGTTAGGTTAGGTTAGAACTATGACCACATCGGATTTTCAGCGAATGAACATAAGTGGCCAAAAAAAATGTTCTTGAGAATATTTCTTACAAAAAATCCAAATATTATGAGCAATAATAATACTTGATTT
The DNA here is from genome assembly GCA_947369235.1 of Udea olivalis. Taxonomy (NCBI): domain Eukaryota; kingdom Metazoa; phylum Arthropoda; class Insecta; order Lepidoptera; family Crambidae; genus Udea; species Udea olivalis. Next base: position 15,594,334 of record OX376361.1, read on the forward strand.
GATATTCCATGATATGAATTTATAAGAAATGAATTTTATTTATAACAAAAATCTATGATTTAAATTTCTTTGAAGTAACTATTCTGCGTATTGATTATTCGATGAACTGATAATATGAGAAACAATTTATGTGAAACGAAATACTATGAATCAATTTTCTATAAAACAACCCTAAAAACAAATTAAATAATATCATGCCAACCTATTAGTATGTTCAACCTACTTCACGATTGAATAATAAAGTGGCTTATAGGGAAATACAATGTTTTACTTACCACAAACTCGTAGACTGTCCACAGCTGGGTGGTTCAGGGAAAGCGTCGACGTAGTCGTCATTGTCAACCCCCGGTGGAGAAATGCTCCTCAAACTTTTACTGGCGACAGTTTCATTCAGCGGACAACACACCTGCAAGTGAGTAATGTGGAAACAAACATACTTGATTTGGCATACTCTGTAAGTGATGTGGTAACTTTGCTACTTAAATTTGATTTTGCAATTGACTCTAATTTCAAGGTCACCTTACAAAATCAGTCGAGCAGACGTGCTTTTGTGTGAAAATTGAAGTCGATTGTAATAATCAAATTTTTATTTACGTAGTTTCTACATAACTTACAGATTTTGCCATTTCGTTTTTTAAGTCTTTTGACATTCTTCCGTATGTATGGTTTGCAAACTACTCGTATGTTGCTTGGGTTACATATTAGAAAATCAAAACTTCGTTGAACTAATTTCAAAAGAACAATGAACAAATCAACAAATTTTATATTGCACAATGGTCATTTCATCAAAAGTTTAACTGACGAAAGTCTCAACGTTTAAATTATATAGTTACACTATTGGCCAAATCCTTCAAAGGTCAAAAGGATTTTTGGAAAAAAACTGATTTAACTGAAGAAGCTAAATATAATTTTCGTTTTTAATAAATTAATAACTTTACTTTGCTTTACTTAAGTATATTCTCTTTTCGAATATTATTGTTTCAACTACTGTTTACCTACTTCATAGAAACATATTTCACAGAAAAATCTGTTGGTTAGGTTAGAACTGTGACAAAAATGAGCCTTCGCCTTGTCGTGGCGGGGGGGCTTAGTACTGGTGGCAGGTGGAACCACCGGGAAGCTAAGAATGCTCAGGCATGGCAGGGCGGTGGACATCCCAACCACCAATTGCCTGCCACCGGGCGTGGTGGTGGTATGGTGCCAACCACTGTCCGCCCAAAGGGGAGCCTTAGGGCGCAAGGTGGGGGCTGCAGTGCACAACAGTTTGGAGGGGCTCAGTGATCCGGGGCTGGCCCCCGCTGTGCTCGGCGGGGCCGTACCGCCAGATGCGGCAGCGGATCCATCTTTTAGGTGGATCGTGGTGGCGGACCTAGTAGGGTTCACGTATGGTGGGAGTTGTCAGGTAGTTGTGAAACGATTAATAAAGAGTTAGTGTTTGCCTGACAGTGCGTCTGATTGTACGTCCCTCCACGCCTTCACCTAACACTTGACATGGCGCAGTCGGTTATATTTTAATTTTTACGGGTGTTAGTTGGTGATAGTATTGATTTCAAGTGTTGTAAACGCTGATTAAGTTGCATCATGGAGACAGTATTAACTCCCCCGTCGCCGTTTCGTTATGAAGAAAGCTCGATGGACACTACAGAAACAAATGAAAAATGGATTAAGTGGAAAAAAGGTTTTAATATATGTACAAGTACATGTAAGCACTTAAAAAAATATATTTTAGAGGGCTGGCCGACGGAAAAAGACAAAGTGGTTGAAGCTTTAAGACCATTTTGGACCTTTAAAGAAAGTCTATCAGTGGCGTATGGTTTAATTTGGAAAGATGATAGGGTCGTAATTCCCAGATCACTCAGAAACGAAATGCTAAGCAGAATACATTTAGGTCATATGGGGTTAGAAAAATGCAAGTCTAGGGCTAGGGAGCCAATATTTTAGCCACACATAAACAAAGATCTAACAAATCTCATACAAAATTGTGATGTTTGTTTATCTCATAGGAAAAACCACCAAAAGGAAGAATTACAACCTCATGACATTTCGGATAGGCCATGGGCTAAGGTAGGAGTAGATTTGTTTTACTTGAAAGGGGTTGATTATTTGTTAGTGGTAAACTATTACAGTAAATTTTTTGAACTAGTAGAACTGCGTTGCACGTTAGCTGAAAGTATAATAAAATGCTTAAAAGAGATATTCCTGCGTCAAGGTATACCGAGCACAATTCTGTCTGATTGCGGTCCTCAATTTTCTTGTGGACTCTTTAAAGAATTCGCAAGCAAATGGCAGTTTAACCATATCACTTCGCCACCATACTATCCCAAGTCAAATGGACAGACTGAGCGAATGGTGCAAACGGTAAAAAACATAATGATTAAAACCTGTGAAGATGGTGGAGATTATCGCCTTGCATTATTGGAATGTTTAAACACCCCTTTAGGTAAGGACTTAGCTTCACCTGCCGAGTTACTTCAAAGTAGAAAATTACGAAGTATTGTCCCTGTTAGTCACAAATTATTGCAACCGAAAGTGCAAAGAAATGTAAAAAGTAACTTGTTACAAAGACAATTACAACAAAAAATGTATTACGACAGGACAACAAAAAACTTATCTAAACTATTTATAGGCCAAAAAGTCAAATATAGAGATGTTATCAAAAAGCAGTGGGTCTCTGGGACTATATCGCAAATTTTAACCAGTAGGTCGTACGAGATAACAACTCTGAACGGTTGCAAAACAAAAAGAAACCGTAGCCACATAATAATAGATTCACAGGATCGACATGACACGCCGTCACAAAATAGACATAGATTTAGCTACGATAACATATCTGTGACCGGTTTCTCCGAGTCCCGCACAAACGTGAACAACGTCAATCAGCCTAGTAATTATGTAACTCGTTTTGGCAGGACAGTGAGGCCACCGAATAGATGGGGATACCCGACGTGATCTGCTACCTAATACGTGGATGTTGAATCCTGCTGGTCTAGTCAACAGCAGTGGAGCAATGATTTAGTAAGTCAAAACTGATAATTTTTATAAACTTATTAAGTACCTTATTTTTTTGTTATTCATACACATACTTAATAATTAATATCAAAAGAAATTAAATTGACAAACAAAATGTAAGTATATGCAATTGAACAATTTAATATATTTTATTTCATTTATTAACAATACTTCATTTCATTATTGATGATAAATGCAAATTGAATAAAAAAATATTACATAGTTATAAAAATGTGATTAAAAATAAACAAAAACGTAGCCCATCTGTTAATCTGATATTTATTCTGTATTACCTACTATTAAGTTTCATCTATATCCGCTTAGTAGTTATTGCGTGAAGAGTAACAAACATACATACATACATACATGCATACTTTGGCTTTTGTATTATTAAAGATTCTAAAGATTTCTTTCTTGTATTCGTTTTAGTTAACAAATCACAAAGAAAGGGAAGACATTGTAAACAAACTGTTATAGACAACGCTATAATGTTTGATGTTGTTTTAATTTGAACTCAATTCCTTTAATTATAATTGTCTAATGTTAATTAGGCACATTTTATATTATCACTTCTAATGTAATGCTGTGGTCATTGGAATTGTCTTGCTTGAAACCTTATTTAAGATGTACTTTCACATGCATGAGTGATAGTAGTTATGACTGTACTCGTAATTCTTGTAATTCTAAAATACTTTTGTTTAAGAAAGATGATGTCAGGTAGTTGTGAAACGATTAATAAAGAGTTAGTGTTTGCCTGACAGTGCGTCTGATTGTACGTCCCTCCACGCCTTCACCTAACACTTGACAGGAGTCAGCGGGTTTGAGTACGGGGGTGCTTTTGCCCGCAATGCACGGTTTTCACTGCGACGGCGGAAGTACCTGTGTGCTCCAGGTACTTCCGTGGCCTCCCCCCTTCTTTGGGGGGTCGGCTGAAGGGGGCCCCAATACGGGGAGGCACTGGCGACGGGGCGTTGCGAAAAATTTTTGATATACATTTTATTTGTGCCAAAAATATATTTTAATTCTATTTTTATAGAAATAAAATAGATTTATATTTTTATATTAGTACGTATAGTACTATACGCACTACTATACACTATTTTGAATAACACACAAAGAGGTGGTCCCGTAGGGATCGAACCCACGACCTCTGGATCAAGAATAACTAAACTGAGGAAGGTAAACAAAACACTGAATAAGAAATCATTTGCGATTATGAAAGGACAGTGCCCAAGGTGGCCTAATGAACCAACAAACAATTGACATTTGACATAATTCTGGCCATGATTTAGGACATAATTAGGTATCACTTATTAGATTGTCACGGATTGTAAATCTAGAGAGCGTAAAGACATGATAGCACTCTCAATTGAGCGAACTATTGAACTTGCATGCGCAGAGTTAGAGCAGATTATTATTGTGTGTGTGTGTATAGACCCCCTTATGCTGATTATTGTCAGTTCGAAGAGACCATGGAAGAAGTACTGGAAAAGGTTTGTAAATCAAACAAGAAGGTGGTTGTATGTGGGGATTTGAATGTTAACATTTTAGATTCTTCTGAGACCTCTGTAATATTTTTAAATCTTTTTAAATCATTTGATTTACATAATCTTTTTGATCAACCAACCAGGATCACCGAGTTAACAGCCACCTGCTTAGACAATATTTTTTGTGAAAATATCTCTATTGGGAAATCAATTATAAACTGTTTGAAATCAGATCACTGCGGTCTATTGACCAAATTTGAGCACCGGCATGTCTCTCAATCAGTGGATATTAGTTATAGACCAGTTATCAAGAGTCGAGTAAAAAAGTTTCAAACTAGTATAAATAAAAATATTTCTAACCTACTGCCCCAAGGTCATCATAACATAGATGATCAGTATATGCATCTCTTTGAGATAATATTGCATGAACATAACCATATTTTTCCTAAGAAGAAAGTAACTGTTGATAATTTTAAGTTTAAATTTAGTGATTGGGCCACTCCAGGCATCCATAGAAGTAGAAATAAATTATACGAATTAGTTGGATTAAAAGCTAACTCAAACTGTCAAAAACCAGTTGAGCATGTTAAATTATATTCAAAAACATTCAAGAAATCATGTCATATTGCAAAGCCCATTTTTCTGCAAGACAAAATAAAACAGGCTAAAAATGAAATCAAAGCCACTTGGAACATAATTAATAAAGAAACCTGTAAATCTAAACCTCGCGATCACTCATTCTCTCTCAAAATTCAAAATAATGTTATTGAGTCTGAGATTGAAATAGCAAATACATTTGAAACTTTTTTTTCTAATGTACCTATTGTAACTACAAGCACGTTAAATTCTAGTCCACATATAGCTGAGTCCCTGCTAACATCTAGTGTTGATGGGTGCACAAATCAGTTGTGCTTTGATCATGTTGATTCTCATGACATCCTCAAGGTATTTAAGGAACTTAATATGAAAAATACCGAAGATTTGTGGGGTATTTCGATTAATCTACTCAAATCAATCATTAATACGATATCACCCCACTTAGCTAAACTTTTTAATAATTGCATAGACCAAGGTCAGTTTCCCAACTTAATGAAATTTAGTAAGGTCATCCCGCTTTTTAAATCTGGTAGCAAAAGTGACCCATCTAATTATAGACCCATTTCTATACTACCAGCTCTCAGTAAAATCTTTGAAAAAATTATATTGAACCAGCTGCTTTCACACTTTGATTCAAATAACTTACTACATGAGAAACAATTTGGTTTCACTAAACACAAGAGCACAACTGATGCAGGTGTAGCACTTATCAAACACATATTTGATGCTTGGGAAAACAAGCAAGATGCAGTAGGAATATTTTGTGATCTTTCAAAAGCATTTGATTGCGTGGATCATGAAATATTACTGATTAAGCTAAGACATTACGGTGTTTCAGGTATCTCATCTCAATTAATACAATCCTATCATACAGATAGAACTCAAAAAGTTAGTATCAACGGAACTGCTGCATCTTCCGGTGCCACCATACGTATGGGAGTGCCCCAGGGATCTATATTAGGACCTTTGCTTTTTCTTATTTATATAAATGATCTTCTACTTCTACCTATGTCAAAGATATTTGTGAGATAGTATTATTTGCTGACGATACCTCGTTGATTTTTAAAATCCACAGAGGTAAGCAAGCATTTGACGATGTAAATAATACTCTCTCAAAAGTACTATGTTGGTTCACTAGTAATAATTTATTACTTAATGCAAAAAAAACAAAGTGCATCAAATGCCTCTATGCCCAATGTGAGACAGGTTGATACTACTGTAACTATGAATGACAAGCCATTAGAATTAACAAATTCTACTGTATTTTTAGGAATAACTTTATATTCTGAGTTACAATGGGGTCCGCATATAACGGCCCTAGCAGGGCGACTCAGTTCCGCTGCTTGTGCTGTTAGAAAAATAAGACTCTTGACTGATATTGAAACAGCAAGACTAGTATATTTAAGCTACTTTCATAGTGTTATGTCGTATGGTCTACTGTTGTGGGGTTCAGCTGCAGACTTGAACACCATTTTTGTACTTCAAAAAAGAGCCATCCGCTCCATTTACAAACTTAGACCACGCGACTCGCTTAGGGAAGTATTTAAGAAGATCGATATTTTAACTGTGCATGCTCAGTATATTTTAGATAACATAATCTATGTGCGCAAAAACTTGCATCTGTTCATAAAAACAGTGATACTCATAAACATAATACCAGAAATAAAAACAAATTGAAAACTCCCAGTCTTAGGCTATACAAGGTGGGAAACTCATTTGTGGGTCAATCTGTAAAATACTTTAACAAAATACCTCAAAGTCTTGTTGATCTATCTCTTCACAAGTTTAAGTCTGCAATTAAAGCAAAGTTAATGTAACAAGGTTATTATAATGTAGAGGATTACTTGAACGACAAAAGTTCGTGGTCATAGTAGAAATAATCTGCTCCTCTGCTCAATGTTGCGTTCTTTTTTCTACTCTCATTGACTGTACTCTGATTTTTTTTTTTATAAAACAAACAAAGTCCAAGAGAGTAACTATCGAGTTTCTTGCCGGAGTCTTCTCGATAAGAAGCAACGTCCGAACCGGTGGTAGATTCACATTATGTATTTTCACAATATGTACTAATATTGTACTATTTTATTGACGTTCATTATTATTATTTCTATATACTTTTTTTTGACATGTTATAAGTGCTTTGTACAAGCTTAAATGAATAAATGATTTTTTTACTTTACGGACACTTTTGATCTTTGATATCAAAATTAAAGATACTGAAAAGATTTATCGTTCGAAAGCATTTTTATAATACCATTTATGTTGCTTCGTCTGTCGCCCTCTTTTGTTTAGCCATCGCAACAACATTTTAATTTACTTTGTTTTGACAAAAGAAACTGTATGTGCAAGAAAATGTAGTTCTGAACTTACTAAAGACTTTTAAAAATGAGTTACTGTCAATGCGATAGATGTTAATCAACTTTTTATTTGGAATCAGATTATACATTTGCTTGAATCAGCTTTGTGCGAAGCAAAAAAAAAAAGAATTTAATGACGTTTGGTTCATTTGACACTTCAACGCAAATAAAAATACCGGCATCTGTCTTGTATTTTTCGCTTTCTATTTGCAATGCTGTGTTATTGTTTTTATATTAATAATTTTATTCTTACGACTCGCCTTAAAAAACGGACGTTGGCTCTCTGTAGTGACCTCCTTTTAGATTTACCCGTTTAAAGACTTTGGAACCTGCACATACGAGTATCTAACTCAGCAATAATTAAGGATTTACGATCATCGCAATGTAATCAACATTTTGTGTGAATTGCGGCTCAGCTAGTGGTTCCATGGTACTGGCAGAAGTGGCAGATCAACAAAATATGTGCTTGAAGAACATTAGTCCCACTCACGTAAATAAAACTTCGCACTATAGTAATAAATATAACCTCAACATTTTTCAGTTTTTTGATATTTAACGAGTTCTCAGAGGTGTCCGTCCATAAACTACGTTTTGACACTAGAGTGTATGTATTTATGAACCCTAAGAGGTATTTTTCATGACTGTAGGTTCTTAGGCGGCAATGTATGGGCGAATGTACACTATCCTTTGAGCAGGAATGATTTGGCATTTTAAATTTACATCTATCAACTTTTGGCTAGTCGTCCATTTAATGACAGATACATTTGGATTATAAGATTTTTCCAAATAAAACATTTGGTCTTTTAAATTTTGGTATTTCTGATTTTGTTCTTTTGGAATTTGCTCAATGAAGTTTTGATTTTCTAAGTAACCGTTGCTGGTGAACTATGTGGTTTCGGTAATTATTCGGCTAAAAAGTTTCATATGCTGAAAGGATACTTTGGATACACGTACATACGACCAGAATAAAGTTATTAATGGTTTAAACTACGAGTATATGTCTACCGAGACCGTGAAATCCTACCGACAGTCGCGAGCGTCTGCGGGAACGTTTTTGTATAGGATTTCAATACAGTGGCTCTGACATATTACTATGCCTCTAGTAAATTAAAAGTTGAACTTTAAGTGGCATACAAATTGCTGCAGTCAACTATCGTAGTTTATGTGACGGAAACTCATGGTCAATAAGGCGACGCATTGGAAATTTTAGCGACAGGGATTCCAAATTGTGGTAACGTGGTGACAATGGGTTCTATAATATATTGAACAGGGTGTCCTGGGTAACCTGCATCAGCGAAAGTCTATGGTCTGAGGACCCCAATACCTATTGATTGGACCCCATGTATGTTCCGTGATTTTTGGTAGTTTTCGAGTTATGATTTTTTTACGAATTTTATAAACTTTCGGGGTTGTGTTACTTTTTTGATTACTGTGGCGCAAACAGTTATTGTTAGCTGAATACTAGGTCTACTTGATTCAAAAGCATTAACATTTATAACACTGGATAATAGTTCTTAAAAAAATATGAAACTAAAAAAGTGGTAAATACTGTTTTTTCCCTAAGTTTTGAACGCCATTAAAAAAAAAGTTACATGAACTTTCTACTCTAAACTTTTTTCGAAAACTTAACCATTTTCTTAACTATTCATTACATAAATTTCAATGAGATACTTTAAGGGCATCATACTTAAACTTTCATTCAAAGTGTCAGTAGTGTAAAATTCACGATCTTGGTAGCAAATAAAACCCAATTAAAAGTAAGCCTGATGCATTATCAACTATTTGCGCCACAGTAACCAAAAAAGTGACACAACCCATAAATTTAAGAAAATTCGTATACCAAATCATAACTCGAAAACTACCAAAAATCACGGAACATACACGGGGTCCAATCAATAGGTATTGGGGTCCCCTGACTACAGACCTTCGCTGGTACAGGTTACCCAAGACACCCTGTACTTATAGAAGAAAAGGAACATGAGAATCTAGACGAAGACGGATGGAAGCCAGTTAAGCTGGGCTTACTCACAGACATGATCCTCTTGCGCAGTCCAATAATAATGCAAATGCAAAAAATTTGGAGTCGCTTAAGGTTATTAGGAAGATTCTCATTGAGATCTTCAATTACCTTAGCATTGTTCCCTTCGAAGCCACACCCTCGCCGCCTCACCGTGCCCAGAGCCTGCAGAGCAGTGTTGCTCTCTCCCAGCATCCCCACGAGCTGCGCGCACGCAGGCAACGGCACACACACTCCCTCCACGCCGTTCTTACACGGCGAGTCACCCAAATTTTTATATATTCCAATATACTCTGAAATCAATAAAAGAGTTGTAACCGATTTTAAAGTTCTTTTACGCTTGGTGACCTTCACGGTGGGTGCCCTTCATAATAACATAACAATAATAATTCTAATTTGAATTTCCATAACAGACTTGACCTAACGTTACTTCACACAATAATTAAAACCCATAATTTGAAAATCTAAAATCTTATTATACATAATCGTGAAAATCCCCAAATTTGAAAAGACAATCAAAAAAACTATAGTATGTAAATACATTACAGCTGAGGTAAGGCATAATGACGTACTAGTGTTGAAGGATATTAGGTACAAAGAAATCGGATAATTATAGGTGTGAGGAGCGTAGCGACGAGCATGTTTGGTGTACATTGTGTTGCATTTTTAATTTGTTCAATGTTCATAGTAATATTGCACTTAAATGTATTTCACTAACTATTTTACCTATAAGATTCATCTAATCTTAAGAACTGACTTTTGTTGAATTCTAATCGATATTATCCTTCACCAAAAGATCATGAAAAAGTAAATAATATTGAATAATTAGTGATGGTAGGGCATTTGTGAATTGCCACTTGGCGAGCAATAATTTAAAAGATGTTCCTACTGCTAAATCAGCTGTAGGAACATCTTATAAATTATTGCTTCTATTCTCTATATATTTTATACAATCTGATTGTTTCGCAAGCACATAATATTCAGAAAATGAAGATACTCGTATTCACTAAACACATTTAATTACGCAAAATCACTGTTTTTTTATTTAATTTAAAATACATGTAGGTAGGTAAGTAGGTACCATTATACTACATTTTAAGACAAACATGGGTTCTTATAACAAAACAACCAGGGCCTTAGGTCTAGCTTTCAACTACTTACGGTCGTCCCAACAAAACGCAAAATAAACCACGAACCACAGGACACACAAACGAAAACAAAACTGGTTCATCATATTTTAGTTTTAAATTTTTAAAACATTTAAGCTTACATCAACTCGGCAGCTATCTCACGATTACTAAATAATAGTGATCAAAATTCTAGCTATTAACATTTTCTATAAAAAGACTTGGGTATAGCTAAATCTATCGGAAACTACTTTTTTCGCAGTCTGCTCTTTTTTTGATTAATGAATTTTTGATTGCCTGCAAGGTCATCTCTTGATTAAATTCAACAAGTTATTGAGAATATATAACGTCAAATTAAAAAGGAAAAAGAGTAGCGTAGATCTGTATATCTAAGTTTTTAGAAAATTATTAACAAAAATTTGAATTTTGAGAGCATCAAAAACGGTATTAATGACTGATATTTTACATTTATTTTTGACTTACATACAATACTGAAACAAAATAATAAACTTACATAAAATACATACATAATATCGTACATATACCTACCTCTATGTAAGGTATCGATTGGGTCAAAGTGGCAGAAGGTCGTTTGCTGCTTTTGGTTACTTAGCTTAGTGCACTATATCCAAAGATAAAAGAACTTGTCAAGTTCATTCCCTGAACTGAGCGTAGTGAGCAATTTCGTAATGAATGTTTTATTTCCAGCCAGTCATCGGTTACCTGGCGTTAGAATGCATATTCTAGGCTAGATATTTGTCGACGGAATTGGTGACAAGACAGACTTAGTTTAGAAAATTAACTTGACTAGATATAAGCGATTTGTACTTGCTTGTTGCATTATATCTACAAAACTTTTACGTAACATCGAGCTAATAGGTAAGCCAATTTACCGTTTATTGGTTTTCGTTGGAAAAACTCGTGAGTGTAAATGCTTAGCTTTGTGGATATTAGCGATTGTGACAAGGCAGGCCCCCGAACCGGGGACACCCTTTATTATTAACGTAATTTGCAACATTAAAGTGGGCTTGCTAATTATTTATTTTATTTATTTTATTTTATTTATTTCTTCTTACAATTAAAGTTTCAACATTGTTTGCTTCGCACCCCTAAACCATTACTGGTTTGTCTGGGTACTGCAATTCCTCTTATCATTACAGGAACACAGAAACGCAATATAAAGTGTGTCCAATACAAAAACATAAAATAAAAACACATTCACGGGTAGTTGGACCCTAATCCGTACCATGTAGCTCACCTAAACTAAAAAGTAATGAAACACTCCAGGGTTGTCTGTTCATTTATTCATTTATTAGGGAGTTTAGTACATAACATAACATTGCAATATTCAAAAAAAGTTTTATTACATATTTTTTTGTAGTTTTTTTTGGATCTTTCTCTAATGTCGTAAAAGAACGCGGGAACTGATAGATTTTACGTACGAAGTTGTGGTAGGTTTGATATAAAACATTAAGTCTTGTGGACAATTAATTATTCTGAGTTAAAATTACACAGTTTAGTCTTAAGATTATCATTTGGGCATGTGTATTTGGAATTTCGTACACAATAGAGATGATCATATCACCCAGCTTTATTACCAATACCTGTGTTCATGGCATTTAATATATCACCATTGTCTGATTCCATTTGCCATGCAAAGAGCCCACCCAATTCATTGTCCTTAACGTATTCACCTTTTGCTACAACCGACGTGGCATCATCAAACGTTACCAAATCACCAGTGTCACGCTTGAACACATAAGGGGCTTGGGCAATATGGTCATAGTAATATTCCCATTCATCGGCAACTATTCCATTTGCTATCATTTTGTAATCCACAACACCATCTTCCCAAGTACCCTTGACTGGCCCTGTGGCATTTCCAGTGAAAAGGATATTGTCTTCGTAGCCATGTACACCGGTCCACCCTCTTCCATACATAGCAACGCCGACCACGACCTTATTAGGAGGAACGCCCTGAGCTAACAAGTGATTAATACCATAATCTGTCGAGTTCTTGTCAAGGGGATGCCAATCAGGAGCATACAATGCCGCTAGATGACCCAAAGTGTCGTTGGACCATGCACCATAGAAATCGTAGCTCATAAAGAATATGTAGTCCATGTATTTTTGCGCCTCACCGTAGTTTACTTCATCAATTTTATCCCAAGCGGCACTTATTGCAGAAGTCAGCTCGTAGTGCCGGCCAGTCTCTGCTGAGAGCTCTTCCAACATTTCTCGAAGCTCTTTCATCAATGTGACGTACATTTTTCCATCCTCAGGACTACCCAGATTAGGATTAGCTCCCTTACCGCCTGGATATTCCCAGTCTATATCTACACCATCGAAAAACTTCCAGGTTAGAAGAAACTCTTTGACTGAAGCTACAAAACGATGTCTCTTGGTTTCATCGGTAAAAAAATAAAATGGATCAGAAAGTGTCCAACCACCGATCGATGGCAATATTTTTAGATCAGGTCTCGCTTGTTTCAACATCATCATTTGGCCGTAAGTGCCTCGGTAAGGGTCTTCAGCAGATGATAGCCCTTTTTGTGACATCTGCAGTGCCGCCCAGGGATCATGAATCACTACTTGGAAATCTTCGCGGCCTTCACACGCAGCTTGAAGAGCTTCAAAACTGCCTTCATTTTCTTTTAAGCCGTCATTAATGCCATCACCACCACAGATAGCAATGAATGCATAAAGCATATGGGTCAAGTTGGGAACAGGCACTCGATCCACTGGATACTGTCTTCCGTACACACCCCATTCGATGAAGTATGCCCCGACTACCTTTCCAGAGGTCTGAGTAAATGGCTTGTTGTTTTCACCCAAAGTGTATTCTAGTGGAGGCAAGTGGCTGCCATCCGTGTCAGCAACTATGATCTCAGTGGGGTCACTTTGACTGCAGCCATCAGCATTACAAAGCTCGACTACCAGCTCGTATCTGCCTCCTTTTGTGACTTCGAAGGTAGCAGTACCGCTATTACCAGGACTTGCCCAACTCTGTTGGCCGTTTAGGAGGATTCTGGTCTTTTCAGCTGCGTCTCCAGACTCGACAGTCCATTCTACAGTAATGTCGGCCTGGTTGTTTCTGATGACGAGCTGATTATACGCGACGGCGTCGTGATTGACCTGGACGATAGCAAAGATGCGTTTTTCACTGTTAATGAAGGGCTTCCCTGGAGGTCCAGCCGCTGCCACCGCTAGCGTAGCCGCGATGACTATAGCGTAGGGTCCCATGATCAATTCTAAAAGGAAAGAAAAGATGTGTGATTTTTTGCAAGACGAAGATTTTTACATTCGAAATTAAGTACTAAATAAGGTGAATAGACTGTCACAAAATTAAAAAAAAAACATTTTAAACAGAGCCGTTGATGTTCACAAGGATATATTTAATACCTAGGTTAAGAATTTGATATGAGAAACTGAGAGAATGATGAACTGTCTACTTACCATAAAACGTTTCCTTTGGTGTCTTATCTTCAAGCCACTGTATTTATACGAAATGTTTAATCAGATAGTGAAATCTTATCTGTATTATTTTAGCGAGATTTAAATCAGAGTTAATTATCTAGATTGATACCCTTTTTGGTAGTTCCAAACATAAATACCCAGCAAGAGCCTGTTCTAAACATCAGTTTAAAATATTAAAGTAGTCTTATCACAAATAACCAGTGATCGGAAGTATAATGCGATAGTAACGTTGAACTGATAATAATAGTTCACGTAAAAAAGATCCACACGATTTTTCTCTCATCTCATTGATAATTAGTAATTGTTGGAGAGTCCCCTAAAATATCCTGCAATAACGTTTTTGCCTGAAACTAATAAATTTTGAAAGAGATTATATGGTATGCCCCTCAATCTCACCGCACACCCCATATCGACTGTATTTGTAACATAAAGTATAGGTGTAGAGAGTTTATTTCTTTGATTATAAAGTGTACGGCCCATCGCAATCCATAATCGTCATATAATTTGGAATATTCGAGTTAACAATAAGTTTAGATGGTTATCTCATTCGTGAATAATGCGATAACGAATTATTTTAGATTACATCGTATTTGATTTACTTGCGGACACAAAGTTATAATTAAATATTGTATTTTGAAGAGTAAATAAATGACACCGAGTTAAGCGATACCTTGTTACAAGGAAAAGATACCGACAGATTGATTTTATGGTTTTCATAAAAAATGCGAACGCCCTTTTGATTTTGTTTGGAAAACTTTAAATATCCTACTTTTTCCTGATCACCTACCCAGTAGTATGCAGCACCTATGTAACTTCTCTTGTTTATTAATCATTACTTACAGTTCATACAAATTTATTTCCTTCGTTGATCCAAAACAAAATCTATGTGTGTTAAATAAGCCATAGGTTTTCTTGCAAATAAAAGTCAAAATGTTTTATAGATCTTCGTAAAAAATAGGATTATTAGAATGACACATAGATTTTTAATCTGTCGTAAATCAAAAAAGGGACGTGATAACTTTGTACCGGCGGCAAATGAGCAAACTACACTTTCAAAAGCAAACTACATTTTCAAAAGCAAAGAATCATTCTAATTTGTTTTGTTTTGTTATTTAAAATGGTGCTTTACATTTTAAATAAGCAAATTTAAGAAAACCAGAGCTTAAAGTTTATGTCTACTTAATTTTTACTTAAGCATGTAATCAATAAGTAACCGATTTAAAATGGTACATACAATATTTTTTGCTGAAATCAATGGCTATGTAACTATAATTTTGACGATCATATCCGAAACAACATTCAAAAACCTCTATTTGTCTGTTAGTATGTTCTTCTACGTCACATGAAAATAGCTTTCTGAAAATAGTTTTATTCCATCGACGAGCAACTATCGATAGTTGCTCATCGGTGGAATAAAACTATAATTCATTTGTTTGTAAGTCGGTGCGACTGCAATAGCTCGTAAGAGCAATTTGCAATACCGCGTATTTACAAAAGTCGCAAAAATTAGTTTTCGCGCCATCGACTTCTGAGTGTCTATTGGCACCTAATGGAAGTCACACCATTTGAATTAGCCAATAAGAATTGCCCATTTCGCCGTTATATCAATACCGCGTATTACACATATCAAAAGTGTCTAGGGATCAAGCATTTTTATGCGGATTTCTTGAGATTGAGATGTGGCTTTGTAATAAATTTATGATCTTATAAATTTATATGGATCCTTTTTGGTGCATTTCATAATTTGAAACAGGAACTGTCAATTAAATTCGAGTAAAAGATGAAAATCAGCTGTCAATATTTTCCCTATAAAAACATACAACGCATTGAAGACATTATTAGTGCTACTGTTTCCCTATTACTGATTAAAACAACGTTATTATGGAGCGGCGACGTCATTTAAGCAGGGAAGAAATGCTCAGAGCCGTGGGAATGATAGAAGCTGGTTCCCGGCAACGTACTGTGGCTTTAGCTCTGAATACAAGTCAGAGTGTTATCAGTCGACTTTGGACACGTTACCGAAGCACTGATACCGTGGCTGAGCGCCATGGAGGACGGTATCGCTGCACCACACGGAGACAAGACCGATACATTCAAATCACAACTCGAAGAGCTCCAACAATAACCGCCATGATGTTAGCCGTGAGGCTTCATCACTCTTCAGGGAACTTAATTAGCGACCAAACAGTCAGAAACCGCTTGCATGAAGTGAACCTTCATTCCCGAAGACCGCTAAGGGTACCACCTATAGCAATGCACAATCGTAGGATTCGATATCAATGGGCTCTTGAACACAGAAATTGGGCAGAAGAACAATGGCGTTTCGTGTGCTTTTCTGATGAGTCTCGTTTTGGTATGAGACCGGATACAAGACGTATACGACACTGGAGAACCCCTGGACGCCAACAGCGATTAAAATCCTGCCAGGAAGTTCATCCTTATAGTGGTGGAACCATCATGGTATGGGCGGGTATTTGGATCGGCGGAAGAACTGAGTTGATTTGGATCAGAGGTAACCTCAACGATCAAATTTATGCTGAGACGATTGTATCAGACGTCATCGTCGCTCTACAAGTGCAAATCGGTCCCTTATTTCAGTTAATGCATGATAATGCACGACCGCGCACCGCAAGAGTTGTAAGACAGACTCTCGCCGCAGCTAACATCAATGTCCTGCCCTGGCCTGCTCAGTCGCCAGACTTGAACCCGATTGAGCATGCATGGGATATGCTACAGAGAAGAGCTCTGCCGAATATGGAGGGTATCCAGTCGCAAGAAGACCTTTTTTTGTTGTTGCAACGAACATGGGCGGCCATTCCTCAGCGTGATTTGGATGAACTCATTTTGAGTATGCCAAACCGATGTTCTTGTGTTGTTAGTGTTCGCGGTAGAAACACGGATTATTAATTGTTTAAGTTACCCAATAAAATTTTAAAGAAAACTGTTATTTCAGTCTTTTTTCGAACTTTAATGTTAGTGGTTCAAATGTCAAAAATCCCTTTATTAGGAAAATGGCAAATTTCTTTATTAATGCAAAGGTGACTTGGTTTATCGTTACTGTAGACAAACGAAAACACTTTATTTGATGAATCCTTAAAGGAAATTTTAATTAATATCAATCAGGAGAAAAGTTATTGCAAAAATATATGTTGATCCCTAGACACTTTTGATGTGTGTAGTTCTCAAGGAGTATTATATTATATTGGCATTGTAGTGAAAGTCTGGATAGGAATTGTGCGCGCTCCTGATTTATGATTGATTATTATTGTAAATAACCAGTGTGTAAGTATATTTATTATATTTATATTGAATGCTTTTAATAGTGTCATTTGCGTGTTTTCTTAATATTCAAATTTCACTCGGAAATACAACGGGTACCTATAAATATTTTATAATAGTTTTGATGAGACTGCCTGTGATTTGAAATCTACGACATACGCATCATTTTTCGAAGATTATGTAACCAAGTTGATTAATGATAGTCCCAAAGATGTGATAATTTATTCAGATGGTTGCACTGCGCAAAATAGGAACAATGTTGTGTCAAATACGTTACTGAGATTAGCTATGGCAAAGAAAATAGTCATAACACAAAAATATTTGGAAAAAGGGCATACCCAAATGGAGGTAGACTCTGTTCATTCAGTAATTTGAAGAAAATTAAAAAATCGGGAAATCTTTTTACCCTCACAATATGCCACCATCACTAAAGAAGCTAGAACCAAACCATGTCGTTACGAAATAATTACACCTGACCACACATTTTTTAAAGATTTCAGCAACAAGGATTACCATATCTATGAATCAATCCGACCTGGTCGTGGGGCTGCTGATCACGTCGTTGTTGATTTGAGAGTACTAAGGTATAATCCAAAAGGGACAATAGACTTTAAGCTTCACTTTACGGACGAATTTTCACCTCTGCCTAGAAGACCAAAGAAACCATCATCTGTGATCGACGTGGTTCCTGCACTTTACCAAACGAGGCAGGCAATTGCAAAAACAAAGTTTGATTATTTACAAGAATTGAAGAGTGTGATTCCACAAGATTGCCATGCCTTTTATGATAATTTACCATACAAATAAAAAGGGCTGAATTTATTATTACCTATCTATCTCATTAAGTTTCCGAAACCAAAGTGGTTATTTTTATATAGGTTGAAGTTTTATTTTTTTCGAATTACCAAATTGGTTATATTTTGTTTAATTTTTGTTTAACTGATTGTTAATATCATTATTAAGAACTACTCGTATGATTTCATTTTTAGTGTTGTGATTTAATGGAAAACTAAGGAGACTGAATTTTTTTAAAGCTACTTTATTATATAAGTTAATGTTTTGTTCGAGATATAAAAGTGATTGAATTTTTTTGAGCTACCTACCATAGTAGCAGTTTATGTGTTCAGTTAAAAGTTTATTTTTTGTTGTTTTCTGTTAAAAGCAATGATAACTAATGTATGGTTCCTATAATCATTTTATAGACTGTGCTTTATTTCTAATTGTTATTTTCAGGTCTATGAGTTTTTTTTTTAAGTTAAGCTTTGTCTAAGGTCTACATAGGTACTACATTAGTAAGTGTTTTCTTCATTGTATTGTTCTATAAAAATTTGAAAGAATTTTATTCGTTATGTGACATTAAATGATTATAATAAACTAATAAAATGTTTAATTTAAAAACCGCGGAACTACCAAAATTGACATTTTTTTTACTTAACCTTTAGCAGCAATATCGCGTATGTGATATATCTCAATATATAATAAAGATATTTGTAAAATCTTACGACATTCCTATGCAATATCATGCAATGGAACCACAAACAAGTTCAGTTGAAAAAATATATTATATTGACCATGATAATCAATTATTTCTTCCTCCTAAAAATTTATAAAATACTGATACGCGGTATTGCAAATTGCTCTTACGCGCTATTGCAGTCGCATATAATATTCATGAAAAATGAAAGGTCGTCGTAGTTGTAGTTGTGTTAATTTGCTATTGGTTTACAATAACTGCATCCACGCGGATTTAGCTTGAATCTCTTCAGTATTTGAATCTAAAGTAAATTGTATTTTAATTGAGCTTTTAAGTATAGTTTAAGTGGAAAGTTTCATTCAATTTGAAAATGATTTTTATTTTAATTTAATACAAGTGACTAAAATGTAATGATGTGATATACCTAATTTTATAATTTGCTCAGTAAGCTCTTTCATTAGATACCACACACGATAGGTTTTAGATCGATTTTTTTTCCAATCCAAAAAAAGATGGCGCCAGAACTCTTCCACTTTTTTCCTATTTTTCCGTGCTACGGGTCAAATTGATTCGTATGGCCTAGAGATTAATCGTTCCGATTTTCATGCCTTTAACACCATTTGCAGGTTAATTGAGCGTACCGCTAGCACTATTAAACCCCGTAATGAAATTGAGTGATTTTTTACTTGGTACTTACAATGCAAAACGTTAGGGATCCGTATGAAAACTTTGAAGGTGAGAAAAAAAGTATGCCACAAGGGCGAAGTCGCGGGCGGAAAGCTAGTGTTTATATATTTATTATTATTCATTCAACATACTTATTTCATAATTGTTTTCGTGGTTGTTCATAAGTTCATAATTATGGTTATTTATATCGTCAGGAACATGATATGTCATACCAGTAGGTGAGGCAGAATGTACCTAAGTGAAAACCAGATTTGGTAAACGAAATCTAAACGTTCATTTAAATGAAACTTCTTCACACTTAGTTTCTTAATGATAATGCTTTATCATTTCAATACGGTAACATACGGCCGTCACCCGGGCTTAGGAACATTTTTATTTAAGACATCGCATTCATTTGATCGCACACAATCCCACCTGACGATGTGATTGATTGATGATGTGGTTTATGATAGGAACATGTTTGCGTAGTAAATTTTATTTCTAATATTTTCTCATTTATTCAACACGTTGTGTTTATTATTTATATAGTTGATTGAACATCAGAAAATCAATATAGTTAGACTTTTTATATTACGGATTTAATTTTTACCTTTTTACCTTTTGTTTACAAATTCCTTCCTTCCACAGGTGTGGCGACTTTCAGACATCCCTTTCAACGATAAATACAAAAGATACCCCATGAAAGCCTCAAAAGTGTCTTAAAATAAGAGTGCTAAAAACAAACTTAGCACTCAAACACTCGATGATTATGACATTTTCCTAATGTCACATTTAATGTGGTAACCACCAACTTCTTGCATTAAAAATGAGATAGTACACCAGCGTATTAAGGTTGCTTTTGGAAAATGTTTATTTATGGGTAAGGTAAGTATTAAGGTATTAAGTTACATTTGAACTAAGCAAAGCACGTGGGTTTTGTTCTGAAGAACTGTTCGATGTGATGCCCACGGCTACTTTTTACCACCGCACCGCTCGCTACCGACAGGGCGTTCATCCTCACACTCTGAATCCGCAATGGTCTCGTACAGTTCGGTTTCAGAGATGTTTTCTTCCAAGGACGCTTAAATTGTGGAATGAACTCCCTGCCGAGGCTTTCCCGATGAGTTATAGTATGGAGTTCTTCAAGAGGGGTTTGAAAAGGTTTTTGCAGGGTCTACAACGCGCGAGTGATACCCCTGGTGTTGCACGTGTCCATAGGCTGCGGTAACTGCTTACCATCAGATGGTCCGCATGCTTGATTGTCACCGACGTGGTATAGTAAAAAAAGCATCGGGTACTTTCTGGTGTAGAGTTTGCTAGTAATGGTCTATCTTGGATATTTATGACCGAAGGTTATACCACGCAATCTGTGGAATATGAATGGAACCTATTAACTCTATTTTTAATGACGTCTTATGAAGATTGCTTTTCCACTTTTATCACTCCTATTAGAGTTGAGTTGGAGATTAAAAATAAAACAAATGCATAAGTATATAAACATTTTATGTTGAATTATACATTTTACAGCCTTACTAAATACGTACATAATGGCTGGCCACGGTGTTGAAAATAACACAAAATAATATTAAAACATAAGTTTTAATGTCCAGGGTAAAAATATATTTACATTTTACTTATAGGGAATGCCTACATATAGCAAAAGTTACTTTTCACAACTCTATAAGTTTGAAATGTTATCCCATAAAATGTTAAAAATTAAATAATCGAAGATATAATCCACTTTAAACACGACACTTGTAGTTGAAAGATTATATGTTCCTTTGTAACTAATTAAAAAAGTCATTGTGTAATTTTTTCAACAAAAAAATATGATAAGACTGCTTTTTTAAATTGATTTAAATAAAAGCCCAAGGACTTTTTAAGTTGTATATTTTGCCAGTACATTTTTAGCGTCAACTATGGAGCATTTGGCCTCCTTCAATATACACAATTCGGAAAAAAATAAACCGGTCTTCATATTTTATAATGAGTCTTTTAAAAAGGATGCAATCTTTTTGGCAACTTGGACAGGTGACTTATGTAAAGTGGTTTAATTAGCATAAAATAATGACTACAAGGCAAGTTATGGCTTTTTATTACGTCGTACAGTCAGAGAGCGGTTAAATAACTTAACTTGCAATTATACTACTTTCGCAGTATGATGATATCCCTGACAATTCATAATTGTCAATTATAGTGCTGTAACGAATGTAAACATTTTCTTTTGCCAGATTTTTTTTTATTTAGTTTGAAATAGTATGCGTGACACGGAACAATAAGAGCTGTCAGGCATATCATCTTACAGTGAAAATAGTAAAGTAGGTGATATTAACAATTTTGAATTCAAAAAAAAATGAGATACCGAACTATTGAAAATAAAAAAGAAGGACTTCTTCGATTGAGCCTAGTTCGCAACACAAGTAGAACAGTTTGACCGTAGTATAAGCTCAGGCTGTTTGTGTGCAGACTTTGAAGCCAGGGGCCTTACCACAATCTCTTATACCTTGGCAAGTTCATTGCTTAAACTAAACGTAGCGAGCAATTTTTGAAATATGGTTTTTCATTACAAGCCAGTCAGCGGTCACCTAGCACTAACGTAACCTTTATGCTGGAGATCATATTACGAAATTGCTCGCTACCCTCAGTTTAGAGAATGTACTTGACAAGGTAAGGAATTGTTATAAGGCCCCAGTTTGTTATTATAATATACGTTTCAGTGTAATTTATAGAAAACCGTAATCTCTCTGTCTGCACTAACTAAACTAACGAATTTACAGTCGAATATTTACACACTTAAAAATATGTTATAGTTTTTTGGTGGAATGCATAATTTCGCACACTTTGTGTAGAAAACGATATTTGCAGTTATCCCTTACTCGTGGTTGGGTTCAATCTCTGCGACCTAAAAGTTATATCTGCTCTGACTGGCAGTTCTAGAATGGTGGACTGTTTCATCTTACCCAAGAATAATTTTCTTGGACCCAGAGAATGTTCCTCCTGAATTCTGAATAAGACGTTAGACTGACTGAACTCAAATAGAAAGTTGATAAGGTTTAATTTTGACTTTTAATCATATGCAAGACTTATCTATATGTTATGTATTTCATCAAAGAATTGAGGGAATCCGAAAAACTTGAGAACTTTCCGAAACGACGGGTCACCAACAGAAGTAGCTAAGGACTTTTGTACTTCGTCATAGTTGTTCCCATTCGGACT
This sequence comes from Udea olivalis, assembly GCA_947369235.1. Classification (NCBI taxonomy): domain Eukaryota; kingdom Metazoa; phylum Arthropoda; class Insecta; order Lepidoptera; family Crambidae; genus Udea; species Udea olivalis. The sequence continues at coordinate 15,617,037 of OX376361.1, forward strand.
GTCATCTGTCATATATCATAGATTAAGATTGCTATGACAATTGGGACAAAGTCAATGTGAAAAGGTGCTGAAGTGTTGAACTACTTCTGTTGCTGACGTACGAACGGTGAGAATACAGGTCAGTCCTTAGATGTATAGTAAAATCTAGTGGTCGGTGATGATGATCATGGTTGTGTCTAAAGGAACAACACAATGAACATATTTGAATTCAGTAGAAAATTTAGAAGTTCTTATTATATTTGTTTAAAATGATATGGTAATGGTATCGGATGTCCAAAAATCCAGGCAGGTCGCAAAAATTTAAATCCAGCTTTGAATAGTATTATTCCATTAGGCCCATTATGTAATAAGTAACTTGGCTACAAAGGAATGCCAAAAGTAATTGAATGGCGTCATGTCTGCTATATAAACGTTATTTCTGCTATTCAATGTGATCTTGATTGGGCTCGATTGGTGTTTCTCGGTACCTAAACGTAGTACAAATACTCACACATCAAAGATCTCTCTCGGTGGAACCATACTGTCACTTTCAGTTTTGCTGAAATGTGACTGGACATATCGCCAATTAAGTTTGAATGTTTTCATATTTTTTATTGAAGTCACAATAAATCTAGCTGCGAAAGTTCCTCTCACAAACTACACGTTTGAATAATGAATTGACATCTAACACCAAGATCACTGACTCTTAACTAAACTAAGCTCTTTTAATTTCTTGCCATCGTTACGCCCCACGCCCATCCAAAGAGGCTGGTTTAATAATTCCAGCAAAAGCTTTCCTGATGGTTTCCTTAACTAACTTGTCAACAGAACAAGTGATGTCAAATCTTCTTGACGTCTTAGGCGCAGACACAGTGGGGGTACGATCATACATCAAGAATTGATAAGTTTTAACAGAGGTGGTTGAGGAGATTATGGTAAAATTGATTATATAGGACGAGAAGACGTGTTGGCATTTCTCGCAGCAACCTTGTAGAATTGTTTCGGCGGAAGGGCCCGCTGCTTTGAGGTGGACAGGTTGAGTGGCCCTTCCTGGTGAAGAATGGGTTAATTGGAGTGATTCCTGGCCGGGTGGGGTGGCTGCAGCGCGGGGTTGGCCACGGCGATGATGCTGTCTCCGCGCGCGGCGACCACTTGGGGACGGGATTCTTCTGTGTCCTGAAAATGATGTGTAGGACTGAGTGATTCAGAAAATAGTTAAGGCAATAGCTTTTCAGTTCCACCTGAAGCCTACAATTCTTTTTGATCTATTTTGTGTGTATATCCCTGGACATTATCCCTGGACATTATTCCACACAGCGCCATCTAGCCCCAAATTAAGCTAATTAAAGCTTGTGTTATGGGATACTAGACAACGGATAAACATACTTAAATACATTTTCTTTTGTAAATACATACTTATTATACATAGGAGACACCCAGACCAGTACAAACAGACATGTTCATGCACACAAATGTTTGTACTGTGCGGGGATCGAACCCGCGACCTCTGGTGTAGTAGCCAACTTCCTAACCATTACACCAAGTCGGTCAAAAGTGTATCATTCAGAACAAATCATAACACACTTGAATTTGATTTCAGAGTTATCTGAGCAATATTTTTTAGCCTCTGCTCACTTTAAGTATCATACTAAACTAACCATTCTTAATCACCACCAATTCTTTGTAAAAGAATATGGGTATTTGTGTGCACTTCAGAGTTTTTGAATTTAGTCTTTTGTAACTTATTATCAACGAGTTATTGGCGTTTATTCAATACGCTATCGACACTATGGACGAGGTCAGCAGGTCAAATTGCAGATCTGTAAGTCCAGCATTAAGAAGGAGATTTGCAGAGGTGAGACGCTGCTTTTCCGGACTGTCGGCAAGGCTGATCCACCCCGCCGGAGGTATAAAACTGAGAAGAGTGTGCAGGATATCATCACCCTGCTGAAGGAGATGGTTCTTGAGAACGTACATTTGTGGCGAAGGAGCTACACAAGCTTCTCCCAGTCACGTTCGACCACGTCGACGCTACCAGGCTGCTGAAGGATATCAACTTCCTAAAAGCGAGCCTGGCCGAGCTAGTGAGCAAGTTGGAGGCCTCAGATAACACCATTGGTGAATTGCATGCCCAGGTAGTGTTATTAAGTAACGCTGCTTTGGTAAGTAGGTCAGCCGAGGCCTGCTATGTGAACACTCCTCGCGGGGCCTCAAAATGCATCCGTCGGCAGCTATGGGCCGATTATGTTTAGTTAAGATCTTTAAATGTAATTTGTAGCCTGAAATAAATGACATTCTATTCTATACGAGTAAATGAGTAAAGATTTTTGTAACTTACTGGTGGCGGTGTGCTGGTGCTTGAATATGAGCACCTGGAGTCCGCATCATCGCTCTCAGCTTTCACGCCCCCACCCCACCAGCTGAAATTACAGATTTTGCTTATAATACATGTATGTATAAATACATTACTCGAACGAACAAATAAACAGAAAAATAGATATGGACAGTATGACTATACTGTATTCTCTCTATCTATTTCTATTCTGTAGGGGTTTGGCAGGAATGCATTGTTGCTACTGATTTTTTTTTAATACTTGGGTACTACTCGTGTATTTTTCATTTCTGTTTATAATATCAATCTTCAATTATTTTTTATTTTCTTGAGATTTATTTTCAAAAAACATTATAATATCAATCTTCAATTATTTTTTATTTTCTTGAGATTTATATTCAAAAAACATTCAAATACGACTGTATTCGAATGTTTTCTATAATGTATTCACACAAGTAGATCTAAGGATAAGCCAGCATAAGCTGCGCTATCAGAGCTACAAACTCGTAAACTACGCGGAAATGGTACAAGGTTTTTATGTTGTGGTTGACTCTACTACTTACAAGTAATAATTCACAATACTTACAAATGTACAAGTAAACATTAAAAAAATGCAGTCAGCATTACATTAACAAACACATTGTTAGAAAAAAACGTGTTGCATCTATTAATCTCAATGTTTTTGCCGATGGCATTTCTTTTGAAGCCTTGATCCTATTGCAAATTTGTTTTCATTTTCGAATACAAGTTAAATTTAGCCAATCTAATTCATAGATTCATCACCAAGTCTCTAATGTTTCGAGGGATGCCCTATAATATAATAGAGGGTGTCCCAGGTAACCTGTACCAGCGAGGGTCTGTAGTCTGCCCAACAAACAATTTGCTCTTGTGAATAGGAGCTTACAATGCTATAAGTCTTACACATGTCATAGAAAAGTTACATAAAATGTATGCCGGCTTGTATAAGCACTGCTTATAGCAAATGAATGCCAACACGAATAATCTGGTCTTCTTCTTCTTTCGTGTCGACAGCAACATTAAATTTCATTTGACCAGTATTCGGCCACCTTAATAATCTGGTAAAAAAAGTCTAGAAAACAGAACTACTTGAACAGGCACATTGGATTTGAACGTAAGCGACCATAGCTAATCCAGCTTCCACACATTTCAACGTGTATTTGATGATGATGACAAATTTGCAATCGGTTGTTCGCTTACTATGAGTAACTACATTAGTAAGGAGAAGGATAGTTAGGTACCTATGGTTCGAGTTGCTCCTAGCCCCGTCGGGACTAACGCGCGAGCCGCTGGTTTCCTCGCCTTCCTATCACACATTATGACTGTTAATAATGCAATTTACTGTTAGTTTCATAATAACATTAAATGTGAAGAAATGTAAGTTTTAGAACTATTATACAATAATTGTTCGGTGGTAAAATAATGCGTTACGGATTAAACCCGAAGTGTTACCTTACCTAACAATCTGTTTGGTAAAAGTCATGCTTGGTGGATTATATGACCTTTTTAATTCATACTCGAATGTCAATGAATTATGTATACATCTATTTAATAATGCTAAAAAAAATAGCACTAAAAAGAACAATTTTGAAGAAAGTGATTGTTATAATGATATGCTTGTGAACAACTACAGTAAAAGTTTGTGAAGCGATAAATTGCAAAATAATATTTCAAATTATAATTACAAAAAACATAAAATTGTTACAATTGTACACAACAACCTTTAGTTTACTACATTCTCTACTCGTATATATTTTAATATTTACAATAATATATTATGTAGTACCCGTATAAAACTTAATAGAAACGTGCAAAAGTAAATTGAAGAAAAAGCAACTACTTACCAATAAGGTTTTTGCCATTCCTGTTAGTACAAAGCAAATAAGAATTCTGCAATATAAAAAACATAGGAAAATAGTTTTAAGTAAGGCTTTTGATAGAGTAGATCATGCTTACCTTGGTGATGCAACCCAAATTAAAGGTAATTTTACCGGGGCCATGCATTTTTTAATATATTATATTATATTATGTATCTACATAATAAGAAGTTAATTTGGATATCCATTGCGTTTTTTAGTTTTTTTAGCTATCTGATTCGCAGGAGTTAATTTTAAATTTTAAGTTCCTCCGTGATAGTTATAGTTCGTATACTCGTTCGATTACGTCAAATTTGTATTGGAACTGTAATATTTATATACTACATACAATTCGTATCGTAATTTAATTATATTTTTAGGGCTTATTTAGGTAATGTTTATTTTTTTCAAATAATCTTGTTGATGTTATTTTTATTTTTGTTGAACTCAAACGAGTTGGAGTTGGAGTTAATTTTCTTATTTTTCTAATTAGAAAAGTACTAGTCCAATACAGTTGTCTACACTATGAGCTCCTGATGCTTTTCCATTTTCTTTACTTTAGCTATTTACAATGTGATGTACTTTGTTTTTTTTATTGTTTTCTCGTGTTGATGAAAGATTTTACTAATTATTACGTTATATTTTACTAATTTGGTTGTTTTTAGTTTTATTTAGTTCTATCCTTCCTTCTCGGCGTTTCCTTTTATGAAAGTTTTTTTTGTTACGTAGATTTTGTTTTGGTTGGTAGAACCGCATGAACAATACACGATTGGTCAAGGAATTGTTTCTGTCTGGCCTGGCGCTGGATGCTCTTTGGTCCAACTAATAAGGGTTCAAATTGGAAAAGCTACTCATAAATAGACTTTTAACAGATCTCGATCCCAGAATCATTCAATAAGATTGAAGTGAGTTCATTTTTATTTTCATATTGCCAGTCAAGATAATCTCACTCCACCTAATAGAAAGCGGCCCTGAGATCTAGACATGAGGTTAACAAGCACTGAGCAGTGCAGTAGTGCAAAGCAAGCACTGAACTGGTCAACCTCATATTGAAGACCAAAAAAATTTTGGCCAAGAAGAGTTAAATTGATATTATACCCGATACCATAAATGTTAGAACCAATGTTAACAAGTTGAATATCTTGAAAAATTAGTGGAAACCCTCTTTTTTCACCAACCTCTGCCCAATCTGAAAATAAGGTAGGTAGTTGCTGTCTCAATGTAAGTAGTACGTTTTTTGTCCCAGAACATAGGTAAGAATCCTTCCTTCTGCTTGTCTGGGAAGTTTGTCATAAGTACCGGCCCAGACTAGTTTGATCAACACCTATTGGTCTGTCCGATCACTGAGATCAGTTAAAGGAAGAGTAAATTAGTAAGAAGTGATGCTCCAGTTACCTCACCCAGGCCCGCCCAATAAGATACCCTACGGAGATACAATAAGGTTCTATTCAGTGAGGTCAGTTAGAGCAAGTTAGTAAGTATCCTTTGTTCTAGTTACTCCCCCCCTCACCCAGGTCCGCCCAATAAGATACCCTAAGGAGATGCAATAAGGTTCTAATCAGTGAGGTCAATGTGGGTCGCGACCTGCCGCGCGCGCTTCGTCGGCGTCTCGTCTTCGTCACGTTCGCGCTCCTCGCCTGTCGCCGCGGTGGAAGGCGGCCTGAAAAGAAGCAAATGTTTGTTAATACCAACATTCACCATGATGAATAAGTTAAGACATACTTCTTATACATCTAATTTTATTTTCAGGAATCTTTCCACATATTTCAATACATAGATTTTTCGATTCATTGTGTAAATTAGGTTGTCAAATTATTACTTTTAAGAGGTGGAGCCTACTACCAGATGCAAATAAATACTGAAGTACCTAGTTGAATAGTATTCACATGAAAACATACCTAGCAAAATGAAACATCATCCATCTGTCGTAGTAAGGTGTAGTGGAGCTCTTTATTTTTCTTGGCTCCAAGTAATTAAAAGATGAATTTGTAATAAAAGTGTTGACACAAAATACGTAACTACGACTACTGTAATGTTACCAAGCCACTCAATTGTTGTAGCAAGATCAGTTATTTTTACAAACAGAATGAAAAGTTTTTTAATGCTATGTTGGCCCGCAATTCTATGATGTTAAACAAATAACATAGCGAAGAACTTGTCAATTTGTTCTTCCCAGTAACCAATTTGCGCAAAAACATAAAAAAATATGTTAGGATTAAATTTCATCTGTGACTGAATTTCACCTAACATATACATATTTTAACGATAATGTCACTTAAGTTAGGTCACGACTGTCTCAATTAATCCTAAGTTATTATTGAGTACTTACTTGCGTATTTGCGGACACATCGGCTTATTTTTGATTCCGTTAACGTACGCTTCTTTAAAATGAGCCCTAGCCATTCTAACTTATTAAATCACAACACTAATCTCACTAGTTCTAAAGAAATTACAGCGCGTCTCACTTCGACCCTATTTTTTTACGATTTAACACAGGTTTATAGCCTTTTTGCAGGTATTATTAATATTCCAGCTTCACAGTCACACTTCAGTACAAACACTGTTAGTCCCTCTACAGGTTGTACAAAATCAATGGCTCTAGAAGCTCTGAGGTCGTGAACCGGCGAAGGCGTCCATTTTGCTCGGCGAGTGACAGGGAGGGCGCGATTGACGCTGTATTAATGCTTGTATATGGCTATTTCATAAAGGGGTAGAATTGTTTGGCTACTTTGATCGATAGTCTGAGCTGGGATGCTAGACTTATTTGTTTGAGTAGCTCTTGTTGGTTCTGAGTATTTATAATAGCTCTACGGACATGAATATTTTATTTGATAGCCAATATTGGTTAAAATTGAACGTTAAGGATCGAGTACCTCCTAGAAGTTTAAACTTTATAAATTAGTCAACATGTAAGTTACCTAGTACCTAAGGATTTTCAAAGATTTTGTTCTAGTAACTTAGTTAAAATGCTGTTTAGAAGGGTATTTCAATAGTTAAGTATCTATTTGAACCGTCAAATTTCTTACATTAATAGTCTATAATAACAATAATTAATCTTTGTACTCTCTTCAAAAGTTGTTTTCACAATGCAGTAAACATACCATCAGGACTTTTTCTCAAACGGGGTAGTCAGGGGCAAGTGACCGTTGCCGTCATGATGACCGGAACACTCAGAAGCCCACTTTTCACCAATGGTATTAGAACCCAACGTAGTAGGTGGTGAGCCTTCCGCCTTATCAGGGTTGATTGGTTTTTTATCGATGTTTTCCATCACCGGAGAGTTAGTCGGAAATTAAACAATGAACACAAAGATTTTGGTTCTGGCCAGATTTGAACTTGGGACCACACGATCCGCGATCCGAGTTTTAGTGCTTAACCACTAGGCCACGACGCTCTCTTACAATGCAGGTAAGTAATTAATTGTTATTGTTAAGTCAATTGTTTTTAAGTTTATAAATAGCTTAATCAAGGAACCCAAAAGAGAGTTAGTCTGAACAAACCACTTCCTGAAGATCATGAGATGATGACTTAATAGAATAGAAAATTGCAAAGTTTTAAAGGTCATTATCAACGGTTCATACAATCAGCTGTAATCACAGTTCGTCCTGCCTTCGATAAATACATAGTTCTTGAACAAAGAATCTTTTCATATTAGCAATCCATCGCGCGAGTTTTTAGCAAAGCGACATCACGGCGCGTACGCAGAGAGCCCGCGTCGCCTCCTCCCAGCCCTTCGCACGAGATTTCGGACAGATCCTGCAGCTTCCTCCACCTACCTATTGACACAAGGGGCTTACCACAGTTCTTCGTTCAGTAAACTCACCCGTGTTTAGAGTAGTGCAGTCCTGCCCTTCGCACCAGTTGTCTTGCGAGAGGGAATAGCTCGTCCCTGCGCGTGAGCAGCGCCGGCACGCAGCGGCAGATCTGCGCGGCCGCTTCGTTCACCATCACCTGCAATTTGGCATTTTGTTCCTTATGACCAAGTCCAGAAGAGGCAAAACCTTTTGTGTGAATCCATGCGTGTTGATGAGATACTAGGATTCATGCCATACACAAGCATCTCGATATAAAGCCATACACAAGCATCTCGATATAAGCATGCGCACGTTACGCGCTCTTTCTGGAAGCAACATTGGCTCGGATCCGCTCATCAAGTTTTGCCACTTCTAGGCAAAGCCTTACACGTGAACCGCAGTGAGAACCGATAAAGAAAGATTCTCGAAGTTTAATTTACAAAGAGGAATCAACTTGCTAACTGTACTGACCAGAAAATAGACTATGAGCGAGTGGAGTAGGATTGAACTTCAATCATCATTTTTACTAAGCCTATACTGGGATTGAAAAAACATCAACAACCTCGCAAGACTAGGTAGCTACCATCATACATAACAACATTTGATTTACGAATTTTTGCATAACTCAATACATTAATTAAAAATAATTTTACAACCTTTTTTGTACTGTCGTGACATTTGTAAGTCTATGTTCCATTCACATAAGAAAAGGCGACACGTGCGAGAATCGCGCGCGATTCTGCTGATAGTGATATAAAGTACATACTTTAAGTGATTCGGATTCACACCCCGTGATTCGAAAGGGTTTGTTTACCTTATTTTTGCGATGCCATACGCACAGAGATAAGAACATTCAAAATTAAATTGATAATTTATTTTTGTATGAAAGTAAAATGTGTCAAATTATCAAAACTCGTAGAAGAAATGTTGTTGTTCGTGTATGATGGTAGCTAGTCTTGCGAGGTTGTTGATGTTTTTCAAAAACCCTGTATATAACTAACGACCTGCCCTAACAGACTTCGTTCTGTCTAATGTTTGACAGCTGGTGTCCATTAATCTCGCCCGCTTTTCTACGATTGATTTACATAGACCATTATTTTTCACTGAATGTTTTGTTCAATCATAATAAAATATAGCCTATATCACTCCTTAATGGTTTAGCTCTCTGTTAGTGAAAGAATTTTCACGATCGGATCTGTCTTTTCGGAGCGTATTCAATACAAACAAACAAACGAACAAATTTTTCCTCTTTATAACATTAGTATAGAAAAAGTATGTAACAAATATTCACCTCATGAAGCGTAAGAGGTTTCTCCGGCTTCCTCTTACAGTCAAACCGGCCGTATATCGCCGCATACTTTCTTATCTCCTCCATCCGCCGAGGGTCTGAGTCCGGCATCAGCATCACCAGCTCGAGGTCTTTGCACATCTTCTTTTTCGTGTTATGTGGCTTTGGCTCTAGCTGGGGTAGGTGTTTACTTAGCTTTGGGGAGAAATGGTTTGATTGAAAGTAAGTATTTTTATACTATAATTAGTTACTAGCTTTCCGCCCGCGGCTTCGCTCGCGTTAACTCAAATCAAATCTTTATAAATTGTAGCCTATGTGTTATTCTGACGCATAGGCTGTATTACTGTAAAGTTCAATCTAAATCCGTTCAGTAGTTTTTGCGTGAAAGAGTAAAGCTAAAGCTTGCTACAATGCCACATGTACAAAAATATGTATTTCTGGTATAAATCCAAGAGGAATATATCTTACGATATCACACTCTTTAACATTGTTCGGTTAGCATCTTGGCCATGGCGTCGAAATTATATTTTACCGACATCGACAGTGTGACGCTCAAGCTACCTGTAAACTGTGCTACGAATCCTAACACATACTCGTAGAGTTCGTAGTTTTTGTAGCAGTATGTAGAGTACGCCATCGCATTCCATTCCCGTCGTGTGTTTCTAGTACAACCGGGTGTTCATAGCGTGCCCAACATTTTCGATTTACACACGTACAAGAAACACTAAGTGGTTAATACTGAGTTTATAAATGCTTAGAAAAGGTTATTTTTTTTACTAAATTATTAGCAATAAGTAACTAAATATTTTAATGCATTGTGTGTTATTTAAAATATAGACAAATACCTTTTCTGCCGCAGCCGCTAGCTTTTGAACATGAACATCTAATAACACCGGCGTTAGCTGAACTGGCGATGTGACTGAACCAGGACTTGAACCAGCAGACGCTGGGGGACATGCGCTTTGAGGAGAGTAGGATCTCGACGCTGCTGACGTCACGGGAGCGGCGGGAGCGGGCGAACTTGGCAGGACTATCTTGGTGAAGGTATTTTGGTGAACAGGGCTAGCATTCGGAGCTGAAGCGGTAGAACCACAGCTGTTCTCCGGCGCACCAGGAGACGGACTATACATCGGTCTGTTACTATCAGGTGACGCTACTGTTCTTGGTATGACAGGTATTGAAGGAGGAATGTTGATTAATCTTTGGTTGCATTGGATAAAGGGGTTTTCTGACTGGCATAGGTTAGAGACTATTGGTATTTGGAATAGGGCAGGGTTGTTCACCCATTCTTGGAGGGCTTTTTGGAGGCGGCGAACGTGGAGGGGTTTGGAAGCCATGCCGACTAGCGCCATGATTTCTAGGAATTCCTCTTCGCCAGCATCGCAGAGTTGTTGGACGTCGTCCCCGCCTGTAAGAGGACAAATAGAAATGTGATAAAATGTTACTAAAAATACAGCTAACATTATCCAACACATCCAATAACAGAATCTCAGAGCCCGTGCTCGTCTAGCTGTTATTTTGCTCGTAAGCAAGCTGATATTTTGTTAGCTGGGGTACCCAACTCAAACTCAAAAATGCTTTATTCAAGTAGACCATGAATATACATCGCCTTCGTTGGTATGGTCATGTCTCACGGAGATCGGCAAACTACGTGGGCAAAAAATGTCTGGCGGTATGGCCTCCGCCGGGGACCGGCAGAAGAGTACGACCCAAGAAACGGTGGCTCGACGTTGTCAAGGGTGACATGCGTGCCAACAGACTCACCACGGATGCACAAGACCGCACGAAGTGGGCCAAGAAAATAAGAAAGGCGGACCCTGGGACCCCACACACCAGTGTGAGTTCACACCCGGGATAGACCGCACGGATGATGGATGATGACCATGAATATACAGTACTTTTGAATCGTCATTTAACATTTTAAATTCAGCTAAAGTATAAACATAAATTAATTAATACAATCTATATACTAAATATAATACATACATATAATGTGACTCTACCACCGGCGTCGGAAGTCTGATTCCACTGAGAAGACCCGGCAAGAAACTCAGTAGTTGCTCTTTTGACGACCGACTTGGTGTAATGGTTAAGAAGTTGGCTACTACACCAGAGGTCGCGGGTTCGATCCCCGCACAGTACAAACATTTGTGTGCATGAACATGTCTGTTTGTACTGGTCTGGGTGTCTCCTATGTATAATCAGTATGTATTTACAAAAGAAAATGTATTTAAGTATGTTTATCCGTTGTCTAGTATCCCATAACACAAGCTTTAATTAGCTTACTTTGGGGCTAGATGGCGCTGTGTGGAATAATGTTCAGGGACATTTATTTTATTTATTTATTTATTTTAAACCCCCTACCTTATTTTTGTGAAAATATCTCAATTGAAAAATCAATTATAAATTGTTTGAAATCAGATCACTGTGGTCTATTGACTAAATTTGAGCACCGTCACGTCTCTCAATCAGTGGATATTAGTTATAGACTGGTTACTAAGAATCGAGTAGAAAAGTTCAAGAGTAATGTGAATAAAAACCTTTCTAATCTACTACCCCAATGCCACAACATAGATGATCAGTATATGCGTCTTTTTGAGATAATTAAACAGGAACATAATTTTATTTTTCCTAAGAAGAAATTAAAGGTCGATAATTTTAAGTTTAAGTTTAGTGATTGGGCTACGCCAGGCATCCATAAAAGTAGAAATAAATTATACGAATTATATGGTTTAAAAGCTAATTCTAAGTGTCAAAAACTAGTAGATTATGTCAAATTATACTCAAAAATCTTTAAGAAATCATGCCATATGGCTAAGTCTATATTTTTGCGTGACAAAATAAAACAAGCAAAAAATAAAATTAAAACTACTTGGAACATAATTAATAAGGAAACTTGTAAATCAAAACCTCGAGATCACTCATTGGCTCTTAAAATTCAAGATAATTTAATTGAGTCTGAGATTGACATAGCTAATACCTTTGAAACATTCTTTTCTAATATACCCATTGTAACTACAAGTACCTTAAATTCTAGTGCACCGCTAGCTAGGTCCCTGCTCACATCTAGTGTTGATGAGTGCTCATTTCAGTTCAACTTTGTTCATATAAATTCTCATGACATAATCAAGGTGTTTAAGGAACTTAATATGAAAAACACCGAAGATCTGTGGGGTATTTCGATAAGTCTACTTAAATCAATCATAAATATCATCTCAGCCCACTTAGCAGTACTTTTTAATAACTGCATTGACGAAGGTCAGTTTCCCAACTTAATGAAATTTAGTAAAGTCATCCCGCTTTTTAAATCTGGTAGCAAAAGTGACCCATCTAATTATAGACCCATTTCTATACTACCAGCTCTTAGTAAAATCTTTGAAAAAATTATATTAAATCAGCTGCTTTCACACTTTACTTTAAATAAATTACTACATGAGAAACAATTTGGTTTTACTAAACATAGAAGCACTACTGATGCAGGTGTAGCACTTATCAAACACATATTTGATGCTTGGGAAGGCAAGCAGGATGCAATAGGAATATTTTGTGATCTTTCGAAAGCGTTTGATTGCGTGGATTATGAAATCCTACTGATTAAGCTGAGACATTACGGTGTTTCGGATATTTCGTCTAAACTTATACAATCTTATCTCACAGACAGAACACAAAAAGTGAGTATAAACGGAACCACCTCTTCCGGTGCCACCATTAGCATGGGAGTGCCCCAGGGATCGATATTGGGCCCACTGCTTTTTCTTATTTATATAAATGACCTTCCCTACTTTGTCAAAGATATTTGTGAAATAGTATTATTTGCTGATGATACCTCGTTGATTTTTAAAATCAACAGAGGTAAGCAAGCATTTGACGATGTAAATAATACTCTTTCAAAAGTACTATGTTGGTTCACAAGCAACAATTTATTACTAAATGCAAAGAAAACGAAGTGTATTAAATTCACTATGCCTAATGTTAAACAGGTTGATACCATTATCAACATGAATGATGAGACTTTAGAAATTACGAACTCTACGGTATTTTTAGGAATTACTCTAGATTCTAAGTTACAGTGGGGTCCACATATAACGGCTCTGGCAGGGAGACTTAGTTCGGCCGCTTGTGCTGTCCGAAAAATTAGACTGCTGACTGATATTGAAACAGCAAGACTAGTGTATTTTAGTTACTTTCATAGCGTTATGTCGTATGGTCTACTGTTGTGGGGCTCAGCTGCAGACCTTAACACCATTTTTGTACTCCAAAAAAGAGCTATTCGGTCGATATACAACCTTAGGCCACGCGACTCGCTCAGAGAAGTATTTAAGAAGATTGATATTTTAACTGTGCACGCTCAGTATATTTTCGATAACATAATGTATGTGCGCAAAAACTTGCATATGTTCAAAAAAAACTGTGATACTCATACACACAATACTAGAAATAAAAACAAACTTATTACTCCAAGTCTTAGGCTACATAAGGTAGGAAATTCTTTTGTGGGTCAATCTGTAAAGTACTTTAACAAAATACCTCAAAGTCTTGTTGATCTACCTCTTCACAAGTTCAAGTCTACAATTAAAACAAAGCTGATAAAACAAGGTTATTATAACGTGGAGGATTACTTGAACGACAAGAATTTGTGGTCATAGTAGGAATAATCTGCTCCTCTGCTCAAATAATGTATATTTATTGTTCTTTTGACTGTACTCTGAATTTATTTGTTGTAAAACAAAACAAAGTTCAAAAGAGTAACTATCGAGTTTCTTGCCGGAGTCTTCTCGATAAGAAGCAACTTCCGAACCGGTGGTAGATTCGCATTATGTTTATTTAGTATATGTACTATTATTGTATTATTTTATTTACGTCTATTATCGTTTATATATATTTTTTGTGAATTTTGACATTTCATAAGTGCTTCTTTGTAAAAGCTTAAGTGAATAAATGATTTTTTACTTTTTTACTTTACTTTTACTTATTGCTGACAAAACAAATGTAGTCAATTATTTATTAAATAGGTAAAGTAAAAAGTAAATATTTGCATACACCCTGACATTACTTTAGTTGATCAGACTAACTACCAAATATTATTAATTTTCTAGTGAACCCGTAAGGTTACTTCTTAGGTCAGAAAATTAAAATAGAACGACTGAAAATGAATTGAAAATCATAAACTGGCATACTCGTAAAAACACAATCATTAATTGACGACACGATCGGCGTCGTGATTGGCGACGGTTATTCGCTTTCATCATTGCCCGGATCCCACGGGTTCGATTCCCGGTCAAGCCAATTCAGGAAATAATATTTTCTGAATTGACTCGGGTCTGGGAGTGCTGGGAGACGCCCTTAACTTAATTCCTTGACAGGTACCTAGTAATACAGAGATATTTATCCCTACTTCAAGACCATGACAAAATGGTGTGGTTTCTGTAGCTGTCCGTCAGCGGCTTTGCCCCCGTAGACTGTCTTTCCGGTCAGAATATAGACTAAATTAAAAAGAAATAGCCTAATTCACTCCCTGATAATATAGTTTTTATTGGTGTTTTTAAAATCAGTCCAGTAGTTTCAGAGCCTATTCTATACAAACAAACAAACAAATCTTTCCTATTTATAATATTAGTAAGTAAAGATATGGCTACTGTACTTTTTAGTTATTTAGAAAATATTCCAAACCAAAAAAACTACATATCTCTACTCTAGGTAGTACCAACAATCTAAATTGTGAGATCTTTAATTCGCTTATGTCAGAAGAACACATCATACAATACAAAATTATTCCCATCACAAATACAATTGTAATGTATGAGCTAACAAAAAACTAACCTCGTTAGTTTCTTTCATTCTTTCAAAACTTAACTTTCTCAAGACAAAAAACTGAACAAGTAGTTAATCCAAACCACATTAATATGCAAAACTATCTTGCGAGCAACTTATCATTGTTGACACAAAAACGTGTGAGGCCAAGAAAAAACGCCGCCACACACTCATTTTAATTTAGGCAAATATGCTAATATCCGACGTGACCATTTTGCGAAGGGGCCGAGAGAAAAAAAACAAAAGATGAGCGACTCGGCCAAACCCTTCCTCCCGGTCCGTAATTGAAGGAATTAAAAGTGAGACTTTAAAAAAAGACATTTGCATGACGTTTGGTTGCGCGCGCTTTTTATGGCTCTATGGAAATGTGTTTTTTGGACATCTCGAGCGATGAGAAAGTGTTTTTTCATGGGTTCCTACGAAAGATTTGCGTGATCGCGATTTGATTAGGGATTCCAGTTCTTGCTCATTCGGATTTACGTTTTAGGGCTTTCGGTACGTCTGATATTCCTTTTTCTGTTTTTTAAGTGGCTGGTGGCTGACTAAGTGAATCACAGTCACAGATAACCACCTTGAAGTCACCCTGATAGTAAAAAACAAGATAATGACAGTTTTATCAAATAAAAGTTAAAAAAAATGTATTGGGATTTGACATTGTCTCCCAATACAATTTTTTTACGCGAACTATTATAACGTACATTTAAAGTGGCCCTTAAATTAAAAAAAAATTAAATTTAAAGGGCAACTCGTGGTAGACGTACTGCTCGACATTTTACATCATTATTTATTTATTCGTTTTACTATATTAAAGTTTAAAAAAAACAATTGAGTTAATATCATTTACTCAGAACGATTAAGTATTTATTTATTTATTTATTTATTTATTAATATAAACAGTACAGTAAAAATTAAAAAGAAAACCTTAAAATAAAATAAATAAATCATTTACTTGACTTGGTTTTGTTGCAAACTTTATAAAATCATTTTTCAATGCTGATATTCCAAAAGTTTGTTTGTTTGCTGATAATTAGTGTTAGCTCAACCAAGGTCCACTCATGAGCTTCGACACTGAAAGGACCTAATTGCGTGTTTTTTTTTTTCGGTGCTGTATTGCTTGTTGTTGATTATTATTTTGTTGTGTTTGAGTGAGCTAATAAAAAGCCTGTATTTTTTTAGTTAGTTTACTCAGTTTAATTTATTATTATTGAAATAATTAAGAAGTATGGGTACTATTTATCTATTTTTTTTTATCCCTAAAGCGTGGTCTGATTTAATAACTAAGATACAAGTAGGCACCAGTCATTTGGCCATGGTGTTGTTTAGTAACGTTTGGTTGGCGACAGTTTTATTCAAATATTTTGATCTATGTACTCACCCATTTCTAGCAGCGTGTCATAGTAGGCGAGTAAACTCGCGCGCTGCATCACCCTGTATAGCTGGAGCTCTGCCTCGTTGGCCGGGGCTGACGTCACCACCACTGCAACGATACGCCCTGTATTAATGCATTGTACTCTGATAGCAAAGAATTAAGCGGTCTGCCAGATAGTAAGCTGCTAACGTAACCAATGAAAAACTCTGCCTAGCAGAACAAGTTGTAAGAAGAGCCCCTGGTGGTTGGGAAATAGATAACACAAGTGTAACTCAAACCTAAACTCAAACTCAAGTAACTGTATTCAAATAGGCTTTCACAGTAAGTACTTCTAAATCGTCAAATTTAAAGCAAGATATATAATAGACATAAATACTATAATAATATAGACTTATAAACACACAGTATACAGACATAATGCGATTCTACCATGTATGTACTTCGCGTGTCAATGAGGTGTGCAAGCTGCATCTCATTCGATGCTGCCTAATTTAGTCCACGATGAGATTTAGTAGAGCTACTAAAGCAATGGATGTCACAATCAAATACATTTACGGTTAACATTCCTCTTTCTATAAATTACATTAAAATCAATTGGGAAATTGATGTATTTCTTAAGTGACAAAAAAATACATGCTTGGTTATGCCCGATGAAGCGATTTGCGTTAACTATTGCGATTCATGTCTGTTGTGAGCACAGTCCAGGGAGCAGATCCTATTCTCTTAGCGACCCCATGGTACGAGTATATACGTGACCTTAAACTGACGTTAACTTAGTGTAAGGTCTGTAATTTAAACCTATATCATATCATAATGGTACTTAAAACACTGAAATGAATTACAAGTAGATACTTACATAAGGTACCGAAGCAAAAAACTCTTTTGTATAAACAGTAGCAGCTGCTAACGTACCCGTTCATTCATAAGAGTGTAAAAAAATGTAACCAGGAAATTACCCGATGCTTCAGCCCCCTTAAGATAATATTATAAAAACCAGTCCCAACATTGAAGGTTTAGGTTCTAAAAAATAGATTTTTAGGCCGTTTGGAATATCTCATTTATTGATCTCAAGCTCTGAAAAAGTTTCACAAAATGAGAATTTTTCCTTTTAACACTCTAAATAGTAAACAAAGTACTCATATGTCTGTTTCTGTTATACATACATAGTATGACGCCAACTACCCCACGCAGAATTAGGCTCGACCTTACCCCTTGACGGTCCCCACACACATCCTGTTCTTCAAGGCTTGAGTAGTCATGCTCACTTAAATGTTTCTGGGGTGGTGGCGTTGTGTGACGGGTCGATTCATTCCCTAAAATATGGTTGAGTGGAACGATGGCTAGATCATACGTCAAATTGTGAACACATGCCACTTTCGGAAACTGGTCTGCTCAGGTTTACTTTAATTTGGGTACTGTAACGATAAATAACTTACATTGATATTCAAACTGTATGACTCTGGTAACAAAGGCAAATATTGTAAGTGACTAACCTGAATTGTAAACCACCTCTTTTTAAAAAGAGCAACTACTGAGTTTTTTGCCGGGTCTTCTCAGTGGAATCAGACTTCCGACGCCGGTGGTAGAGTCACGTTATAATTATGTTTATACTATAGCTAAATTTAAAATGTTAAATGACGATTCAAAAGAACTGTAACTATATTCCTGGTCTACTTGAATAAAGCGTTTTTGAGTTTGAGTTTTGAGTCTACCATTTCATTGAATCTTTTGGGTAAGGTACTCTTGACATGACCTTTTCTGATACTAGCAGCGTCTTAAAATTGTTATCATATAATACAACTTAAACGTGATGCATTCCGTAAGCAGGCATGCATCATTTCCTATCGAGCATCAAAAATTTTACCATCTGAAACTCGCCCAAAAGCTCGAATTCATTTCTAGTCCATAATTTATTTGACTAAACAAAAATTTGCGTGCGCCTTCCGATTTAGTTGCATCGAATCGCGTGCGGGGAGACGCTTGTAAAAAACCACCCTCGTAGCGTAACCCCACTCATTACCGAAAGAAAGACCGTTACAGACGAAAAAATGGATGCATAACGCTTTACATAAAGGGGTTCGGCCTTTGTTCGAACTTCGAACGGGTTAACCCGCCAATGGGTGTGCCATAAAAACCCTGCAGCGTTGGAACTTAGCAGTTGATCAAACTTGCGAGTTTGACGACGAAGTTCAGATTCAGCGAAATCATTCAGCGAAAAGCAGAATGAAGTAGGAACAATTTCACTAGTTGAACGATCGTAAGCAACGCTTTTTTTAATATATAATTCAAATTTTTTTATACACATTATGATGGGTTTGATGACAATTTTGATTTTTTTGAAACTAAGAAACAAATGGTTGAGAAACATACTTTTACTTTATAATCGTTCTTACCACACCCTAGCCCCGAGCTTTTGTTCTGAGAGATTAAATTTAGTGAAAAATTTAGTTTTAAGATTTCGATATTTTTTTAAGCGTCTTATGTACCTAGAGCTCAATCATATTTTAGCAGCTTAAAAGCGCTTTCGTATTTATATTACTCTCAGTAGTTTTACTTGCTTTTGGATATGGGCTAACACTCCATGACAGAAAAAAATGTTACCACCCTCCGAATAGTTTTTAGGGTTGAAAAAAATGGGGTGGGACAAAACTCCACCCCTGGCAGGTAGAAAAACTTTACATGATAGAAAAAAAGTGGCAAAAAAAGGACTTGGGTTAGTAGGTATCTACATAGAGATCTTTTTAACGTATATATATTAGTACACATTGTGATATTTTACGTTCTATAAGTTTATATGCACATGTTTACTTCACATGCAACAAAAAAACTATAATAATTATCTTCCACTTTTTGGGGACTGTCGCAACTGAGTAAATAGTAACTTTAAAGCAAAATAGTATTTCCAGTAATATAGGCATGTACCGTACCCTGTGATTTTCCTGTAATAAAACAGTACGTGAATTAATAGTAACTTAGGTAATATAGCACTAGTTATTTATATTATAAGACTTTACTTAACTAATTTATTTCAATTTATGATCGTAATAAACGAAGAAATTAGAAATATGTATAACAATATAAAACGTTGATTTATATAAAAATTGAGTTACCTAATTTAAGGTGCAGAAAAACACTGTGAAAATAGAGGACAAGATGTAATAGGTACCTTGTCCTTACCCAACATTAAAACAAAATGTCTAAAAATATTTTTTAAAAGAAAAAAAATGCGAAGATTTCTCAGCTGTAATAAAGGGTTAGCCTGTCTTGGGATACAAACCATGAGAACATTTTTTCTTAATCAATCTCACTTAATTCTTTTTAAAAAAAGGTATTTCTCACTATGTGTGTGATGTCCAAAAAACTGTTTTGCATAATCTGTGCCGGATAAAAAAATCGCCACCGCGCGGCCATATGCAAATTATTTTCTTTTAACTATCATGGCGAGGGGTGCCGACGCCACTGGGTAGACTGTATCTATTGTTTTTTTATTACTTCTGTAATAATGATGGGATAACACTAGTATAAAATTTAGTTTTCGTCATTATAGGTTACCAACTTCGATAGAAGCTATACTGCTTATTGAAATATACAGACAAGTTTTGGATTCAAAATATTCTAAATTGCAATTTTGATAAGTTAGTAAAGCTTGCGACTTATCACTTAATCGTATATATTTTTTTAATCATACAAATAAAATGAGATATCAAAAAGCAATAGTTGATAAAATATACAAACGAAGGTTTTTTTCAGTGCATGAGCCAACACAACCAGAAATTATAAAGTGTTATACATAGGCAAACGCAAACCCAGCACAAATTATCGGTAATCGAACCCAGTGATCCTCTACGGCTCTTCTACTAGAGCTCTCTACAACATAAACAAGTAAAAAAATATAAAAAACACAAGTACCTAGTTAAAAACCAAAGCCATCTTATGCAAGTATGCAAATTATTCAATTAAATGGGTGCCGGTCGCATGCCTTTTTTATTGTTTTCCTATTTTTTTCTTCATGAAAAAGTGATCACGTACTTTTCAAACACCAAGACTTTTTAATTTTATGCGTGTCTCACGGTTTTATATCTAGTAAAAAAGTAGATATGTTTTTTCATCATGAGAACAACCTACAAATGTGAAAGTGAGTATTTCTTTTTCTGAAATACAATAAGAAAAATGCAAAACTTTAAACGTGTTACAAATATTTATTACTTGTGCGGGCTGTGCACTTCTTTAGCAACAAAGTTGATTTTTTATTTTTAAACATTTACCAATGCCCTATTTTCTACACAAATATAGAAACTAGAAAAAATCGACCTGATTCTAGGGTTTGCGGGTTCGCATCTCTCTTGAGTCCCTAGGATCAGGTCGAGTTTTTTTAGTTACTATATTTGATATTGACCTTATTATAAACGAAACGCACATGAATCTCAATAAGTTTATTTGAATTTATTATTTATTTATTTATTAACAATTTACAAAAAGTGCTTCCGTTTCTAAAGCTGCTTACAGTGTAACAAAAACTATTTTAGGTTTGAACGTACACTGGCGATCATTGCCGAGAGTCCAGAAAAAACAAGTTTAAGTAAATATTAACTAGGTGGACAGAAACACAGTCAAAATGTGGGTGTAACTGCATTTTTTTTCCCTATCTTGCGGTTTATTAACTTCCTCCACGCGCATAGGTCCACGCAAATGAATCTTAGCATTAGTTTGATACCGGAGCCACACGGGGGGAATATGTTACGGTCCATTATAGACAATTCGTGACGCGGTTATTGTGTTCTGCACTTAGTTACATGGCGTTGTCTGAGAGATGGTAACGAAATACTGTTTAAGTTTATGTTCAATATTGGTTTAAATGGTTCCAAACGGATCGTTTTACAGTGTTCATTACAGCTCCGCAATGTTCAATGTCAAAGCGCGCTGCACGTAAGCAAGTAATAGTCACGCATGTGTGGCTCGGATTAGTGCTTCATTTCTGACGGGGCGGTTGTATGAAGACTATCCTTCTATACGTTATTATCCTAGGCTTTATGTTTTAAAGATGTAGGTAGGCTATTTATTAAATTAGGTACTTGATACCTCAAACGATGCTTTTCTTAAAGGTTGCTGAAGCTGGGTACTGTTAGGGTATTTTTATTCGCACTGCGCGTCTGTTTGTTACGTATGTACAACAATGTTTTGAAAGTCCAGATCAAAGTAGTTATCGGTCAGAATCATGTAGTTTAGATTATGTTTAGGTATAATTTTACAATATTTAAACAGTTCATGATAGTTGTTGCGGTATTTTCTTCTAATTTTTTCCGCTCCTAATGTTTTAAGTATTCATGTTTGCATTTGGTATATTAGATCAAGGTTTGTTTTGAACGTTCTCCCATAGTTTCACTCAGTGCTTTAGACATAGAGGTTAAGACGAGAAGTGTAAGGAATCTTGTTTCTCACGATAGAAAGTTTACCTAGTATCGCACGTAGTTTGTCACATACGTAGTTAATATGGTTGGTCCATTTCATCCAGTCATCGATGATTAATAGACGACCGACATGGTGTAATGGTTAAGAAGTTGGCTACTACACCAGAGGTCGCGGGTTCGATCCCCGCACAGTACAAACATTTGTGTGCATGAACATGTCTGTTTGTACTGGTCTGGGTGTCTCCTATGTATAATAAGTATGTATTTACAAAAGAAAATGTATTTAAGTATGTTTATCCGTTGTCTAGTATCCCATAATACAAGCTTTAATTAGCTTACTTTGGGGTCTATAATGTCCAGGGATATTTATTTATTATTTATTTATTTATTATTAATCTTAAATATTTTTGTTTCTGTACTAAATCTTCGTGAGCGCAAGAACATTTCTGGTGTGAGTTCAGACTGTGAGCTATCAGTTTCAGGTTGTGGGGAGTTCTATTTTGGCTAGAGCTTGAATACATTAGCTTGGTTTTATCAGCATTAAGAACCAGTCCCGCATCATGGGACCACTTAGTTAAAACAGTAAAGTTAGTCTGTAAATCTTCTAACGCCTGATTTATATTTCTATTTGCTGTTATAAGACAAGTGTCATCGGCAAATTGGTAAATTTCGCACTAAGTGATGATATTAACCACATCATTTACATAGGTGATATAGTGCAGTGGCCCGAATACAGATCCTTGTGCTGTGCCACCAACTACTGAGATTTGTTCACTTAAGTCATCTCCTGTCTTTACTACGTATGGCCTATTATTCATATAGTCATGACACCATTTGTGCAAGGGCCCTCGTATGCCACAGTTGTCAAGTTTACTCATTAGCATTCCGTGGTTTAAAGTATCGAATGCTTTACTGTAATCAATAAATATCACCAGGATGTGTTTCTTATTATTGAGATTGAGATTATCAGTAATAATGTTGTGTGTTTTATAGAACTGGTGAATTTGTTTAGATTTTTTTTTTTTTTTTTTTATGGATAAAGGAATTGTAATTGGACGATAGTTGTCGTAGTTGCTTTGACTGCCTTTCTTATGTATGGGCCTAACTATTCCTGTTTTGAGTAAAGAAGGGTATTTTCCTTGCTTAACAACTGTTTTACAGTAGCTTTCTGAAATCTACAAGACATAATATATTTGTACATACATTGTATTGTTATCCCCCAAGAAGTTTGATATTACATTACTGGGTTTTTAACATTTATTTACTACGATGGGCGTAGTCACAGTCAAAGTGTTTATTGTAATGTGTTTACAAAGGTGGTGAACATAATACACCAGTACCAATAACATGAACAACATAACAACGTAAACGAATAAATTAAATTAAATGGAATTTTCATATCATTGAATATTAAATAACTAAACTCGTGAAAAAATTAGGCGTAGTGCGCTGTAGCACAGTTTCTTGTCTAGACTTGCGATCTAACGATCCAACTTTAAGATGGTGTGATGTCTGGCGAATATTTATCTATTTAATTCTTGAGAGCTAACGTAATACATTTTATATTTTGAAGTTGAGTTGTCTAAAAGTCATGTACATCATTACGCAATTTCGTCAATAGTCGTTGGATAATAATTCTGCAGATTGAGCCCCGGATTCCTGGTTCGAATGATTATAAACCTTTATAGAAAAAGAGATAATAGTACTCCAGACACTCGATTACCATAATGACTACTCACCCCGAGCTTATTAATAACAAAATCATCAAAGCTCTTGTTTCTCATTACAATAACAAAACGCTATAATAATTACGGTACTCATTTACCGCATACGCACGTGCATTCAGCTTCGTGTGAAAATTGCAACTAATTCCAAAATACGATTCTAATTAGTCGACTAGAGCTCCAAGCCGCGATGTGAAGAAAAATAAATAAACAGTCAAGCGTGAATCTCGCTTGACTCGGGTTCCGTATAGGAGAAAAAAAATCTAAATTACGAAGCTAATATTATGTTATTATAAAGCAAAAAGACAAGATAAGTAGATTTAATCTTTATTGTACTTAAGCAAAGAGACTTAAAGCTAAGTATTACATTTAAAGCAATGCACAATTTAGGCGGCTTTATAGCTAATAACTAACTAAACTATTTAGATGGAGAAATATGTAAATTTAGTAACGAACCTATTTAAAATAAACTTACTTCATATTTGTAGATAGTTAAAGTAGCGTTTGTACAAAAATAAGCTTGCAAAGTAGTTTAGCCCTCAGGGAGTTCGGTCACAGACGTCTGGATCTCAGTACGTCTACAGAGTTTCGGTCTCGTAAACTACACCAATTTGTGTCCTTTTTAGTTTAATTTCTATTCATTAGAGGCGCTGTTCCGAAATCCCATTTAAAACTTTAACACTGAGCGACTGTCATTGGTGTAAACTTATGGTAGGAGTACAGACTACCGAGAGCGATTGTAGATTTGGCATCTTTTTTGTTTGGTGATAGCAAACACAAACACCTTAAAGGAATAGTAGAAACCTTTGAAAATTTTATCTCCCAAATGCTTAGCAACAGTCTTCTATTTAACGTACTTTATTTTCCTCTCTTGTTGTAATGGTCTACATTCAATAAAATTGGTCAAAACATTGTTAGTTTACTAAGTTTGAGAAGACTCAAGCGTTTTAAATCAAAATAGTTTTATAACGGTTCTTTTCAAACTCTACTTTTTCCACTGATGGAACCCCAAAAGGGATAAAAAGAAGTCCCCTACCTGCTTGTCTATGCCTCATTTGAATAAAACCTAATTTCTTTAGCGGACAAACAAAAACAAGTCTTTGTCAAGCGTTCGGATTTCGGAATTTGAATAAAAGGAGCTTCCTATAGCAAAGGCGCTAATGACAGTGCAGCCATCGAAAACAAAGATAGGGTTGTGATCTTGCATGCGATCGCGTATTTTTTACCACTTGCATACGTTGTACTAGTGATTGATATGCGTAATAGTGTCTTGGTGTATGAATATTAATAGGCTCATTGTGCAGGTTGCGTGCTAACTAGAATGAAACTTTTTTAACCACTTTTTTCGTCTGATGCTTCCGTGCGAATTTTGTGCCAGAACGTCTTAGCTACAGAAAAAACTCTTTGCTAATTCTTGTCACTTAAAATATTTATCTATTGTTTTTTTAAACAGTTTATTCGTTACAGTCAAGACGAGTGTGTTATTATGAATTTAAACTAACATGTTTAGACACCTTAGGCAAACTGCTATTGGTGGATAAATATTTCTCAAAAATTAAGTTCTCATCATTTCAAAATTTCAGTTCAAGTACCTACAACCCTTCCCAAGTTTCATAATATTGAGGTATTTCATAATAGCTATATTTGCATTCCTTATTTTATCCGGTGAATTATAGAACAACGATAACGGAAAGTACTGTAAAATATTCACATTGTGTCTTATCAATTTGACTAAGAGTATTTATAGTATCTGGTAAACGGTGTCTTCTGTAGTTATAAATGTTTTAATGTTATTTGAAAGAATTATGTTTGGGACTTCGGATATTATAAAATAGCTTCTGTCCCAATTAGGTTAAATTCAAAGGGTCATTTAAAATTGTAATTAACTATAAAAAACAAATCAAAAGTGCCTCAAAAAGTATTAATCTCCATATCAATCTGTACCCGTGGTAAAAACCGAAAAAACACATGTCTGTCCGTCTAATTTCTTTATTATGTTTGATTAACCCTTCAAATGCGTCCGCGGGTCGTAATTACCAACAGATGCAGTTCTGATTAATTAGTTAAAAAACGCCTTTGGGTCACCGCCACCTGCTCAAATCTCACTTTCGATTACAAAAAACAGAGACAAGTGTTACGCCTAACACAGTGTATTTTGTGTTCCGCATACAGAGTCTGCCTCAGATATGGTTCTTAACAACATTATTTAAGAATAAAGTCCTACGCTCGTAGTTTTAATTTAGTAGAATTTTTTTTTTGACAGTGTGCCTAATCCTCACTGAAAAATACATTTCATAACCTAGAACTTAAACCTAGAACATTCATAATCAGGGACGTAAAATCATGAAACGTAGTCTGTTTTTGATTAGGGACACGGATCGCTAAAAGCATAAAAAGGCGTTATTATTTTTTTCGGTTTGATCTCATATGTAAATCGTCGAGTCATTGTCTTTACGGCGGAAGTCATGTGGCTGTCTGTTTTTTATTCACTTTCGTTATTAAAAATCGTAGACCAAGAAAGGGTCAGATTTAAGTTGCACCTTGGAATATTTTCAAACTTAAAACTTAAATATATATTTTATTTAATTAGATGCTTACAGTACTTTCAAATATAAAATTTCATCGAAATTTACCAATCAAAAAGTACTCGGATCGTTTTTAATAAGTAGCCATAGCCGTTAAAGGAAAAAGACATTCTAAATATGATATTCAAGGCCGTTTGTAACATGATATTTGTTCTGGATGGAAATTGAACTAACGATCTTCGGAGCTACAGGCAGGAGCACTATCCATTGCACCAACGATCCAGTTTAAATAAAGAAAAAAAATGAGAATTCGCTTTTAAAACGGCTTAGTAGGTCATTTCTTGTACTCAATTCAATCGCATCGCAAGGTTGATCGAACAAAAACTATCGTCCATTTTTTACGACTGAAATCCCGACCTAAAAAACGCGGGTCATCGCGGAGACGCAAAAAGCTGCCTGTGTGAGTCCTCTCCTCGCTTGATGGACTAGTGACAGACTCGCACTTGTACGTTGCTTGGAAGTATGCATTTTCACCAGAGATCTGCTATGCGTGGACGTGAAGGCTAAGCTACGAAACTATGGAGCTGTTCTCACTGATGCTGAGCTATGCAACGGAGCGAGTAAGATGTGCTACAAAGATTCGCCTCCGCAAGCTAGCTGTGTGAGGAAGATCATAATGAAGCGCATCCATAGCCTGCATCCACAGCACGCATCCACACCACGCATCCACTGAACGCATCCATTCATTCATATAAAAAAACATAACTTAGTAGAACCTGTTTCCACGAGTGTTATGCTTTGTGGGCCAATGGATATGATTAGTGGATATCAAACGTACTCGTAGCATAGCACATCATCTTTACATGACAAGTAGCGAGTTATTTTATAATCAGCTCTTGATGGTCAAGTCACTAACACGTTGTTTTATATTTCCTGATCATTTTAGTTGCACCTGAGCTGATTGCTATTGTCTGTTTAAATAACGTCACATTTGTTTCTACTTTTTATACATAGTATGTATGTGTTATGTGAATATATAAACCTAGTCCTATACTGTGTAGATATTTATAATTAAACTTATTTTATTTATTATTTTTCTTGGTGCACTTACTTGCCCTTTTCGCCAAATTTCCTTTGCTTGTGGGTTGCTTGGCAGAGATCGCTTTTTAGCGATAAAGCCGCCCAAATTGTACTTTCATTTATTGTAAATTATTTCTGTACTGTAAGTTTTGTGTGAATAAAGAATATATTATTATTTATTGTTAGCCTCAGACTCTTTTCAAATTACTTTAAAATCCTAGATACAGGCAACCAAACTTGTTGAACTCAAATACTTAGGGTACCTACTACTTCGGAACGAATCAATAACTTGAAGTTTTTTAGACATTTTGCCTGTACTTTTGGAAGAACATGCATGCAAATCATATCTACAAAAATCGCAAGCTGAGCAAACTTTTTTCTTTTGTGACGTAATTAAAAAATAATGTATTCAAACTAAGTAAACCCGGTGCAATCATGCGCCGGTTAGTTACAATAACTTTAAAGCTGTCTTTTCAATTACACGAACTAATTTCAAAAACCCTTAAAGCCACAAGTTTGTTCGCCCGAGGCGCCACTTACACCATTTACACATGTTAGACTTCGGTCTAATTGATACCTGCCCGTAGTTAGCACCTCACCTACGCGAGGGTTAGATTTTTTTAAATTGGAAAAAAGCAATTTAGTGGCAGTTTTTGGCCACCCCTGACAGCGCCGTACAAATTATTGTGAGCTAGGGTTGATACTTGTTGAGGTCCATAAGTAGTGAGAGAGATAACACCATTTGTGAATAATTGACAAATAATCATCTGTTAATTTAAGAGCCGGCTTTGATTTTGAGCGCATAATCCCACTTTTCAAGCGCCTAATTCACAACCTACGGGACAAAAAATTACAGTTCAATAAATGCAAAACATAGTCCAATCTTTCGTAATGACACATGATGAAACACATTTGTAAATAAAATGTTTTTTCTTTCATAAAATGATCAATCTCGCCACCTCTATTTACGAAAAAGCCTTATCGTGTCAACTTTAAGGTGATAAATCTCTAATAAAACTTACTATAGTTGCTGAAAAAAACAATCAAAACGTCATACAAATAGTTTTGTTGACACATCATGAATCAGAATTTGCATATTTCATTACAATAACTGTAAAAAAAGTTATAACTTTCCTAATTCCTTAGGTCTTGTGTCGCTGTCTTGGAAGGAGGCGAACGCTCAACCAGTTCCCAAAAAAGGAGCCTGGTCTGACCCTGCCAATTACCGTCCAATAGCCGTAACCTCAGTTTAAGCTAAAGTGTTCGAGCATATCATACACACGCAGCTCATCCGCTACCTAGAGGATCACTCTCTCATTCACGACCGTCAGTACGGCTTCCGACCAAAACGGTCTACGGGTGATCTTCTAGCGTACGTAACACACATCTGGGGGGAGGCTATGGACAAGCATGGGGAATCTTTGGCCGTCAGCCTTGACATTGCCAAAGGTTTCGACCGTGTATGGCATCGTTCGCTTCTTTCCAAGCTTCCAGCATATGGTCTGCCACCTCGCCCATGCGACTGGGTCACCGGGTTTCTGGAGGGACGTAGAATTCGCGTCCTTTGCGATGGTCGAAAAACACGCTTTCTCCAGATTTATGCCGGAGTGCCGCAGGGCTCCGTCTTGTCGCCGACGTTGTTTCTTCTGCATATTAATGACATGTTATCTCTTGGTAATATTCATTGCTATGCGGATGATAGCACGGTTCACGTGCGTTATTTCGAGCGCCCTGGGGCAAAGCAAACTGACATCGAGGAGAAGAGGCGAAGTCTTGTTGTTGAGCTTGACGGAGTGTTGGACCGCATTTCAGAATGGGGTGCATGCAATCTTGTCTAGTTCAGTGCCAAGAAAACGCAGGTGTGTGCATTCACAGCAAAGGCGTCGCCGTTCCTTTCCCATCCCACTCTTCAGAGCACCCCGCTACCGATTAAGGATAGCCTGAACATCCTTGGCATGGATGTTCGTAGCAACCTAAACCAACGGGACTACATTGAGAGCGTCATTAGAACTGCATCCCGTAAACTCGGAGTCCTGAACAGAGTGAGACGATTCTTCACGCCTGAGCAGCTCTGTCTCTTGTATAAGACACAAGTTCACTCGTGTGTGGAATACTGCTCTCATCTCTGGGACGGTTCCACCAAGTACCTACTCGAAGCTCTTGACAGGTTTCAGCGGTGTACTATCCGTATTATTGGAAAACCAGAGGCAACTTTCACCCTTGAGCCTCTCCAATTGCGTAGAGACATTGCCAGGCTAAGTGTTCTCTATCGCTTCTACAATGGGGAATGCTCTGACGAGTTATTCCAGCTTATTACACCCTCACCTTTCCACTCCCGTACCACGCGTGCTGGACTACGGCGTCACCCACACACAATTCACCATTTGTTGGCCCGAACTAAAAGGTTCAGTGACTTGTTTTTTTGTCGTACCATCCAGACGTGGAACGCTCTTCCAGCACATGTGTTTCCTTCTTCCTATAGTCCCGGGTTCCTCAAGCGGGGCGTGAAAAGGCCCTTCAAGGTGAGGATGGCCAGCCCAGTGATTGATCGCTGAATGACTGGGCTTGTCAACCTCATATCTGGACCTCACGACCGCTTTCCATCAGGTGGAGTGAGGTCATCTTGACGAGCAATATATATTTAAAAAAACTTGAATAAAAGCCTAGTTTTACGACGGATTTATGTGTTGAATAAAGCTTAATAACTAATAACAATTAATGTCACTATACCTATGACCTTTAGTTAATCGAAATATTAAGTTTTATTTCCAACCCAATTAGTTCATTGGACCTAAAAACGTAATAAGAATACCCAAAAATTTGCTATAAATCACGATGCACACACGCGCGCCCGCGCGCGTGATTTTGGTAGCCTCAAATTTGGGTCACAGGTACGCATCATTTCTCTGCTAGGTACTGTGTTGCTGCAGTCAGTCATATTCCAAATGTTAAAAATGGTTTTTAAGTGACTATTGAGCAAACTGGAACAATTATTATCTGATAATAATGGAAATAAGAAAAAAAAACAGATTTATAAGTAGTTCGCATGTTATTTATTTTGAAAATTAAACAAATAAGCCGTTCTAGAAATTGAAATTTATTGTTTTTTTCATTCTCACCTTAACTGCCTATAAGCCTGTAATGCGCTAAATTTGCGGATAAATAATTCAAATTCCAAGGTGTGTTTACAATATCGTTGTAAAAATATCGTTTAGTGCGTGTTCAACCCTGCGGCCACGGCCGCCATCTGTCAGTCATCGGTGAGTTAACCCTTCACTCCCTGTGCCTTCACCGTACCCGTCGTAATTTGTTTATTTTTGCTTCGTTCGTGCAGCCTTTTACTTTATTTCCTTGATATTCACGCATTCTAGAATAGGAGCTTTTCAAAAGGCTATGTTTTTTTAACAATCCTACTAGTTCAATATTTACTTGTGTTTGTTGATCAAAGCTTCAAAGTTGTAAAGCTTAGTGTGTTGATGCAGAAACAGAAAAACCATATCAAAAAAAACAGCTTTATACCCAAAATCTGCGACTAAATAGTTAAAATGTGGTACTTATTGGCTTCCTACAATGATATCCTTTGTTTTTTAGATCAAATGGGTAGTTGGGACAACTCACACAAATATCCTCTGGCCCTAACTAGGTACAGCTTTAACTACTCGTATGGGTATGAAGAGAGATAAACCTTATTTTTCTGTGACATACCCTAATGTAAATAGCACCCCAGCCAGAACACAAAAAATGTACAGCAATTTGAACTTGTTTGCATAGATCGTAACCCTCCCTCACTCTTCAATACTTATTATCGGATTCCCTGCAAAACGCGGGAACCCAGATTGATAGTCTATGGTTCTCAACTTTTTTGACGGACACCTGTAGCCAGGATACGTATTCAGAGGGCTGAGGATGAGGGATCGAAGAAAAAATTATAGAAAAAGCGCACTAATGATTGAATCGTGAGAATGACTGGCGCATGAAAGTAAAGGGGTTTTTATCTGCGCCCTTGTAATTATTATTGAAGTAGTAATTACTTTTGCATCTGGTGTAAATCAGGTAGTCAGTGTGTACATTCACTTTTTTACAATAATTTAATAAACAACCATCAGTAAATGATTCTTTTTTAAAAAAACGAATCTTTTCTAATATTTTACTAAGATAAGATAGGTTTTTACTGTTGCTCCATTAAGGTATGAACTATGTAAATACACTACATCTTCATCTCATTCTAAATCATTACGTCATCTGCTCCTAAGATTCCACAGCCTGCAGCAGGTTTAATTTGCAAACATTTTGCGACCTAAAACAGATTGTAGAAGTAATTAAACGCTATAAATCTGTCCGAATAAAAACTTAATATAGTCTGCTAAGTTTTATGGACACCTTGCCCTCCATCAGATAATCCACCTCTATCGACATTCCGACCTATTTATTATTCATTCTAAAGCCGTAACTTTTTTGACCCTCACAACTGTCCAGTCGCCCCCAATGCGACCTTTTTTACTCGACCTCTTTACACTCTGGGATTTTTTATCTATGGTCATGTTTGACGTTCTCACGGAAGAGGTTGAATGGACCGAGTACCAGAGTGGGACTTTTTTAAGAAAAAAACACGGAAGGGTTGAATTAAAACTATTTTGTTTATCCTATCTGTGGGAATGGATGACCCCTCGTAATATGTTATGATTTTTTTACATCCGGGAAGATGTTTTAAACTGTTTAATGAGAGGATGTGGACAGACAAAAAGTATTCATTTACATTGTAAGTAGGTACGACTGGACCACTGGGGTAGGGTTACTATGGACAAGGTGTTCAATGTTCTTGCTAGGGGAGATTGATAAAGAAGGGTTAGTTCGTAGATTAAATAGGAGATGCGTCACTGGTCTAAGTACGTTATACATTTAGAGGTCATGTTATTTATTAATGTAACTTTGGATGGTGGCTATTTGACAATCTTGCTACTATTTGTCTAAATTGTTAAGTGAAAATACTCACCATAATTAACCTTCGCATATTTTATCCTAGGTTTTATAGTGTTTATTAATCCTAATTTCTAGTTTCATTGATTAGGACAGTATCATTCAACATCGAGCAAAATTACGTGCTCATAAAAATTAAAAAAGAAACAAAGGAATTAATACAACAGAAAATATAAAAAGAAACAAAAACAATTACCGATAATTTTATGAAAGGTGGTAAAAAGTGACGTTGAGTAATAAAATTAAAAATAATGACGATTCGAATCGACACATGTTACTTCCGAGACGGTGCCCATCAAAATCAGTTAGACCTAAAAAATCGGATGCCCTCATCCGCAATGATCAAGTCGACAATTAAAAAGAAATAAAACAAATCTCTGTGGTCGACAGAAAAGGCGGGAAAGCAACTGACGTTACAATTTTTTATCAGTTTTTTTTAATCCAACAGGTGGTAAAGGGTTGTTAAAGATGTTGACTAATGTATTTTACGCTGCTTTGGAGGGAAAGCGTGACAAATGGACAAGTCTAAACATGTGTTGGGAACGTTAATTAATTGGAAAAGAAATTGAAAGCTAACCCTTTCGCCTCGGGGTTTCTTAATGTAATTTATTATTATTGTTTAAAATCAATCGATTTACACTTTGTTCTTTTTTTTTATCCTGTGTGATGCTTTGTGGTAACAACGGATGCAAAATGGATAACCAAAACAACACCTACAAAATACTTTTATTATTTTAAGCACCCATATAATATTATCTCATTTGTATCAATTCAAATAAAATAAGCTTTAGTTAAGAAATGCTAAATTGTCCACAGCAGTCAAAATCTAATAAATACTCGTAAGAAGGTGAAATTATTTGATACAGTATGAAGCTAAAAATTAAGCTAATAATAATAATTAATTAATTAACTATATTAGGCTGTCTACTTCAACCCTTGAGGTATAAGAATCTTTATTTTTCATTGGAATTAAATTACAGACGATTTTTTTTTTAATTTTGAAATTAAGAAAAAAAATGCGGAGAACGTAATTACTATTACCTAATATCTGGAATATAAAAATGTTCAAAAAAAAACATTTTACATTTCGACTAAGTGAACACAGCTACATAATCAGTTGTAGGTATCTACCTAACCTAATTTATTTTATTTTCCTTTAAAATTTCTTTTACAGATGAAGTTGAGCGTGTACTTGCAAATTGAACACTACCAGTAATAAACTTTATTGACCTTAATTTCTCAAAGAAAGCCAACAATGACCGGCAAAAGGTTTTACTGTCTTTTTTAAACAAACAATAAGCCCGATTCACGGTTCATATCCTGTCATTAAACATTTTACAAAATTAACTCTGCGGTCAAAGAACGACATGGAAAAAACACCTTTCCCTTAACACAAGGGAAGAGAGTGCATAATCGAATATGGGATGGATTTTGTATAGATTGATTTATCTATGTCAGAGATGTATCATTGAGGTCAAATGACAGTTGTCGATTGTGTTTTTACGATTTCGATGTAGATGTAGGGAATACTGCGTAACCAGTTTAGGGTTTGCAATATGTTCAGTATCTATCGGCTCTAGGTTTAAAAATAAAAGGACTGTATTTAATGGAGTGACATACTAACCTAACCACCAAAAATACTATAGCCTGAGAACTAAATATTCTAAAGTCAGTGTTTTGTGGCTGACATATTAATTCTGGGGCACATTTCAGTAATTTTAGTTGCTCAGTTTACTGTTTCTCCAAATTAAATTGGTCTAAAAAAATTTATCATCACATTTAACACCACAACTCCTCGAAAACTGAAACTAAAAAAACTTTTATAGGTATCGGAAGTAAGGATTTGATAAACTTAGCTAAATTATTTGTACTCAGTACTGTCAACTACAGAGTGTCTAGTGCGATTTTTACTCGTTCACACTCATCAGTATAGATAACACTGCGAGTGCTGACATTAGCAAGGAGGTTATTGCTATGATCTAGCAGAAAATGCACGTAACGTGCCCTACAACCGCTGTAACAGACCTCAAACTTCATGCTCATCAGCACTTGCCCCTCAGAGCAAACAATCCATAAATATCAATATTCAATCAATAAAAGGTGTATTAGGTCATCGACCTTTGTGAAAAACAACTTCAATTCATACAAAATGTATCTTTACTACTTAGACGATAAAGCTCAAAATATATAAAAAAATTAACGTAAATCAAAAAGCAACAATTTTAACCAAAATAGACTCTATTTCTGGTTAAAAACAACCTCAACAATTTCCGTAACTTCAAACGTCTGTTAATAAAAATCACACTAAAATAAACTTAAACTCTTCCCTTTAAGAGTTACTTACTTTAATCTACAGGTATCTTCAAATCACCCTTGATCTTCCAGACAACTAACATAAAATTACGTAAGGATCATTCAAGTCCAATCTTTATTTCCTTGAAATAAGAAGGAAGGAGTTGTCAAATAAGTTTCAAAACATGCAACATCTGCCCGGGCAGCTGCAGGGTTAGATTAGATCGTGTCCATTCCTTGCGGCGTTGAAGGGTTAGGTCTATTTTGTATTCAGATTTTTTGACCGACCATAAGGTGTATTTTATGGAAATTTAGGGTTGATACAAGATTTTAAATAGACCTTTTTTACAGAGCGAATGTTTGATGGTTGAGGAATTAGCATTGATTGGTCATCTTTTCTTCTCAACGTCGCCTGTGACAAGAACGCTTCGGGTCGCCTGATAGTAAGTGGTTATCGCAGTCTATGGATTCCTTTATATCGTGGAACCTTTTCACGTCCTGAACAAAATTTTACTACAGATTTTTGCTCGTCAGCGAATAAAAAGTAAGAAAACATAACATATTGCGTAAAATTCAAATCAGAACTTCCTTTGCACCGCAGTATGATTCCCGCTGCTGCCGCCATTTTAAATGTTTCTTTCTTAAACAAAGGAGTCCGTATTATGTAAAGTGGATGCATAAAAATGCACTTGGCAAAAACGCGCGGCAGGTCCGTATATAATAACAAATGATAAGTGTTACCGTGTGTACGGCAATGGGACGGTGGCTTATTAAAAATACGATCAAGCGTGAAACTAGGAAAGGACGGGCTCCGTATGACACTAACTTTCGTATTGAGACCTTTAGATGATATTTTCAAAGACCATTGCCAACCAATACATAATTGTAGTTAGCTATTACTCCAACCGCGTGAATGGTGGCTCACCCCTCCTATTGAAGATTTTCTGCAACCAAACCAACCAACTCGCCCAAATATAATGGAACATAATAAGATTTTAAATTACTGATTTGTGCCGATCGATTAGAAATCATTTATACTTCTACTTATATTCTCAGGAAATACCAATTTGTATAAGTCCAAATTATGCACATTACCAGAGACGTAGCCCAACAGATAAGTTGCGAGACGGTAAGTAGTTGACGTAGCAGTGGGCAATAGCTCGGAGTCCTGATGACCGTTGTAGCCGAAATCTTTTAGAATGGACTTTACGGACTATTGGAAGGCGAACGTCAGTGGTGTTCACTGTGGAAGATGTATTGACGACGTTAAAATTGCCGAAGACTTCCTCTGTAGCTTGCTATAAAACCTCGCTCTGCAAGGACCTTTGGATGAAATGGACGCCTGAAAGCGACGATTTTGTGTTTCGCAGTTTATCCCTAAACCATAGCTCAAGAATAAAACCTCAGGCAGACGGTATGAAATCTGCATATTATGGAGATTTGCCTCACTCACCCAGTAAATAAGCAATCGTTATAGTTTTTATCTAAAATGAGTGCTAAGCGGAAATATTTTTAAATACTGAAGATACGACAGAAACGAAAGGCAAATTTGTAACTAAAGATAAAAATGATATTTTGAAGTAGACCGAGTTTGAGTGGGCGAGCGATATACTCAATAAGTATGTGGCGAGCGTCGCGGTGTTATCTACTGTGCCTAAGCGGTCATCCAACCAATTGTAGACTGATTCGTGCAACACTGAACTTCTGATCGATTAAAAATAAGTAGTATCTAAATTACACCAACGACTACAAGAATTCTAGACAATTAGAATTTTCGAGCTCCAAAATGGGGCTGCATCTACTTTTGGAAGAAATCGCGGTTCTGGTACAAAAAGGTAGTTCGAGCTGAAGGAGTGGTGGTAAACTGTATATTCGGCATAATACCTGGATGCGTTGCCTGAGGCTTATATACGACCGTGAACATTGTGTGCCTTACGTGCCTACCTACGTCTCCGAAAAGTTTGCTCTAGGTTGGCAACGAACCCAATACTCCTACGCAGCAGGCAGAACTAAGACTTCTACAACCGATTGAACCATATATCATCCCTAGAAGTACTTCTAACAACCTTAGATAAGCCGCTGCTGTGGAAATGCCTGCATCATCAAGTCAATTTGCTCGACCTGGGATGACTAGAACTCAGTACCCCTGAAAGAGCTCTGTTAGCACTCGGCCACGGAGCGTTACATTTAATCGGAGTTAAAAATATTCGTAGTTATCTCCATACTGTTCATAGTTACAAAGTTTTGAAAATGTCACACAAAAAAACGTTTTTCTCAATTCTACAAGTTCACCGCATTTTTCCGTCATTCGACTGAGTACCTACGAATGTATCACAGGGTTCTAGTATCAGTCACTGACATAACTATATAGATCGATATAGGTATGAACGGACAGTTATGGGTATGAAAGGACGCGTTGCTGACTGGGGATTCCACAGAGAAAAAAACAACTTTTTTCTTAACTCACTCCCCCGCGATTCTTATAATACGCGGGTATTCAATTCAAATAGAGAACGCGGTTACGCAAAGATGCGTTCGAAAGCACAACCGTTGCTTTTTTTCCTTTTTCGCCGGCCCATTCATGCTCTCGGCC
This sequence comes from Udea olivalis, assembly GCA_947369235.1. NCBI lineage: Eukaryota > Metazoa > Arthropoda > Insecta > Lepidoptera > Crambidae > Udea > Udea olivalis. The sequence goes on from OX376361.1 coordinate 15,654,083, forward strand.
AACAATGCCTGTGTGAATATGCAAATCGCATTAATTGTCCTCCTTCGGCTCTTCTGCCTCCACGGACGGAACGGAGTGACGCATCTGTCATTTCGGATATTAAACGGTCTGTTCGCCACAGAACAATAATGACTGGCCGTTTTTACTCACCCGCCGACTGCAGGCGACCAGCCCCCTTTTTTACTAATGAAACATCTCAAGGAATGGAGTTTAGTTTTTCAGCCGCCTCTCGTCTCGATAATGCGCCGCTGAATTTTCATGAGTGCAATATTTATCGTGTTGACGCCATTACTGTGGTGCGTCCTTTCCATATACCCTTTATTTATGTGACAAAAACTGTCGCCGACAACGCGAATATACCTTTATCGTATCGGTATTTTTTTACCGTTGTTAATTCTTTGGATAATGGCTGGAGTCGCAGGAGTCAAATGACCGGGCGGGAATAAGAAACGGGGGGAATTTCAGCGATGTATGCGCAGTCTTTTAACCGGGTTTTTTGCCGGCGGCTGGCCGGCGGCGTGGTCCACTCTTTTTTGCGTGTCCCGATGAAAACCGTAATGGCATTTTATCGTGCATAAGAGCGGAGGGAATCATTAATTATTTATAATAAGCGGCTAGCGCCAAATCGACGGCCATGTTTATTTTTGGATGGTAACTCTACGATTTTTTCTGTGTCGCTACAGACCGCAAAGGTGTGACGATACGGAGCCGCCGCGCGATGTTATTATATAGTATAAAAAGTGGTTATACCATGTGCAATCATGAATGCTTGAGTGAATTAAAACCAGTGGCATTGTCACCGGCGTACGAACTATAATCAACATTGCTTCCCCATTTGGTTCAACGAGATGAAATGACACACAAACACGTAGTCTTTACATTTTCGATCTCCTTACTCACTGAACAACAGTCGAATGAAGTGCAACTATTCCGTTTAAAAGTAATTTAAAGATTAAGCACAATGTTTTGCTATTTTTCTGGATGAGTGTACCTAAGTTAAATTGTAAAAAAAACTCATCAGATTAGAGAGGTGGTAGAAAAAGTAAGTCTATATAGGTTAAGAACTTTCAAGTGCCTAATTTACGACCATCGGATTTTTTTATTAACTGTATTGACACTTAATGAAACACATACAATAAAATCTTTTTTTCCATAATGAAATTATCAATCTCGCCACCTCGATTAACGAAAAAGCCTTATCGTGTCAACTTCAAGTGGCTAAATTTCTGATTAAAGCTCACTATAGTTGCAGAAAGAAACGACCAAAATATAGTTTTGTTTACTGAACCAGAAATGCATAATTCATAACAATACTGTAAAAAAAAGCTTTTTTAAGATTTTTCCTAATTTTACCGATTAATAGCCCAAGTTTACGACAGATTTTTGGTTTGAATAATACATGATTAGTTACTACTGTTAAAAATGTATGTCAGTACACCTATGATCGTTATTTAATCGAAATAGGTATACATTTTTACTAACAATTCGATCAGTAAATTAGACCTGAAAACGTAATTCGAATAGGTACCCCAAAATTTGCAATAAATCACACGTAATTTGGTGACGGCCCCATAAGAGGATCACTGCAGCCCTAATACCGTCCGCGCGTTCATAACATTGAAAGCTCGGCTCATACTTCGGCAGTATGGCACTCTAGCTCGCTGTTATATACCCCAGCAGCTAATACGAGTACTCATATATATTACGTGAATAAATATAAATAAATAATTAGGACATAAATTCGTGATTTAAAAACTATAGAGTATCTAAAACTATATATCAATATCAGTTTTTTTTGTTATCATAATGTATTCAAGTTTCAGACTAACATTGCTATTACTTTGATTACTTTAGCATTTCACAATGCTGGTTTTTCCTAACTAAAGATAGAAAAACTGGACAAATTCGATTTCGGACCTTGATGATCTCGAGCGGGAATCGAACCTGCGTCTCACACAATCCGAGTGACTGCTCTAAACCACTGAGCTACCGAAACCTCGAGAAGACGCAGGTACGAAATCTATTTTTTCCAGTTTTTCTATCTTTTGAAGATTGATATTTAAAAAAAAAAGCCTTTAAAAAATTCATTTCATTTTGAAAATGAACAATATTCATATTTTTGCAACATGCTCGCTCAACATAATTGTATGTTACAATAATTTCGACGGTTTATTATGGCATCACAATTGGGGCACCTTCCTATATGGAACTATAACTTCTGTTCTAAGCTTAATACCATTACCTAGCTTTATTAGATACAGATTAAATCAGTTGCTGTACCTAACTTTTCGAAATGACGTCACCATTTTGCGGTCCATTTCCAAGATTCTGATTGGTCACTCCACTCTGCGCTTTTTGCACGATTGTTCGAAAGTAGGTTGTAGTTGATCATTAACACACATGTGCCAATCGAGGTTTTGTAAAAAATACACTGACAAACGAGTCGTTATGTATTTATGTGTTAAAATGTACTCGATCGCAGATTATGTTGACACTATGGTGGGGCGAACTCGAATGTTTCGACGATTTGTATCGCAGTTCCATTGTGGCGGTCAGAATTGCAAACAGAAATGTAGAGCAAAACTCTCCGTCTTTGTATGTTGTATCATGACGTCACTATACCTTTTTGTTTAGAATAGAATTCGTCATTTCCCAATTTATTACAATTTAGGTACTTCGCAGGCACATGATAAATGTTAATAAGTACCATAACGGTTGAACAAGAACTGAATGAAGGCGTCAAAGAGTTGCACTGCACTCCATAATGACACGCGTAAAGGTCACCGCACACTATCACAACATGGCAACGGCACCGCTCCAAACTGTCATCAGCTCGTAATAAAAAGGCGGGCGCGCGCTGCCTGCCCGCCGTCCGCTTTTTCATGTGACATTGTAAAATATACTATAGTCCACACAACTCAATGCTATAATTTGAATGGCAAGATAATTGCCAGGTTGGAGCGGTGCTGTTGCCGCGCTCTGTGAATGTGCTGTGACCTTATTACGTACACTTGCATCATCTATTTTGATTTATATGTGTGCTCTGGATAGTAAAATATTATGATGTCAAATGATTAAGTTAGGTACCTTTGGTTTTCACACTATTATGAAATCTACAAAAAAAGTATAATTACAGATTTCCCGGTTAGCACATTTTTAAAATGGAATTTTGATTGATCACTTGTTTCGGAAAAACTAAGAAGGACAGTAAAAACAGAAAAGCTCTGAATTAATAATAATATATTAAAAAAGTTGTTTATTTTCCTCTTCACAAAGGTAGGTTCTCTTCACAATCTAAGGGTTTATAAAATTACAGAGTTGACGCATTTCCACCTCTGTGAGAGACTGGTGTCCATACTAGGGTACCCTGTGTGACGGATCCCCAGGCCCTCGCCCTCCGAATCACTACAAATTAGGCTCCAGATATTTAATATACATTGTAAATATATCTTAAAATACAATACAATTTTTATCACCATCATGCATTTTTACACTTAAAACAACATGGTTCTTGAGGAAAAGGCCCCTCAGCTTGATCTTCACCGTCGACTCGTGGACATCAATAATCTGCCTTTCGCCTCGCCGCACTACGCCGTGACGTCCATTACGCCCCATTAGTTAGTTTAATCCAGTTGCGACTAGTTTTTACCCTTAGATATTCGTGACAAAAACTAGGTAATGTCAACCGTTGACATAATGTGGACGACAATTGCCTTTTTTCGAAAATGTTGGAACGTGTGCATTCGTTCACCGCCATACGTGACGCGACGCTTTTTTATATGAAATAGAAATAGAAATAGCAATAGAAAAAAGTTTATTCGTTAAGTACCAGAAATATACAAGAAACAAAAAAATATGGATACCTACTAGGGTTAATATTAGCACTTTATTGTGGATAGATAAAGGTACATAAATAAAATAAATTACCATTTGTGTTTTTACGCTTTTTATTACCTAGTTATCATTATTTACATATTTATAAATATGTAAGGTTTTTTACGTCGCCTACACACACAGTTTAAACAAACTGCGTGGTTTGGGCCCGACTATCTTTATGTGAAAATTTCCGTTTTTTTTTAAATTCAGCTACTACACGTGACTTCAGATAATAAATGATAGATGTTTTTCTAATAATTTGCGTTTTGTTTTTTATTTACTTTTTCATTGTGTGTAAAACTCTTCGTGAATGTGATACTTTATTAAATAAAATCTACGATCTCTTTAAATACACAAATGACTGGTACTTTTTTAGAAAAATATAACACTAACAGATCACTCGTTGACACTCGTATGACAAATGACAATCAATTAAATCACCTCACCAACTTGCGTGACGTTGCCGCTAGATTTCCCGCCACATTTAGCTACATGCTCTCACATCAATAATTGGATTCCCCATAATCCGTTTCCCCACTCAAAAGACAAAAACCCCCCACAAAAAGGGATTCAGAGAAGACGCGGTGGGAATCTCACCGCAGCGGCGCACTGCGCGCCTTCAATTTGCGTTTTTTGCGTCGACGCGCTCAGTCTTTACGCGTTTTTGCAAGCCTCTAATGTGCAATGTGCAATGAGAATGCATCTTGATACGATTACTATATTCTTGGGTCATTTCTTGATGTATTTGACATTGTTTCCTAATACTTACGAACACAAGGACTAAGAATTTGTGCAGAAGAACTTAACGAATTCTACTTGCGGTTTTATCCTTCTGAAAGATTTCTTACTTTTCTTTTTTGTCGTTGATGTTAGGTAATGTAGATTCAAAGGTAGACCTTTCATTAGAATCGTTGTCGTGATTGAAATCGTTTATAGGATTCTTAAGGTAGGTAGGTAATTCGTTTTCTCTCAGTAAAAATAGATCTATCTATCCAACGGTGCTCAGGCTGACACGAAATGTTCCAGCTTAACATCCTTGTGAACAAAATAAGCAATAAACAGTACAAATTGGTCTTAGATACTGGATAATCCTAACTCAGTTTAGTTCAAGTATCAAGCCTTTCCCAGCGCGCTCTAGACTAGACCGCAAAAACCCTAGAGTGTGGAAAAACCGTGGAAATCGCGGAAAAACTTCGCTCACACAGACCCGGCAAAAACCTATACGAGTTCTCATGCTGCTTCAGGTTTTATACTTATACTAGTGGGTACGGTCAGCATGATGGAACACTTTAGACGTGAGTTGAGTTTCTTGAAGTCGTAGAAGTAATGGAGAGACCGCCAAAGCGGCTAATTGCAGGAACAACCTATAATTTTTAGTAATTTTTCGCGATGTTGAATCCGTCTTAGTACAATTGGAACTATGACTATATTTATAATGATAGAAGATAGTTCTTTAAATAGGAAAGTGATGTCAGAATCAATTGTGAAAATTGCTATTATTGTTTGTGCTTTCTAATAATGATGTTCCTCAAGTAAGCTGCACAAATGTACATTTCAGATAGATGCAATCCAGTCGGCTGCTCTTCCAACGCGGAACAGAGGGCGCGGGTTCGGGTCCCGCTCGTTCCCTAGGACCAAAGTTGAATTTTTATAAATTATATCTTTTGGTATAAAATGTAGCATTGTAAAATGCCAGAAATAAAATTCAATCATCATTTACGTAACTTTATAATGGATCCAAATTATGGTTCGATGAATCGCAATAAATACCTTATTTTAAAATGAAACCATTATTTCACGCTCAACTTAGGCATATAAGCTGAAACGAACTAGCTTTATAATAAAATAAATAAAATGGCGCCAAAAATAATAAAGATTCTGCAAAAACTTTATTATTTACCGCGCCATTTTTCACGGCTGGTTCTTTTTTATGTCACTGCTGTCATTTGATTTTTTATTTAATTTGATATGAATACTGATCCACCTCTCTGGTTGCGATAAAGTGAATCTCACATAAAGTCTGTTATAAAATCCACATCTACTTAATGTCCTTTTAGCTTTTTAGTTAGTTAACTAGTTTCGTTTTCAACATTGACTGCATTTAAAAGTACTTGTTTGCTACAGGTCTATTTAAATAAAATTTTTGTTTGTTTATTTGTTATTTTGGTGAAAATAACGGCGTTTAAGTTATGCTTCTAATCATCAAACGTCAAACGGTTGAGGATTAGAAGCTTAACTAAGCTAAGACTAGATGGCTAAAATTATTATTGTAAGTTTAACCGATAATAATTTCAAGTATTGCAAATAAAAAATATTCACCCAATTTATTTTATTTTGAAATCCATTTCCCATTTTGATACGTAGCAGATGGCTGTCACTAAGTACTGATTCGTGTAAGTAAATTATCAAAGATATTTATGAAGTTTGTGCGGCTCTCTTTTGTACTAAGTAATTCACCTGGGACATTGCAGATATAATATTTTGGTTTAATAACTTTTTACAACTTATTTGTATGTCCTACCGCCTATTGTTATTTTTCTGTAATTGAGTTGTTCTTACTATGATATTATTGTAGCTTGTAATGATACTGGTCAAAAGTTTAGTCTGCTGAGCTTGGCATGCTTTGTGCAACTTTAATGTGCCAAAACTTTTGAAAGTTCCATTAAAATTGCATGAGGTGACTTACTGGTTCCATTCACGTTGCGTCCGATGATCTTATTGGACCCATTGGGCAGCGGGCCGGCGGGTGTGTGCGGCGCGGGCGGCACACTCCGTCCCGTTTCCTCGCCCGAGCTCTCCATATCGCCCCTCTCGCTTGCACACATCAACCCGACAGCCGCCAATTCAAAAACTTCACAAAAATCTTTCAAACTTACAACTTTTTTTACATCTAAAACACTGACTGAAAATAAGTCGAATAACGAAAAAAAAATAAGGTGCTTTTTCAAGACAAGCAGTCACGTGATACGCGTAACTGTTACGAAGTATTTCAAATATTTCGCGGGATTGTTTTATAGCCGTGACGTGGCGGTGTGACGCGCGCGTCGCGACTGCCAAAGAGTTGGCTTCGCAGCTGCACGCTCCGCCCAGCACCCTGCGACCCCTCCACGAGGCCCCACGGCTCCGTAGGCCGCTTTCCTTGCCCTCATATAAAAAAGAATATAATCGTCGCTATAAAACCATCGATGTGTGAGTGAGCGCTTATGTGGTAAAACTTGAGGGTCGGTGGGGACCACTTTTTATGACTGTAAAATTCGACCCTATACTTATTGACTGAGACAGACGGTAAGTTTAATTTTCTGGCGGACCGTTTATTGCTCCTAAATTGAAATGTGGCAGTTGTTATTCATAAAAGAAAACAGTAAGTAACTAAAATATGCAAAAATGTGTGCTGGTTTAGTTGGACAAAAGTTATTAAATCTGTAGAATATTTCATATTTCATATTTCATATTTATTTATTTGCTTGTCACATGGTTTTACAGATGGAATAATAAAAGCCAGTACATTAAACACATGACACCCCGCTGGGGCACCGCAGTATAGATTAAAGAAGGCGTCACACAAAGCAAATTAAATAAAGAATGACAAAGACAAGTAATGAACCTACGAAACAAACAATAAAATATTAATATTGTTAATTGTTGCCTGCAACTGGGTCAAATCGCTGATGTTGGATGTTACCTTTAAACGGACCTACGAGTACCTGCAGCAATTCCATCTATGCCATCCGTCGCAAGCATTCTCAGTGACTTCCTAAACTTATTTTCTCTGTTGATCAACTAACACATCCAGCCACAGTCACTGAAGAAAATGATCCGTTTGTGGTTTGAACGCGTGGTTGAGATGCAAACGATCGCGGGTTCGATTCCCGTACCAGAACAATGGTTGTTGGTGAAATAGAATATTTGCGTTGGGTCTGGTTGCTTCTAGTTACCATAACACAAGGGAAAATCTTTGCTACGAGAAAAATTTTGAGAGGTTTTCTCAATTAATTTTTTTATAATTATTTATTATGATCTGCAAGAATTTTTCAACGACAAATAAGTAAAAAAGCCATAATGTATGTTAATGTTAAGTTTATGAAATTGGTAAGTTTTTTAATTATTATTAATTTATTTTATGTAACTAATACTATTATATAAATTGTATTGCTGTGCCCTACCAGGGTAACATGTTTTGGGACACAACAACCATGTTATAGATAACTTTGTAACCACATGTGTGCAATAAATCCTTGAATCTTGAATCTTTTTAACTGGTTTTTTAGCAGATGCAATAGAAGAATATCTCAACCAAGAAGTGTTTTTTGCTGATTCATCCCTAAGAGGGGGGAACCCCATGCTAAACACAAATAAGAAGAGTTGTCGTGGGGCATAGCAACAGTGTAGAGAGGAGCAAACACATTTTCTCCAAGTTAGTAAATATAATCAAACTCAGTATTTTATTTGGGTAAAGTTCATGGAACTTATTGTTTTCTTTTAAACAGAATTATAATTCCAGATTAAGAATATAAAATATTAAACACCTTCTTAAAAAAACTAAAAATAAAACTTAGAAAAGAGGATGTCCCCGTGATAAGGTGCCCAAGACGCTGCTGGGAACATTACATTACATTACATTGGGTTGCCAGGCTAGCACGTTCAGCGAGATAATGGCCTGCCCTTGGGTCGCCCTCGTTGGATAGCAAGGCCAACACGGTGAGCGAAGTAATGGCCAGCCCCTGCGCCGCCCCCGTTGGATTGCCAGGCCAACACGTTGAGCGAGGTAATGACTAGCCCTTGGGCCGCCCCTGTTGGATTGCCAGGCCAACACGTTGAGCGAGGTAATGGCCAGCCCTTGGACCGCCCCCGTTGAATTTCCAAGCCAACACGTTGAGCGAGGTAATGGCCAGCAGCCGAAGGGTCTTGCGAGGAGTCTCTCCCTTGTTGGGGATCCATCAGATTCCAATCTGCGCCAAAGATGACCACCTTTAGATTTTAATGGGTAGGGGTCTCTGTTTTCACAGGAGTTCCTAGTCCCACATACCCCGGGTGTCCCGAACCCAGGGCCTTGGGAATGCCTAAATGCATTTTCTGACGCAAAAAAAATAGGTAATGTTCAGCTTGGGTCGCCCGTGGTGATGTTCACGCGTTTGATTGTTTTCTTATATTTACACTGTAGGTACATTGAAATAAAAATAACTGGTAAGTAGCCGGAAGAGCTCCTTATAGGAGCTATTGTTTGGTCCGCTGGTGGACCATAATTCTACTTGTTAAAAGTAAAGGAAGAGTAAATTTACTTGACAATTTCAAAACAAAAAAGTCAAAACAGAAGGGCCGTCTTTCCATATAAACGTAGTCCCCTGTTTACTTCCTGGATATTGTTAACATTTTTCATCTAAAAGCTATTGCGTATTGGCATGTCTCTAAGTTTTCCTTTTTTATATAAAATAATTATTTAAAGAAATATGAACCTGAAAAAATTGGACAGAATTTCCGCTGTGTTTAAACATCCAGAAAACGAATATGACTAGTTTTGAAAAAAGAAAACATAGAAACACGGTCAAAGCCATATTATTTTTTTTCATGATAAAAATAAATAAATTTGTCAACTTTTCAAAAAGAAATCAGATGACTACGAAACGTTGATTTTGTGTACTTATGATAGGTAATTTCGGTCAGAGTTGCACTTGTCTGTAACGCACTCAGCGGGGGGCTTGAGGTTAGCAACAGACAGCAACACATTTTACAAAAATCTATTTTTCATTACTCATACACGGAAAGTATCTACGCTTAAAGTTGCCTGACCATAGGGTTGAAAGCTTCACTTTCAGCCCTATGGCTGTTAAGTTTTTTTCAGCCCTAGGGCAGAAAGTAAATAACTGTCAAATGTCACCTTTTATTTTGACATTCCTTTTGCGGCAAGTCGATGTATTCTATTGAGCCACAGCTGTATTTGAAATGTCTTTATCTTGAATTCAATTGAATATTTAAACAATCGAAGCAGGAATATACTCATTAATGTATGTTTCACTTTATTAGTATTTAATTAAAAGTAAAATAAATTAAGGCGGGGGAATTTCGCGTGCCGCCGCAATAAAAGAGTTAAGTAATGATTAAACACGGCGTAAATAAAATATTTTTGGTCAAAATTTGACCCCTGTTTTTATTAGTGAAATCGATTCTACTCTCCATTCTGAACAAACTATTTTCAGGTTTTGCGCTTTTTCATTAACACGTTGTACAGAGCATGCGTCGTAGATTCAATTTTAAAGAATATGAAGCTACGCTTAGTTCGAACACAACTTCCTTTAAAAAGTGGGCCAAAATTGCATTTTTACAGTTGATCAAAAAAGAGCAAATCGGCCGGTTGCATGCGCGCGCGCATTTACGATCCCAACTCAATTTCACAACCCGTAATTCGTCCAAAATTATATTTAACCCATATTCGGCGGCCGTTTTGACCAGTAAGCTTGCCAGGTGTGAAATATGGTACGGTTTCTGTAAGATTTTACAAAATAAGTTACCTTCCAACTCAATAAAAAAAAATCTGGGACAATTTACGCCAAAATCATCTGACCCCAAACCAAGCAGAGCTTTTACTATGGATGTAAAAGACTGACGAACGTACTTAAATATTTCTAAATTCATTCATAAATAGATAATAACACCCAGTCACACAACAAACACAAATGTTTGTCATGGGTGGGGATCGAACCCACGACCTGCGGCGCTACGAGTAAAGGCAGGATCGCTACCATTGCACCAACAGACCAGTCAATTTGAGTGGCTCTTCAGTTAGATTGGTAGTTAATCCCAATAGGAAGCTGTGCGTGAGGGCTTTGATCTAAGCTTATACTTAAGAAGCATTTATGTCTGTTCTTTGTTTGGCTTTTACCAACATCATATTTTAAAACTAAACCAAGTCCATATGTTGCCATTAGCTAATCAAACCACTCTTACTCAATCTCAGTTTGATTCCAATACACATATAGGTAACCTTATTAGAATCTATTTAGTAATAGTAGACTGTTACTCAGGGTGAGAAAGTTACCTTTTCAATGCACGAGATGGTTTGGTGCGCGAGCGTAGCGAGAGCGCTAATAGTTCGAGGGCATTAAAAAGGTCTTTCTTCCGAGGTAAACACTCTGCTTTTCATAAAGTAAATAAAAATCAGATACATAAGTTCAACCAAATAAACTTCTCACTCGATTTACGAAACAACTGAATGAAGTTCGAATAGTTGCAATCCCGCTTTTTTTTTGTCTGTGGAATTTAACCATTTTTTTAATATTTGTGAAAAAGCATACTTAGACAATGATGATGGATGAAAAGAAACTTTTTTTTTTCATTTCTATCGTAAATGCTTAGCTCAAATTTATTCAATTAAATACTAATTAAGTGAAACATACATTAATGAGTATATTCCTGCTTTGATTGTTTACATATTCATTTGAAATCAAGATAAAGAAATTTCAATTACAGCTGTGGCTGAATAGAAAACATCGATTTGCCGCAAAAGGAATGTCAAAATAGAAGGTGACATTCGACAGTTATTTACTTTCAGCCCTAAGGCTGAAAAAAACTTTACAGCCCTAGGGCTGAAAGTGAAGCTTTCAACCCTATGCTCAGGCCACTTCAAGCGTACTTTCCGTGTATGGGTAATGAAAAATATATATAATCTCATCTTGATAGCTGCAAGGCAGCTTGTTCTAAAAGCAAAAGCTGTAACCTTGCTAGCCTATGAATACCTTCAACCAAAAGTTATTTTAAAATTACCAAAACAATGCAACGGGTATTAGATTTTTAGTTAGGCGACTTTTGAGTCTGTTCGAAACATAAATGTTAATTCTGATTGATGGTCGAACCTGGGCCCTTGATACAGTAGGCTGAACCAAACGACCTTAACCTGTGGGTATATTTCAACCTCACCGCCCTGGCAACCCAGTTTTTGCCTGTGCCATAGTTTTTGCAAGCTCACAGGCAACGGCGCTTTTTATAGCTTCCCCGAAAAGCTTTCGGCTCGTAGCGGAATTAAGCTTTTGCAACTGATTATCATTTTTAATTCGCTGCACGGGTATCTGGTTCGCTGTCATTTTGTTTTTGTGCTCGCTATTAGGTAAAACACGAAAGTTGATCGAATCAATTATGAGATGACTAGGTAACACGCCTCCGTTGTTCAGGCTGATTCCCGGTTGAGACAAGGTGTTTGATATTTCTAAGCTTAATTTTGTGAAACTCATGGGTACATTACATTTTACAATTCGATTCTCATAACTTTATATTATTTTCAAATACCGATTTACACAAATATCGCTAATGTGAAATAAAAACATTCACTTTTGAATTCGACTCGTGGCGAATTTTTACATTTTATATTACTTATGTTTTTATTTAATCAGAAAGTTACGATTAATAAAATTGGAATGAATCATTAGATGCTCTATTCCATGATCATACTCGTAGGAGTATAACTCTAGTTATCCTAAGTATTACTAACCAGCTCCAAGGTTCTAAAACGCTACCCCGTGGCAAGCCAGATCTATTGAAGATCAGTTGTCAGCCCTCGAAGGTCGCCACGTAAATAAATATCTGGTACAACATAGGTACGAGTATATTCATCAAGATTATAAGTCTGACCCCTGTCTGTAAATGTGTCGATCCTACGACAATTGAATATAAAACCAAGGCTTTTCACCACCTGCCTACGTAGAACCCTGAAGTACTTCGGCCATATTGCAAGAAAGGATGTCATCAACCTGGAGAAAGTTGTGATCACTAGCAAGATCGAGGGTAGAAAACCAAGAGGAAGGAGCCCTATGCGATGGAGTGACCAGATCCGCACCACCCATAACACCTTGCACGATGCCCTTCACTCTGCTTCGGACAGAGGCAGATGGCGACAAATAACTCGCGACAAGATACTCCATAGGGATGATCACGACCCTCAGCATTGAAAAGACCGACGCGAGGAGGAGGAAGTCGGAACCCAAAGCCAAAGCTGTTATTCAGAAATATAATCAAAGTCAAGCAAACTATGTAGGTATACCTGGAGCTGTATCACCATCTCTTATAGCCAGTCTAGTTAATTTCCTAAACTGAGCATTGCAAGCGATTTCCTAATATGATTCATTTTCAGCCAGTCAGCGGTTACCTGTCAATAATGCATCCTCTAGGCCAGATATTTACTAAAGAAATTGCTCGCTACAATCAATTTAGGAAATTAACGTGACTGGCTTTATGAGATGGTAATACGGCCCCTGTCACATCTACTGACATTTGACAGGACAGCATCAATTTAAACAATGCTTAACTTTTCTTTTTCGTTACTGGATCTGGGCAATAGACACTTTGTAACCATTATAATTTACCTAAACGAACCTGAACATTCCTAACACATACTTAGATATTATCACCAATGCCACACAGAACGCCCATAAAAGCTAGTCACATTGATGTCTGGCCTGAGTCAGGGTCGAACCTGTAGCCTTTGACAATTTAATCAGGACTTTAACCCATTGCACTATGCATTCATTAAAATAAATAAAACCATTTATCCCACGCTCGTCGATTCCACTAAGCCCGCAGATTTTCCGCTTTTCATTCGAGTTTCCCCAGATTCTGCAAAAAGACCCCACTATGTTCCCACAGTGAGCCGTTAGTACATCATCATATCGACATATTTCCAGCTAGCCGGCATCACTACAACCTTTCACCGACTCAAGGAAAAACCTACACTGCCTTATCTGTCACTCGGATATAATTTACAGAAAAACCGAGGCCACAGAATCGGAGGGAAAGAAATCCTTTCTAAAATAAGACAAGTGGTTTCAATACATTGCCTTTTTTTCCAACGCGCTGCGTTATGTATTTTACCTACAAACTTTGGCATCGACCTGTATCATTGTGAAAAAAACTATTGTTGCATTTTGTGACATTATTAATTGCACCTTTGATTCATAAAATGTTGTGTTGAACATATTATTTGATCTTATACAAAATAATTAAAAAATATTTATTAATTTTATGATGTCGTAGAAGATTTAGGTTTCAGATTGATATATTTTTAGGCTTATCGGCATTACATAAGTAATTCTGTTTCACATTTTACAATTTCAAATTTGATAAAAAGTACCGCATATCTCTTTATTACTGAGCTTTGAAAAATACTTGAGTTTATTCACGTGTTATGACGAAACGTAACGTTTACTAGTTTTACTGCACACAGCGCCATCTTTTGTTGAATAGTGGTTGTAAATGAATTCCAGAATCTTATTAGACAATTTCTTAAAATGAGAATACTGGTTAATACCCTTTAAGCATTTAAATTAAATGAGCATTGTTTAATAAATGCATTTATTACTAACCGACAATAAATCAGTATCTGATTATTTTGTGACTTTTTCGTAACAAAAAAATACTAATACTTAAGATATTAAGATTTTCTCATAATCACGAAGGCTCAATTTGCTATTACTTTTAATTATCAATTTGTGATAATTGAAACGATAAAACGTTAACTTCATAAGCTGCGGTCCGATTCTCTACATGGGAAGTAAAGGAGAAACATCTAATAGGAGTTTAAATTAGTTTTAATGCGTCTTATTAGATCACACGTTTAAGTGAGCCGCTGATGTATCCTGTTTTAGTCAACTTCATTGAGTTCAGATGCTGACTTTTTTGTTTAACTTTCTTTAAAGCAATATAATCTAAAATAATACAGTATTTATTTTAAACTCATAAATATCATATACTGTATTATGTAGGTAAAGTATAAAAGTTTAATTTATGTGTTTAAGTATGAATAGTATTTAATGGAGCAACATACTAACCAAACCACCAACAATACTATCTGAGCCTCTAAATATTCTAAAATCAGTGTTTTGTGTCCGACTTATTAATTCTGAGGCTCATTTCAGTATTTTTAGTTGCTCAGTTTATTATTTCTCTTCAAGTATTATTATTTAGATGACAATTTGTTGTTTGTCTTTTCTTGCTTCACTTTCTCTATTTCGGTTGACTGTAGAAAATACCTACTTCTATGCCAATTGTACTTTATTTGTTTGCGCAATTAATAATAAATAAACACGTACATCTGGAGCAAATTGGTAGTTCTAGATAAACAGCCTTGATTTTCTCGGCTGTCTCGTGGCCCCACACGCCGTAGACACTCTCAGTGCAGCGTTTTCCCACGGTGACCGGCGCTGCTCCATCCACCAACTCAGCCATTTAATTATTCGCTTTTTTAGACCAGAGTGACCGGAGAAACTAGCCGTAGAGGTTTCTTGCCATTTTCTCATTTTTCACGACGCAATTTTCTTGAGAAAATAAACATTGGTTTGTAAAAATATTTAGTTGCAACAAGTGAAATGGGAATGCGGCTTTCAAAGCGCCGACCAATGAGATCAAGGAAAAGAAATGAGACTTTTCGCGTTCATTTATTTAACGCCTCCGTGGCCGAGTGGTTTCAGAGCTCGGTCAGAATCCCAGAGGTCCCTGGTTCAATTCCCAGGCTGACCTGTGACCAGGCAAAGTGTGTTTTCGGATTTTTCGAAACATAGCCCGGGTGTGTGATCACCAAACCGCATTTGACAAGCGTGGGGATTAAGCCAATACCCATCCATTGTAGCGATGACTTGATTTCAATGATGGAGGCATTTGCCCAGCAGTGGGACAGTTTAAAGGAAAATTACTACGTTATTACAACAATTACAATTAATTAATTTATTATTAGCTATTACATATTGATTTTTTATCTATTTATTTCGTTTTTGCTCATAGGTATTAATTTTGGAATTAAGAACTCAGGTACTTACTGTTAAATACTTTAATGATATTTATTTATTATTTCGTACACAGAGAGACATTCACGTATAAAACAAAAAGGACTACTAAAGTACCAGCTCCCCGATTCAGAGCGAAGTTATCGATCGATTCGGTAAATTTGTTTTAATTATAGTAAATTATCCGCTAAACGGTAGCATACAATATTTTTACACGAGAAAGCCAAAAGTCTTTAGTTTGTGTGAAACGCATAATTTAGACGTATTCCTAAAAATATTCTTAAAAATAGAAGAAAATTACCGAATCGGTCGATAACTTTGTTCTGAATCGGGGGGGTTAGCTTATTTCTAAAATTGTTGTTAATTACCAGGGACCTTGGTAATTTACAACAATTTTATTAATGAAACGTATTGTGTTATTCTGTGATGAATTTAATTGTTTTAAAGAGTATTAACAGGCATAAGGTATCTAACAAAGCCTCTGGATTTCTTTGGTTTATTGAAATATGGAACACGTCTTTGTAACTTTTTTTAACCTTTACCACTGCTGAGAAAATCGCAAAAAAATACGCGTGTTGGCTAAGGTCACGGCCCAAAGGGTCCTGAAGGGTCAAGGTTGCGTCTCGTCTCCCGACCTCGCAAATAGTGGCCTTGGCCGGGGAGGGGGGAACCCCCTGAGGAAAATGTTTTTGTACCTTTGCGATAGGCAAGCGTTTGGCCTTTATCTTGTATTAGGTATATTATGATACAGAATAAAGATTAGAGAAAGAAGTACACAGGGACTTGAAAAAAATCACTATTCGCGTACATAAACCAGTGAGAAGTATGAATTGTATGCAATATTAAATTAATGCTAAATTGACGGTCACTAGGTAACTGTTAAATTGCTTATTGTTAAAAAAATGCAAATATAAGATCCTGCCCCTATCGCGTTAGACTTTTTACTTTTTTTTAAAGTAACGAGTATTGATATCAATCGCCCATAACGAAACTTTTGAGGTCACGTGGATTAATTTTTTTTTTGAGATCTCGTGGCCTTATTCATTTAAAAAAATATATAATGTGGAAATTAACGAAATACTTACGGTTATCCACGAAAATTGTTATAAACGGTAAGGTAGTTCTCATGAAATTGGTATTGGTAGACTTCGAACTATGCTACACGACGTACAACATATTGTAGGTATTTACTGATCTAGATATTTTAGATAACTGAATAACTAGGTTTCATATGGAATCTTAACATCTGTGCAACTAGATCGCTGAATATTTAGTCTCATTATTTTATAATATGTTAGTTCATTAGCAATCCACTTTCAAAAAATGTTTCCCGCTGTCTATAGATAGGGATAGCAAGTAGAGGCTCAAATTCTCTAATGAGCAGTAGTAGATAAGCAGAACTATAGTAACAGAATTGCCGTATCTATGACAATTTTCAAGCCAAATTCCTACTGCATTCTATCTACTTAAAATGTCAATGTAATGAACGGAATAAAATACATAAATAAAATGCCAAAAAACCATTGCGAGACTGTCGTTAGAAAATTCCATTTACAGCCCTATGTTTTTAACAATATGCGGTTTAGAATTAAAACCGATTAAGAAAAAGTAGAACCTTCGCGACGTCCTCATAGGAATGTATTACTGATTCACTACCCAATCATTTCCACACATTAAATAGGCATTCGTGGTAATGTATATATGAAAAAAAATATCATTATACATAAATGCTCGTCCGAACAAGAATTTCATCAGCAACTTTTTGCTGGACCGCAATTTTGGGAGCGCGCGCGGGAAAAACTACAAAATGGCCGCCAATGCAAATGGTTGTCGGAAAAAGCTTTCGCGTGGGTAAAAACGCGAAGGAACTCATAGTATTTCATCGTCGCCGCCGTTATTGCGGGGTTAGTGTTTTTACAGGCATTTCTGAACGAGCTACGGCGAGTTTTTGCACGAAACTGGAGTCTGGGAAGACGGCGCTTTGGCTTCGTGCAAAAACGCCTGCGATGGCCATAACAGCAGCAAAAACATTGCGACATACGGATAGAATTAATGGGTTGACTGTTTAATTTTCTTCAAGAAAGCGCGGGAGGAAATGGTGTAATGAGTGTGTGCCGCAAAAACACCATCTGTTTAATGGCAGAGCTCATTTATAAAGTTGATTCTTGACTGATGGCAAAAAGTTCGCATTGTTTTTCTTATGGTACGTACTCGTACGAGTATGTGGGTCGCGTCGCGTCCAAGTCTCTTGACTTAGCAAAATAGTTGTTAATCTTTATATTGTAGGTCTAGGTACATAAAGGTAAAATTCTAAATGTCCTTTAAATGAAATCAAAAAAGATAGTTTTACACCAATTTTACACGAATATCGGCTCAATGTTGGTTGTAGTTTCAGATTTCGGGCTTTCTGCCAGGGATTACCATTAGGTGGACTGCTTGCTTTACTTATATAGTAGTTTGAATTGTATGGATTTCATAGGAGAGGTCAAAGAGGATGTGAATATGTTTTTTATTATTATTTAGTTATTTATGTTACTTATTAAGTTTATGTATTTGTGCACGTACTTGCCATTCTTTTAATATATTTCCTCTACCTGTCGGTTGCCTAGTAGAGATCGCTATTAGCGATAAGGCCGCCTGAATTGTGCATTGTTTTGATGTAATAGCAGATCAATGATCATTCAGGTTTTAGATTATATTCTTCCTTTGATTACTCATATAGTAAATTTTCCTTCGATAGAGGGTTTTTTACTTCTACGTGGCGTAAAGCCTATGTCATTCCGTTCCCTAAAGTCCCTAGTCCAAATTCACTCAATCAATTTCAGCCTCCTATATCAATACTGCCTTTTTTATCAAAAGTTTTAGAAGCTGCTGCTCCTAGGCAATTCTCTAATTTCATATTCAATAACAATCTCCTTAGTCCTTACCAGTCTGGCTTTCGTCCGGGTCACAGCACCATCACTGCCCTTATTAAAGTCACTGATGACATCCGAGCTAGCATGGAGGAGTCGCTTCTAACGGTTCTTATATTGATTGATTTCTCTAATGCCTTCAATGCCGTTAATCATGACATTCTCCTTGCAGTTCTTTGACATCTTCGGGCTTTCCCCTTAGTGCTTGAGTGGTTCTCAACGTATCTCCGTGATCGATGGCAGGCTGTCCGCATGGGCGACGTTGTCTTCGATTGGGCCAACTTGGATTCTGGTGTGCCACAGGGCGGCATATTATCCCCATTACTTTTTTCCGTTTTTATAAATACTCTTGTGGGTTATCTTGGCTGTCCTCACCATCTGTACGCTGATGATTTGCAGATATACGCGTCAGCCCAAGCCAATGAGGTTAACAGTGCTATATACGAACTCAATCATGACCTCAAGTGCGTTGCTGATTGGTCTGCCAAATTTGGCATTAAGGTTAATCCTGACAAGTGCCAAGCGATTATTATCGGTAGCTCACGACAACTGGTTAAACTGTATAGGTACTTGTTCTGTTCTACCTGTCATAATAGACGGTGTTGTGGTCCCATACTCTCCCAGTGTCAAAAATCTTGGTCTCCACTTGGACAGCACGCTTAGTTGGACTAAGCAAGTAACTGAACTCAGTAGAAAAGTTACTGGGACTCTTAGTGCTCTCTACCGATTAAAGAAGTTTCTTCCCACATCGAGCAAAGGTCTGCTGGTACAAGCTCTCATCCTGCCTCTCATCGATTACAGCGATGTTTGTTAAAGCAACATTTCACAAGATCTCCTAAACAAAATTGAACGTCTGCTTAACAATTGCATTAGCTTCATCTTTGGGCTTCGCAAATACGACCATGTATCGTGTGTATCTTCCCAGTTCAGCTTCCGGGTGTAGCTGAACTGGCTACCTATCCGTCAGCGAAGATGCATTCGTATTTTGTGCACCCTTTTCTCATTCCTCTTTGACCCTAATTCTCCTGCTTATTTAAAAAAAAAATTCACTTCCTTCATGACATCGCACAAACCCGCTCATTCTTCTGGAAGAATGAGCGGGTGTGAAGGAACTAGACAAAAAGCCAGCTTTTTGTCTAGTTCCTTCACTGTTTCGGCAATACGACTTTGGAACAAACTGCTGGTCTTGGTTAGAAAGGCGTGCAGTAAATATGCATTTAAAAAGGCTTTGCGTGCGCACTTTAAAAGATTGATGTAGTTTTGCCATTCTCTTGGATCCACCTGTCATCTGTCTGTAATTTTTTTTAGCTTTTTGTCTAAATAATGTGTTATGTATATACCTATGTTTATGAAATCTCTTTGAAATCTTCTTATGTATTTTGATTTAAGCCATTTCACCTTCTGTACCTACACCTAATTTAAAACTTTTATCTTTAGCACTGCCTGTAATATCTGTCTGACTGTGTGATTGACGGGTAGAGAATGCCTCTAGGCATTAAGTCCGCCCTTTGTAACTTAGACTATGTGCAATAAAGAATAAATAAATAAATAATACTTAGCATTAAGTTTCTTTTGTAAATTTACAATAAAGAATTTATCTATCTATCTATAGTCGGGCTGGCATCAATCGGCACACCCTGGCGGTACAATCGAATTAAATGTAAGTAGAGGAATGATCGAGAATAGGCCACTCCGCTTTCACAAGGCGGGCATCTGCGGGCCGGCCAGTCATCGGCGAAGCCGGGCGGTACCTAAAACCGAATGTACTTCAATGTTCGGGAATCACAACCCTACCCGCTCGGCTTAAAATAGTTCAGCTAAGAATGTGGGACAGAAACAACCGGACGTATCTAGTGGTTGCTACAGGTCGGCTTTTTCGTTCCACAAGGAGGAATGCCGAATGCCGAATCGAATAATGTGTCTACCCGAATGAACTACCTACCCAATCGGCACAAGCCGAACCAGTGCAGTAATTACTTCGGCTCGGTTTTGTTTTTCGACAAATGCCGAACCGACTATGCCGGCCTGCTTATGTGTGTAGCTATCACTCACTACTTAATTTCCTTAGGTTGTCTGGTAGAGATCGCTACTAGCGATAAGGCTGCTTAAATTGTACACCTAATTCAAATAACTGAATCTGTCATACTTTTTTTGTGTAAAGTTTATCTTATCTTATCTTAATTTCTGATTACGACTGACGTTCTAGAATACTACGCCTCAAGTTTTCCAACTAACTACCTGTTCGAAATTAAATTATTTATTTTTGCAAGATTTATTTAATACTCGTTAAGTTTTACAAAATAAATTAAACCTACAAAAGCTACAACCACAAGTGTTTGGTTTGCTTCTAAGCAAATTAATACTAACACAATACATTGAGCCTAATAAAACTGACCTATATAAACCGATCGTTGTTTAATTTAAGTTGTATTATAATTTTGTCTAAAATTACCCGCTGTCCGCGACTTCGCGTATAGGTCATCATAAATGTGAATGTGAACATTGATTAAAAAATACCTATAGCTTAAGTTATCTACTCGCTAATAATGTAGCTCTAAATTAGTAAAATATTTTTTAAATTTGGGGCAGTACCTACCTAGTTCTTGAGTTTATACATCAGAAACATTTGGTGGCCCGTGAGACGTGACATGTGTGATGTTGTGTTACTTGTATGTATTGTGGTGGGTGGTGCAGACCCACAAAAACAAAAAGCTAGTCTTACAATTTGTCGCCATCTACTGGTGCTTCTGAAAAACGAATAAAAGCAGTCGGCCTAGATAAATAAACTTTTGCTTAGAGTTACTTTGGTGATATGCTAGATGTCGCTACTAACCAGAAGGCTCTGAGTAATCATTCAACTTTCAATTCCGTTGTCAATGTATTTAAATAATTGGATTTCTTTAATTATATTTATTTAAAATACCACATTTTCTCGGGGTTATATGTCTGAAATAAAACTTTCAGGAAGTAATGCAAAATAACATCAATAAAATTTTTTCACTTCATATATTTTATAACCTGTAGAATCTTTGTTTTTTTCATTTGCAACACTGGTAAAAACGAAATTTGAATTTTGTTTGAAGTCCAACGATCAGTCAACGAATTTCGTGTTGATTGATAAAAAAGAAATGTATAAAATCTGATTAATTCGTGTAATTCGTCGTTAAAAATAATAGTATAGTGTCAGGAGAGTTATTTGTGAAATATTGTATGTGCATTGTGTCGAGATGACATCGGAAAAGATATGCAGGAAGGAGAAAAACCAGAACATTCAAGTGTTTGTAAGACTCAGGTAATGCTCTTAATTTCTCCTTCATTATTGTATAACTGCTACAATTTATATTACCAAGAGGTACTCATGAATAAAAAGAGCGTTTCATACATATTTTATTGGTAGGTAGTCATTTCTTAGTGTTGTTTACATCTTAAAATAGTACTCCTTAAGTTAAGACGCTCCCAGTTTCGTCTTGATTACAAGGAAGCACATTCCGTTTATTTATGATAAAGCTACATTCTTGCATATGATTTCTTTTTTCCTATTCAATTACAAAGTTTAACTAGTTAACCTTCTCTGCACTACTAATTCAGATACTAAGACTGGTTTGATATCAATATTTTTCTTGAGTTATCTTTACATGGATAATCCTCAGAAACTACTAGTTGGAGACACATTTAACAAGTGTGAATGCAAGTAGGAAATAGGGCCTTGATTACTTCTAGGATGTAAGAACAAGGCTCGTCCGCACTAGCAGGTTAAATAAGTTTCATGACCAGAACAGAATGTTTCAAACAGGAAATCTAAGTGGCAACTTGTTTTTAATGTTATGTCACCATAGATTGGTCTGAGTGTGTTGTGCAGGCAGTTCAGCAACGAAGAAACTATCTAATGCCTCCTACTGTGAGGAAACTGGTCTGTATGCAAACTGCTCTAAGTCCACAATGCTACAAAATGTTTCTTACTTTATTATTGCCAGATAAAGTTTAAAGTCATCTGCATCAATGTTCAATTAGCTTCATACAAATAGACCTGATATAGTTATTTCAAATCATCAATCATAGCTATCAGTGGCACATTCCCAGACATACCACATTCTGAATGTGCGGGACTACAAGAAGACTTCTGCTGGTGCATGACTTACCTGCTACTAACTGAACATAATTACTTTTTAATGTTTTTTCTGTTTGTGGGTCAGTCCGCGGTGACGGGTGTAACATTTCAACTTTTGTTTTTAGTAATAAATTTTAAAAGAAACTACATTTTACCATAGTTTTATCATAAACCTGTCAATCTTAATGTAATGTAAATATATTGTAAGAATAAAATTTATAAGTGTCGATGGCTTAGTGACAGTATTGAGCTTAGGATAAAATTTATAATATTTTCAAAATACTTAATAAATAGCCCATTATACCACACTTGAATCTAGTAAATCTAATCAATTTCTTTAGTTATTAGGTACTCTACCAACATTGAAACGGGTGTGACACGAACTTGTGTGAGGAATTGATAAAAAGATAAAATTTGAGTCAAATCAACATCTTTTATTGCCTGCTGGCAACATTAACTTATAATAATAATAACAACTATTGTTCAAAAACGTCAACAGACTTATCAAATTTCTAACTCTATCCCTTTCTCTATCTTTTCTGGATTAGGGTCATTCCATGTAACTGGTGTTACAAGTTGTACACTTCTACTTGACGATTGATTGATGATGCAAGAAGAAAACAAATAGTTTTGTTAGCCTAACACCCTCCACTTGGGACTATTTTTCGTCATCTCTATTGAAATTAACAGTTACAGGCAGCAGAAAGGAAATAAGGGCAAAATATGTGCGTAACGGGCGTTAGCCGATTTTGTCTAAACTTTCCAGCTTAACCGCAACAAAAGCAAAAGTCTGCAAATTGTTTTACTTTACGTTGATGAAAAAAATTGTGAACACGTAACTAAATAAATTCGGAACTTTATCGACTACTCTTATTATGACAAAAATACAAATGGGATTTTTTATGAAAATCTAAAACTGTAACGGGTGTTACGCCTTAATGTCAAGGGTGTTACGAGTACGAAATTAAACCAATATTTGTAGTAATAAATGTTTATTTTATCAGATTTTTGGCATTTAAACAATATTTATTTTATCAAATTTTTGGCATTTAAACAATAAAGGAACTTCTATCATGCCTACACAGCTTCCTAACATCAATACTTTTGAAAAAACTTTATGTTCTGTCCTTTTTTATTTGTTTTTAAGGGCTGGGCAACATGCATATTTAATGTTTCGATCTTGTGAAATTTTTTCTTCATCAGCTTCTCTTCTTTTTCTGTCCCTCTCTTTCTTTTTGTAGTTGTTCTGCATGTTTTTCAGAATTTTCGTTCAGTCTTTGTATATATATATATATTTATGTTTAATTGTCGGCGTTTTTGCTAAAATGTAACAGCTGTACCCGTCGTCTGTCGATGTACTGGCCGACGCGGTCAATTGTATTGTTGTTTATATTGTGGCTACACATAAGAAAGCCTAGGTAAGCCATGTCAGAGACCTGTCGGGTTCTCAGAGGCTGCTTGAACCACTCTGACACTAGAGGTAGCCAGTTACTTACATGATGTGAAGTAAGAATATTTTATTCAACTCTGTTTATAGCAAAATAAAGATTGTTTTCACCCTTATACGTGTCAATGTAATTTATAGAGGAACCCTTAATGTTGAAACCTTCAAAAACTTCACCAAACTCGCACAATTATCCTTTCATTAGTTCATACTAAGCCATATCCAAATTTGGTAAAACCCGTTACGTAACGGGTGTTACACACCATTACCGGTCAATATTTCACAAACAATTAGATCAATTATTGAATAAATAGCAAGTATTAGTAGTTCTCAATCAAAGCGTTACTTTCTCAAAAGCATTTTATAATGCGCGCACTAAGCCATTCGCTAAACAAACGAATGCACTTTTTTTGTAATACCTAATTTAAAAGTTAAAAAAACTGACGGAACTATTAAACTAACCAAATAATATTTCACACACCAGCTGCTGAAAACTTTTATATCCGAAAGGCGGGACGTTATGTCAATCTGAAAGTAGTTTTCTTTTTTTCAGTGGTGTTAGTTTTGATGAAAATGAAGACATTTAAAAAGGTGTTGCAATTTTCGTAGTATGTTTTACTATCAGTGGGAGCTTGATGCTGTCTATGTTTGAATGAAAATATTATGAAAATTTGGTAAAAAAAGCGATTTTTGTATGAAAATGTATGATTAATAAATAGCCCCAATATTTTACATATTAGTGATATTTGAGTGAATCATTTATTTGGTTATCTGGTATCGATTACTGCAGACTGAGCCTTGTGTTTTAGTATGCAATCAAATTGCAATCATATTAACATTTGCCCCAGTAGAGCCATATTGACCAACCATAGGTGAACCATCTTGAAATACATACAAACATACATACCATCACGACTTTATCCCAAACGGGGTAGTCAGAGGCAAGTGACTGTGTTGTCATGGTGAACGAAACACTCAGAAGCCCACTTTTCACCAATGGTATTAGAACCCAATGTGGTAGGTGGTGAGCCTTCCGCCGTTATCCGGGTTGATTTGGTTTTTTATTGATGTTTTCCATCTCTGGAGAGTAATCTTAAAATCTTGTATTATCTGCACTCTTAACTGCATAATGGGAGAGTTGGACCTGTTCAGCTGTACTCTGAGTGAGTTCACAAAGATCGCTATGTCGCTATGTTTATTATATCGTTCAGGAATAAATAGGTAACACCTTCATTGTTGCATTAGGTATACCCTGTCATGAAAGTTGTAAGTTTGATAAATAAATAAATAAATACATTATTTAATTGACAATAATCTTAGGTACATTCTCTTCACTAAGAGTCCACTTTGGTAGATTCTTTAATGGTACCCTGAAAATGTTTTTTCAATACTAAAAAAATACCTATCCACTATTAGAAAATTTGGTAATTTTTTTTGTAAGTTTGACCAA
Organism: Udea olivalis; assembly: GCA_947369235.1. Classification (NCBI taxonomy): domain Eukaryota; kingdom Metazoa; phylum Arthropoda; class Insecta; order Lepidoptera; family Crambidae; genus Udea; species Udea olivalis. The sequence continues at coordinate 15,679,635 of OX376361.1, forward strand.
ACTGTATTCAGTTTTTAACATATCGAAACCAAAATGGATTTGTGCAGACAACAATCGGGTTACCACAAACTATGAAATGCCTTGACACAGAAAAAAGGTTCAAACAGATAGTACAGAATGTGGGAACCTGATAAAACCTCGTTATGTAATGTTCTACGAAAATATTGTTATTACAAAAAAAAAAATACTTTACAAAGGAACTGGCTAGGTCAACTAGGTTTAAGTAGTACTACTGTTTGCTTATGGTAACTTTTATTTATTAACTTACATAAACTATGTCAAATCCACTCAGTCTTATAACTATTCAACAAATTAATTGCCTATCATTTATCTATGACAACACTGATAAGATAACTAATAATTAATTTAAGTTTGTTGGAAGTGTGGCTTGAAATATACAATGCATTTTAATTTAAATTAAGGTAAATAATGTCTTGGGTATTTTGTCATTAAAATAAAACCTTCAATGTGGAAAACTGGTACAGAGGCGTTCACATCAACCTTTACATAGAGGCACCTCATGCTGCTACTGATAAGACCCATTTTGCAATGGTTTTCTAAAGATTGATATGAACGCCTCTGTACATACATACATCTGGTACCAAAAAAAGTTACATGTTTCAAACTTATATTATAATATTTTGGTTTTCGCTTTTCACAAAAAACAGATCAGGGACATTCACTTCTATTAGAGGATTTTGAGGCAAAGCAACCTCATCATACATGCCTAGCTCAGCTTCCATCAACAGGGTGTTCATTTTATTCTGTAAACTAACTCTGGCGTAAGTTGACTGAATATTTCTCAACTTAATCGCGATCTGGGCTCCAAACAAATCAAATTCGTCTCTCTCTTTAAACCACTGGAATGCTTTTCTTATTACAGCTGCACTGGTGACGTCATTAGTTCGTGCATTTTGACAGCTTTGACATTTTTGAGCTGATGAGCTTCTATCTTCCCTGTTAATTGTAGAATGTTCAATTTCCTTTCTTCTGTTGCTTTTCTAAAAAAAAAATTTGGTTATTAGCTATGAATGTAAAAGAAAACTTATCTAAGTACGGAACGACTGGTCAACCTTTACAAAACGATTTCAAAATGAATCTTAAGGCCAGTCTTCACTTTGCTTAGTGCAAGTGCTCATGTGCAGGTGTGTAGTGCAAGTAGTGTCCAATTCTGTTAAGTGGATGTGTTTAGTTTATCTCGGACACCTTTAATTTTGTACGTAAGGTCTTTACAATTTAAGACATTCATATTTTACATACTCCTGCACACATTTTTATGGTAAATCTTCCGTCTACTTCGCCATTGCTTGCAAGTTTTGCAAAATGCTAATCACTAAACACTAACACCTGCTGTCCATAAGTGTTTAGTGGCAGGCGCGCGGCGAGTGAGGAGAACGGGAGGCGCGCGGGACAAGGCCACTCGCAGTCCACTCGCAATAAAATAGAAAATAGAACACGCTTTCAATCGTTTTACTACGCAGGTTACTAATCACTTGTAATAATCAATCGTGTCCACACTTGTGTTCTACTAACACTAAGCACCTGCACTAACTACTAAGCAAGGTGAATACCGGCCTTTATGTCGGTAGCTTAAGGTGCTCCCATGTAAAGCTTGATGTGTTTTCTTGTGTCTAACTAGGTAGTTACTGAATGAAAAAACCGAGTGTTATTATAGTTTTGATTGCATTACGATAAATAAACGGCAAGTGTTTTTACAAAGTGAAACATGCTGGTACTATTTCGACCGATCCTCCTGTTCTCGCACGCTGTTAATTTCCATACGACATCATCCCGACCATATCCCAAACGGGGTAGTCTGAAGCAAGTGACTGTTGCCGTCATGGTGAACGGCACACTCAGAAGCCCACTTTTCACCATGGTATTAGAACTTAACATAGGTGGCGAGCCTTCCGCAGTTCCGCCGTTATCTGGGTTTTTTATCAGTCTTTCGGAAATATACCTACCACAAAGACCGCAAAAACTGGTGGAAACTGCTAGCGCCGCTTATCTGAGCACCGTTTCACAGCTCCGCTACACATCTTCGCACCGCTCATCTTCCTCGCACATCTCTGGTGCACCATAAGAGCGCTCGGCCTGCGGAGAGGGACGGGTTCGATTCCCGGGTCGAGCGTAGTGTTTCTCGAATCACAGAACTGGCTTGTATTGCACAACGCATCCGTGGCAATAATGCCGATAGCTATCAATTGAATAATGACTTGATTTTATTAAAAGATGGTTCTTTGCCAAACACTGGTTAGACTACATTGGGAAATGGAAATAAATGGAATAAAATTTTACTACTTGCACTCATATTGTTAGGCTGTGTATGGTAGGTACCTACTAGGAATGCAGAAATGCAGGTAGATATTGTAGAATATTACTCACGGCTTTTAAAGCTGAACTCATCCTAAGCGGCTTGTCCCTCGTCGACAAAAACATGAGAGGTTTATACGCAAACCAAATTGAGTCTTTCACCTGCCGCAAATGGATCCTTTTCTGCTCTCTGAGAAAATGGCTTTGAAGATTTTTGATTTTTCTCTCCACTTCGGGAGTCTGCGTTCCGAATTTAGCAGCTATTTCTGCCAGAGCATCGTGCCTTTTGATTCGGTACTTGTAGAATTCGTGGTTTCGGTCCCAGAGTAAACTGTAGGATTTGTAGCACTCGATAAATTTGAGGGTCCTCTCGTGTGGCCATTCCATTTCGGCAAGTTAACCCTTTGATTATCTTGCAATATGCTTAAATTGCTTGATTTTTTGTTTGCTAGCTGTCAAAATTGTGTTAACACAGACGTAAATAACCCTGCCGGGCGGCACGTGTTGGTAAACTGATTAACTGAGGCAAGCCGCGCGGCTCCCGACGCATTCTTTCACATGCCGAACGAGCCCGACTCGTGCCGTACGGTCGAGTGCGAGCGAGACAGCACGTCCACGCGGCTTTGTCTCGCAGGCCGAATGGGGCCGGGCGACTTGCCGATCGACCGGTTAGCGGTCATGCAAGAAGCCCTGTGGTACTAGTACTTTGGCGACCCTTCTAGCTAGTCTATTGGTGACGATCGCCGGGTGAGGTGAGACGTATAAGGTCGCAACGCAACTTAGTCTCCCGCACATACACGAATGTTTGCAGAACATATGGCCCACACAGCTTGCCTTGTTTGTCGTCAATGTTTATTAGGTTCCATAACATTAGAGGAAACCTTTAAAACCAATCTTACGTTTATACTATAATCTCAGATTACGTAGGTAATTTACGGTTGTCGGAATTTATGATTTTGTTAGTATGAGTGAATGGCTGTAGCATGTAGTTTAATGAAAGTAAATAAATGATCAGCACTGCACTAACTAGTGCCAGGGCAAGCCTTCAAGATGAGTATGGCCAGCTTAGTAATTGCTTTGCAATACTGTGCTTGGCATCCTCATATCTGGACCTCACGACTGCTTTCCATCATTTGGAGTGAGGTCACCTTGACGGGCACTATAAAAATTGTTTTCAGACAGATTAGAAGTAGATTAATAAATGGATTTTTAAATAGTTTTTACGCAATTCAGTGTTTATGAAGCATATTGTCGTAATATTTCTTTCGGACCTATATTTTGCGAAAGAACTCCCTGCTTTTTCAGCTACGATAAGCTAGGCCATGGAGTTCTTCGAAAGGGTTAAAAAAAGGTTCTATAGGGCCGGTGGTTTGGTTCTACACGTTGTCCGATCCGCAAGCTTGTTGCCGCCTGCGATCCATAAAAACAATGTGAACTTCAAGCTCTATTTTTTTTTTTTCGTGCTTTATCATGCGATCAGTCGATTGACTATGAGCAGATGTGTTGATGTTGTTTGGCGGTGATCAGAGCATCTTCCCCACTGGGTAGGCTCCTTATGCGATACATAGCTTGTCCAGTTCCAGGATTTGCCGTCTTTTCAATCTCTGAACAGTGTCTGGTGTAGTCAACTGCACAGCAAGTCTGTTTGGATGATTTTCGAGCCTTAATTTGTATTGAGAGCAGTTGACCCCAACTTCCTGCCTAACTGTCTTCACATCAAGATATTCATGGACTTCAGCATTCCTTATAAACCATGGTGCGTTGGATATTTGCTTCAGTATATAGTTCTGAGCTCTTTGTATAATGCTTATACTGGAATCACACGCCGATCCCCACAGCTGTATGCCATACATCCAGATTGGTTTGAGTAAACATTTGTACACAAGAAGTTTGTTGTCCAGTGACAATTTTGAATTTCTTTCGAGCATCCAGTAGAGCTTCCTGTACTTGAAATTAATCTCGTTTCTTTTAGTCTGGAGATGTTTCCTCCACGTGAATCTCTGATCCAAATACATGCCCAAGTATTTGACGCAGTCACTCTGTGGGAGCTGGTGGTTTCTCAATGACACTCAAGCTCTAAATTATAATTATATTCTGTTCTCATTTAAATAAAGTACATTATGTTAATAAACCTTTTTGTTTGTTCTAGACCTCTAAACCAGCGCGAGCGAGACATCAAGTCCCTCGGCGTGATAGAAGTGGTGAACAACCGCGAGGTGGTGGTCCGCCAGTCGCAGCAGACCTCGCACACCAAGAAGTTCACCTTTGACCGAGCCTTTGGCCCCGCTGCCAAACAGGTAAGTCCACAGTCACTGTAATGACCTCTAAACCAGCGCGAGCGAGACATCAAGTCCCTCGGCGTGATAGAAGTGGTGAACAACCGCGAGCTGGTGGTCCGCCAGTCGCAGCAGACCTCGCACACCAAGAAGTTCACCTTTGACCTAGCCTTTGGCCCCGCTGCCAAACAGGTAAGTCCACAGTCACTGTAATGACCTCTAAACCAGCGCAAGCGAGACATCAAGTCCCTCGGCGTGATAGAAGTGGTGAACAACCGCGAGGTGGTGGTCCTGCTGACAAACAGGTAAGTCCAGTCGCAGTATAATACTCTTTTTCTTTCATAGTTACCTGATTTTTGGGATAATTCTGATGGATAGCTAAGGAAAAGACAAAGTTATGTCATAAGGTCCACCGTATCGCCACACCTGAGACTGGCTCACAATTGACGGTGGTATTTCAAGGCCTCATCAGTACGCAGCTTTGCCGTTTCGTTTCTCATGATAGTTGTCTAGGCGCGTGCGAGGGCGTGAGAGTGCGAGTTTGTCCGATCACACGAAACAACGTTATGTTGACTACCAAAAAATGCCTTGAAAAGATGACCCATGCTTTTCAGTAAATACATACTTATTTAGCACGCTTACTACTGGTGATGGCTCCCAATTAAATGAAGCCATTTTTTGATGACCTAATTTACTTGGAAGCCTTCGCCCAGCCAGTTAGTTAGACAGTGTATCAGTTACTGAATAATATACTTATCTCAGTGTTACGGAGTTTTACTTCACAAAAAATCCTTCTGTGCCAACAACTTTCGATGTGTTGTTAGTAACAGCTATTTCCGATGATATTCGTAAGTGTGAAGAGAAACTATATCGCTTTTGTCTTCTCCAGGTGGAAATATACCAAGATGTGGTCAGCCCGCTCATCGAAGAGGTTCTGGCCGGTTACAACTGTACCGTCTTCGCGTACGGACAGACTGGCACCGGGAAGACGCATACCATGGTGGGAGAGAACTCTGGAGACGAGACCACTTGGCAAACTGTAAGTTAGTGATTTTTTTTTTTGATGGAGAAAGCAAGGCTTCCAGGCAGTATTGTGACAAAAGATTATTGGCATAATTGGTTACCATAAAATGCGATTATAAATAAATATATATATACGTATTTGACTGTTTCAATTCAGCAAATTTTCGGGATTACATACCGTTTGAGATACCACAGACTATTCACTCATGCCTTCTATTAGTTTTATTTATTCAATAACTTACACACTTACAGATTAAAATCCAAGTCGTCTACAAGCTAGAAATACAATAATAATAATAATAATAGTTGCCTAGTTCTGTTTTGTTCTAAAGGATGTTATACATATATTAAAAATGCTGTATACTACCCTAACCCAGTACAAACATAATTTGTTTAATCTTGATGTAAAGCCACGTCTTCATAAACAGCCCTAAGTCAAGCCTAAGCATCGATGTCAAAATGTTTCAATGTTACTTGTTTCGACACCTTCATGGCTATGGTAACAGACCCATAATCGACCCGAAATCCGGTCGGGCTAAAAAAAGCGCACCATCGCACGGGTTTGTGAAATCTAACGCACGTTTGGCAAGCTTGCAGATTAAGGCAGTTATCAATTCCAACTGTAGTAATAACTTCATTTCAATGATGGACCCTTTTGCCCAGCAGTGGGGCAGTAGTAAGGCTGATTACTTACTGTTTCGTAAGAATATTATCAAAATGTTGTTATTCCAGGACCCTCTAGCCGGCATAATACCGCGCGCCCTAAGCCAGCTCTTCGACGAGCTCCGCATATCGAACACGGAGTACACAGTCCGCGTGTCCTACCTCGAGCTGTACAACGAGGAGCTATTCGATCTGCTGTCCTCGTCCGAGGACAACTCGAAGCTGAGGATTTATGAGGATGTGACCAGGAAGGGGTCGAATATTGTGAACGGGCTGGAGGAAATAACGGTAAGTGTTTTCGGTGGTTGGTTATTTATCAATAAGGGTCCTATTATACCGAGCTTTAGAGTGCACTCACACTAGCGTATTTTGAACGCCAGCGTAAACTTTAAAAATTCCCTAATAAATAATAAAGGTACGTTTTCTCACGCCTAGAACCCAATAAATAGTACTTCTTTTGGTGAGAGGAGATGTATGAGTGATTTTAGAAGAAAACGATTTTTCTCACTGACTGTATAGGGCGTCTGCTCGGCGCGACGCGACGCTTGGCGCACAGAGGACGCCCGGCGCCTGCGCAGCGTCGGCGCCGACCAAGCGCTGCGCGGGCGCCGAGACAACGCAACGTCCAAATTACGCTGGTGTGGGGCGGTCGCCGGCAAGGCGCTGACGGTGTGGGGTGTCTCTTAGTCACTCAACAACATCTTATAGGAATTTCTAGTAAATTTATGAGCTCATGATTTCATACCAATTTTGTCTGCTTCACCATCAGAAATGAAACTTAACGATACTATCGCTGGTTCTGGTTCGGAAATCGCTAATCTTTTTGCTCAACATTTCGCATCAACCTACACTACCAATAATCAAGTATCATACCATGACTTGCCAATTTTGTCGCATCTTAATTTGTCTAATATAAGATTTATGGAATCTGATATAATCAATAAAATAAAACATCTTGACATACAAAAAGGACCCGGTCCAGATAGCATACCACCCATATTTATTAAGATCTGTGTATCTGTACTCTCACTGCCCCTCACCCTCATTTTTAATCGATCTTTGCGCGACGGTGTCTTTCCTACTGAGTGGAAAAAAGCAAAAATTATTCCCATTTATAAAAAGGGTGAATCTTCCAATATTAAAAATTACCGTCCCATTTCGATTTTGTCTGCCTTTTATTTTTTGGTAGAGCACAGACTGATGTATATACACTGATTTCACCAGTGCTTTTGACAAGGTCAATCACAAGCTGCTTTTACTGAAGCTGAAATCGCATAGAGTGGATGGTGGACTTCTGCATTGGTTTGACTCATATTTAAGTGAGAGATATCAAGTTGTAGCTGTTGAAGGGCATGAGTCGAGGCACTTTTGTGCTGCCTCAGGAGTTCCTCAAGGTTTACACTTAGGGCGAACGCTTTTTCTTATATTCATAGACGATATTACCTCACACATAAAACACAGTAAGTTTTCCCTCTTTGCTGATGATCTGAAGTTATACAAGACTATTCACTCTATCTTAGACATGAATATGATTCAGGAGGACCTCAATGGCATTCAGTGTTGGTGTGATTCAAATGGCATTCAGTGTTGGTGTGATTCAAACGGTGTCCCTAAATGCTAGCAAATGCTCCCACATAAAAATCACAAACAAAAAAATAATTATTCCAACATACTATGACTTGAACGGCACCGTTCTCTTGGAAGTAAAAGAGATTCGTGACTTGGGTGTAATAGTAGATGGTGAATTAAGCTTTGTTTCGCATATTAATAGTATAGCCAAGAAAACTTTCAAGATGTTGGGATTCATCAAGAGAGTAACTAAGGGTTTTCAATCAGTCAAAACTCGAATAATTTTATACAACGCGTTAGTCTGTAGTTGGTTGGAGTACGCAAGTGTAGTGTGGAACCCATCATATGCACGTTCTCAACGGATTGAGGGTATTCAGCGTTCGTTCACGAGACAGCTTGCGTTTATTTCATCAGGTATATTGCATAGAGAACCTTACGACCAAAGATTGTCTTTCTTAAAAATTGACTATCTTCGGCACCGTCGGTCTATCCAGGATTTGATGTTTTTGCACAGACTTCTCAATGGATCTCTGAAATGTAAAGAACTTCTAATGTATGTCTCGCTTTCGGTTCCATCGCGTATTCCTCGTTATCCTATACAAAAGACCTTTGCTCTGCCATTTTCAAGGACGAATGTAGGCAAAAACGCTCCTTTAAGCAGATGTTGTGCAAGGTATAACGCATTATACGATAGAAAATGCACTGTTGGTTTAGACATCTTCCACGACAGGCTGCCAAAGTTTAAGCATGCTATCCATCAAAAACTGAAAGTGTGAAATTATGAGGTATATTTTTTCTAACTGTTACTTTTTTCATCTATTTTTAGTTTTGTTATGAATGTTGTGTATGTACACCTATAATAGGTACTTTAAAAAATATCATATAAAAAAAATATTTTTACCGTTGTTTTAAAATGTGTTCATGTATTTAATCATTTAATCATAATCATTCAATCATAAAAAACATGCACATACCGACTTACAGTTTCCCAACGCGCCAGTATGGTTAAAACAGGTACAGTCATTTCAAATTAAATACAAGCAAACTAAATTTACATAACCTACACAAAATACAATAATGTCAAGAGAATAAATTAATGTCAATACTAAAGTTACAGTTACACAAAATAGAATAATGTCAAAAAGAATAAAAATAATAATGTCAATAATATCACAAAATCATTTATAAATGTCACATCCAGATAAATAGGTATAATAATGAATTTAATTTACAATAAAACAATGTCAATAAATACCATAGAATAATACAAATGTCAGCTTAGATATATAAATTACAATACTATGTCAATAATAATTTGTATTACATCAATCTATAGGGTACTACATATAAAATCAAAAGCCTTCCTGAGCAATACTCCAAAATGGTCAGCAAATAGATCGGTACCATAGTCATGGACAAGCATGTACTGTATGTACTGTTGGTGTGCCTTTTCCATAAATAAATAAATGAATACCAAAAGTCACTACGGTTACTTACATAGGTGACCTATGGTTTAGAACCCATAGATCTTTTTTTCCTAAATATCCAGAAAATATATTGACACATTGCTGCTCGCCAATTCTGTTAGCTTGAACTTGTCTTGACACTGGGTAATCTATAAAAATAAGTCGGGTTTTCCTTCCTGACGCTATAACTCCAGAACCCATGAACCGATTTCCACGGTTTTGCATTCGTTGGAAAGGTCTCGGGCTCCGTGAGGTTTATAGCAAAGAAAATTCAGGAAAAAATTTAACAGAAAAGCGGGAAAATCTTTTTTCACATATAAAACAAAAAAAAAAATTTTCTTCATCTTTTAATCACCAAACGAAATATTACATAAAACGAAGCCATCTGGTGGCGAAACGGAGATCGCTGGGTTTGCTAGTTCTTCATAATTTTCGAAAACCCTCATTTAAAATTAATGGTAATTCTAACACTGAGTTTTGTTTCATGAAAAATCAATGTGAATTATTTACATGTATTTTCTTATTCCATCTCAGGTGTACAATAAAAATGAAGTTTACAAGATTATGGCACAAGGACAAGAAAGGAAAAGAGTTGCTTCGACTCTCATGAACGCACAATCCAGGTTAGTCTCAGACATGAACTTTAATTCCAAATTCAATACTTTATTTATTTATTTATTTATTTAGACTCAAAAGCATGCTCACAGTATTATTATTACCAATGCGCATACAAGATAAATTTGCATTAAAACACTCAATTTCAATGTCAACAAAAATAGCAATAAACTCCAGTAGGAAATACATTTTCTTAGATACAGTGTCTAGTACAAAGAAATTATTAAATTAGATTTGTAAATTATACTTGGAAATCATTGATGTTTTAACTATAGATTCAGGGTTCCAAACAAACTTCACACTAAAACTATCGTCATACAGCCTTGCATAACTACTTGTGCACTATCGGAAAGTTTTGTCTTTCGGGAAATATTGCCTAAAGTCAGGCTAGTTCATATTATTTTTACCTCAATTTTAGTAATCAAATCAACTCATAAAATAATAATTTGCAGCAACCACCAAATTGGGAAACCAATGCCAATTGTGTAAGTTCATTCAATGATTTGTTTTTAGTTTTCTTGTCTATGTTTCCTCATGGAAGTCTAAAACACAACAAATGCAGTGATGTGGCTGTTCACTCTAAAAAAACATATTGGTTGGTTCCTGCAAATTATTCCGAGGAAGCATACACAAGCTTCATGTAATCATAGTGCAATATTAGAAGTACTTCATTGTAGTACAAGCTTTCCGCCCGCGTGATCACTATATATTACGGCCAAATTACATAAACTCTTTGTAAATCGTAGTCTATGTGTTATTTTGATGTATAAGCTAAGCTGTATTACTGTAAAGTTTCATATAAATCCGTTCAGTAGTTATTGCTTGAAATAGTAACGAACATACATCCTCACAAATTAGTATGATTAGAGACTATAGTTTGCTAAGTTTGCGCGTTTACCACTAAGAAAACTCCATTTACTGTAGCTCCTCAGTTTCAGAACACTTACCTTACCATATCAAGTAGTATTGGGATCCTTGGCGTTGACATATCTAGTGACGCACAGTTTCGGAGTCATTTGGAACAAAAGGCGAAGTTGGCATCCAAAAAGCTCGGTGTGCTAAACAGGGCGAAGCAGTACTTCACTTCTAGGCAAAGACTGAGTACTGCTGTCACCTTTGGGCAGGAGCGCCTGGATATCAACTCAGTCCTTTTGACTCGGTCCAGAGGCGTGCGATCCGGATTGTCGACGATCCCAAACTGACAAGGGGTTTAGAGCCGTTAAGTCTGAGGAGAGACTTCGCCTCCTTATGCGTGTTCTACCGCTTGTACAACGGGTTTTGTTCTGAAGAACTGTTTGATATGATGCCCACGGCTACTTTTCATCACCGCACCGCTGGCCACCGACAGAGCATTCATCCTCACACTCTGAATCCGCAATGGTCTCGTACAATTCGGTTTCAGAGATGTTTCCTTCCGAGGACGCTTAAATTGTGGAATGAACTCCCTGCCGAGGTTTTCCCGATGAGTTATAGTATGGAGTTCTTCAAGAGGGGTTTGAAAAGGTTTTTACAGGGTCGACAACGCGCGAGTGATACCCCTGGTGTTGCACGCGTCCATAGGCCGCGATAACCGCTTACCATCAGGCGGTCCGCGTGCTTGATTGTCACCGAAGTAGTATAAAAAAAAAATAGCATTCTTAAAATTATTTTTATGTTTTACGCATAGTGATTTAAAAAACGTTGGGCCGCATGAAATTTTCGAAAGCGACTATAAAATCTGTGATGGCAGTCCATGTATTGGTTGTCCAGATACCTCCCGGAAATGACGTAAATATAGCCCACAAACATTAAATCAAACATGAATTTCAGCGTTCTTATTTATCTTTGCAGCCGCTCACACACAGTATTCACGATCGTGGTCCACATGAAGGAAAACAGTCCCGAAGGCGAGGAGCTAGTTAAAATCGGGAAACTGAACCTAGTAGACTTAGCAGGGTCGGAGAATATCAGCAAGGCGGGCTCCGACAACCCGGCCAAGCGCGAGCGCGCGCGGGAGTGCGTCAACATCAACCAGTCGCTGCTCACTCTCGGCAGGGTCATCACTGCCTTGGTGGAACGCCATCCGCACATACCGTACAGGTACTGTAGTCTGTAGGCTAGGTCGGCCACTGAACCTCTGCACCTGGCAGTGCGTCAACATCAACCAGTCGCTGCTCACTCTCGGCAGGGTCATCACTGCCTTGGTGGAACGCCATCCGCACATACCGTACAGGTACTGTAGTCTGTAGGCTAGGTCGGCCACTGAACCTCTGCACCTGGCAGTGCGTCAACATCAACCAGTCGCTGCTCACTCTCGGCAGGGTCATCACTGCCTTGGTGGAACGCCATCCGCACATACCGTACAGGTACTGTAGTCTGTAGGCTAGGTCGGCCACTGAACCTCTGCACCTGGCAGTGCGTCAACATCAACCAGTCGCTGCTCACTCTCGGCAGGGTCATCACTGCCTTGGTGGAACGCCATCCGCACATACCGTACAGGTACTGTAGTCTGTAGGCTAGGTCGGCCACTGAACCTGTGCACCTGGCAGTGCGTCAACATCAACCAGTCGCTGCTCACTCTCGGCAGGGTCATCACTGCCTTGGTGGAACGCCATCCGCACATACCGTACAGGTTCTGTAGTCTGTAGGCTAGGTCGGCCACTGAACCTGTGCACCTGGCAGTGCGTCAACATCAAACAGTCGCTGCTCACTCTCGGCAGGTTCATCACTGCCTTGGTGGAACGTCATCCGCACATACCGTACAGGTACTGTAGTCTGTAGGCTAGGTCGGCCACTGAACCTGTGCACCTGGCAGTTCGTCAACATCAACCAGTCGCTGCTCACTCTCGGCAGGGTCATCACTGCCTTGGTGGAACGTCATCCGCACATACCGTACAGGTACTTTAGTCCGTAGGCTAGGTCGGCCACTGAACCTGTGCACCTGGCAGTGCGTCAACATCAACCAGTCGCTGCTCACTCTCGGCAGGGTCATCACTGCCTTGGTGGAACGTCATCCGCACAAACCGTACAGGTACTGTAGTCTGTAGGCTAGGTCGGCCACTGAACGGTCTGGGGTCGCTCAGCACACGCAAAGAAAGTGGATACAGCACTAAACGAAACCTGCCGGATAATTACGGGCTGTTTAAAGCCGACCCCGGTAAGTATGCTGTTTCCACTGGCCGGAATCGCGCCGCCAGAAGTCCGTAGAGCGGTTGCTAGTTCTATTGAAAGAGCCAAAATGGAGCTGGACACCCGTCATCCTATGAATGGCTACCTGGCCGTTACCCAGAGACTCAAAAGCCGACGAAGCTTTGCCAAAACTGTTCTTCCTTTGTCTGACAATCCACCACAGGCCAGGATCGGCTTATGGCTGGAGAGGCTACCTGCTACCGCCCCATTCGTCGGGCCTTCTGAGAGTTTCCCCCGGGGCCGCGACTTGCCATGGCTTACTTGGAAAGCTCTGAACAGGCTGAGGACCCAGGTTGGCAGATGCAGGGAGAGTCTGTGCAGATGGGGTTACACAGATGGGGACAATGCGTGCGAGTGTGGTGCCTCCCCACAAACTATGGACCACCTCATATCATGCCCCTCGTGTCCGGACAGCTGTACGCGTGAGGAACTTATGAGTGCCAACGACCATGCCGTTAGGGTGGCGGAGTTTTGGTCAAAAAGGATATAGCCATCGACACGATAAGAAGAAGATCAACCAGTCGCTGCTCACTCTCGGCAGGGTCATCACTGCCTTGGTGGAACGTTATCCGCACATACCGTACAGGTACTGTGTAGTCTGTAGGCTAGGTCGGCCACTGAACCTGTGCACCTGGCAGTGCGTCAACATCAACCAGTCGCTGATCACACTCGGCAGGGTCATCACTGCCTTGGTGGAACGTCATCCGCACCTACCGTACAGATACTGTAGTCTGTAGGCTAGGTCGGCCACTGAACCTGTGCACCTGGCAGTGCGTCAACATCAACCAGTCGCTGCTCACTCTCGGCAGGGTCATCACTGCCTTGGTGGAACGCCATCCGCACATACCGTACAGGTACTGTAGTCTGTAGGCTAGGTCGGCCACTGAACCTGTGCACCTGGCAGTGCGTCAACATCAACCAGTCGCTGCTCACTCTCGGCAGGGTCATCACTGCCTTGGTGGAACGTCATCCGCATATACCGTACAGGTACTGTAGTCTGTAGGCCAGGTCGGCCACTGAACCTGTGCACCTGGCAGTGCGTCAACATCAACAAGTCGCTGCTCACTCTCGGTAGGGTCATCACTGCCTTGGTGGAACGCCATCCGCACATACCGTATAGGTACTGTAGTCTGTAGGCCAGGTCGGCCACTGAACCTGTGCACCTGGCAGTGCGTCAACATCAACCAGTCGCTGCTCACTCTCGGCAGGGTCATCACTGCCTTGGTGGAACGTCATCCGCACATACCATACAGGTACTGTAGTCTGTAGGCTAGGTCGGCCACTGAACCTGTGCACCTGGCAGTGCGTCAACATCAACCAGTCGCTGCTCACTCTCGGCAGGGTCATCACTGCCTAGGTGGAACGCCATCCGCACATACCGTACAGGTACTGTAGCCTAAGTACAGTCTGTAGGCTAGGTCGGCCACTGAACCTGTGCACCTGGCAGGGTCGAGGGACATCAGCAAGGCGGGCTCCGACAACCTTACCGTGCAGGTATTGTAACCTTGTAGCAGTAGTGGTGGTACTATACTATTTTTGCCGTATGATGATATCCCTGACAGTTCATAATTGACAAATATTGACAAATATAGTGATGCAACGAATGAAATCGATTTAATGAACTTAATCGATGGTTTCAAAATATCGGATGAGTTGGCAAAGGAAATGGAATCGGATTTATCGATTTAAATTTTTTAAATAAATTCTTAATAAAACGCGGTCCTTCGAAAATAAAAGTAACTATATTAACTATTTACTGCTAGAACTTGATTCTTGTGAACTGATATCAGAATCGAAATCGTCTTCTACTGTTATTATTATTTGCTGGTCTCTTATTCGGTCAATGTATTTATCCCAGTTCTCCATTTAGGTTTGGCGAATTTTTTCTATGACCTTTCTCTAATTTTCACCGGTTACATATTGATATGCCTCCTTCGACAATTTCATGTTTCACGACATGTTGTTTTTGGCCGCATAATTTAATTCCATTCACAATAAAAAAAAAAAATTGTGTCCTTGGTAGCCTAGGTATATTTTTAAACACTCATTAAAAATAATTTCAACTACGTGTGCCCCAAAAATACTCGTTGATTCCTAAAATTAATAATTATTCTTATTCAGTCGACAGGTAGTTGTTTCATGACAACGATAACCTAGGGCTCTTCAAGTCTCCAATACAATTTTTTTACGCGGACGATAACGTAAATTCAAAGAGACAACTCGTGGTAGACGTACAGGACGTACTTTATACTCGATGTACTAGGTGTCGTGGATTAGCGGGCGAGGAGACGATATTTAATGAAAATATGGCTTAGGGAGGATTACTTCTTATAATCATGAACTAGGACACTATTACAATTATAAAGTCACAAGCAATCTATTCCAGTTATTGAAGCTTTGCGCTTACGCTTCTTCGGAGTGGATAACTTATTGTCATCTGTACCTGTTTCACCATATTTTTCTTTTGGTTATACGAGAAACGGTAGCTGTTCCGATGTCTCGATGTGTGATGCATTTGTACGCTCTCGTTCGAAGTAGTCCCTCAAACGAATAGCTAACTCCCGACTTTGAGCACTCAAAACAGTCTTTTTGGTTTTTTTCGGCATTGTACGTACCAAACAAAAACCACTAAAACGAAAAACTTAACAAGAAAACTCAACAAAAACAGCAACAAAAGTCAAAACAAACAAAAACGCAACTCGGACGTTACGCAAACACAAACCGCATACAAGGCAGACGCACTCGTACTGATTTATCTAATAACTTTTTTTTATTGACTACTTTCTAATAAAATTGAACATTCGGATTAAGATGATTACTATTGTATGCTTGTGAGGCGGAACACTGTGAGACTCTTAAATATGTATGATCTGAACATTATTGTTATACCTGTGATTCACAATAGAGTTCATTTGTATTTGTATCTGACGTGAATGACATGTATTCATTTTTTTCTCGATTCAGTAGTGTCAGTACACTATTGAATGGCGTTCCATTTCACGCATCAGGAAAGATATATTTATTTTAATTTCATTGACTTCATTTAATAACAGTTAATAATTATAAGAATAATTAACTTGATAAGTTTCGAAAGGACAATAGTTTTTTAATAGTTTATTAAATTTTATTTTGCCAGTTTCTTTTGAATTTGGTTTGAAATAGTATGCATGACACGGAACAATGAGAGCTGTCAGGCATATCATCTTAGAGTGAAAATAGTATAAAGGCAACCACTACAGAGAGCAAAATTACTAAACCTTCAGCAAAACCAACAAGATCTTGAAGCCGTACGCTGAGGCGCTACACTTAAATATGATACTCGCCTGACATATTTTTTTATGAATAACTAATTAAAATGGCAGATATTGTTGTGACATTAGTTTTCCCGAAATTACGGAAGTTTATTTATGAACTCTAAAAGTCCAGGGGGCTTACCCTGGACTTTTAGAGTTGTTAGACCTGGGTGGGTGTCAACCAACATCTAATAGTCGCTGTTCACTATCGGCAGGCATATAGAGTGCCGAGTGCGAGTTGCAGTAAGAGAAGTGAATGACTTCACCATCGCGTTTGGCGAGCACGTAAATGTCAAATAGTATGGAATGGAGTCAGCGACATCAAGCGGCAAATGCGGGCAAAATCAAAGCCACTAGATGGCGCTGATGCCATACAAATTCACGTTTTTCACGCAAAACCATTAAAAACCGGTAAATTGTTATGGAAGCACACTCTTTTATTATAATTATTCTGTCTTTTCCGCTACAGAGAGTCCAAACTGACCCGCATCCTGCAAGAGTCGCTGGGCGGGCGCACCAAGACGTCCATCATCGCGACCATCTCGCCCGGACACAAGGACCTGGAGGAGACCATGAGCACGCTGGAGTACGCGCACCGCGCCAAGAACATACAGAACAAGCCCGAGGTATATATACGTACTAAAAAACTGAAATTTTACATAAAGGTTCCTTGAGAAGTGAACGGGAGCACTAAGAGATGGTTTACCAAAACTGCTACACAAAAACGAGATTTTACGTTTGAATTCGCGAACGGAGTTATATTTTTTTTATTTGTCATTTTCAATACTTTTCTTAAAATTAAAACAACTACTTAAAAACACTGATATAAACCAAAGTTTTTGATTTATTTCATGTTTTTTTTGTCGTATACAGAACCACTGAAATATTATGTGCCTATTAATTTTACAAAATTCTTGAACTGCTAAAAAGGTTATTAACGTTTTTTGTTAAGTAATAGACAGATTCAAATAAATTTTATTCTGTATTCAGATTCTAATGTTGTTTTTTTTTAGGTGAACCAAAAGATGACGAAAAAAGCTATCCTCAAAGAGTATGCTGAGGAGATTGACAAGCTCAAGCGTGACCTTCAGGCTGCCAGGGACAAGAACGGTCAGTAATTGCGCTCAAACAACCATTTGTGTGCTAAACACTTTGATAAACGACGTACCTATCATTTTTTAAAATAGATGAAAATGATAACTTAAGTATGTCAATTACATAAACATAAAATATGTAATTAAAACTTAATTACATGTTGCTCTGGTCCAAGTTTCTAAATCTTTTTTTACTTTATTTTGATTACCGTTTTTAATATAATTATTCCTTCATCTGAACATTCATTTTTATTTCTCAGTGTCTGCAAGTAAATACTGACATTGTCTGTAAATTTCTAGGGTACAACTAGTCGTATTCCTTTTTGTTTTTGTTTTTTTGTTAGCTTCTGATGTTGTTTTTTAAATTACATTAGAAAGACGGTCATTTGACCGCAATCGCGCATGGTTGTAAGTGATCATGCAGTCTATGATAGAACATGTCTAGTAAATGCCAATTCGCTCTTGTCTTAAGGAGACCCATAAAGTAATTTTTTAGCTATTTTCATCTAGATCTTTTGATTATGAAACAACACTCAATCAATCTTCCACTAAACAAAACAATTTGTGTTTAGGTGTGTACCTAGCCAGCGATACCTTCGCCGAGATGACGCTGAAGCAAGAAGAACAACGCAAGGAGATACAAGAGTTACTGCTGAAGAAACGCGCCATGGAGGAAGAACGCGATCGCTTAGAGAATGTCTTCTCAGAGATCAACAATAAGCTGGAGAAGTATGACGTGGAGCTGAGCAATACTAGGAATAAGCTGAACTCGACTGAGGCCAAACTGGCTGATACTAATAATGTAAGTCTGTTTTACTATTATTTTTTTTGCTAAAACTAGCAAGTAGACACTTAAATTTAGGATTGAGGCCAACCTATCGCTACGAGACAATCTCTCACAGATATTATTTTCGTTGTTAAGCTTTCTCAATAGCATAAGGTTTATCTTAACATCTAAATATTAAAGACTAGCTGCCTTGACAGACTTTGTTCTGTCAAAAGTAATTGCACGTCGCGGCGTCGGTAAAGCAGCACATCCGCCCGCTTTTCTCCGACTTGATTTACATATACTATTATTTTTCACTGAATGTTTTGTTCTATCATAATAAAAATATAGCCTATGTCAATCCCTGATAATGTAGCTTTATATTGGTGAAAGTATTTTCAAATCGGTCCAGTAGTTGCGGAGTCTATTCAATACAAACGAACAATCAAATTTTACCTCTTTATAATATTAGTATATTCTTAGAAAAGATAACTTATTCATGGTATCAGGCGGCGTCGAAGCCGCAAACTTTCGCTCTCTAGGTCCTTGCTATGCCATTTTAACTGCCGAGATTCTGAAGTCTCGCCTGTTTCACTGAACAAGTTGTTTTTTTGGACAAGTTAGTAAGGGCAGCTCATTACAGTGATAAACAGATCAATCTGCCTAGGCAGGTTCGCCAGCGTATTCCAAACAGAAATATACGCTATCATGGAATGCGCAGTTATATTAGACAACCAGGACAACGTCACCAAGGCCACTATCTACAGTGACAGCCAGGCAGCGCTGAAAGCACTTAGCAAAGCAGAGACGACATCAGTAATTGTCAAAGAATGCAAAAAAGCTCTAGGGAAACTCTCAAACCAAATAGTAGTAGTGGTTGCTTGGTTCCCTCGATATGAGGGGATGCCGGCAACGAGCTAGCAGACGAACTAGCCAGGGGTGGTGCCGCTGAAGGCTTAGTGGGTCTGGAACCCAGGCTGCCAATAGCACACAACATTACCAAGGGAGTAATCAAAGAAAAACCACAGTAGCAACAAATAGACGATGGAAGGCAGCAACAGGTATGCGACAGTCCAAAATGTTTATCAGCGCCATGAACATGAAGAAGACAGGTCAAACGAGTTTCCACCTACTCGACGAATGCCCGATATACTCACACATTCGGTGGAAACTCATGGGGTCAGACTCGTTAGATGAAGAAGATCTGAAAGAACTGACGGTTGACCAGATAGTAAGATTCTGCAGAGCAACAGGAAGATTCAACGGGACGCCGTGAAAATGAGACAACCTAAAGACCCCCTGCAAGGGGGGCCCGGGGAAATGTATGAAATGGCTCACAATAAACGGACCGATCACCCGGCCCACTGTCAGCGTCCCCAGTTAAAATAATAATAATAAAGGGCAGCTCAATTAATTTAAAGTTTGAATAGATATATTCTTTTCGAGCCCGGCCTGTTCTTTTGATGAAGTATATTCTTCCACTAATTCCATTTTCATTTCAACTTTTATTCACACAGGCCCTAAAAACGACGCGTCTCCAATACTCGGAACAGCGCCACCTAGTGGCCACGCAGCAGCAGACGGAGCAGAAGCTCAGCCAGCAAGCTAAACAGCTTGTAGCTGTCGCTGACTCCGCCTCGCAGCACGCGCTGAAGCTGCACGACACTGTTGACAGACGCAGGTAAATAAAATAAAGTGATTAATTGAGAAACTCCTCGTTTTTTGAAGTCGGTTGAAAAGTAAACAAGCATCTTGAAAACAAAACCATAAATAAATTCAAAAATGCGACTGAAGTTAGGTAGTTTTAACCTGTGTGTTTTAATTTTTAATATTAAATAAATTTTAAATTAGCATGAACACATTCAGCGCCTCAGTATCTAGATGATAAATATATTTTTCATTGACCTATTTTAGGTAATGAATGAATGAGACATACAGTTGTGGTCATATAATTAAGAACGATTAGAAATTCTAGAATTTTGCTATTTAAATCGTGTCATACACAGAGATGTGTACCTTCTGAGAAGCAACTAGATATGTTATAAAATAGCCACATTAATAGAGCAACATGGCTTAAATTCCCACACTGTGTACTTGCAACCTTTTTCTTTACTTCAAACCACAGATTCTCTATTGGGTTTAGATCTGGGCTGTTAGCTGGCCAGTCTAGGACAGAAACTGATTGCGCTGTAAGAAATTCCTTTACGGTGCGTGCAGTGTGCTTTGAATCATTGTCATGCTGGAATGTCCAAATAACCGGTAGAACGTCTTCAGCATAAGGTAACATTGTTTCTTCCAGTATATTTTTGTATTGGAATTGATCCATGTTACCTTCTATCAACTTTACAGGTCCAACACCATGTCCAGAAAAGCACCCCCAAATGTTCACAGTTCCACCGCCGTGCTTTAATGTAACTTGCGTGTACTTAGGGTCGAATGCTGTATTCGGGGGACGTCGTACATATCGTTTCCCATCAGAACATACTCTGTTTATTTTCGTCTCGTCAGAAAAAAGTTCATTTTTCCACTGTCGCACAGTCCAGTTTTCATACTTTCTCGCAAATGCAAGCCGGGCTTGCCTGTGGCAAAGTTTCAACATGGGTACCTTTCTTACTATCCTACGGTGCAATTTTTCTTCAACCAAACGTCTTCGAATAGTGCGTGCTGAGATTGCTGAAGGGTTGTTTTCACCAAAATATTCTTTGCTCAGTTCATTCGACCCTTTAAAAGGATTTTGTTTTGCCATACGAACGATGTTTCGGTCATCTCGAGGAGTTGTTTTTCTCTGTTTAGGTACACGCGGAACATTCTAAGTAGTTTGATACGTAGCAAAATGCTTTCCATCGTTTTTGAACATTCCAGGTGGTCGGCTATCTTTTTATAAGACCAATTCTTCCGGCGAAGTTTTATTATTACTTCCCTTGTAGATTTATCACAACTTTTATTTTTTCCCATTGTTTTTTCATAAGAAGCAATCACTTTTAAACTTTTACAGCACTAAATGGCGCCAAAACTATACGAACAGTAACAAATCGACTGAGTGTTCTCTATTTAAATTTGAATAAAGGTATAAACTATTTAGCGTTCTTAATTACGTGACCAGCCAGTAAATAGGAATACTATGTTTAGAAGTTGTGTAAAAAGTTTGTCTATTTATTTTTAGCTAATCATGGTGTATCAATGAATACAGTGATATCATGGAAAAGTTTTACGATAGCAAGAAAAAAAAAATGCATGTAATTAGTTTTGCGTCCTAGTTTGAAAACTGATGACCACCACTGTAGATCAAATAAAACTTCTCAAGTATTTTTTTTCTTTATTTATTATTTGTTCCCACTTACCTATAGGACTCTCCGAACAAAATAATCAATGGTTGTCATGGCCAACTACACTCTTCACTATAGTTTGTCCAATTTAGGATGATAATTTTGACAGCTTTCAATAGGGATGGGGTAATTTATTATCGTTAGTTAATCTATTCAGTTGTCGATTTATTATTTCATAGAACTTGAAATTGTTATTCGAATATTTTACTGTGCAATAAAGAGATAATTAAATATAAAAAAAATATATTAGTGACTTAAATTAGGTAGGTAAGTATGAGGATTTGTAATCTTTAACCGTAACTGTTTATCACTTTAACTTTGACTTTCATGGCCATAGTGTTCCCTATGAAGTTCTCTAAAAGTTTAAATTTCAAAGAAGATAATTCCAAATTCAAATTAAGAAAATGTGTGATTTTCATTTGTTTTCTTACTGTCAAGATGAGTGAATCTAATGAAGAAATTCTTTACAGTTTAAAATTTTACTACAAAAAAGGAAAAAATGCAACGCAAGCCGTGAAAAAAAAATTGCGATGTTTATGGACTTAGTGCAATGTCTGTGAGAGTAGCACAAGGTGGTTTAAGCGTTTTAAATTTTGATGTCAAAGATGCACGTCGCTCTGGTCGCCCTATGCTCGAACAACTTCTTCTTCTTCTTGCAGTGCCTCTCCACTACTGGAGGTTGGCCGTCAACTCCGCGAATCTTTCCTTATCTCTCGCTAGCCGAAACAGCTCTTCCACGCTGGCAATTCCAGTCCACTCTCTGATCAGACCCATTCATTCTTAGTATTGCTTAATCCAACTTTTTTTGAACTTATTACTTATATTATTTGGTCAGTAAATTGTATTTATAACATATTTGCCCGTAAAGGGTCTCTTATTTCACCAATTTCAGTATCGTATTGTATCTCATTACGTAGTTGTGCGTTTTGTAAAACGCACGAGTTTTTTTTTTATTAAGGTAAAACGCATGGTTTATCAAGATGCTCCGTCTAAAACGAACGGTACTTTTTTAAATCTTAGCAAAGAATTTTTATGTCAGAAAAGAGTTCAACATTTTATGAATAAAATTAACTTTGGGAGATAAAATATAATAAATAAACATTTAATTCTTTAATTTAATTTTAAATTAATTTTAACAATAAGTTACAATTATTTATCTGTAACAAAAATATGAATTTACTTTATTAGTAATACTGGCTGTTTTTATGCCTTCGCCTTAAAAAAGCGCTGATGCGCGCGCATCGCTAATTAGCGAAGAAGTAAAAAAGTTTATAACTGCTTTAACAAGGAATTAAACATTTATTCGTTTAGGAAAGTCCGAGTTTTATTTATTTCCTCGCAAATATGTTATAAAACGTCGTAAGACATACGTGCGCTTTGATAATTACAGACTCCGCTTTCTTGTAGCCCTCGCCTACGGCTCGGGCTAGCAATATCGCCTCGGCTGTAATTGTCAACTTACCGCACTTATATCATAATGTACTATTTCATTCCCAACTTTTTTTTGTTCACTGGTAGCTTCTTACTTATCTTGTTCTAACATAGAATGTCGCTTCACCAGGTCGGTGGAGTCCTCAAACCTGCAGATCACGCAGCAGTACCGCGCGGAGTCCTCGCAGCAGCGCGAGCGCATCTCCAGCGGAGTTCAGCACTTCACTGACTCGCTCTTGCAGACGCTGAACGGACTACACTCTACTTTAGGTGAGTTATTTTTCTTATAAATTCTTTAATTACGAAACTTTCATTTAACAATAGAGTAATACATTGTCTTCAGACATTGATTAAAATAAAATTGAAAATTAATGAAAAACGAATACAACTATTTTTATTTCTCGCCAATAAGATGTTTGGTTGATTTCAGACAATTTCACTACAAGAAGCATAGAGACGCAGGAACAAAACCGAAATAAATTATCGCAACTTGCCCAAAATCTCATCGAAGCCACAAATGAGGTAAGTTTCAAACATAAAGAGTAAATAACAAAAAAAACTATACTACTTTCGCCGTATGATGATATCCCTGACAGTTCCTAATTGTCAATTTTGTGATGTAACGAATGTAATTTAATCGAGTTGGCAAAGGAAATGGCATCGGATTTACCGATTTTTAATTTTTAAATAAAATAAACGGGCTATGGCTAATTAGTTATAGAATAAAACGCAGTATTTCGAAAATAATAGTTAAAAAATAGCACACAATGCAGACGCACTGGTACTGATGCGAATGACGTGATTACAAAATGGTCGCTCCTATTCATCGATTTTTTGTCGATTCAGTAGTGTCAACAATACAATACTGAATGGTGTTCCATTTTACGCATCAGGCGCTGTAAAGACATTAATTTAATTTATTTTACTTCATTTATTAACAGTTAATGATCATAACTATAATTTACTTTATAAGATTCGTAAAAACATTTTTTTTAAATAGTTTACAACATTTTCTTTCGCCAGTTTCTTTTTACTTAGTTTGAAATAGTATGCGTGACACGGAACAATAAGAGCTGTCAGGCATATCATCTTACAGTGAAAATAGTATAGCAAAAACTAGAAGAGGTCAAACATGAATTTTATCATACGTTGTCATGGTTGATGACCCGTTCGCAGTGGTTGGAGCGCGAAGACGCAAAAAGCCGCGGGTTCGAAATGTTTTGTTCAGCACAGAATTAAATGTCTGTTAAATAAAAATATAGTAAGTTGGCCCTTGTTAGGTGCAACTTTACAAACTAATTTATATGAATAAAATGAATCGCCAAATGTGTTGCTCAGCGCAAAACTCGAGAACGGCTCAACCAAATTGGGCTAATTTTTTTCCTCATGTTTTTGTTAAGCTGGGTACTGACTAGCGTTACCAGATATTTTTTGAAAGTTTTTGAGTGAAAAAAGCGGGATTCTTTCGTCGAAAGCGGGACATACTTAGTAAAAAAACGTATACAGGGTGTCCCAAAAAGTAGTGATGAGCGGAAGCCCAGTGGTAAAGCATCACCAGGGCGACCCGCATCACCCCCAGTCCCCCGTGTATGTTCCGCGAGTTTTGGTAGTTTTTGAGTTATGATTCTTTTTACGAAATTTAAAAAAATCTGGGTTGTGTCACTTGTCGATTACTGAGGCGCGAATAGTAGAGGTACATGCTTATTTTTGAACACTAGGCCTAGTTGATTCAGAAGCATTGACTTTTATAGCACTGGCAATAAAAAAGTTGAAAATACGGTTTTATCGCTAAGTTAGGCCATTAAAAAAAACGTTACCTACATAAACTTTTTCTTCTATTTTTTTAAACTTTACTATTTTATCAACTATTCATCTTTCATACATACATACATACATTCATACATACCATCACGCCTTTTCCCCAACGGGGTAGGCAAAGACCACATCTTTCCACTTGCTACGGTCCTGACATACCTTTATTCATCTTTCATCATGTTAATTTCAAATCACACACCACATAGCCCATAGACCCAGCATAGGAGGGGAACCGCGCTCGCCAAGCATATGCACCGACTGATCATATATAGTGCCACGCCTCTAATTGGCGATTTAGTCTGTTCTCGAACGTCATCGCAAAATATTCGTACAAATAAATTTTAAAAAGTGGGTAAAATGCCTTGTTGCGCCGTGAAATGGTGCGGGAAACGTAGTACTACATCAAGTTTACAAAAAGACGGTATCACTTTTCATAAGTATGTCACTTTTATAGATAAACTCAAGAAAAAAGATTAAAATACATTTGAGGAAATATTACTTAACCAATACGTTGTTGTCTTATTTCACTCTCTCTATCCCTTTCTATCCTGTGTATATTTGCAAATGACTATCCCGCTCTCACGTAGAAATTGTACGGTAGTGATGTAGGCAAACCCAAAGTAAAATCGTTTTCATCGATAAGTTATTTTGTTCATGTAATTTAAAGTAAACAATAATTTATTTAAACGAATGTCCTTTTAATTTTTTTATTAAGAAAAAGCACTTATCAATGCTAATTTATTTAATTAATAAAAAAATCATGTTCAGTTGATGGCAGAAGTTTTTGGTAGTTGTAAAGTTATTCTGAAGGTAGATATAATACAGAAAGTCGTTGTTATATTTTTTTTGTTTTCCAATTCTAAAGGTTTCCAAAAAGTCCGAAGCTGAAAAAAGTGTGGATAGACGCTACAAGTCGAGATCTTAATTGGTTTCCAACGCCTAATAGCGTCTAATGCCCTCAGCATTTTTCTGCGGATTGCTTTAAACTATTGAAAAAGCGGAGATATTTATGTGTGTTGGCAAAACCTACGCTCATGTTACTAACTTTTTTTTAAAATTTAAAGTGGTGACACTGACTTTATTGAAGCGTTGCAAGACATAAAGTTGTCACTGTTTGCTAAAAACATCATTGAGTACATTGCGGGATTTGTTATGCATTCTCTGAAAAAAAAAAATAGAGTAAATGTGTACAGGCATTAATATCTCTAAAGGAAAACAAAAATACTCTCATATATGCAAGAGATAAAGGTGGGCTACTTTATTCTTCTAATGTGGTCGTTACAACATGCCGCCAGTGCGACATTGTCATTCGCAGCAACGAGAATTATAAAAAACTAAAGCCTGAACGCCGTGCTTTATTTTTTGTTGTCAAAACGTTGCAGACATTCAAAAATGAAAATTTATTCTCAGCGTTATGGCAACATCAGTTTGATTATGAAAATAATCACGTCATAGATTTGGCAAAATGCGTGATGGAAGAATATATAAACACACGGCTAGCTTACTTGACCCGCAATACGGAACAAAAAAAGAACGTAAGGAGCCTTTATAAAAAAATAATACATTTTAAATCCCAGTAGATAGCTGTGGGCTCAATTATAAATGATTGTTTTATTTACTTAACCCACCCAACCAAATATCACAGTACAACCACAATGTCGATAACGATAAAAATATCGTGCTATCCCATCCCTAGGTCGGATGCCATTTGCAATTCACGCGACATCTGTCACTAAATTGACGTTGAATCCGCCAATCACAGTGAGCTTCATACCTCTGCACCCCCACGACTTTTGGCGATTGCATTTTCAACTGAGAAACGCTCAAAGAGGAGTCTATGGGCTATATGGTCTGTGTTTCAAATAGATACTTTAACGGCATCATACTTACTTAAATTTACAATGTATTGGAAGTGTGAATTTCGAGATCTTATGGTAGCAAATACTCGTTAAACTGAAGTGATAAGTACGTACGGTCGAGTTATCCTCGAAAGCGGGACTAAGTGTGTCCCGCGCGGGGCATTTAATTTTTAAAAAAAATCGGTACGTCAGGCAACGCTGGTACTGACCAACGTTACGCGGCGTAATGTACAATGTTACACAGGGAGCATTCATCAAGTCAGTGCAGTTATTCGCTTGTTTCCCTATGCTGACTTGACGAATGCTACGCCGCGTAACGTTGGTCAGTACCCACCTTAGGGCACTAAGAATAAATAAATAAATAAATAAGTAAATATGCGCCAGACAACACACCTCTTGCCATGGTCTCGAAGGAGGGATAAATATCCTTGTATTTCGAGGTACCAGACAGGGAATTAAGCTAAGGGCGTCTCCCAGCACACCCAGACCCGAGGCAATTTAGAAAAGATCGTTTCCTGAATTGACCCGACCGGGAATCGAACTCGGGGCACTGTGGGATTCGAGGCGAGAAACCGTGCTACTGTGCACTACGCCAATCGTGCCGTTAAAAGAAGGTTCTTAAGGAGAGAAAAAACTTTAAATGATAGTAAAAACACTTTTTTTTTCCATGAAAACCACTCTGTTTAACATTTGTAACAGGCCCATAGCTTTCGATAGAACGAAGTCTGTCGGGGCAGCTAGTAATACAAATGTCGAAGTATTACGCTCCTCGTATATAATAAACTTCCAGACTATTCGCAATATTAATGATTTAACCATATTTAAAACGGAACTCCATGATCTTCTCGTTCTAAAGTGCTATTACGCGATCACTGAATTTGTATGTGACGGCAGCTTGCTAGGATACAGATTGTAGTCCGATTTGTTGACAATTTGTTTGAATTAACTTAATTTTATTTGTCTAATTACTTTATTATTATCATTTTTAATTGACTACTTTGTAATTAATTACGACATTCGGTTTAAGATTGTTACTATTGTATGCCTGTGAGGCGGAACACAGTGAGACTCTTAAATATGTATGATCTGAACATTATTGTTATACCTGTGATTCACAATAAAGTTTATTCGTATTTGTCTCATTCCAGATCAAATCCCTAACAAGTTCAACGCACACTGAGCTCACCCAATCGACATCGACCCTTTCCAGCCACATGCAGGCGCAGGCCACCGGCCACGTGGCGCGCGCGGCCGCGTCGGTGGCCGCGCTGGTGGCGGCGGCGCGCGCCACAGCCGACAGCGCGCGGCGAGCTGACGTGGCCGGGGATGTGGCCAGATTTGTGCAGCAGTGGGTGAGTTGTAGACGTAGAAGTATTATGTGAGGGGTATCGTATCTTACCTGGTTTCAGCTTGGTCGAGCAAAAATGGTGTCCCAAAAAAGGTAAGTTACAAAACGGTTCAAGCCATAGCGCTGTCATCACGTTGCCTAGTTTAGTCGATGCCCATTATTTACCTTGAAGAACTACTCTTTTCCTCGGTCGCAGTCGGATAATTAACCGTTAACAACCGCAATTTAATTTTATTGGTAGTTCACCATTAATTTGGTTAGGTGACGGTAGCTGACGGGTTTTTTAAAACTATATTCAAGCCACCTAACTAAGACAGATAGACTTTTATGTAAAACAGTAGTGGTAGTGCCAAATTTAGGATTCTGAAACTTAACTTCGACAAACGTTTCTCTGCCGGATGAGCCGCCGACAGAATGTTTCATTTATGAGTTGTTCAACGACAAAACCTTTCAACAACGAACTATTCGCCGACAGAACGATTTATTCATAAGCGAATTGACGACAGAACCTTTCCACTACGAACGTTTCGCCGACAAAACGATTCATTCATGAGTGAATCGACGACAGAACCTTTTACCAAAGAAGAATTCGTCGACAAAGCTTATTTGGACATGGTTTGACACTAAAAACAATCACCTTAGCGTTTTGTCCCGTTTCTAGTATGGGGTTCTGAAAGATCAACCACTGCCAACCACCGCTCGCATGAATTGATATTACTAGCGACTAAATTTAAAATTATGAAAGGTTAAATAAAATATATTTGCAAATGAAAATACATTTTAATTACAATTTCCTACAACATGATTATTACTAAAAACAAAAACACAACAAATCAAAGAAACTTAACAAAAACAGTTCTAATTTCGTAGCATACATTATTTTGTATTAATTAAATGTGAAATGTGCGCCCAGCCATTTAAGTAGCTTTTTATGTCCATATCGTCTTTTTCTGAAAAAATGCTGAGTAATCCTGTCTTGATATTTTGATTTTTTTCTCTTAAGCGTTGGTTCCGAGGAATTAATGAGTTCGATAGTGCATTCTGTGTGCTTTTGTTCTTTTTGGAACTCCACTATTGTTTTGAAAATATTCCATTTTCGCCGGCCTAATAAGGTATTCCACCTGTTGTGCCTCGACTCCAGCGCATTTTGAGATAGTGGTATATGTGAAAGCTGGCTGTCATATATAGACCACATCCTTGGAGGAAATATTGGCGGACTTCGTTCTACAGTACATGTCAAGTTATTTTATTTACTAAGCAAATTCATAGTTTATGTATATTTAGCCAAATAAATTATATACATGCTATAATCGGAACTTCGGACGACACGCATAAAGAACAACTTTTAATTTATGGTTTACTTTCCTATAAAACTGTAAAATGATATTTAATGTTTCTAGAAATATTAAAAAGACACCCACTAAAAAGCTTGAATTCATATCAATTTGAGCCCTCAAATAATTCTTAGATTCTTTAAATAAACCATGTCCAAATAAGCTTTGTCGACGAATCCTTCTTTGGTAAAAGGTTCTGTCGTCGATTCACTCATGAATGAATCGTTTTGTCGGCGAAACGTTCGTAGTGGAAAGGTTCTGTCGTCACTTCGCTTATGAATAAATCGTTCTGTCGGCGAATCGTTCGTTGTTGAAAGGTTTTGTCGTTGAACAACTCATAAACGAAACATTCTGTCGGCGGCTCATCCGGCAGAGAAACGTTTGTCGCAGTTAAGTTTCAGAATCCAAATTTATACATACAAACATATACCGCTCCCACAAAGGCGACGCTGAGACAACTCGACTCTTCGAGCATCTGAGTCAGGCCGCAGACAACGCTCAGGCGCAGTTCCCAAATGCCGAAATGGTGTTTTTGGGAGACTTCAATGCCCACCATGAGTCCTGGTTAGGCTCATCAAAAACAGACCATGCAGGCCGAACTGCCCATGCGTTTGCTCTCACGCAAGACCTGACGCAACTGGTACATCAGCCCACCCGGGTATCAGATATTGTCGGTCATACTCCCTCTTTATTGGACCTTCTGCTGACGAGTCACCCAGCCGGGTATAAAGTGTCGGTTGGTGCTCCATTGGGCTCCTCCGATCACTGTCTGGTTGGCGCTACAGTGCCTTGTGCAGCTCCCCCACAACCTGTGGAGGTGACGCGGCGGTTATGGCACTACTCGTCGGCAGATTGGGACGGATTGCGAGAGTATTTTGCCTCCGTCCCTTGGCGGCAGTGCTGCTTTGGAGAAAGGGATGCTTCAGAGAGTGTATCTGCTATCGCTGACGAGATCAGTACCGGAATGGAATACTACATTCCTTTTACTGATGTCGTCAGTGCTAGCAAAACTGGTCCCTGGTTCAATCGCGAGTGTGCCGCAGCTGTTGAACAAAAACAGGCGGCGTACCGTGCTTGGTCTAGGGCCCAGGCACTCAATGATCATTCAAACCTTGCCTCCCTGAAAGCAGCCTTTAATAAAGCCACCAAGGCCACGAAGAGGGCTTACATTAGAGCAGACGCCCAGCAAATTGCACGTGTTGGCCAAGAACTCATCACGCACCCTACGGGTAGCCGCTCCTACTGGCGACTGGCTAAACACATGCAATCTAACTTCTGCGTGCCTTCGCTGCCCCCACTGAGATTCCCTGATGGATCGTTGGCTCATCAGCCGCAAGAGAAAGCCGATTTACTGGCTAACCTCTTTGCCGCAAACTCTTGCATCGATGACTGCGGTGCTGCGCCGCCTGATATTCCACAGTGCGGCTCCACAATGCCTGATATTCGTATCAGGCAGTGTGATGTTCGTGCCGAACTGCAGTCACTCGATGTGAGGAAAGCCAGTGGCCCTGATGGAATTCCAGCTGTGGTGCTGAAGAAATGTGCAGCGGAGTTGTCTCCAGTGTTCACTAGCCTGTATCGCCTCTCCTACAATTCGGGTCTTGTGCCGTTGTCTTGGAGGGAGGCGAACGTTCAACCAGTTCCCAAAAAAGGGGATCGGTCTGACCCTGCCAATTACCGTCCAATAGCCGTAACCTCAGTTTTAGCTAAAGTGTTTGAGCGGATCATAAACACGCAGCTCATCCGCTACCTAGAAGATCACTCTCTCATTCACGACCGTCAGTACGGCTTCCGACCAAAACGGTCTACGGGTGATCTTCTAGCGTACGTAACACACATCTGGGGGGAGGCTATGGACAAGCATGGGGAATCTTTGGCCGTCAGCCTTGACATTGCCAAAGCTTTCGACCGTGTATGGCATCGTTCGCTTCTTTCCAAGCTTCCGGCATATGGTCTGCCACCTCGCCTATGCGACTGGGTCGCCGGATTTCTGGAGGCACGTAGAATTCGTGTCCTTTGCGATGGTCAAAAATCACGCTTTCCCCAGATTAATGCCGGAGTGCCGCAGGGCTCCGTCTTGTCGCCGACGTTGTTTCTTCTGCACCACACTACCGATTAAGGATAGCCTAAACATCCTTGGCATGGATGTTCGTAGCAACCTAAACCAGCGGGACTACATTGAGAGCGTCATTAGAACTGCATCCCGTAAACTCGGAGTCCTGAACAGAGTGAGACGATTCTTCACGCCTGAGCAGCTCTGTCTCTTGTATAAGACACAAGTTCGCTCGTGTGTGGAATACTGCTCTCATCTCTGGGACGGTTCCGCTAAGTACCTACTCGAAGCTCTTGACAGGTTGCAGCGGCGTGCTATCCGTATTATTGGAAACCCAGAGGCAACTTTGACCCTTGAGCCTCTCCAATTGCGTAGAGACATTGCCAGACTAAGTGTTCTCTATTGCTTCTACAATGGGGAATGCTCTGACGAGTTATTCCAGCTTATCCCACCCTCACCTTTCCACTCCCGTACCACGCGTGCTGGACTACGGCGTCACCCACACACAATTCAACATTTGTTGGCCCGAACTAAAAGGTTCGGTGACTCGTTTCTTTGTCGTACCATCCAGACGTGGAACGCTCTTCCAGCACATGTGTTTCCTTCCTCTTATAGTCCCGGGTTCTTCAAGCGGGGCGTGAAAAGGCATTTCTGCAGGCCTTCAAGGTGAGGATGGCCAGCCCAGTGATTCGTTTGAATGACTGGGCTTGTCAACCTCATATCTGGACCTCACGACCGCTTTCCATCAGGTGGAGTGAGGTCATCTTGACGGGCAATATAAAAAAAAAAAAATTAGAGATGAATACTCGTACTTTAGTGTTCTCACGAACAACATCGACACACCACGCTCACCAAATCAACACCAGCCCAGCACTACTGCTGGTGGCACGTGGCGTGGGGAAATTTGTGCAGCAGTGGGCGAGTTGAAGACTAGTTAGGACTGAGTCATTGTATTAGGTTGTCTTGATGCACATCTTGATGCAACCACAGAACACTTACGCCGTCGTCTTTCTCAGGGGGTCTATCAACTCTGCAACATCTACTAAGTTTTGTAAAACTAAAAAGCTAGAAGATTTGCTAAAATATGCTTAGAATGCCAAGAAATCAAAATGAACTATTAAAAGGTGTTATCACCCATTAATATACTGTGTATTTATATATCTATATTATTATAGTAATTATGTCTATTATTTAGTATATCTTGCTTTAAATTCGACGATTTGAAACTCACTGTGAAAGTCTATTTGAATAAAGTTGTTTGAGTTAAGGAATAGTTCTAAATGTTTTATCAGTCTAACACCCATATTATCAAACTGTACCAAGGGGTCTAGCCAAGATTGAAAGTGAGCTAGTTTTTACGTGTAAAAATCACTAAAAAAATTAAGTTAATTACTTACCTGAAACTCACTTTAATTAAAAAATAGATTCTTGCCAGATTTTTATATATTTTTTTAAAATTAATCAAGCACTAATGTCTTTCCTATACATGTTGAAGTTTGAAGGGATTGTGATCGCCAACCCGTATTCTTGAATCCAATGATTTCATTTTTCCAATGATTTCATTTTTGAATGGTAGCATTTGCCACAATCTGACATAATATACGTTACTATATATTTTATATTCTCCCTTTGTCCCCAGTTCGCAGGCGCATCAGCTCGCGTGGCATCCCTGCAGCAAGCTCACGGTACCTTCTGTGAGGAGTCACGCGACATCGAGTGTCGGCGAGCTGAAGCCAGCAGGAGGCAGCGCGACGCGCGGCGCGTGCACACTGAGAAGCGGGCGGGGAAGATTAGCGCTTGTATTGTGGTATGTAATAGATAAAAAAAA
The DNA here is from genome assembly GCA_947369235.1 of Udea olivalis. Classification (NCBI taxonomy): domain Eukaryota; kingdom Metazoa; phylum Arthropoda; class Insecta; order Lepidoptera; family Crambidae; genus Udea; species Udea olivalis. Next base: position 15,712,875 of record OX376361.1, read on the forward strand.
CAGGGACTGGTTACAGAAAATCCCAAAATTACAAGAGACTACAAAAGAGAAAAAAATAAACTACAAATTATTTTTACCGTTACAAAGCTTAAAAGCCTCGCTACTTTGATTGCGTTAATTGAACAGTCAAGTAGGATTCTAAATCTTTTTATAGGAAGTATCCTAGGTTTGCAGCCCCCCGATTCAGAACAAAGTTATCGACCGATTCGGTTACTTTCTTTTATTTTTAAATTTTTTTTTAGTAACGGATGTGTCTGTATTATTTAATACACACAAACTAAAGCTGAATGCTACCGTTCAGTAGGTAATTTACCATAATTAAAACAAATTCACCGAATCGGTCGATAACTTCGTTCTGAATCGGGCGGCAGGTGTCCTAACTATCTAATTCCTAGAACACGGACTGAAACTATGCAGTTTATTTATGCGAAATTAAAGGCGTTGAAAGGATAAACTAACCATTTTTTACGTACGCTGAAGCGATACAGTAAATATCAGTAAATACAAGCGTGAAGCGTAGCTTGTAGTACTCGTCCCTGGCTCCGTGCCTCCTCGGCGACCCGTTCGGCAAGGTGGCGTCCGTAGTGGTGGGAGCTCCGCCCGCAACGGCCATCTCAGCTGCGCGCGCGCAGGCCAGCGCCGTGACGTCACGCCGCGCGCGCAGCCATGTTGCGGCGGCGCGAAGGCTTATTAGCGGCCTGTGACGTAGTATCGTACGATCGGTACGATTGGCCCAAGTTTGTATAAGCTGCAGCGGGTAGAGTTGCTACTTCTTATTACCTTGTCACTTACTCTCGATCGAGCAATCGTAGATACAGTTATTATTTTTTGCAACAAAACCACAAATTATCAAAAATACGCAAGTCAGTAAAATAGCCCCCCGCAAAAAAGTTCCTGCGCATCCTCAGGGTTAAGACTAACATCTAGCAGCAGCGGTACTCACTGCTTCTATCCTCGTATATCACCCAGAACCATCATTAAGAGAGCATGAGTGTTGCGAGGCGGAATCACCAAGGTGCTCAACAACAACTCTCTTATGATGAGCCTATAATGATTTCTACTTCTTGAACTTTTGCTTCTTCCACAGGAAATACAAGAAGAGAAAGCCCTAATAGAGCAACGTTTATCAAAACAACTGACCGACATCGAAAACGAAAGACAGGAGACTGAATTACGTCTCAACCAATGGATGGAAGAAGAACGCAGGCTCCTAGAAGAAAGACTGGCCCGCCACGTGGCTACAGAAAAGAAAGCTTTAGAAGACAGACTGAGTAAGAAGTTACAAGAAATAGAAGAGGAGAGAACATTGCTAGAAGATAGGATAACGCGACATATTCAGTGGCAAGAAGAGCAGTTGGAGGCGAATAAAGAGGAGTTGGAGAATGCAGAGAAGGATCTAGAAGAGTGTGATGGTGGGAAAGAAGAGTGCTCAAAGAATATGGGCAAGTTTGGCAAGGAGTTTGATGAGGGTAAGCATGAACCGATGTTTTGACCTTTTTAACTTGCTAAGAACAAGTGACCTATTTTTCATACAATTTAATGTAGCATCGGGGTAAATTGAGCTTTTGAGTGGCACACTCAGTGCCGCTCATTTTGTTTAGAATAAGAATATTTATTTCGCAAGAATGTGGTACATTTTAAGTGGTAGAGAAACATTCAAACTAAAAAGACACATTCACCCATTGAGGCATGCAAATTCAATTTTATATAGCAATTAAATAATGTCAACTTTTAAAATTAAAATTATAGATTTGTAATACATTCATTAATTCACAAGCACAAACCCAATCAATATCAAACACAATCAATATCAAACACAATCAATATCAAACACAATCAATATCAAACACAATAATTTAAATCCCCATATCAAAATATTCAGCTAGGTTGTAAAAGCAATTTTGATTGAGCCAAACTTTCAACCTATACTTGAATTGAATTAATGATAGATTCTTTAAGTCCATTGGTAATTTATTATATATTCTAATGGCCATTACACGGCTGTTCCTAGAACACATTCTCGTTTTCATTATTGGCAGCACTAGTTTATGCGGTTGTCTACAGCTATGGATCCGCGGATAATCGCTGAAACTCTTGAATAGCTCGGTGTATGTTTTGACAAAGTTTGATCGGTGCTCTATGTATCCATTATTTTTGTGTCCTTTTAGTCCCCTCTAAAGTTGTTCCGCGCATGCGCACTAGACATAAGATGTAAAGATGTAGCTTGGCACGGAGACGGAGACGGGTAACCGCGACGTATACAGGTCTTCTATGAGGTGTCTTGCGACTTTACCTGCGGTTTCGGCCCGCGCACATACAGAGTCATGGTGATAAGTAGTGTCTCCTGACTCGGTCTCAGTTCCTACCGGCATCTTTATACAATTAGGTAGTTGACAACATCATCGATTTCTTAAAAACTATTTGAAATAATCAAACAATACATTTAAAAGGGGGCATATGAAAACTTTTAGTTCGTTTACTTAGGTATAAATAATTTTATGGCTCTTCAAACTCAGGTGGCCTAAATATAAATGAAAATGAGTATAGTAGTATGTAGTTTATGTTTGGCGACACGATTGAAGTAGTGCGCTGTAGCACGGTTTCTCGCCTTTAATTCCGTAGTGTCCCGGGTTCGATCCCCGGTCAGGTCAATTCGGGGAACGATATTTTCTAAATTGGCTTGGGTGTGCTGGGAGACGCCCCTGGCTTAATTCCTTGTGTGATACCTCGTAACACAGGGATATTTATCCCTACTTCGAGACCATGACGAGAGGTTTGTTGTCGGGCGCATATTTATTTATGGATTTATTTAAGTATACCATTCGATAATCCACACAATATATAGTAACATTTCATTAAGAAACCATATTCTTAAACACAAAATTTTATATAGCTGCCGAACAAGTCTCTTGCAGGATGCATAGATATAGGCGGCGTCACCATCTTGCGATAGTTTGTAGAGAGCGTTTTGGACAAGTCCGAAAATGTGCTTTTTAAAACTGACATATCTCCGGGAGTTTTCGGATTTTTGAAATATTTATTTTATCACTGTTTCTATTACGGAAAGGTCTTTCGATAACAATTTCAACTGTGTCAATAGTAATACGGAAGCCCATAACAAAGTTAAGGGAAGATGAAAGGCGATTAACGAAACACAAGGCGAGGGTGGACGGGGCTGTTGGAAGGGGAAGGCCTAGACGGACGTAATTAGGATAAGTCCAAGACGTGCTCAGAAAAGGTCAGGTCCGGAGTACCCATAATCGACGAGCATGTATGAAAGGATTAATGAGAGTGGAAGAAGCGCAAGAGGAGTGTCAGGACCGTAGGAAGTGGAAATATGTGGTCTCTGCCCCGTTGGGCAAAAGGCGTGATGGTATGTTTTTATAACAAAGTAATCCCGTTCGTTTTCAGGCACGAGTGCAGTGAGCATAGACATGGAGGCGTTCAGCAACAATGTTGTAGAAGTGGTGGAGCACATTCACCAGGAGCTGGTGCGGACACTGCAGAACGCGCAGGAACATGTACAGGTAATATTATTATAATAAGTTTAATTACCACATTTTTACAGAGGTAAATAATTATATTAATAATAAAACTTCAAATAAGGTTTCGTTTCAGATTCGATTTTGAGCATTACATTATAATATTGCCTTACAAAACCTCAGGGAAGTTGTATCAAAATACACACATCAAAAGTGTCTAGGGATCAAGCATTTTTATGCGGATTTCTTGAGATCGAGATGTGGTTTTGTAATAAATTTATGATTTTATAAATTTATATGGATCCTTTTTGGTGCATTTCATAATTTGAAACAGGAATTGTCAATCAAATTCGAGTAAAATATGAAAATCAGCTGTCAATATTTTCCCTATAAAAACATACATCGCATTGAAGACATTATTAGTGCTACTGTTTCCCTACTACTGATTAAAACCAACGTTATTATGGAGCGGCGACGTCATTTAAGCAGGGAAGAAATGCTCAGAGCCGTGGGAATGATAGAAGCTGGTTCCCGGCAACGTACTGTGGCTTTAGCTCTGAATACAAGTCAACGTGTCCAAAGTCGACTGATAACACTCTATCAGTCGACTTTGGACACGTTACCGAAGCACTGGTACCGTGGCTGAGCGCCATGGAGGACGGTATCGCTGCACCACACGGAGACAAGACCGATACATTCAAATCACAACTCGAAGAGCTCCAACAATAACCGCCATGATGTTAGCCGTGAGGCTTCATCACTCTTCAGGGAACTTAATTAGCGACCAAACAGTCAGAAACCGCTTGCATGAAGTGAACCTTCATTCCCGAAGACCGCTAAGGGTACCACCTATAGCAATGCACAATCGTAGGATTCGATATCAATGGGCTCTTGAACACAGAAATTGGGCAGAAGAACAATGGCGTTTCGTGTGCTTTTCTGATGAGTCTCGTTTTGGTATGAGACCGGATACAAGACGTATACGACACTGGAGAACCCCTGGACGCCAACAGCGATTAAAATCCTGCCAGGAAGTCCATCCTTATAGTGGTGGAACCATCATGGTATGGGCGGGTATTTGGATCGGCGGAAGAACTGAGTTGATTTGGATCAGAGGCAACCTCAACGCTCAAATTTATGCTGAGACGATTGTATCAGACGTCATCGTTCCTCTACAAGTGCAAATCGGTCCCTTATTTCAGTTAATGCATGATAATGCACGACCGCACACCGCAAGAGTTGTAAGACAGACTCTCGCCGCAGCTAACATCAATATCCTGCCCTGGCCTGCTCAGTCGCCAGACTTGAACCCGATTGAGCATGCATGGGATATGCTACAGAGAAGAGCTCTGCCGAATATGGAGGGTATCCAGTCGCAAGAAGACCTTTTTTTGTTGTTGCAACGAACATGGGCGGCCATTCCACAGCGTGATTTGGATGAATTCATTTTGAGTATGCCAAACCGATGTTCTTGTGTTGTTAGTGTTCGCGGTAGAAACACGGATTATTAATTGTTTAAGTTACCCAATAAAATTTTAAAGAAAACTGTTATTTCAGTCTTTTTTTCGAACTTTAATGTTAGTGGTTCAAATGTCAAAAATACCTTTATTAGGAAACTGGCAAATTTCTTTATTAATGCAAAGGTGACTTGGTTTATCGTTACTGTAGATAAAAGAAAACACTTTATTTGATGAATCCTTAAAGAAAATTTTAATTAATATCAATAAGGAGAAAAGTTATTGCAAAAATATATGTTGATCCCTAGACACTTTTGATGTGTGTATTACAAATTGTATCATCAAGTTGCGCTCTGTAATGCTCGGTTCTCCTCCCTCACTAATGTAATGCGACTCTGTAACGTTACATTACAGGCAAATGCTCCCAGTGAGGGAGCACCTTTAAGTGCATTACAGATTAATTGCTTTAATTTAGATAGATGAATAGATAGATATACTTTATTGTACTAAAAAACAATAACAGAAATGTTCAACAATCTAAACAATTGGTACAATATAGGCGGCCTTATCGCTAGAGAGCGATTTCTTCCAGGCAACCTTTATTTACGATTTTTACAGTGCTTATTTTGTTATCTAAAGATAGTAAAACTCGTAAAATTCAAATCTCATAAATAAATAAATATGCGCCAGACAACACACCTTTTGTAATGGTCTCGAAGTAGGGATTAATATCCCTGTGTCACGAGGTACCACACAAGGAAACAAGCTAGGGGCGTCTCCCAGCACACTCAGACCAGAGTCAATTCAGAAAAGATCGTTTCCTGAATTGACCCGACCGGGAATCAAACCCGGGATACTACGGAAAACGAGGCGAGAAACCGTGCTACAGCGCACTACGCCAATCCTCTTGATGTCGAGCAGGCTTTGAATCCACTTGTTGTATGTTTTCATTGCAAGCCAACGTTATTCCATTAATGTTTTTGTACTAGTAACTGTCAGCATTCCCTGGTAATAGCACTTTGTTCGAATCGAATTACATCATAAGGCTTGTGGCAGAGTAGCTATATATTTAAGAGACTTCTCTTCTCTTCTATACGCTAATACTATTATTATTAAGTATAACTATAAAAGTGCTCCCTCACCTGGAGCATTTTCCTGTAATGTATCGATACAGAGTCGAGCATCACATCAGTGAGGGAGGAGAACCGAGCATTATAGTGCGTAAACTGTAATGTTACAGATTCGAGCATTACGTTGGTGAGGGAAAAGCACCGAGCATTACAGTGCGCAACTTAATGGTTCAGAGTGATACATTTTGATACAACTTCTTTGAATATTACTTTGATTATTTTAGCATTTAACAATGCTTGTTTTTCATATCTAAAGACAGAAAAAACTCAGCTTTGCTCAGTGGGTTAGGGCAGTCACCCGGATTGTGAAAAACGTGGGATCGTTTCTCGCTCTAGATCATCAAGGTTTCTATCTTTAGAAATGAAAAATTTCTTTGAAGTTTTATAAGGCAGTATTGAAATGTAATGCTCAAAAGCGAATCTGAAACATACATTACAGAAAAATGCTCTAGGAGAGGGAGTACCTTGATACAAATTGTTATTTGTCCTTTACAGCAAGAAGCAGACAGTATAGTGACGACAGACAGAGAAGCTATGCAGCAGCTGACGCGCGACACCGACGCGCTGCTCGGCGCCGCGCTGCGCGGGAGCCGGCGCGCCTTCGACACTGTTGTGGACAAGATTGAGGTGAATGAAGGGTGTACAAAGACCCATAACGAAGCCTACGTATTCTGCACATCATCAGGACCATTTTTTATCTCTAGACCATACCTGGGAACTCAATAGTTACCAAGTTATTAAAGGTCAAAGTCAAAAAAAATCTCAAGATTTTGATGAAAACCAACTAATCATTATTACTTAATTTTTGTCCTAAGAAAAATTATCGAAATTTCAAGTATTTCCTAACAAAAAATTGCTTCAAAACGTTCAACTCGCAATGTACATCGTGCGTACATACCTTGATTATGCCTAACAGCCACGCACACGCACAAAGGCGCAGGAGCGGTCTGTTGCACGCGTTACATTGCGTAGTCCGTTTTTAGGTTTAAAATTGACACCAAAAAAAAATTACATTTCCCATCAATAATTAATTTTTTCTGTGACTTGATTTAATGGTCCGAGTGCGTAGACGCCGGCTTCGTGAAGGGGTTTTTTACACCCTGTATATCTTTTTTTCTGTTTTCAGCTGTGAGCACAGAGATAGTAAGCATCTATTGTCGTCGTCAATATAAGATTACTAGTGGATTTTACCTTTTTTGAAATTGATTTTTAGTGAAATAGAAACAGTGAAACTAAAATAATATTTGACATTTCTGGTTAATACTAACTATACTTCATTCATTATAACATTATAATAAGAAGAAGCAGGGGTGCTAAAAAGAATGACAATTTGCATTTGACGTTGCCTGAGTCAACCTGCCAAATTTAAAACCCCTTCCGCCACAACGTATGAAGGGATTCTGTAACATTTTAGATTTGGTAGAGTTTGTGACAGTAAAAATGTGTTCTAATAAAAACCCCTGCTTTTATGTTCGGTATCAACAATATAGTTTGATGCAAAACAAAATAATTTATTTAGGCAAAAACCTCATAAACTCTTAAGTGTGACGGCTGCTATATAGTAGATTTTAATCAATTTAGCATAAATCTTAAAAGTAATAATGTTTATTGTACTTTTACCACAAAGGGTACTATAAAAATAACCATTTTTACTTCTATCTAATGCTTAAATGAATGGAATATAGAATCAGTTATATTGATTTTCATAATTGCAATATTCTAAAGAAACCTGTTACATGATATGTTTGACCTCCAACAGGCCAACCACTCTTCCTCAGTCCAAGAGCTAGCCTCGCTATCAGCGTCATCAACGGAACTAGTATCTTCGCTGGGAGGCCTGCTGTCCTCGCAGACTCTGACCCTGGAGAACGTTCAACATGAGACCGTCAGCTTCAGTTCCTCGCTGCAGCAGGCGATGGAGCGGCATCAAGAGCTGGAGGCGAGGTATCTGACCCAGGAGTATAAGGTGTATTCGCCTACAGGTGAGTTTGTTGTTTGATTTTACTAAAGATAATTTTAACTTTAGCGGCACTTCGCTTTGTTTACACTCGTAAATTATTAAAACAAATATTTTAAAATATCCTTCGCGCACATATTAATAAATGTACAGTCAACAGCAGAAGTAGATGATGATTGAACAAACTTTCAATTTGTATTTATGGATGTAAACTACGTAAAAATTGATCACAAGCAGCATACATCTAATGAATGAAATATCTCATTTTGAATAAATAAATAAATAGTTCAGCATTATAGTTTTTGTAAAATCATCAATTTTGACACGTTAAATTAGCACTTACTTCTGCTGTTGACTGTACAATGAAATTGAAAAAATAGGAATTGGTATCTTGAGCATTCTAGAAAATAACTTATTATTAATAATTTCAAGGTGAGTGATAATCTAGAGAGTGCCAAATGAATAAATTGCAAAAAAAAGCAAACGTCAGTTACATCACATTTTTCTAGGCTACAAATTTTTAAACTGTTATTAAAAACAAGGCGGTTATTATGATCAGTTGAAAAAAATAATGGGCAGTTGTTTTATTGATCGCTGGTTGGTAAATTAAGCAGTCTAATAAAATGAATGGGCAGTTAGATAAATACTTCGGCAGTCCACAGGTAGCGGCAACACCCAAACCCAGACCGATTGAAAATAGCAGTCTTTCGTTAGAAGGGGCGGACAATAGGTTCATTTTAGCCTCTAAGCAAACCCTATTTCACTATTATTGTATCAAACCTACCAAATGATGATTTAAAAAGCAATCATTAGTAGTGATAATTTGTTTCATTTCATTATATCAGTCAAATCGAAAGTCATATCCTTTTTCAAAACTGATGAGAGCTTCGTGGCCTAGTGATTCAGCACCCGAACTCAGATCGTGGATCGTGTGGTCCTGAGTTCATATCTGGCCAGAACCAAAACCTTTGTGTTCATTGTTAAATATCCGACTTACTCTCTGGTGATGGAAAACATCGATAGAAATCCAAATCAACCCAGATAACGCGGAGGGCTCACCACCTACCACGTTAGGTTCTAATACCTTTGGTGAAAAGTGGGCTTCTGAGTGTTTCGTTCACCATGACGACACAGACACTTGCCTCTGACTACCCCGTTTGGGATAAAGTCATGATGGTATGTTATGTTAAACTTACTGAATATATAATCATAAAACACACTTATTTTTTTCTTTTTCGCGTTACACACTGAATATACGAGGCATACAGTTTACCACCACATTGTTTATAGAATTGCTTAGAATGAGATTGCCTGCCAGCCTATCCGATTTATTAAATGCTCTAACTGCCCTTTTTTAGATATTTTACTGCTCAAAGTTTTATTCAACGATCCATTTAAAAAATATATATGAATCGTTTTTGTTTATTTTACTACTAAGTATAAACTGCTGAACTTATTAATAAACATGCATTTTGTAATTTTTAACTGACCAAAAAGTGCTCTAAACTAATCTAAGTTCTAACTGCTGCGTGAAATTAAAGCCTTTTCACTAATGTTTTCGCTTCATCAGCGTTAACACTTGTGAAGATTATGTGCATAATTTTCAAAGTGTTTGGCGAACTCAGCTGTCGATCATATCTATAAAATGTCAAAGTTAACGTGAAAATTAACAGATTACCGTGTTTTAGTGGTCTAAGGTGTAGCGCTCTTATATTTGTGTTAGTTACATTTACATTCCATCGGCGCAGTCATTAACACTAGCGCGATGTTTTCCAGCTTCTGCTGTTATTTCAGTATTAGTAGGTATATTGAGTAATGGTTTTGTCTGCAGGCGACACCCCGCGGCGCGCGGAGTACCGCTACCCGCGCGCGCTGGCCGCCACGTCGCCGCACGAGCGCGTGCTCGCGAGGTTCCGCGCCGAGAGGTGCAGGCATGTTGATGAAGAGGTTTGTTGGTTTTTGTTCACACTTTATCACTGCTAACGGATATTCGGTCGGACTGGGTGGCCGAAACACTTGCAACGACTCGTAATCCGATAAGTCATTCATTTAAAATTGATTTAAGAATTTTTTTCATATATGGGACACCTTACACCAAGATCATCTGACCCCAAAATAAGCATAAGCAGAGTTATATAAAAACTATTTACCAATATAACCGAGGGGGAGATATCAAGACTAAAATATTTTATGTATTATAACAATTTTACGGAATTTATTAAGATGAACGAAAACAGAAGCAGTTACAATATTGACTGGCCTGTTGGCACAATGGCAGCGATCCTGCCTTTAGCGCCGGAGGTCGTGGGTTCGATCCCCACCCATGACAAACATTTGTGTGACGAACATTTGTATTTGTTGTGTGTCTGGGTGTTATTATCTATTTAAGTATGTATTTAGAAATATTTAAGTATGTTTATCAGTCTCTGACACCCATAGTACAAGCTCTGCTTAGTTTGGGGTCAGATGATCTTGGTCTGAATTGTCCCAGATATTTATTGATTTATTTATTTATTGAAAATTTGTCAATGTCTTTTATATTATGTATACTTATAATCAACTTCCCGATTTTTGAAATGAAATGATAATTTATTCGTTACAAATCGTAGGTAATAAATTTTCTCTCTATAAAAAACGACTTGTTCATGATATTTATCTACTTTCCCAGGACTGCGTAGTGCTAGAATCAGACAGCGAGCCCAGCAGCCGAGTGCAAAGTGATAACGAGTCTCTGTCAGAGGAGTCCAACCCGGGCGCCGTGTTCCTGCAGCCGTCGCCGCCCGGGACGCTCGGGAGCATCGTCAAATGCACTTCCGAATCCGATATCTACAATAGGCGGGTGAGTAGTCTAAACTTGAAAGGTGTCACTTACGTAGCTCTTCGGAGATCGTTACTATGCGATTCAAATAGGAATAGAACTGACTTGGCGCCATATTGTGATGCCACATCTATCAAACTAACTTCAGTCGAGTCAAATTCGGTACTGTGCAAAAAAAAACAGAACAATCAGTGTTCAAAAATCGAAGTTTAAAGTGAGTTTTCTTGCGTTATTGCGTAATTCGAGGGCCACTTATATATCTTTTTTACAACATTTTTTTTTTACGAAATCAATAACGTCAAATGTGTTTTAAATAATACCTAATGAAATCCTCCAGTGGCTAAAACAAAATCCCTGTAAAAAAAGAAACAAAATACACTTTTCGTGGGTCATTTTTGTTTATAGCAGAATTTATGCATCATTTTTTTTCAGTCCGTATTCAAAAAAGTGAAGTCCTATTGTTATTTGAATCGCATAGTAACTTACACTGAAAAAACCTTTTAAAAAAAAAAGATCTTAGGTGCAAGTTTCAAATTTATAAAGCTTCCAAAACATTGTTTCTCTCGCACTCATTCTGTTTTTCTTTCTCTACCCCAGAAACAGCAAGATCAGCAAGGCAAAGAGAATGCGAACCGTTCCATTTCACACAAAAAGCCGTCGCGCCTGCCCGCGCCCGCTTCGCACAAGAAACCGCTCGTGGAAAGGAACACATCGGGCAACTGACAATAGCATAAAAGGTGAAAGGTCGGTGTCTACTTCTATACTTTATTTACATTCGTTTTCTATTGTAATATATTTTTCACTTCTCATGCTCTAAAAGTACGCGTATATAACCCTTCGAAGCGGGACTAAAGTGACCACTAGTCTCTAGGAAGTAAAAAGTAATCAGTTTTTTAATTTCCTTCAAGTGACATAGACAACCTCAAACAGCCAGTAAATATACTATTATCTGTGGAGTGCGGAGTTTTAGTAACATGGTTTGTCCGCAAAGAAGGTGGCGCCATGTGTTTTGAATTCATAATCTGTGAACCAGAAGAAACAACTGACCGCGAAAATTTTCAGAACTTTTGTCGAGTGTAAATTTGTTCGGTTTTAGATGTTTTTGTACTTAATTGTCAATTTTTCTCGCACTCAAAGTGAAAAGTACAGTTTGCACCTCGAGACTAAACGCTAACTTAATATACCCTCGGGTTCATTGATTATTATTTTTACAGATAATCCTGCAAGTGATGTATATGCATACTTACATAGTATTGCTTATTTATTACACCCTGTGTACTCATTGTCTTTTTGTTGTCACCAAAGTTACAATTAGCCATTATTTTGTAAATAAAGTATAGAAGATAAATCATATTATAATAATATGACTTTGGTTTATTGATATGATAAGTGTGTGTTTGCTGGTGCTTTCTTTGTTTGAAATATATTCCGAGTGCAGAGTGCGAGTTGCAGTGAGAGAAGTGAATGACTTCACCATCGCGTTTTGCGAGCACGTAAATGTCAATTAGTATGAAATCGAGTCAACGTCATCTAGCGGCTAATTTGGGCAACATTAAGGCCGCTAGATGGCGCTCACTCGATGCCATACAAATTCACGTTTTTTTTCTCGCAAACGCGATGGTGAAGTTATTCACTTCTCTCACTGCAACTCGCACTCAGCACTCTGGATAGTATTACTGAAGTAGCTAAATGTTAGATTATTTAGTTTAAGATGCTATGTTTTTTACCAGTGGAAGTCGAGAGATTGCTAACACAACTTCTTTTTACTCTGTGACAATATAAACATACTTTAGCTATCTATCTTCAATTGAACAGCATTTATAAGGTATTTCATTCTTACGTATTTTAGTAATTGTATGTTTTACTATAAAATAGTATTGATAAATAACAGAAATTATAATTTTGGTTATAAATTTCATTTTTATAGTATCTTATTGCTTGTTAGTTTAATTAGATGATGATTTATTGATTTAGAAAATGTTTGATTATTTACGACGAATAGAATAAAAATACGTACCCATTTTGATGAATGAAGAAATTTTATCAGTGTAAATATTTCTTTACATAAAAATCACTTTACAATCTGGTTCATTCATTGAATCTCTAGATCGATTACTACATACTACATTGGTATTTTTTTATCATATTTTAAATGATGTACAGGTAGAAAAAACTGTTTACTGACTGAGCAGCGTGAAGGGGCAGTCCCTGATTTAAATCCATTAAAAACGTTTCAAAAATCAAAATTAATTATACCAACATCACCCTTAAGGGACAACACGTTCGAGATAATTGAAAAATAGGTATTTGTAAAATGTATTGCTGTCTTTTGCAAACCTCGAGCGCCCCGCAGAGTACGATAGAGACAGATGCAAATCGGACCGAAAACACCTTTCAAAAGTACACAAAATCGACGTTTCGTAGTCCCCTAATCTCTTTTCGAAAAGTTGACCAATATAGTTACTTTTTCACTAAAAATTAAAGAAGGACTGTGGCCGTTCCTGTTATCCTTTTTTGAAATAAACAAGGCAAATTAGTTTTCTGAATGTTTATATTAGTTAATTAGTTGTCTGAAAGGAAACAGGGGAAAACGGCGCTTCTGTATCCTCTTAAATTTCTGACTCTGATTCCATTTCAACTTCTTAGGCACTTTTCCTGTTTTAACTTTAAGAACGATTTTGTTTATAACGAACCAGAATTAGTCGATAACATCAAAGTGTCATATAGTTGGATTGAACTTAGGGTTACATATTATATTGTACCTGTACAAGCAGAACCTATTTAATTTTTTGTGTATTTGTATTTAAAAGTAATAAGAAAAATGTATCCTATCCATTTTTAAAAGGATTTTACCAAATAAGTTTCTTTTAATATTAAAAACTTGCACTTGTATAATGAAATGTAACTTTGCATATTAGATTTATATTGAGTATTTGAAATACGTTTCTGAATAAAGCAATTATTTTATATAACCGTGTTTCACTTCAATCAAAATGCCAGGATGTAGTATTCTATTTATTAGCAAGAAAAACTTACATTTACAAAGTAATAATTCACTGCACACAAAACTAACTGCATCTCACACACATGTCACTTAGAATATGAAGTGTTGGAAGTCTTATTTTAAATTAAATGATGTACTTAGTACAAATCATAATCTGTAGTTTGTGTGTGTGTTACATTTCATACTACCCAATGAGACAGAAATAATAACTCTACAGTTTCTGTAAGATAGTTTATAAGAATAAATATAGGAATTATTCCTAACTCATTGAGTAAGATTGTAAATTTTAAATTTTAAATATTAGACGCCGAAGATTGAACTTAATTTACTAGAACGTCTGAATTGAGCAATGGCTGTTTAACATGCAGTTTTGAGAATTGCAAATTCAAAGATGTTTTCGTTTCATTTTATTTTTGTGGCATGTGTGACAGACTGTTGCTAAGAGGCGTAAGGCGTGGATTCAGTTAATACTTGTTTCATTTATACCACTGTCAATTTTTTTTGAGAAAGCGGCGTAAAATAAAATAGTCAAACTTATGACTTATTTGTGTGAATAGAGGCGTGGGTTATTGATTGACTGAAATTGTGGTTATTCTCATGATCGGCGTCTAAAATAAATATAATTATTTACATTTCTCCCTATTGAGAGTATCTAACTATAATTCATTCGACGTATGGCTTGGGACGGCATGACGCCATAGCCTAGGCGTCGACTCGCGAATGCATAAATAACTATAATACTAGACGTGTGTACGTATATATAAATAACATTGTTTGGTTTTCGTACTATAACTAAAAGCTGTCTTTCTTATCAAATTAATCTATGATTAAATACTAGTAATCTGTGAAAAAAACAGTCAAGTTAAACGTAGTAGTTTAAAACTGGGAATAAGATGGCAATACTAACATGAATAATTTTTTTACTGCTAGCACATGGCGCCATCTTTAAAGTTTAAAAATCTGTGGTTTTTTTTCTTCGTTCCGCTTGGAACAGGCTAAGGTCTGAGACTATGCTTCCTTGTCATCAGTTTATTTTTTCCTTGTGCTAAAAATCTGTGTTGTGTTCCCAAGATTTATTTGGACTAACCTGTTCAATTGCAATAGATAGAATCTGTTGAATATTTCAATTATTGACACAATATTCATAAAAGATTTGCTAAATAAATAAAACTGCAATTGAAATAAATAAAACGTGGTGGGAGATTAAAATTATTAAATGCTTTCATAATGATCAATTAAATATTTTAACTAATAAATAAATTATCTTAAAACTAATAGAAAAGTTTTGTTTGTATTTACATTATTTTCTTAATATTAATTATCAAGCAAATGTACAAATAAATCAGAGCAAATATTGGATTTATTTGTACATGTGTTTTAAGATAAAATATATGCGGAGAAAATACCGCAGGGGTCTATCACTACTATCAATGAGTAGCACCAAAAGTATTTTTTTCGCAACGGTTGCACGGTGATTTTACGAAGGATATTACTTCAATATCGCATCCTATACCAGATGAAATGTTGTTTTGGCAAAAACTGTAAATATTGCTCCAGTTTTTGTCCTCTTCCTAGATTTTCAAGAAGTGAATGGATTCATTCTAATTATAGACCGTTATCTGAAGCGCACGTGTGGCCATTCATCCAGGGACTATTCATGGCTCACAGTGCGTCATGGCCTTAAATTGACTTTTATTACCTGCCCCACATCGTTTAAAAGCGTCAATTCAAATTTGCACTGTATTTAGGCAAACTTAAACTGGTAATAACTGGGTCTATCTATTTTTAACATTTTACAGAAGGCCATCAGATCTGTCAAATCTAAGTAGTTCGAGAATTCAATGTTTGGCATTATCGCATTTCATATCTTTTTAGCAATGAAATTCCCTAGCAATGTTTTAGCTAGCCGTTCTTGCAGTCTTGGCCTCAACTATTCCCTTCACGTAAGGTGCAGGTAACAAATGTTGGTCACAGATGTTGCTAAAGAGAACCTTTTAGAAGTCATTAAAATTCCAGCTGAAATTTGCCAGAACCGTATAGCCGCGTTCCAGCTTAGTGATGAACAAGGCTCGAGGCTTCCGAGTCCTATTGTCTAGAGCTCGGTGTCGTTAACAGGTCTCGCCTCGTTTGTATGAAGCTCGACGACTCGGGAGTCTTTTCCAGAACTCAAGCCTTCTTGAGAGCTCGATCGATCTCGAGGCTTTTTGTAGCGCTCGAGTTAGTTTCCGTTTGTAGTCTTCGTTTTCAAAGCAGGCAATAAAATATGTGTCTGGGTTATACACATTATTTTTGTGACCAGAAGGGTATTTTGAAAATATAGGTTTCAAAGACATTTTAAACGAAAAAAGAGTCGAGTTCTTTTCAAGGCTCTAGCTCTTTTGATAGGTTCGAGCTCTTCTGAAGCCTCGAGGCGCGGCTCAGGGAGCTCGCGTCTCGGCCGGCTACGAGCATTCCGAGCCGAGTCCGGCCAATCCGCCTCGAAGCTTCAAAAGTAGAGCTCGACGCCTCCAGGTTTGTACATCACTATTCTTAGTATGCCGGACCCGACGCCCGGACACAAGTGTTCACATTAAACCGGACTCAATTCCTCACAGCAGTCGAATAAATTAAAACATAATTTGTCTCGCTCTGCAGTGACAAACACCGAGCTCCGTATTATTGCCAGGTCCGAAAAAATGTGAATAGTTTCACATAAATTATAGAGTCACTAGCTTTTTCGGTAGTATTACGATGGTTTTTCGGCATAGTGGGTACATGGCCTTATCTATCAGTCAGTCAGTCACTCGGGCTATAGATTGTTGACGGAGATGATTTGGTTGATCCAGCCGATGAAGGAGGAAACCTTCACGTAGACGCCGGGCACGTCGCGCCGGCCGCAGCCGAAGCCCCAGGAGACGAGCCCGACCAGCTCGTAGAAGCCGTCGTCTTGGCAGACCAGAGGACCGCCGCCGTCGCCCTGTGACAACACGTAATATTATATAAAAAATAGGCCAAATCAACAGTAGTATCGAAAGTATTCGGATTCGATGTGGACCAGCGCCATGAGCCGTCCACGTGATGAGTGCAACTAACACCTTTCGGACCCTAAGTTTAAATAGTCGTATAGGTACTTAAACTGAACCCAAAAGCAGGTATAATTTAGCAAGGTCGCGATCCCTGCGAGCTAAGAATAGTCTAACCGCTTTTTATATGACACTACTTAATTAGGCAACTTATTGCTTTCTAACTCGAACAGGGCCAATTTTTCGCCGATTCAGGCTGCTGCCCAACCTGCATCGCGAATCAATAGTAAAAGGCACTCGCATTTTTGTTGTCAGCTTGGTATGACGATGCAGTATCACGATTTTCTTTCGATAAACTTGGTGAATAGCTAAACCCGTCCTGCCATATTGTTTTAGGCCACGCCCATATGTTAATAAATTGAGATTATGATATTTGTTGGTCATGGACAAAATCTGACGGGATGAAGCTTTCTTCAGCAGAAGTTGATGGTTGCGGATCATCTCTTGAGAAAGATGTTTCATTTTTTGAAAGAATAGTTTCCGTTATTTGGTTGGTTATTTTACTTTTATTTTGTATGGAATCTTCAATGTAACCTTCAGCCACCTTGCTGGATTTCCACCCACCGTGCCTTTTTATAGTTGTTAAGTTAGCCCCAGCATCGGTTAAAAGTGTAGCCGATGTTCTCCGGAAGCAATGACCTGTGTACAATTCCGGGTTTGCTAACTTTAAATAACTTGCGATTTGCTTCGGCATACTTCTGATGGTATTTTTTCCAATAACTTGTTTCTAGCACTTGCCTTGGTGGTACTTCAAAAAAAATCGGTTGGTGTTTACATTTTCAGGACGAAGATTTCTGTATTTTTATACGAATTCAGAGAATTCTTGAGGAACTACAAATGTTCGGTCATTTTAGTTTTTGTGTTTGGTAGTTTAATTACTACTATTACTACCCTGTTGTTCTATGTTCTCTATATTTGTCGATTCAATACCTCGGCATGCGCCAGTTATACCGAAGATAAGAACCACATAAAACAAGCTAAATATAAAAATAAGTAGGTATGTTTTATATATAGGATTGTAAAAATTTAAAAGATAAATGATGAAGTATTACCATTATGTGATTTGTTATTTTACGTACCTTATCAGCTAAATATCAGTCATCAGGGGCTTCATTTATGAATGTTTTCACGTCTTGCGCTGTAAAAACCTTTGACTTTTTGCTTTTGTGCCCAGCTGATTGTCTTTTTAGAAAAGATGATAATTTTGAAAAGTTTTTGATATTGATGTCGTGTTTAGTACTCATAGTTGCTTTGAACATTGAATAAATGCACCACAAACTAGATGGCTCAGCTTTTTTGATAGCTCACTAAAGTATGTTAAGAATACAGTCTCAGATAAAGACTTTACTCGTTTTTCTTTTCGCCACTTCATGAACTCGTCGTAAGTTTTCAAATATCTCTCTTTAGAACTTTCAGGCAAAATATTATTAATTGCTGCTTCAGCTTCCATTTTCATTGAATCGGGAGTGCAGCCTACACACATCAAAAGTGTCTAGGGATCAAGCATTTTTATGCGGATTTCTTGAGATTGAGATGTGGCTTTGTAATAAATTTATGATTTTATAAATTTATATGGATCCTTTTTGGTGCATTTCTTATTTTGAAACAGGAACTGTCAATCAAATTCGAGTAAAAGATGAAAATCAGCTGTCAATATTTTCCCTATAAAAACATACAACGCATTGAAGACATTATTAGTGCTACTGTTTCCCTACTACTGATTAAAACCAACGTTATTATGGAGCGGCGACGTCATTTAAGCAGGGCAGCAATGCTCAGAGCCGTGGGAATGATAGAAGCTGGTTCCAGGCAACGTACTGTGGCTTTAGCTCTGAATACAAGTCAGAGTGTTATCAGTCGACTTTGGACACGTTACCGAAGCACTGGTACCGTGGCTGAGCGCCATGGAGGACGGTATCGCTGCACCACACGGAGACAAGACCGATACATTCAAATCACAACTCGAAGAGCTCCAACAATAACCGCCATGATGTTAGCCGTGAGGCTTCATCACTCTTCAGGGAACTTAATTAGCGACCAAACAGTCAGAAACCGCTTCCATGAAGTGAACCTTCATTCCCGAAGACCGCTAAGGGTACCACCTATAGCAATGCACAATCGTAGGATTCGATATCAATGGGCTCTTGAACACAGAAATTGGGCAGAAGAACAACGGCGTTTCGTGTGCTTTTCTGATGAGTCTCGTTTTGGTATGAGACCGGATACAAGACGTATACGACACTGGAGAACCCCTGGACGCCAACAGCGATTAAAATCCTGGCAGGAAGTCCATCCTTATAGTGGTGGAACCATCATGGTATGGGCGGGTATTTGGATCGGCGGAAGAACTGAGTTGATTTGGATCAGAGGCAACCTCAACGCTCAAATTTATGCTGAGACGATTGTATCAGACGTCATCGTTCCTCTACAAGTGCAAATCGGTCCCTTATTTCAGTTAATGCATGATAATGCACGACCGCACACCGCAAGAGTTGTAAGACAGACTCTCGCCGCAGCTAACATCAATGTCCTGCCCTGGCCTGCTCAGTCGCCAGACTTGAACCCGATTGAGCATGCATGGGATATGCTACAGAGAAGAGCTCTGCCGAATATGGAGGGTATCCAGTCGCAAGAAGACCTTTTTTTGTTGTTGCAACGAACATGGGCGGCCATTCCACAGCGTGATTTGGATGAACTCATTTTGAGTATGCCAAGCCGATGTTCTTGTGTTGTTAGTGTTCGCAGTAGAAACACGGATTATTAATTGTTTAAGTTACCCAATAAAATTTTAAAGAAAACTGTTATTTCAGTCTTTTTTTCGAACTTTAATGTTAGTGGTTCAAATGTCAAAAATCCCTTTATTAGGAAAATGGCAAATTTCTTTATTAATGCAAAGGTGACTTGGTTTATGGTTACTGTAGACAAACGAAAACACTTTATTTGATGAATCCTTAAAGAAAATTTTAATTAATATCAATCAGGAGAAAAGTTATTGCAAAAATATATGTTGATCCCTAGACACTTTTGATGTGTGTATATCTTCATCACTCATGTTTTTTTCCTAATTAGCACGTTATTATAAAAAATCCCAAATACAAACAATATTTAAAGTAAAAGTTTTCTATTCCCGCCTTTTTTCATCTTTTTTTTATATATTTTTTTTTCAGGAACGAAATTGAGCTTCGCCGTTCGATATTTAAAATTGATGACTATTATACTCATACAAAGACAAGGCTGAATAGCGAAGCGACCTCTTTTGTCATTGGGCTGAATGCATGATGTCTATTGCCAGTATGATGGTTAGATGTACGCGAACTTTTTGAAAGAGTGAACAGTTTTTTTTTAATTACTTACCGCCCTAGGGCTTTTTTAGCTACATTATTACCCTAGAGCGCTAATTGGTCACCTACAAGCCCCATTTGGGGGTAATAAGGACCTACTTACCGAATATGAGAGATGTAAACTATATTACTCGTTCTTCGTACCTGACAAGCGTCATTCCCCTCCTCGCCGCCCGCGCAGAACGAGCTCGCGGGCAAAATGAAGATCTTCTCTGTGACCGCGTTCACTTTGCGGATGCACTCGGCGTCGCTCACTATTGGCAGTTCGGCTTCGCGCACGCGCAGGGGTATGGGACCAGCTAGATAGAATAAAAAAGTATTAATTACAGTTAGGCGGTAATCGTATGTCTATGGTGTAATCGTTGAAAGTAATTTCCAATTTGTCTAAACACGTAGCAGCGCAAGTCGTAACGCTTTTCAAGACTACACCATTTAGGATATCTACATGGCATGGAACGTCATAGCGTTCATCATTAGTCCGTTTGTTTCCGAAGGCTTCCCACACTGAACCAGAGTTCCTAGTACCTACGAGTTTCGTTCGCTATTCGGTCACGACCAAGTAAACGCGAAATTTGTATGGCATTATGCACCGTTCACATAATTCCAGTCCAGCTGTGTGTAGTAGTGGTATTCCAGCACTGGACTGGAATGCTGCTACTGGAATAATGTGAACAGGTTTTAGGGGTGGCGCCTCTCGTGTCACGATTACCATTTTTTTAAATCCTAAATCCGCGTTTACTTTCCCGGTGCGTATGATCGAATGAACTCTCAATTGGCAGTCAGGTCAACCAAGAGGACGTTTTGTTCTACGACCGGTCATCGGTTCTGCGATCGAAGTGACCTAACGGCACCCTTACTAGGTGCTTGAGTAGTCTGAAACAAAACAATACTCACTTTCTCCCATGTACCCGTAGCCGGTGACTGTACACCGCTTGCCCGCCGCATGGCTCACTCCTCGCGCCGGGAGACACACCAGGCAGACTCCTGGCACAAAGAAAACAATATTATAGGAAATTATAAGTAAAAATACCCCGCAAGAACCATATTGTAGGGTTCCAGTTGTATGGGTAGTACATACCTGATGCAGTCCGCCATAGTTCAAGCGTACTTGGTGTTGGAATTGACCACACGGAGTGTGCTATACTATAAGTTAAGTACTGAACATGGCCTCATGCTTATCAGGAAACCCCAAACCAACTCAAATCTTCGTTAAAAAAAGAAACTAAGTGTTGAGTTAAAGAAAATAAAAAATAAGATTGGCAACAAAACAGTTCAGTCAGTTCAGTAAATAATTAAAACTTTTCCAGAAACCACTAAGAATGAATACGTCTAAACCTCTTACCTTTATTCAATACTTTTTATTATTTATCTTATTCTCATCCTAAATAGAAGAAAAGTCACGTTATCCTAGTTACGAAGCCACTCCTTCGTTGGCTGTTTCCTCGGCCAAATTTAAACTTCACCGTCGATGATGCCACCAATGCCACCATCTTTATATCATAAAGCAACAACCAACCTTCCTTCAGCTCAGCCTTCCCCAGCAGTTTCAACAACGCTATATCATTATCTAGCGTCTGGCTGTTGTGGTTGTGGTGGATGTAAGTCGTGGCCACCCTCAGGGTCTGCGCTCCCGGAGAGCCGTACTTGCGCGTCAGGTCGTGGTCGCCTACACGCACGAAGATCGGCTCGCCGGAACGAACGATGCTGGAATGGAGTAAGTTGTTATTAATATTGTAGTCACTTGTAGTGGATTGGAGAATTAAGCTGGGTGGGCAGCATTCGGGATATTTTGCACAGATTTCTCGTGAACTGCCTGAAAACTCATATTTTCAATCAGTGAAATACCCCTTTTGTACGGATCAGAAGGGGCTTCCTCTGGTCGAAAGCCAGCAGAATTTAAAAAATCTAATCGATATGGTGATTCAGCCAACACCCATCAATTGTAACTTTGAATTAATTCAATAGCATATAGCCTTCAATTGCTCATCAATAGACAAACTCTGCTTAGTTTGATGTCAGATGATCTTGGTAAGCTGTTCCGCATATTTATTTAACTGTTATTGCACAACTCACTTGGTAACACAATGCGCAGCTGTCAGCACCCACTGGGTACCGATCAACGCAGCACCACACAGGTACTGGTTCAGCGAGTTGATGAGCGCCACCTGCCAGCACCACTCGCCGCGCTCGCCGTCCTCGCCGCCCATCACGCGGCCGAGCCGGCGGCCTGAGCGGGATGATGTACCTGGAAGAGATAGTGATTGAGCTTTAGAGTGGAAAAGGAGAGAAATTCACGTAGAAGCTACCGGGATTGAGCTTTAGAAGACAGAAGTCTTTGGAAACTATCATGCTACAGGAAAATAATCTACCATGGTACAAGCTGCACTAACCAGCTCACTAACTCTCGGACCTAATTCTGCTGGATTGTATTGGAGACTAAAAAAGTTATGTCAGATATGGTCCTTTGCCAAACCGTCACTAATTGAAGTTTGACTGTTGCGATCAGTCAAAATAACCCGACCCTACCCTTCCCTAACGGGAACCTTTGCGAGTTTTGACTGACCGGCAAGTTCATTTACAAAATTTTATCTACAAAATTTACGTTACAGATAATACGGAGAGACCGTACCGTATGTGAGAATCTGTGTGAAGTCGATTGGGGTAACAAAAGTGAAAATGGGAATTGCAGCTCACCTTTTACTCCGCAGACGTATTTGTTGTATTTTTCAGGAATCTTCAGCGTGGATTCATAACTAGGTTCATAAGGAGCTGAAAGGAAAACCAAAAATAAAATTAAAGTAGAAAACCGATTTCAAGATATATTTTACTGGAATATTACGGAGTTTCTTTAGACAATAGTACAGTCACTAGAACCACGCATAGAGGTAAACTGATGAGAACATTCTCAAGCAGAACGTAAAGAAGCATTTTTGAGGCTCATTTTTTAAGTCACATCGACACAAGTAGCCAACTTTTATCAGAGCTGATCACTGCGTTAAAATTAAAGTACAAGAGTGTACTGCTATCTTCCAGTTTATTATAACTTACCTCAGATTAAGATAAGACCCAAGCAACTTACAAATAGCAGTAGTGACCGGATGCGCGGTGGTATACCGCGTAGCCGGCGCGACCGTGGCCAACGGGTACGAGTCGTTCCTGTTCACGCCGACCGCCTCCTGCACTTTAGACTTGGGCGCGCAGCACTGGGTGCCGGACTTCTTGCACTTGAACACGTCCGTCATTTCTGCGTTGCCTGGGGAAGACGTGGTTTTGATCAGTCGCTGGTGGACTAGAGGGGACAGCTAAGGAATGGAACAAGCTTGCACTAGTGTTTCCAGAGCACTGTAACTTGGGTTTTTTCAAGAAGAAAGTGAATAGGTAGGTATTTTTATAGTTATTTAGATTTCATGAAGACAATGCTAGTATCCATCTAATTTCTAACACGAAACAATCAGAATATGGAGGTAACCAAGGACCTCTATAGTCTAATTGTGTAAAATTACATTAGCAAGACTATTCATTCTTGGTCAGTCAGTGCCAAAAGATTTAAACCTAAAGTACAGAAATATGCTGAACGCGACTTTAAGCAATCAGACGCTTAGTTTTGTTGGCGGATTTCCTACACCAAAATTTTTGTGGCACGGGCTCAAGAACACATTCAGACCCTAGTCCAAATACTCACGGAAGCAGGTGAAGGACAAATAAGGCACGATGCAGGAGCCCGGGCAGTCGGGGCGCGGGTCGCGGGGCGGCGCTGCTGTGGTTGTGGTCGTGGTGGTCGTCGGCCTTCGCGTGCGCTTAACACTGTGGAAAGGAAAGCTCGTAAGTTGTATTAACATCAGTGGGCTGTAAATAAGATCGAAGACACAGACCGGTGTTAACATAGTAATCGGCCTTTAATTGTACTGCAGCTCGCTCAGTTTTTTTTCTTCAGGTAGTCATTCGTCAATGTCTTTAACAGCTCCTCATCCTTAATGGCACGTACGTATCGCGCCACGTAAAAATAACGCTATACTACAGTTGTGGGGATGGTTCTGCGTAGGGGTACAGTATGAACGGGTACATACAATCACCTGAATTCGCTCACAGCGCGGAACCTGCGTTATTTTTAGTTGACGGGAACTATACGTGCACTTAGTGGTACGGTAAGATTAGTTTTGTACAGGCCGTCGTTTTAGGCATGGTTATATTATCTAGTACCTACCATGCATCTATAACTATCATATCTGGCTACTTTTACCTAGGTCGTCCCATCTTATCTAGCTAACAACCATCTTGTGGTCTCTGCTACAAACACATACTTGGTATCATCGCAGCACACCCGGCCGCTGGTCTTGCACTCAGTGTTGGAGACGAGCTGGGCGGGCCGCTCGCAGAACGCGGACATGAGCGTCAGCATACACAGGCCTGGACACCGCCGCAGGGGAGGCTGTAACCAAGAAATTACGTCTACATTGCTAGATTAATTCCTGAGATCGATCGAGATCTGACCTTGAATTTCATAGGGCGTCGAGTACCCTAACTCGAGGTTAGATATGTTCACTGAAAAACTAATTAAAGATATTCTAAACTCAATTCGTGATTTCCTGTACCTAAGAACCAAATTAATATTTCAGATGCATTTTGCAGGCAACTTTTAAATTTATTAACTCACGTTTGGCACTTGTATTTTGCGATTTTTAAAAGTTATTGAGGGTAGTCTAAGATGATTGCAATTACTTTCCTCCTTCTTATCTTTCATCCTTTTCCCACTAGTGCACTTTGTAGCGCGTCCCTTTCATTACTGGGGCCTATGAGTGATGGAAACTTTATGTTTGACCGCCTGATATGCGCTCACACAGTGACGTTCGTTTGTGATTTCTTTTTAATACGGTTTGTGAATTTTTGTTTTGTTTCGATACGCGAAATAGCGATCAAGCGCGGTATAGCGATTTTCGATCACAATTTTCAACAGAAAGTGTAGAAAGTGCTTTGATTTGTGCTGGAAGACGGAGAATTGAGGTGAGTGTGTATGAGCCTCGTCCGGTTTAAGCTAGCCGGAAGGGTCATATTCTAATGATAACTATTTTTAACCCCCACGCAAATAGTGGGGTGTTATAAGTTTGACGATGTCTGCATGTCTGAGGCATCGTAGCTCTTAAACAAATTGACAAATTTGGCTGCGGTTTTTTCCATTCGAAAGCCAGTTAGCTTGCTATGTTTGGTATAAATCGGTCTTTTGCAAAAGTTCTATCTCTTTTCAAATACTGCTCATTTAAGTTTTGGTCTCGCGATCGTAACGCACAAAGATGCAAACTCAAACTCAAATATCTTTATTTAAATAGACTTTACCAGTACTTCTAAATAGTCAAAAAAATATACTAAATAGTATAAATAAATACTAAAATAATATGAATATATAAATAAACAGTATACAAACATAATGCGACTCTACCGCCACGTCGGAGAAGTTGATTCTTACTGAGAAGACCCGGCGAGAAACTCAGTAGTATGCGCCATGCGTTGCCGGACATTTTGTATAGAACCGCTGACGCAGACTACGACGGAACAAGTGACCAGTCTTGACTTTTTCTTACGATTAGGTACATGTCCGGCACCACATGACTTTGTGCTTTGTGCGTTGGTACGATCGCGTAAGAAACTTTATGCGTGTTCAGCGTACATGTTCCTTTTTTTTTTGCGTCAGGAAATGCATTTAGGCATTTCCAAGGCCCTGGGTTCGGGACACCTGGGATATGTGGGACTCGGAACTCCTGGGAATACAGAGACCCCTACCTACTAAAACCTGACGGTGGTCATCTTCGGCGCAGAATGGAAGGGACCCGGGATCTCCAACGAGGGAGAGACTCCTCGCAGGACCCTTCGGCGCGCAAGGCCGCCTGGCAGCCAGCCTCGGGAAGAGCAAGCTTAACTCCAGTGCACGATAACACAGACCACTGTGTCCGAAGACACGCGCTACCGTCTTCCTCGGGATCGCAAACCGAAACACACGCAGGCCCCCCCAGGTGCGCTCCGCGACCTCAAGGGCCCTTTTAGTCGCCTCTTACGACAGGCAGGGATACCTCGGTAGTATTCTCGTCCCCTAACCGCAGGGAACAGCGTACATGTTCCTAACCCAAGTAGATACTCACTGGCGTAGGCGGTCTCGAAGTGGTAGTAGGCCTCCTCGTAGTCGTCTCCGACTTGGGCTCGTTAATGCAGCAGGTGCCTTCGTCGGGGCACGTGGCCTCCTCGTCCACCTGGTCGCACAGCAGCGCGAAGAGACCTCCGATGCAGTCGCCGTGGCACTTGTGGCCTGGCTTCTGTCTTGGGGGCTGGGTTACGGCGAGCTGGAGGAGAAGAAATAGGGTTAAATTATTGCTTTGTTAACAAGAGCGTCGTGGTGACCTAGGGGTTAAAAAAAAGGCGTTAAGCACTACCTGAGTTGGTACCGACCCTCGAGTTCAAGTGTGGCCAGAACCAAAATCTTAGTGTTCATTGTTAAATTTTCGACTAAAGGTCACAGCACATTATCACAGTACAGCGCGGCATGGGCACATTGAATAGGCGGGCAGCGCCAGCAGTGCCCGCCCGCCGTCCGCTTTTTCATATTGACATTGTAGAATATCGCCCACATAATTCAATGCTCTCTAATGTAATGGCAAGTTAATTGCCGGGTTGAAGCGTTGCTGTTGTGGTGCCCGTGGAAATGTGCTGTGACCTTAGCTCTCCGGTGATGGAAAACATTATTAAATAACCAAATCAACCCGGATCACCACCTACCACGTTAGGTTCTAATACCATTGGTGAAAAG
This sequence comes from Udea olivalis, assembly GCA_947369235.1. Taxonomy (NCBI): domain Eukaryota; kingdom Metazoa; phylum Arthropoda; class Insecta; order Lepidoptera; family Crambidae; genus Udea; species Udea olivalis. The sequence goes on from OX376361.1 coordinate 15,739,919, forward strand.
TGGGCTTCTGAGTGTTCCGTTCACGATGACGGCAACAGTCACTGGCCTCTGACTACCCCGTTTGGGATATACTTACTTAGTCGTGATGGTATGTTTTTTTTATGTTTGTTTTAACATGTCTTTCTCACTCTGTCTGTCATGGAAGGTTGAATTTATTTAGCATCTGAAACTTCAATTATTTAAAAACTGTTCCAAAATAACGCACTTAACTATTACTAAACCTAGCGATCATTAGGTTGACAACAGTAAACCTGACGCCAGTATTGTAGTCAATCTCATCAGTCATCTTTTGAGGCCTCCGACACATTGCTTGCAAACCTTACTCGTATTTTGTCAAAAGTCGCTTAAAGTTCAACAGGTCAGTAGAGTTATTTATTCTTCATCAGGTCGTCAATCCATTTTGCTTGCACCAGAACTTAACCACCACAATGTTTATCATTTCGTGACTGTTAGACCACTGCTGCTATATGATGAATATCTTACCGCAGTGCTAGGCCGCTTAGCAGGCTTCTTGTGCTCGTTAGGCACCACCAGGTCCGGAGGAGGCTTGTCCCCATAGCCATCCTTGGAGACGCAGCACAGCCTTCCTTCCATGCACAGGTTCTTTGAAGTCAGGTACGAAATGCAGTACTGCGCCAGGTTGGTCTCTACGCAAACGCCAGGGCATGCGATGTTCCCTAAAAAAAATATTTTTCTCTTATAGTCTGGCCAGGCTCATAACAAAATTAAGAAGACATAAATTCTAAAGTGTTTAACACAATAAAGTGTGGAGAACTCGAATATTTCGTTTCTTTACCATTGAAATGGAGATAATTTGTGGGGTTTATTATTCACGTTAATGTTTGGCAACCGAAAATATTTGGAAAATGCAGGCATTTCACTTTTAGTGATTTAAAATAGTTACTTACGTGACGTTCTGTTTATACGAGAAGAGCATATCCATAATGTTATACTGAGTTAATTACAATAAAGTGATTTATAAAGCCGTCACTTAACATGGCCACCATTTTGATTTCACATAAGATCAAACGTGGCCCTTCCTAACTTCTTTGCTTACATAATTCCTTATATTCAAAAAAACGTCTCACAAAGTGTTAGATTGGTCCGTGTATGAATGATGTTGGTCTGCTACCAGCAATCGGACAGTAGGTATAATACAGACTTATTTCGTAACCTCTTTACACTTTCTACTTCATTGGTATCCTAGTGAAGTAAGGGTGTACCTAATAATTACCACTGTCTTTGTACGAATCGTGCGCGGGCGCCACCGTGGTGGTGTCCTCATCGTCGTCGTCGTCGTCGTCGTCGGCCTCCGTGGTGGTATACCTGGTGGTGAAAGGCCGTCTGGTTGTGACCATTGTTTCGTTGCCTGAAAATAGGAACATTTATGTATTTAAGGCGAAGGTAAATCGGATGGGGGAGTTATAGCTAGATGGATGTATTTAGGAAGAGTTCAATAGTCTTCAGAAAATGTAAGTTTCATTATGAAGAGATGTTTGTGGTGTTTACGCTGCTGCCATTGAAATTACCATAACTATACCATCCTTTCTTTGAGGAAGTATTTTTTGCATCTCTTTTGCAATTAATAGCTAAATCAGCTAAAAGCATAAAGTTATAAATTTTTTAGCATCGGGTCTGTAGCCAAGACGTCATCAGTGGTCTTACTGAAACAATGTAAATTCTATCAAAAAATTAGCTATAACATGTGTATTAAGGTCTACAACAAAATTCCAAATAAGTACAAGATGGGACCCATGAACGTAATGATGCGTAAACTGCGTGAGTGACTGGTGGATTGTTGCATTTATAGTGTTAATGAATTTCTTAACTCACATTTTGCATGCTGTTAATATAACGCAGAATAGTCATAAGCTACGTATTTTTCTTTACTTTAATACCTGTAACTATTGTTCCTATTCTATGCAAATTAATGATTATTGATTATTGAAGAATAGGAAAAGGAGAAAAAATCAGGCTCGATCAACGTAAGCTAAAACCGAAAGCTTTGCTTTTAAAAAACGTCATACTATAGAACACTGCTGTTTTGCCATCCTACGAGATACCTCTTTCTATTTATCTCTATTGTAATTTGACTCACCTAGGGGCTCGTCAACACAGCACTTCATGGAAGGTTTCGGACACTCCACCTCATCCAGCACGTTGGAGCATATCAGCGAAGCGAGCGCGTGCATGCACACTCCGGGGCAGTTCTTGGCGTCCACCTGAGTGTCCAGGGTATCTAGTAGGCCTGGAAAAAAGTAACGTTCACATTAATAATGGTGGATGAAATCTTTTCCTGGATGACCTAGTTAACGTTGTCCATCTAAAACTAAGCTTCGTGGCCTAAGGGTTAAGAACTCCAGCTCGAAACCTGAGTCGTCAAATCAAATCTGGTCTTTGTGGTCCTTTTAAACTGCGCCTAACTCTCCGTTGATGTAAAACACCGACAAAAACCTATAACAACCTGGACCATTGTCCAGCCATTGCGCAACCGCACCACCTACCACGTTCTAAATCACTTTGTGAAAAGTGGGCTACTGAGTGTCCCGTTGGGCTGAACGCTGAGTTAAGTTTAGTGGTATATTTTGACATTAAAAAGCAAAATTGCACACTAAGGGATAGCACCGGAAGAAAATACCTTCCAACCCTGTTCCAAATACCTTCCTTCTTCCTAAATTGGCCGAACTAATGCGTTATCGGGTACGCAGCGCGCGTCGTCTATGCCGTTACAGTGGCCGCATTCCACGCACGCGCGAAGACGCCCTTGCGGCGCCCGCGCAGGCGTTTGCAGATTCACCAATGCTTGAACGAGGACTTAACCTTTTTGCACTAAAACTATTGAAAAACAGAAATAAGACCACAGGAAGTATGTGTTTCAGATGAAAGTTGGATTCCCAAAGCCATCCACACCTTCATGCGGTACCTACGTACGGAGGACGACAGGTCAACCTCTACAAGACACTGCAACAAAGCTTGATGTAATTGCATATGTACCTACTACTGTTTATCAGTCGAGACTCTGGCAAGCGATCGCTGGGGATTCCAAATTACGGACCTAAATGCAAAGGACGTGATGAGTCTGCTTTGACAAGGTAGTGATACAGTAAAATACTCAAGCCTAAATGGCCAATGGCCAGGGTTTCAATGTTGATGCCACAAGGCCTCTTAAATGTATGCTAAAAAAAATGCGCTGTTTGGCTTCTAATACTTACATAAAAAGCAAAACATAAAATTATTAAAACATCAGCGGACATCGGAATTCATTCATAACCGTCGTCATAACTGGTTGTAACAGTGCTTGAACGGTTATCATCGTCTCGTAACCTCGGCTCGTTCGCGACATTCGCCACATTCCAGTGATTCTAACGTAATTCAACGAAATTTGGAAAAATGTACTCTCTATTGAGAGAAGTGAATCTCCCATATTGCCATACTTATAGGTACTAGTTGGAACAATGAATGACTAATCGTGTAAGGGGGCGTTTCGAGAGAGAGTGCGAGGAATGTGTTTGTTAAGAACCAATAGAATCGCGAAGCTAGGTAAATGAGGTTTACCTAGCTTCGCAATTCTATTGGTTCTGGTTTACCTAGCTTCGCGATTCTATTGGTTCTTAACAAACACATTCCTCGCAACGCATCCTCGCACATCTCTGGTGGAAAGGCACCCTTATCCAGTAATAGACAAGGGGTTGGCCAGTATGTTTATTTCAGATTGTCCTTTTGAAAATACATTTTCGATTTTCAGGCCTTTCGCTGACTCTTATGCAAGGCATAAAACTCGCTTATGTGCTTTCCAGGCTTATCAGTTTAGATTTCTTCGAAGAATGGCAATTATGGCATTGATTAAACAGACTTGACATGGTATTAGAAAAACTTTAAACACAAAGCTATCATCATCATTCATTATTTGTAGCCATAAAACTTCTGCAGCTGAACATAGGCCCTCCTAAATTTATGATCATGAGGGAGGATATTGCCAATACATACTTTACCAGCTTGGTAAGCAGGTTGGCCAGGGCAGGATACACCTGAACGATTCTAAAAGTTGCTCAAAGTAAACAACCCCTCAAATTGAAATACTAATCAATAAATCGATTTAAAATCGATGAGCAAAGTTCATTTTGATTGAAGCCACCCAATCAGCTATACGATAATCGATTTTGCAGACAAATTATGATGTGGTTTAACCGCTGCTGATAACGGTTATCACACGTGGACCCGCGCGGCGGCATTCCACTGCGCGGGCGCACAACCTGATCTAACGCAGGCCTTGTTACCGCACTGGCACCAGAGCTTCTTCTGAGGTAGAGGAACACTGATGTCGAATACTTAGGTTCTTCCAACCCGTTAACCCAGAACCATCAATTAATTTTACAAGTTATGAAGAAAATGCAAAAATCGTTAATTTGAAGTTTTTATTGTCACATTTTTTTTTGAGATAACACTGTGTGGTATTTAAAGATTAGATAACCTATATTTTGTATGTAATAGGGGGGGCAAACGAGCTGGAAGGTCACCCGATGAAAAGTGATCACCTCCGCCCATGGACAACTGCAACACCTGAGGTGTCACCGATGCGTTGCTTTCAAATGGGAATGCGCTCTCTTCTTGAAGGCTCCGATGTCATATACCTTTGGAAATACCGCCGCAGGAAAACGATTCCATATCTTATTAATATATTTAGTTTTGCTCTTTGCTTTTGTACAGAACACTGTCGCGAATCACTCGCGAACGCCCTCGCACTTGTCCGGTTTTTTTATAGCTTATTCATGCTATAATCACTCAGAATCATATGCGCTGTATCATCTCAAATTGTCACTACTAAAAAGTTCGTAAGTTTGCATATTGCTAACCTCAAATTCACTACTTTAGGTAATTTATATTTTATCCAAATTCAATGTTCAAATAAAAAATAAAGTAGTAACATATCTAAAAAAAGCTAGTTATCGAGCAATATAATCTCGTCTATCGATAGATAACGACCCCTCCCTACGGCATTCCTGTCGAGATCATCTCGAGAGGTGCCGTTAGTCCCGGTACCCTCCCCCCTCCACCTTGGGCCCCTGCCTCACTCCGACCTCACGCCACTGACACAGAATCGGTCAGAAACAAATGAAAGGAAAACAGAAGCCGGCGCAAGGGGGGAGATACTGGCGGTTTGGGTGTTTTACGAGGAAAATGACGATGTCCTGATTCCTTCCTTGCCTCCTTAACAGTATCTAGATGAAGGAATAGACAAAAACGAATTAATGAAAAAACATTACGCGACTGAGTAGTACCTAAGAAATCAAGAGATGTAACTGTATTGGGTTCTGACGCTAAACGAACATTGAAACTGAGAAATGGCTAAAACCATTGTCTAGATAACCTGCCTTTGCCCATTAATGATTAGGCTAATTATGATTTTTGAGAACCATGTAAGTATTGATTAACAATGTCGTTTTCTGTTCCGTTATAAAAACAAAATTCGCTTTCATTGAAACATTCCATTTCAAGCTGACCTATCTTACTTTTTATTTCTTCCTATTGTCTGTATCCTTTTCATTTACGCATGGTCTGAACATATAAAGCGAATACCTACATATTATTTTTAGATACTAAATCTGACAAAATGAATATTCTTTCTTTCCGAATACCTAATTCTCAAACCTTGCGCCCGCGTCGCACTACCGTTACCCGATGACCTAACGCGGAGTAGGAGAAATCGCCGCCCGCGCCGAAAACGAAAGTACATGCGTGTGCGTGCGCAGGCGCACTAGACAGCGAGCGCCCGAAAGGTTACGGCTGAGGTGTAGCAATTATGTTTTATAGTTGCCGGTGAGGTTCCTGAAGTCAAGGGCACTTGGGGTAAAAAAGGAGGACGTTTATATCTGCCTTGAAAGCGGCCAAAAGCTCTAATGTTGCCACAGTGTGACACTGACATTTTAATTTGACGACACGATTGGCGTAGTGCACTTTAGCACGGTTTCTCGCCTCAATGTCCGTAGTGTCCCGGGTTCGATTCCCGGTCGGGTCAATGCAGGAAACGATCTTTCCTAAACTGACTCGGATCTGAGTATGCTGGGAGACGCCCCTGGCTTATTTCCTTGTGTGGTACCTCGTATCACAGGTATATTAATCCCTCCTTCGAGACCATTACAAGAGGTGGGTTGTCATGTGTATATATTTATTTATTTATTTTATTGTTTATTTATAGTCCCTGGTCAATATGCTGGTGGTGTGCTAGCGAGAAATCCACTCTAGATCAAATAAAAGTTTCGCCTACGCCTCCAGGGTCATTTAAATTGTGGATTAGGGGAGCTCATGGTTTTTAAGAATTTTTCTCGTTATAATTTCTTCACATTAACTCGTCGTTTAGCATTCCATCTATTTCCCTCAACAGAATTTGACGTACGACAAAAATCATGTGGATTTGTTTAGTCCCGTCAAAAAGATTCGTGGTTTAGTTGATATGGCTACGAGTGAATAATTCTTGAAATTTTTAACATGCTTCATCGAAGTAGACAATATTTAAGTATAACACAAGATTAAGCAGCCAGTTGCACTGATAGTCAGCGATGTTCAAGATAAGTGTAATTCTCTGAAATAAATCATTTCCTATACGTTGCTCAAGACATCAGCAAAATCTTCTGTGAACGAACCATACGGAAAGAGGCCACAATTACCATTTTGCTAAAGTGGCCTTCGTCCTGAATAAGAACTTAGGTACATCGCGAGACCACAAACTGGCTATGATAACAAATCATAACTACGATACGAAATAAATAATTATAGTGCAGAATAATTTGAAATAAGCAGTCAATGTTATAAGAACTCTATGACTCTACGGCCGTCATGTCACTACAGCTAGCGACTTTTACGCCATTTTTCGTTTCAATTCTATTTACTCAAGGCACTGGATTAAAATCCTACTACTATTGTCGGGTTGAAGTCAAAGTATCCTTATTTAAACAGACCAGGGGCCCTAGTCAAGAGCAACACGCTACTTTCGTCTCGACATGTCAAATGTGAAAAGTGTAAGAGAATGACATAAGCACTTGTCTAATCGAGATGATATTTGACGTCAGTTCTATTAATTTTTAAATTTGACATGTCGAAACAAGGTAGTTTGTTGCTCTTGCCTAGCCCCCCTGTTATAGTAAGCACTTTTAAATCGTCCAATTTATATTAAACATAATAATAGACATAAATAAAATTATAGTAAATATACATCTACATTATATTACAGTACTTATATAAACGTGACTCTCCTACCGGCGTCGGAACGCTGATTCTGTTCTGAGAAGACCCGGCAAGAAACTCAGCAGTTTTCATAGTTCGGGTACTCATTGTCTCTAAGTATACAATGTACGACCGGAAAGCGACATAAGGAAGCCATATAACTCTGTCCATCAATATCAATATTGCAGATGTGTTCACTACCGGTACCCCACTCCTCAGCGGCCACGTGCATAGACGCGACTTTCGCGGTCGACGACCGAGAAAGCCGCTGAATCGGCGATTCTGTAATCTAACTAATGTAATAATGCCGATGTCTGCACGACGCGCGTCTGCTAAGTTATAAAAACTTGGTAAACGCAATACTAACGCATAAAACAGTAATACTGGAGGTAAATTGCGTTAGAATTCAAATAAATTACACAGCTCTGGAAGTTGTGTTCATGAAGGCGATTACGGTAACCAGAACTTTTCAGGAACCTTAGCAAGGTACGAGTAGGTAGGTACTATAGGAAATCTATCGAGCGACGAACCAGTACGGCTACCACGAGTTGCCACTTTAAATTGACATTATCGTTCGCGTAAAAAAATGTATTGGGATTTGACATTGTCGTGTTTTTTACGCAAACGATAACGTAAATATTAAAATGGCAACTCGTGGTAGACGTACAGAATACCGGTCAGTTTTCTATGCAATATGTCGTTGATGTCTTTTTGTTTGGTCTGAGGTAAAAGACATCAACGCGTCCTAGTCGAAACCCAAAATCATTAATTTCTCTATTTATTTATTTTTTATTTCGTATACAAAGAGAGACAACTAATTGAAAACAATAAGGATTTCAAAAGTACAGGTTAGGTTATAGACAGAGATTTCTTCCGGCAGAACATGGCGGCAGGAAAGTTCATACCAAATTGTTCTCTACAGTTAATGTTCTGTATTGCTCAGAAACAAAATAAGATACAGCTTATTATTACATTTAAAATCATGCACAATTTAGGCAACCTTATCGCTATTAGCAAGCTCATCAAGGCAACTTACCTTCACTTGTAAAAAAAAAGGAACAATGTGCATAAATACGACATAAATAAGGAGATTGTAATGTTTAATATATATATAATACTTTTAGAAGCGAAATCAATTATTTGTTCATTGATTAAAACTTTCATTAGTAGATCTGATTTTATGGTGTGAAAGTAGGTGTTTGCACCTCTCAATAATAGTCCATGTTTGATTTCAGGGGTTGCCATTGGTGTAGAAAATTTAAAATTTCATTAAATTGACTTTTTGTCTATCATGTTTCATTTCTGGTTCTCAGTGCTTAAAAACAATTAGATAACTTTATAAATATAATTAATGTAGTCGAAGCCGCTTTATACACAACACCAAAATAAAATGAAAAATCAACGTTTTAAAAAGGTAAGCACCTTGCGTCAAAAATACAGTTTGAAATACTGATAACATCAGCCAAATAACTAAACTACGTATATCACACATATATTCGTATATCACATGTTAAAACTTGTAGAGATAGTAATCGACATTTTGCAGCCGTAATGTAGATGAGCACGATATCGGCCGATATGTGCTTTGTTCAAGAGGCGTGAATTATATGTTGATTCAGTGTTAAATTGCATATAAGTAAGTCGTGTGCTTCATGCAAGAATAAATGTTTTATAATACTGGTTATTTTTGTTCAATTCTTTTGATATTTACTGCTATTTTTAATAATTAAGTACTTTCTCTTCCACACGATTAAAATAATGATATCTCTCTGAAAAAAAATTCTAGAAAAATCATTTTGGGAATTTCCTGATGTAAACTATATACCCATAAACAGGTTTTAGACATGTGCTGTTGCAAGTATAGTTAAGTAGCCGTTTCGTACACATATTAATAAGTAGAGGGTCCAGCTGCTTAATACCAAATGATAATGTATTTATTGGTCTAAATCAGTAGACTCTAAATAAAACAAAACTTAAACTATGGATGTAAAACGTAATGAAACTACGAGTATTTCAAATCATACTGGCATTGAGGCAATTGCAGCGATCCTGCCTTTAGCACCAAAGGTCGTGGGTTCGATCCCCACCCATGACAAACATTAATGTGACGGACATTTGTGTTTGTTGTGCGTCTGGGTGTTATTAACTATTTAAGTATGTATTTAGAAATATCTTAAGGCAGAGTCGAAGTTAAATTGCAAATATTCGGCATAGTTTCAGAAAGTAGTCTCATCGGAGCCGTTCCGCGTTCGTTAGTTACAGATTAATTCGCTTTCAGCGAGCGCGCCCGTTTCTCCGCGTCCGCTGCGTGCGCGCGGCGTGCCGCGGCTGCACGCGCTGACATTCCTACACCCAACGAGTGTATGATACCTAGTGTGTCCATATCCAAGTACTTATCATCCAATTCCAAATATCGAATGAGTGTTTTTAAAAATGCAAAAGGTTAGCAAGCATGATTTCCTAGTCGACTATCGGACAATAGAAAGCTGCTTGCAACGTTAATAAACTACATTTATACAATATCAAAGTGAAATTATTTATTTCGAGGTCCATAGGTAGTTAAGATTTTAATCTATGACAATCAAATACAAAAATGTAAAAATATGAATACATGTTATTAAAACATTAAATAATAGATGTGAAGTGTGAACAATACTACTGAACAAATACTGTTTACGAAATATATTTTTTTAGAAGGACAAAAATAAATAAATCTTGGCAAATTACACCAAGATCGTCTGACTCCAAACTAAACAAAGCTGGTACAGAGACTGATAAACATACTTAAATAATTCTAAATAGGTGGATACTTAAAGAGATAATAACACTCAGACACACAACAAAATACAAATGTTCGTCGAGAGTGCGGATCGAACCCACGATCGCCTGTGCCAAAGGTGGGATCGAATCCATTGCACCAACAGGCCAGTTGGTCATTCCTGTCTGTATGTATTGTTACGTGAAAATAACTGGATGGATTTTAACTAAACTTTATGCGCTTATATCTTATAAATATACTAAACAACGTCGTGTAAGTTACACCACTCAAGAACGGCTTGACCAACTTTTGAAATTTTTGTGTTTTTGTATTTATCTTCGTCCGGAATAGGATGATGAGTTATAAAATTGATGTCAATCTTAAAGAGCCCTAACAGGCACATTCATTGACTGTTATGCGGAACGATGTTCGCCGGGTCAGCTTGTTTACTATAAAAGATAGATTATATAGAGTACATAGTATATTCAACAACAAATTGTGCGCAACATTAAATTTTTCAGCAACCGACAGTACCGCAATATAGAATGTGGAAGTTCATAGCGTTGTATCCCGGGTTTGATTTCCAGTTAGGTCAATTCAGGAAACGTTCTTTTCTAAATTGGCTTACGTCTAGGTGGGCGCGACGATGCCCCTGGCTTAATTCCCTGTCTGGTACCTCGTAACACAATGATTTGAATTCTTACTTCTGGACCTTGACAAGTGATGTGTTGTCTGGCGCATATTTATTTATAGCAGTGAGAGTTTAGCGTTTGCTGGCAGTGTTACGCTCCAACTGAGGCCGACTATAGATACTACAGACGTTACTACTGCTGCCCTGGCCAAATAGAAAGCCTACTAATTAATCCGCGACCAACATTCGGCGGTGAGTCAGTGACTGCACATCCGCTGACATTTCACTTGCGATACAACCTTTCATTAATTCATGACTAAGTGACCGAACTAGTCAGACTCTCATAATAGATTGGGTTCGATCGACATAGTTTAACTTGTTCCAATAGCCATGGCGTAGTACAATAAGTAACTTATTATTCACACAGCTTAACCTAAGCAGTAACAGTATTCTCCCATGTTTTTGATCAAGCTACTATTTCGATCTGCAGTTCTTTGCCTTGAGGAACGCATTCCTTATAATATAATGAATGTGGTTGCAGCCTTGTGCCATAGATATACATTAGCTGTTTCTATATATTTATAGGCCTTATAAGTATATCAACAGAGCATAAGCAATATTAAAAAGGCATTTGTCACTCAGTAAATCACACACAGACACAAAAACCTCACACATCTCACTAACTTAGTGATTCACTCCAATAAACTCACAAAATACGAGTAGCAAGTTTTTATAAGACTACACAATACCTTTCATGGCGGTAACGCCGAAGATTACCCAGTAGCATGAATATAAATATGCACCAGTCAACACATCAATATTGTCATGGTCTCAAACTGAAGATAAATATTGAGAATTGTGTTTAATTGTGTCGAATTGTGTTAAATTATTTCCTCCAATAAGTATCACAGTGATTCGGAAAGTGATGTATTTCATCCCTAATTTGTAATGAATCAGAGGGTGAGGCCTGGCGATCCGTCACACAGTGATTACCCTAGTATGTACACCAGACTCTCACAGAGGTGTAATTGTAAAAAAAAATATCTCCATGTGTTGCCAGGAACACACCCAGATCCAAGCCAATTTAGAAAAGATTTAGAAAGAGAGTTTCTGAAATGCCCAGCCGGGAATCAAACCCGGGACACTACAGAAAGTCAAGGCGAGTAACTGTCCTACAGCGCACTACGCAAATAGTGTCGTTAAGCACATGTTTCTATAGACTGTAGTTATCGCTCACCATGAATCAACCCGTCTGCATGCTCACTTGCTACCGTTGTCTTACAAAACAATCAAACAAAACGACCGGCATAAAGGCAATCTGACATAACACAACATCAGATAAGGCGGTGGCAATAAAAGAAAAACACAGTAATGACCACGTTACGGCGTTATTACGGATTATTCAACTTCTATCAGAGTCAATGTCGCGCAATCTCGCGGCTGCTGCGCTTGCGCCGCTGTGCGGTAGGGTTGACACTTTTCAAGTGGATCAAGCATTTAAAATACCCCATAGCCACTTACAATTTATAAAAAAATTAAACTAATTTTAGAAAATAACACTTCATATACAACTGAATTTATTTGCATGAATACAAATATTTGCATCCTGCTTTGATCATATAATTGTTTATGCTCTTGAAATATTTAATATTTAAAATTATAAAGTGATATAAATACGATGATAATGACAACAACTAAGCTAACGACTAAACCAGGGCTGTCTCCCAGCACACACAGATCAGAGCCAATTTAGAAATGATCGTTTCCGGAATTGGTCCGAGTATCGAACATGGGACGATACGGAAATCAAGGCTACTGTGCTACAGCGCACTACGCCAATCGTGTCGTGGGCTTCAGATTATTCCGTTCACCATGATGACAAGAGTCTTACTGCCTCTAACTACCCTGTTTAAGATTTAACTAGTTGGGACTATACATAGAAAACTAGAAAAAACGCATTTCAGACCTTTAAAATATGAAGCGGGATACGGAACTGCGCAGTGCATGCTTAGGTACATTGCAAGCCAACGTTATTCCATCAATGTTTTCAAACATCCGAAAGAATGTATTAAAGGTCCGAAGTAATAACTAATAAATAAATAAAATAAATAAGTATGCGCCAGACAGCACACCTCTTGTAATGGTCTCGAAGTAGGGATTATTATCCCTGTGTTACGAGGTACCACACAAGGAAATAAGCCAGGGGCGTCTCCCAGCACACCCAGACCCGAGTCAATTCAGAAAAGATATCCTGAATTGACCCGACCGGGAATCGAACCCGGGACACTACGGAAAACGAGGTGAGAAACCGTGCTTCTGCGCACTACGCCAATTGTGTCGTCAAATAATAAATAATAGTGAGTTAATGTAAATTTAGTGAGCTGGTTGTAGCAGTAACCCTAGTCCAAAGCAGAGTTGGTCTGGAGGGGCAGTAGCTTGCTACGGGGCATGGTGGAGAAAGTCCTGAGACAAGTGGACGCCGACGCGGACGGGCCTCGCTCGTGATGTATTGAAACAATACATTGTACATCTTATACTGAAACTTTCAATACAATGTAGACAGACTATACTTTCAAATGAAACAATTCAAAGTAATGTCACGTCTTATTTTCTTCACTATTGAGAACCAGCCATGTAAACTGATTTTTGCACGTTTTCAGTAAAGTTAAGACAAATGAATTTAGACTTTTATGTAAAAGAAAAGTCATTTAGGAAAACTGTTAAAAAAAATATGAATTATTTATTCAACTAACTAATGTAGCTATTATCGTGCCCATTTTTATGAAATTTTGTTATAATGTTCTAATTAATAAATCAAATAAACCAAATCAAATCAATTAAAGACGAAAGATGTTTATTTAGTTACAAGAAAATTATGAGGTCTGTCGTTGTATAGTTCAAAACTATTGTAAATATGCTGGCTTAGTTAATTGGGACGGTTAGGTTTCTACGATGCTGCTTACGCTTTGAAGTTTAAACATTCAAAGATTCATGGCCAACATGGGGTTAAGAAAACCAAATCAACTCAGAAAACGGCGGAAGGCTCACAACCTACCACATACCATTGGTGGAAAATCGACTTCTAAGTGTTCCGTTCACCATGACGGCAACAGACACTTGTCTTGCCTCTGACTACCCCGTTTGGAATATAGCCGTGATGGTAATGTTATGTAATGTTATGTGGTTACAGAGCAGCAGTTAATAACACAGACTAATGGTGTGTTGACCTTATTTTTGTACCATAAACTGTAAAACACAATGGATTAATCCTTTCTGCAAGACACTTTATGCGCTCTCCACAAACATCCACTCATTTCTGTCCCTAGAAGATTTGAATTATTTTAAGTTCACATATGTGTGCTATCGCCGACTGGTACCACTTTATTATCACTATAATTATTTAGTTTTTCACACGTTTATATTCCTCTAGTATGTACATGCAAAAGCATTAGTTATAATTAATGCTTACATGCAAAGACCACCACGCCACGCTTGCCAAACGTATAATTTTCCGGCCACTGACGCTTGGTCAACCTGTCATTTACAGTATTTTTTACAATTGAACCGTTTACAATTTACAGTAAACCTTATTTTTCATCTAATTGTGCTATTCCACATAATCTATGATAGATATCCCATAAAAACAATAAGATCATTTATAGTTTATTTATATATATATATTGCACAAAGAAAAGTACAATTCAAAGCTAGAAAAATTCGACCTGATCCTAGGGCTTAAACGACTCAAACCTACGACGGTTGCGGGTTCGAGTCCCGTTTGAGCGGGAGCTTAAATATTATTATACCCAGTGTGTTTTCCCAAATAAGTTCCGGACCATAAAGAAAGAGGTAACTCATGATTAGGTTTGTGTAAGTTTACAAAGATTCAGTTTTGCCGGAACATACGAGTAGATAATTAGGTTTCAGTCAGTTGTTGTCTCGAATCAAAAGTTAGTTCTAAATAGAATAGTGCTCGGCAATCAACCTTTCTTACAGAACGATTCAAATACTAAAGAAAATGTTACTGTTTTTTTAATCTTATGATTATTTATTCAAAAGGAATGTACCATTATATAATAAATATTTCTGTGCATCTTTTGCGGGTCCATATTGGCTCACTTAAACTTTTTTACCCGAAATTGTTCTTCCTACCGATTTGTAATCCGAATGATCACCCTTCCTAAAATTATTCTTCCTAAAGTTTTCATTCATAAAATTTGTGGTACTACCGCCGAAATTCATAACACTCATGTTTCTGAAAGTTGTAATTAAGATTACCTCAACTCCTACTGTTGTTTTTCACAACGCTTTTTATCCCTAAACATAAATTCTATATTATTTTTGCTCATATTCAGAAAGTAAAGTGATACATATTGAAGTGAAAAACGCCCTAAAGTCGCTTATGGCACTCGCCAGCCGCTACCGTGACTTGCTCGCTTTGCTCGCTAGGCTCGTGCGCTATATTTATATTAAACCTAACCCGCTCGTCGCTTCGCTCCACGCTAACCTAAGTAAATTTATTTTAAACTCGCTTCTGGCACTAGCTTTGGTTAGCGAGGAGCGAAACGACGAGCGGGCTAGGTTGACATAAGCGCTAAGTCGATAAGTAAGTATAATGTGTTCGGATTACAAATCGGTAGGAACATCGTCGCTAGTACTTCAAATTGTATGAATGAAAACTTTAGGAAAAGTGATCATTCGGATTATGAACATTAGAAACAGAGAAGTTAAGAAGTAAGATTGTTAGTAAGAATATTTTCGGATTTCCAATTATCGGAGTTGAAAATTTAGGTACACTTTAGCACACCCATCTATTGCACATGATTTGAGGTATTATGTTTGCGGATGGAACCTTTATGTACATTTTAAGCTATATATTATTTTATTTTGCCTGCATTAAATGGGCTAAAGTTTTCTCACTTTGTAAGATAACAGCAGGATTAGAAAAAAAATTGTAAAAATCACCTATAGGTAAGCTAGAAATAAGCGCGTTGATGTCTTTTCTAGGGCAGTTACTAAGCCAGCACTAAGCTACCAACGCAACGTTCTATAATTATGAGTATTTAACACGATGTTGATATTTCAACGCGTATAACCGAGTGATTAGTGTCCAGCTTGAACCCAGAGGTCTTACATCAAACCACAGGTTGAGCAAGGGTAATGTTTGTTATTTATCATTTCAGTTTTTTCAGCTATAATTAGTTTGTTATCGGATGATCTTGCTGTTCCAGATACTTCCCAGTTCTATTCACCGAAGCATTCCCAGAATAACCATACTGTTTACTTGCGAGTATGTTCGTCGTGGCAGCGAGGTGCGTGTGCGTGGTGTGCTCAGACATACATACAAATAGATAACGTAAGTCCCACAGTTTGGTAGTTAGGTACGCTATTTTATTGATAAAAATACTCATTAACCCAATCGATTTTAATTTCTTTGTAGATAGAAGAGGAAAGATATATGGGCATTTATGACACCAGCGAATCGGACAGACAACGAATACGAAGAGACTAGCCGCACACAGCATGCAGAAAATTAAGCAACCCATGAAGATCATTAAGAAAATCTAAGGCAAGATCACCACCACTTACTCCTCAACGCTGATCCTTAAATAATAACCTCTGTTCTTTCTTTCCAATACTGGTTTCCAAAGTACATACCCGTCTGGTTGCGTCGGCCGGGTGCGGCTAGTCGGCTTTCCTTTCCCATCACAGAGCCGTAACCCCGCCTAACAAAAATCACGTCCCCCCGGTTGACCGGATCGGGCTTAGTCCTGGTGGGTGTTGTGCACAATAATAATCATTATCATTATGAATGGAGGAGGAATTCTATTTTAGATCTACTTGTTTTTGCCATAATATGTGTTGCCATAATGGCATATGGCAATTCTTTTCAGCACTAATAAAGGAAGTTCCTAATCCTGCGTCATCTAATACAACTGACGTTTGTGGGTGTGTGGTGTACCGGGGCGCGTAACGGTCGCCGTTATGCGCGCGTCGACCGAGACTACCACAACACTTGATTAGACCGAACATACTATTTGTAGCACTGTGTTGGTGGAGTTATTGTTTCGTCGGCAAATTATTACAAGCTGGTTTGCGTTTGGCCCCAGTCTCGCCTTGTGGTAAGCGATGATGAGGCCTATGATGATACACGTTTACCCAGAAAAGGCCTATTCACCCTTGGCCTAAAGACACTAATGCCAATGTTAACACCAATTTTTACCAAATTAGCAATATCTGTACATTATAAACAGATTTAGTAATAACAAAAAAAAATTATTGTATTATTGTATTTAAAATAATTTAATATACCTATAATAATGATGAATTTAGATTTTTCTTACTAACATAGATTAGATGAAATTAATAACAATAATGGGTGTAATAATTGTCTGAAATAAATAAATTAAATTGAATTGAATTATAATGAAATCGTAAACTTTACAATGTAAAGGTGAACATTGAATATGTTTTGGAAATGCATGATTGCTGAGGCCATATTATACTCGTACAAAAAAACGGTTTATCGATAAGAAGGACAAAACATTTTTCAAATCCTACCCAACTTAGCGCAAGCATTCGACCTTACACTTCAGAACGCCACCGACTGATACTATATAGGCCGTTGACCGACACTGGCCTATTGAGAACGCCGGGTTTTTAGGCTAACGACCGACCCAGTAATGTATTATTTTATTATTATCTTTCGTCAACTTAACTTTTCTTCTAAAAGTACTAGAGCGAGACGTGAATTAGCATAATTTCTTTAATTATACTTTTAATAGCCGCATTAATGTGTGAGAATACGCAGACCTAGTTGCGACGTCTGCGAATGTTTAGATATGATCAGATTAGATTAGAGATATCATATTTAGTTTGCATAGCTGTAAGTTCACCAAAATTTTTAAAATATGAATAATCTAACGAGAAAATTTTTACTTAATACCATGATATTACAAAAGGCACAAAATATGGACTTAAATGTTTAAGGAACAGAGCGACGTAGCCCAGAGGGTAAATATAGTGAAGAAATGGGCACTTTGCGCCAATAACTGATGGTCGTTAGGGTAGAAAAGCACAATTAAAGTCTATTTTAAAACTAATCTAAGACTTAGGAAGCTACCTGATATAGTGCAGCGGATTTTGGTGCACGTAGGTTTCCTACAATCGTCCAATCTAAGAAAAAACTAATATGAAATGTAAATGTGAAATGTGTTCTTAAAAATAACAGACGGATCAAAATACAAGTCATTGTAACTCTAGCCAGTCTAGCTTTCTAGGTACTGCGCGTCTGAACACTCCATTTTCATTTCACTGCCCATATGTTTCGAAACTTAATATTCCTAAGTAATATCAGTGTTTTAATACGCCTTTTCACCTAGTTAAAGTCAAACGAATTGAGGAAACTTAGCAAAACTAATGATCACATAAAAACTGTATTTGAATAGGCACTTTCACGAATTAATCATTCAGCCATATAACGTACCGAACTGACGCGTGTCTACTCTCTTAGACTGAGATCTACGGTCGTTACTTTAGCTAAGCACAGACTTATAACATTGATTATTATGTTAATCATTCAGTTTTGTGATAATTATTATTAAGGAAGATGAAAGTTGATGTTTAACTAAGACAAAAATAATTTAATTTCGATAAAAAGTAACTAATACAGATAGATACAGCTGTTAAAAGTCTAAATTTAGTTTAAGTTCAAGTTTAAAAGAGTGAATGCTGAGTTTCTCGCCAGGTCTTCTCAGCAAAAAACAACTCCGACGCGGTGGTAGAGTCGCATTTTGTCTGTATATGTATACTTTGTATTTAAATATCCATATTATCATGGTATTTATGACTATTGCTTAGTATATTTTGCTGTAAATTTAAAAGAACTGATACAGTCTATTTAAATAAAGTTACCTACTTGAGTTTGAGTTTGAAGCTAAGCACGCTCTATAGATCTCGGCCTTAGACTTGTAGCTTAATTGAATTTTAACCTATATAAATCAGTAATATTAGGCTCTGAGAAATGGGCATGTCAGGCAGTCACAATGTAAAACCTTTGAGGTGATAAAGAAAACATAGGTACTTGTATGCAGACAAAGAATTTGTAGCGATTAGTACACTACAATTTTTTTTTTTTAAACTATTTCTGGCTTTTCAGAGAAGAAGTGAAAAACTATAAAAGAATAAAATTCGCTTTACCTAAGAAGTCATTGTAGGGGTGTTCAATAAAAAGTGATAATGAGTATAAAGCAGTTATATATTATTTAGGGCCGATTTTTCAATCCTCAGTTAATGAAATCTATCTGTAGAATAAAGTTTATTCAAAGTTTAACAAGATTTATTTTTTCAATGGTCAGATAGATGTTATCTGTTGAATAAAGCCACTAACTGAGGAATAAAGTTATCTGCTTCTTGAAGGGCTGGATAAGATTTTATCTATGCGTTTTCTTTGACATTTTGAGGTTATGTGGTGTGTCATTTGAGATGTTTTTCATTTTGTTTGCGTACATACACATTTTAATTTTTGACCAAATCGACGACACAACGATTTTGGAGCAAAGGCAGTTCCTACTTAACTATGCAAACGCTGAGCCCAATAGAAAAGATCGAGTTGTAAAAGAGAGACCTAATCATTTTTGTACATGGGATGAAAAGGAGTTTTGGAAAACACGAAGCAAACATATTCTTTGCGACAACTTTAGACAACAAAAAAGTTGAGGTTAATTTTCTTATACGTCAATGTCAATTTGTCAAGCAAGACTTTTGTCTTGTTTCATTCTAACATTGCAATGATTGTTTAAGAGCATCTAACTTGTGGATAATCAGTGTGAAGTTAGCATTTTAAGTACATAGACAACCGATAGATAGCTATATGCGCCAGACAACACACCTTGTAATGGTCTCGAAGTAGGGATTAATATTTTTATTTATTTATTTAGCCAAGCTTATATCTACCCTTACAGATACATTATCCAATGCGATAGACAAGCAACTTAACCACCATAGCACATGCAGCGTTATCCTTGTGAATTCGCTCAGAGAACAAAGAAAAACGTCAATCTTTTCAGCTACTTGATGAGAGTACGTAGTGTGAGCGTCAGCGGGGACTTGTTCTGAAGGTGGTTCCTACCATTTGGCACTGCCAGTAACGGTGGCCGATGTCGGCCTTCCACATATCTGTCCGGAACACAGAGCCCCAACAAACTCAATATTACTGCATTGTTTACTCGACCTCTTATTAATTTAAAAAAATACAACGACAACGCCAGGTCCCTTCGCACTCGTAACTCATTGTATCCTATCAATCCTAATATAAATAAGTTGGGGTACATTAACAGGTAGAAGGGGTAGACCCCGTATTGTCTTTGGTACAAATACCTGATAAATTTATTTTGAATGCGTTCTAGCATTAGGCTATATTGGGCCTGTCAAGGAGCCCAAACAACAGCATTAAATTCCAAGTGGCTTCTTACAAGAGAATTATATCGCGCGATAATAGCCCTAATGTTAGTAAAACTATTGACCCTGCGAAGTACAAGTCCTAAGTTTCTGTACGCTTTCTTACAGACATTGATAATATGGTCCCGGAACCTCAGCTCTGCTGTGAACCAGACTCCCAAGTCTCTTACTCCCGCGACTCATTTCATGGGAGCATCGTCTATTTTATAATCATAGTGGATGGGATGATGAACTCTTGCAAAAGAAATTGTAAAACATTTTGAGATATTAAATGCAAGCTTGTTTGCTATACCCCATTCCACTACCTCGTTAATGTGACTTTGCAATCGCTCACAATCTTCCGTGTTTACCACGTTTCTAAACAGCTTAAGATCATCGGCAAACAGTAAGCAACCTGAAGACCTAACAGCCCTAGGCAAGTCATTAATCATGATAATAAACTGGAAAGCAGCGTATTTTACGTACTGCTGTATATCCTTCATGTAATTTGCAAAGAACCTTAGTAAATTAGGAGTGCAACCAACGCCAGCTAACTTCCGAAGCAAAATATCATTATCGATGACATCGAACGCTTTCCGAAAGTCGAAATAAGCGGCGTCCACTTGCCCTCTACTACAATCTACCGCCGGGACCATTTCTGTTACATAGTTCAGAAGATTGCTTGTTGTGCTCCGACCGGGACGGAAGCCGTGCTGTGCATCTGATAGTTGTGCAGTTACTTGGTCCAGTACATTCCTTTGTATTGCCGATTCAAAAACCTTTGCAGGCGTTGACAATATCGCTACTGGTCTATACCCATCTACCGCTGACCCCGATCCACTTTTTGGGACTGGAACTACTAGAGTAGTCTTCCACATATCTGGAAAAATGCCTTTCTCCAAACAGCTATTAAAGATAAGCAGCAACGGCTCGGCCATCACAAAACGACAGATATATCCCTGTGATACGAGTTACCACACAAGGAAATAAGCCAGGGGCGTCTCCCAGCACACCCAGACCCGCGTCAATTCAGAAAAGATCGTTTCCTGAATTGACCCGACCGGGAATCGAGGCGAGAAACCGTGCTACAGCACACTACGCCGATCGTGTCGTTAGAAGCTATTCTCTCGATAAAAGACGATTGAAAAATTTAAAATATCTATTCGCTTGATAAGCAGCCAGTCATCTAGGGAATAAACTAAGAATTAAAAAATCGGGCCTTATTGTTATTTTATTTTTCGACATAAGGTTTATACACTTGGTATATCGTTTTTCTAATCCTAAGATACCCTTCTTGAAAAAATCTTCATCTTGATCGCCTAAAAAATCGTGTACGGCGGCAATCACTTCCTCATCATTGCCATATTTGTGACCTCTCAGTTGTTGTCTGGGCTCTACCTGCCAGTATTTACTTTTCTGTTGTTCAAGGAGTTTATATGCCATTATTACTTTTTATTGAACACCCCTTATACCAGTAGTGACGGTAGACATGATTAACCTTTTCCACTCATAAAATCCTCATAGTGGTTTTTGAGCAGAACTACATATTTCATGTTTTACACGATGTTAAGTCGCCTAAGCTATTACCTAAAAAGTAATTACTCATCTAGTACTGGCCGGATAAAAGTCTTATATTAAACTCTATAATATGGGTAGGTCTCCTGTGTTAGTTTCGTAATATGTCGGAAACGACTAGTAAAGTATTAACTAGATAAGTAGTTGTTTTCTGACTTGAACTAGCCCGCATGAGGCCGCGTACAGGTGCTTTAACTCGTTGGCCTACATTAAGAGAAATGTGAAATGATATCATTTCAAATACGATACCGCAGTTACAGTGAAAATTTGTGTTACTGAAAATGGTACCTAAGTAAACAATTTTGTGACTAAAGACACGGCAAATTTTGAACAAAAAATTGTGTGGTAGTGTTCGATAGCAACCCTTAAGAGAAATAGCCTTCGCAGAACAGAATCGTTATTTTATGAACAATAAACATCTGCGATATGTTTATGTACAGAGGCGTTCACATCAACCACTGCAAAATGGGTTCACATCACCAGCATAGGGTGCCTGTATGTAAAGGTTGATGTGATTGCCTCTGTACCACGTAACATGTAATAAGGCTATAACTTCTTCAATGTCAGCGAAAGCCCAGCTGTACTATGGACAGACATATTTTTCATAGTTCAGACTATCTTAACGTATTTGGTACTAGATGTCCGTCAAAAAAATGCCTATGTCATGTCAATCGCTAATAATGTAGCTTAAAAGAAAAAAAAATTGGTCCAGTGGTTCCGCAGTCTATTCATTGCAAACAAACAATCAAACTTTTATCTTTAATAAATGAGTTTATATATAGATGGTCGAGGGTTCGTCACCACCTGGTATAAACATTCTTGTGAGGCTTTTGCAATAAGGGTTTGTTATATATTTTAAACACAGTAGAGTAGTCAGAACTTTAGAACGTTACACTAACTCGTCTAGCTACTAAGCTGCAGGTCGTGGGTTCAATTTTCACCCAAGGTCCGAAAACGAAGAGTAGCGTAAACCTTTAGGCGTATAAGGCTTTACTTACAGTTGGAAATTGATGTTGATTTTTTCGTATCCTAATCACACTAATCTTTGTGTCTTTTTATGCCTTAGAAAGGTTCACGAAACTTAGTAAATTTGGCAACAGAGTAGGCCTGAATTTTGCATATTGACAGAAAATTCTACGAGAAACTTCTGATTGAAATTACCTACTGAATTTCAATTTTGATAAAGCAAGTAGTATGTTGAACTTAATAGAACACGGTATAAGTTTTCTTGTAAGAGTATCCTTTTTTCAAAATAATGGTGTACTTACAAACCAGTTATTGCTTTCGCTGGACGCAGTATTTAATAACTTTTGATTAGTAAACGAATTTTTTGATTCGATGATTGGCGACCCAAAAACCCAACCTATCTCCGGTGAAAGTCTTACCGGACAGCAGCGAGCTCGCAAACGATTCATCCTGGCAAATGGCTGGCGCGGCGACCGCCAGCACTATCAACACTACCCTCACTGTCATGGTCACTGTCAACTGTCACTCTGACACTAACTGTCACCGAAGCACTGCTGTCACTGTGATGAGCGCATGGCGCGACCGCTCGCCAAGTCGCGTGATTACCTACTGGCGGGAGAAAGAAAGGGGTTCGGTTGCGTGTGCGCCGGTACCACAGATTATGTTGGTGTAGAGGTTTTTAAGTCACCTTATTTCTGCCTATTTGGTATACCTACTAATAAGCAGTTAGCATCTTGAAGAAAACATTAAATATTGCGTCTTCGGGGTGGTAAAATATTCGATATTTTGTCCACGAGACAAAATAACCCATCGGGTTTGGATTTTTTGCAGGTATTATAACGGTTGGTAGGGTATTCTTTTCAGTTTGTTTTTATTTATGGACTTAAGTGGTGCTTTGTTAGTAGACCAATTTTCAACGTCAACTATTATGACATTTTAAAATTGTTACTTAAAAGTAAGTCCCAGGAAAGCGATTAAGCTTACTTAATACGGTAACATACCAGTGTGTAGGTCATATGTAAATCTACTTAAACATCTGAGGAGAAATAATAAGAATTGGTTTTAAAATAGAGCATCATGCGTAGTACCTCCTACGCTCAGCCTTTTTGCTTTCAGGCGTATGTAGCTTAAGTACTCACACTTACCAAATCGTACCCTTCTGCATTAATCATTGGCTGAGTTGTTCTTTGGCCAAATTATCACCATTTAACGGCAACAGCGCAAAGCCACTTTGTCGACTAGACGCGATCTCTTGTCGCGTTAGCGGCGGAGCGTGTAACAAATCGCCAATCACTGGAGGATACTCGCTGACTTTCGACGAAAGTAAGTTGTCTGTTTGCTTATCCACGCATTGTGCATGAAAATATTCGGTTTAGAAATATTTTGAAACATGACCATTTCAAGATCGATTAGATACTCTTTTGCCCCGTCCCCAGGGCCAATTTCAGGCTACTTATCTGTGTAGCTAAGGATGTGCTTTTCCAGGAATATGGATCATGGTCGTGTGAAGAGCATGGAATGAGAAATAAATGTTCCTTATTGGTGGAAATCATACACAGCCCAGCAAATCTGCTGGTGGAAAATCAGTCTTAGTACCATCGATTTTCAAACGTGGTTAATTGTATTTTTATTGTTGCGTACATTTAATATGGGGGGAGACCTTCAGGTTAAATAAGATCAAATTAAATGAGACTTTAAATGTACACATTTTCTCACATCAGTGGTTTAACACCAAAATTGAGTAGAATTTTCGAAAACCTATCATCGTAACAGTTTGCTGCGTTTTCTTTCGTCCGTACCGCTAGGGAGTCTAACCCTCTCCCTGCGTCTGTGTTTCCGGATACTTACAACCTTGGTGTCTTTAAGGCCAGAGTGAATAGGCATTTTCTGGGTAAGCGTGTACCACCATCGGTCTCGTCGTCGCTCACCACCAGGCGAAACCACATTCATCTATCGACTAATGTAAAAATTTAGTTTTAGATTGTGATTTTTTTATGAATTTTCTTTTGACACTTTATGATGATTTTAATTTTTATCGTATTTACCACAAATAGCCCCCATTGTCGTTGACCTGCGCCTGAGTTTGTGCCGAATGGAATGACCTCTGCCAACAACCAACAATAGAGTACCTACCTTATCTTTTAGTATGTGATTGCTAAATACGTCAATCGACGGGTTTCCTTATAAGGCACTTACCTACGTGTTACGGGATTTTCTAGGACATCTTAACTTAAATATCTTTATCTAACTAATATTATGAATGCGCAAGTTTGTAAGACTGGTTGTTACTCTTTCACGCAAAAACTACTGAACGGATTTGGATGAAACTTTACAGTATACAGCATAAACATCAGAATAACACATGGGCTACAATTAATATGAATTTTAAGTAATTTGGCCATAGTATATATCGAAACGCGGGTGAAGCCGCGGGCGGCAAGCTAGTTTCAATAATAATACTATAGAGTAGTAGTGTATGTCCTCTGGTATTAAGTATTATGTGGGATTTATCGATACTCTAATATTTGATTGAAAAGGAAAAGTTTGATTGTTTGTTTGTTTTTTTGTTCGTTTGTTTGTATTAAATAGGCTCCGAAACTACTGGACCGATTTTAAAAATTCTTTCATCAATATGAAGCTACATTATCAGGGAGCGACAGTTTTATAATGAGTGAACAAAACATTCAGTGAAAAATAATAGTATAAATAAATCAAGTCGCAAAAACGCAGGCGAGATGTGCTGCTTTACCGACGCCGTGTCGTGCAATTACTTTTGACAGAACGGCGTAATTATTCTGAGGACAGAACAGAACGAAGAAGTCTGTCCAGACAGCTAGTATGAAATATTCGGACTGTAACTGTAACCAAACCTAAATAAATAAATGAACCAACAAGTTTTTTCACTAATTCACAAATCCAAGGTAACTTTTCGATATAATTCGGGTGCCGTAAGATTGTATATTTCTCTGAACGTTATTAAATTATAGCCCAAACCAAACGTTGTTACATTCAAATTTATGTTTATTCTGAAAACCTACAGCCTTCGTCGCTAAAGGCAGGGTCTCTCATTTGTACCTGTATTTATGCAATAAAACAACATAAATAAACAAATCTATCCATTGCATCAATGGTCCAATCGAAAGTTAACACTAAACGTCCTTAGTTACTATTAAATTAAGCCTAACCTAAGCGTCATACAATACAAACATCTTATAAAACCATAATGAATCGTTGCTAAAGACCGAACTGAGGCGTTCACATCAACCTTTACTTATGGGCACCTTAAGCTGCTGCCAAATTGAGACCCATTTTCCAATGGGACGGTATCATACGTCCTGTATGAGTATAATGATAATGATAGTTTCAATACTGGTCTAAAAGATTGCCATTGGACCCTTCAAAAAGTACGCACCTTTTTATATGTAATAGGGGAGCAAACGAGCAGGAAGGGCACCTGATGGAAAGTGATCACCTCCGCCCATGGACAACTGCAACACCAGAGGTGTCACCGATGCGTTGCTTACCTTTTAAATGGGAATACGCTCTTCTTGAAGGCTCCGATGTCATTTTCCTTTGGAAATACCTACCTAATCAGCTATCACGCCTACTACTTAGCCACGTCTCTCGATAAATAAATAGTGTTATTGATGAGGCAAACATAACTAGCATACGTAATGGCGGCCCGTTAGCCCACATCAATGATCGGTTTACAGTAAGCAAGGCAGCCTGGCCCGTAATATACCGTAATAGGTTGCAGGGCTGGCAACACTCACAGTTTAGAAAAAAACTAGTTCGATACCTTTTTAAACTTAGTCTGCTCTGATTGGTCTGAACGACAGGCCTTCGTGATACGTGAATTTACAGTCGTTAAAAAAACATGCATATCTACCGGTCGAAATTAATGTTGTTTTTTTGGTATTCTGATTACCATATTTTAGCGTACAAAATACATGAAACCCATTCAAAACTCACTGGGTCCGTTTTACTCTTCCAACGTTTCACAAAACTTCTTAAATTTTTGCCGGAGTGGGCCCCTAGGTCCCATACTTAGTAGCAGGGTTTAAAAAACGAACTTACAGTCTGAAATTTATAAAAGCTTTTGGTATTCAGACGACAACAGCCAGGAAACAAACCCTCAATTGTGTTTTTAACGGTGAAAAGGTAATGACCTCTGGCGTAATTAAATTCTTGGGCGTTTAAATTGACAAAAACCGGCTAAGTGCGAGTCGGACTCGCGAACCCAGGGTTCCGTACAAACCTGTAGGTATATTTATTTAAAATATTTTTATTATATGATGTAACTAAAAAATTACGGTTTTCGCAATTTTTCCTTCATCAGTGCTTTATGATGTTGCTTCGTACCAAATTCCAAGATTCTGAGTTCACGGGAAGTACCCTGTAGGTTTTGATTCCCTAGCGAGTGTCGAAAATTTGCGGAAATTTGCGGCATAAACGACTGTATCTTTTGATTGCGTTGTCTTAGATGTTTGATTTTTCTCCAAGGGACAGTAGACCTGAGTATTTGATATAAATTCCAGCTTGATACCTCCACGCGTTTCTGAGAAAAGGGTCTTGACAGACAGACAGACAAGAGGAAGTAAACATCAAATACCTTAAAATAGTTTATTATGCGCGAGTATATACGGCCATGGACTTGTTATATGTAAATACGGCCATGGACTTGTTTTACGAACTTTTCGATTTGTTCTACAAATTGTGTTTTCCACTCAGGAAAATTAAATTAACAACCAAATACAAAGGGCCTAAATGGATAACAAAAGGAATAAAAATCAGTTGCAAAATGAAAAGATTTCTCCGACACCATTTCTATAGGAATAAGACGCAGGCTAACAAAATTAAATATCAATGCTATTCGAAGATGCTTCGACGATGTTTATGTGTATCTCAAAAAATACAAAATGATAAATTCTTGAATAACGCAAAAAGTAAATGTCGTGCATCATGGAAACTTATTAATGATCAGGGACACGGTGAACCTAGACATGGACTAATAAATAAATTAAATATAGGTGATAAATGTGTTAAGGACCCAATTGACATTGCAAATGAATTTAATAATTTTTTATAAATCTGACTAATTCTAATAAACATAGTGACATTAAAAATACAAATAAATCAGTAATAGCAAATACAATGTTTCTAAGACCTTGTGACAAAAATGAGGTTCACAATATAATTCAATCCCTAAATAATACTAAAGCCGAAGGATATGATGAATATAGTACAACGGTTGTTAAATATTGCAGCTTGATTTTAGCCCCAGTTTTAACGTATTTAGTTAACCTCTCTTTTGCCCAGGGACTATTTCCGAATAAATTCAAAACGTCAGTTGTCAGACCCTTACTAAAAAAAGGCAATGAACTTGACATGAGTAATTATAGACCAATCACCCTGATACCTGTTTTGTCAAAGATTTTTGAAAGAGCCATGTACAGGAGAGTTATGTCATTTGTTGTGACCTTTGGAATTATTAAGAAGGAGCAATTTGGTTTCCAAAGTGGTAAATCTACCGTACTAGCCATCTATAACTTGGTTAAGGAGGTGACTGAGAATATTAACAGAAAGAAACTTAGTAGTGTCATCTTTTTTGACATGTCACGGGCTTTTGATTTCGTCTTACACGAAGTCTTAATAGTAAAATTAAATAATCTTGGAATCCGTGGACCGGCTCTAAATTGGGTAAAATCATATCTTCAAGATCGGAGCCAATATGTTGAAGTTACAAATTTTAATGAAAAATCCGTTTTGTCTGCGTACAGATCTGATCCTAGGGTTAACGCGTGCGGGGTACCACAGGGAAGTGTTTTGGGACCTCTGCTGTTCCTGATCTATATTAATGATCTACCAGACATTACTAAAAACAAATGTACGCTGTTTGCTGATGACGTTTCTGTTGTAGTTAATTTCGAGAAAGATCTGGTAACTTATGAAAACGAAGTAAAGAGTGCGGTTGATTCGGTAGTAACGTGGTTGAGCAGTAACAATTTAAATGTGAATCTTGGTAAAACTAACTACATACAATTCCAAAGTTATGGTAGTAAAACATTGGAGCTTAACCTTAGCATAAATGAAGAACGGAACACAAGGTTTCTGGGGATAACGATCGACAAGTTCTTGAATTGGAAGTCTCATATTCAATATGTATGTGGCAAACTTAATAAGTTTGTGTATGTTCTTGCCAGACTAAGACAGACATGTACCCTATCGACAACTCTAACGGCTTATCATGGTCACGTCTCGTCTATTTTGAGATACGGATTGTTGATTTGGGGTAATTCATGCGATATAAATAAGGTTTTTATTGCCCAGAAGAAATGTATACGTGCAATTTGTGGTTATCCTCCTTTTTTTTCATGCAAACCCCTTTTTAAACAATTAAATGTTTTGCCGTTGCCCTGCATGTACATACTCGAGCTCGTGTGCTTTGTAAAAATGTATCCTCAATATTTTAAAAGCGCACGGGATATATATCCCAGGAATACGCGAAATCCTGACAGATTGGTATTCGATACACAACCTAGAACCACATTGTATAAAAAACAAGCTCATGCAATGTGTATTATGGTATTTAACGCCCTACCTCTGGAGTTTAAATCTCTTACATTGCAGAGATTTAAGAAAAGTGTGACTAATTGGCTTATGAATAAATTATTTTATAGTGTTGAGGAATTAATTAATTGAGATTGATGACATTAGAATATATTTTATGAATTGAATTTTGTAACCAAAAATTTGTTAAATTAAAAATTTGCATGCTTTAGACTAAGGAGCTAAATGTGATGGAACTATATGACTGTGTGTAAGACCTTTTGTAACCACTTTTATTGCAAATAAATTCTGATTCTGATTCTGATTCTGAGTAGAATCTGGACTCCGGTATGTGTATTGTTCTGGGGAGGTAGCTACAAATTGAACATCCAGCGTGCATTCGTTTTGCAAAAAAGGGCAATTAGAGTTATGACCCGAATTCCACAACAAGAGTCATGTCGTGAACATTTTAAGCGTCTAGTATTCTAACAGTTCCTTCTCTTTATATTTTGGTGTTACTACAACTTTGCTGAGCACATAAAAAAATCGAGATGACTTTATACTAGAATATAAGACTTGAGACTTGTAGTAGTATTACCCAATCTGAATATCACGATCTCATTTTATCAATCTGCTAAATTATCTAATAAGCTTCCAATGACTCTTAAAAATATTTTATATTAAAATGAATTTAAACTCTAGCTCAAGACATTTTATCTGGGAAGTGCTTTCACAGTATTGATGAACTTAATTAAGGACATGTTGTAATGGTAATAATTGTAACTTGGTAAAATGAATTAATTGTTGTAATTAACTATGTAATGTGTAATTGTATTTGTGTAAAATTGACTATGAATTCATTGTTGTAATTAACTATGTAATATGTAGGTTATTGTAATTTTGTAATAATTGACTATGAATGGTTCTGTAATAATAAAATTATGTGTTTATAATGTGAATTTTATGCGATGTTATTATTATTATGAGAGTAGATATTTTTTATTTATTATACAAAACTTCAAGCACAATGCAAGTATTGTTATTGAATGAATGAATTGAATATCAATTACCTTAAAATGGAATACATGAAAATTACACCATTTACAGCAAATTAGGCTACGAAGGTTTATTAAATTTTTCATTTCAGTAAAAGTCGGAGAGCGTCGGGGTTTAGTGGTTCAGCACCCGAACTCAGATCGTCGATCGTGTGGTCCCGAGTTCAAATCTGGCCAGAAAATGGTTGTGTTCATTGTGAAATATCCGACTTACTCTCCGGTGATGCAAAACATCGAAAAAAAACCAAATCAACCGGGTTCTAATACCATTGGTGAAAAGTGGGCTTCTGAGTGTTTCGTTCACCATGACGACACAGTCACTGGCCTATATACGTATATATGTCTTTTAGTAATGTTAAAAGTAAAATGTCCAGATAAATAAAAAGATGTGGACATCTTTGCATAGCCATCGGACTACAATGTAGGGTGTCAGCGATAGACACACTCAGAACATTTGAGGTAAATAACTTATTTTTTTCAATTCAATTCATTCATTTATTTAGGCCCATTTTGTTAGTAGACAATGACTTAAACCCTATGTTAGTACTTAATTTTAAACAATGATTTGGTACGGTTAGCTAGTGCTCATTTAAGCGGGCTGTCTAGCCGGTCAGCTATCGCACGCACAATGGTGTTGGGGCTGCCGCGCAGCCTGCGCAAAAGTGAGCCAGTTTTTTCAAGCCAGGTTGCGTCAAAAACGTCCGTGTGAGCCTCAGACATTGAGGATGCGCTGCAAAAGCGCGGCAGCCGCAACAACGCCCTGAATGCATTGTTGTATTGGACCCGCAAAGCATTGTAAGACCTTTGAGTATATCTGCACCACAGGGCCCCTGAATACAACGAGGTACAGGAAGCTTTGAACAGCGTTATTTTGACAGCTGCCGTGCATCGTGAGAACCTATGGATCAGCATGTTCGCCCGGACTGACAATGCTCTGCGTTCCCTCTCCATATCTACATCATCTTTCAGGTCGTCTGTTAACAAGTGCCCCAGATATTTAACAGTGTGAACCCTGTGTATGGGCTTGTTGTTCAAAAATAATGGTGGTATACTGTGAGGGCACTTGGTACCCGCCCTGTAGACCATGTACTCAGTTTTCATAACATTATAAATTAGGCGATGTGATGCAGCATACAACTCACACACCCTAAGCAGCTTACGGAGTGCACCAACCGAGAGGGCCAGTAGCACTATATCATCCGCGTAACTTATGTTGTTAAAACACACTCCGTCAACGAAACACCCAACACGCGTACCACTGAGCCGCTCGATTAGCGCGTTCACATATACTCGTAGGCTGAAGAGTACGGGCGAGGTTAACTCCCCCTGCCTCACTCCGCACTCCGGCCTGCGCGGATCCGATAGTTTTTCCGCCCAGGGCACCCTGCTCTCCTAATTCAAGTACCAGTATCTGATAATAGAAGCGAGCTCTGGCGGCAATGTAGTCTCTTTCAACTTCTTCCAAAATATGTCATAAGAACAAGGTCAAAAGCCCTGGACAAATCCAAAAAACAGGCATAAATAGGTATGTGCCTATCCGTGTAATACTTGACAGCATGCTTCAACCCTAATATGGCAGTTTCCGTGGACAGCTCAGGCTGGAAACCGAACTGAGCGTCATGTAGCTTAACATGACTGCTTATTACTTAGTCTTCTGCAATGGACGTGAGCCAGACATGGAATGTGTTTGCATCTCGATTTTTTAGCATGTTACTGTGATTTCCCCTTTAGTTTTTGTCATATCTAATATCTAAACGATTTATTTTTATGGATCATATGTAAATACGTTCGGAGGAACATAGGTGTTAGACAATAACGTAGTAGGCAGCACTGTCTAAACTTGTATCTGCATCTGATGATGTAGCTGTTTTCTGTTCCTATTTGCAATAAAACAAAATCAATAAAAACACAGAAAAAACACAATTCTTCATCACTATCGTACCTACTACCTACGGCTTTGCAGGCTACCAACCGAGCAAACGAGCCATCATATTCATTTCTTCATGTAAATTCTAATAATACCTAGTTTAACGAGTAACTATTAGATGTGACAACCCTACGCGAAGGTGAATGAGATTATAAAAAAACAAGACACTCTCATTATTTTGCATATAACTGTGTTACGAGACTAGTTCTACCATAAGTATATACTAATTCGACGACCCGTTTAGCCTAGTGGTTAAAAGCGCGCGTCATAAGTAGTAGGGGTTCGACTTCGACTTCCGCAGGTAGATACTAATTCATATTAATGATACCGGGATCATTATTCTTGTATTCGTTACC
The DNA here is from genome assembly GCA_947369235.1 of Udea olivalis. Lineage (NCBI taxonomy): Eukaryota > Metazoa > Arthropoda > Insecta > Lepidoptera > Crambidae > Udea > Udea olivalis. The sequence continues at coordinate 15,772,395 of OX376361.1, forward strand.
TAAGTGGCAGACTAATATGTAGGTATGTGTGTTATATGAAATTAACATCTTTTATTTGCGGCGCTCAAGCGTAACTTTGTCAAAACGAATCCCCAATTATTTAATTCAAATGGTGACTCTAGACTCAATACAAAATTCTCTGATAAACTCGTCTTACCCTGTGTCTCGACAGATCTGTACAGTAGAAATGCATATTGTATGGCGATCAAAGTATAAGTACAATAGATTAGATGATGACTTGCCAAAACATGTCAAGAAAAAGTTGAGAATGTGGCTGTTCGAAAAGTGTTTTTAATCGGTCAAATAATATTTTGATTCATTTAGACGAGTGCTATCGTGACCCAATTGTTTTGTGAATACTTGATGATGTTTTTTATTTTTTTATAATTAACTTTCATCTGTTTGCATGCCAGGTTCTGGTGAAATGTGAGCTCTGTTTTATTTGTACCATCTTTTATGCCACTTAACGCAAATAAACAATTTTCTATTCTTCTATTCTATTCCACGGTTCGTCGGATTACGCGCTTGGTTGGCGATTTCAGAGTAATGATAATACTTATACTCAAATTGTACTACAACAGATATTTGTTGACTGTTCGGCTGTTACTGTCTACTTTTACTTAAAGCCATCCAGTGTGACTTCGATTGTAAGCTGCAGGAGTGCCGCCGCCTTCGTTGGTATGGCCATGTCTCACGAAGATCGGCAAACTCTGGGGTAACAAATGTCTGGCCATGCCGGCCCCGCTGGGTACCAGCAGGAGAGGTCGACCCGAGAAGCGGGGGCTCGACGTCGTCAAGGGTGACATGCGTGCCAACAGACTCACCACTGAGGATGCACAAGACGCGCGAAGTGGGCCAAGAAAATAAGAAAGGCGGAGCCTGGGAGCCCACACGCCAGTGTGGATTCACAACTGGGATAGACCGCACGGATGATGATGAAGATGATCCAGGGTGACTTCGATTCGCGAGCGGTGAGTCGTATCTGAAGAGCATAAAGCTACCAACTTGGAGGTCTTCCTCGTTCATTTAATAAAACAACAACAAAGTTTACCTTGTTCCGTTGGTTATTAACTCACTCATCGCAGACATAAATTTAAAATCTCATTACAAGATCGTTTAAATAAATCCTCATGCGCCGGCTTGAGCGACCTGACAGCTACTCCTGCGGTTTGATTTTTAAGGTTCCGTTTTTATTTCAGTACCGTAAAACGGGGTGTATAGAGACGCCAGGGTAAATAGGGACAGAACTGGGAATGAAACATAAAGACTGTTTTCAACTTGAAGCAGGCTCTAGACGCCCCAATTTTAGATTCACAATGTAGTAGGAAATTTCTTTTCCTTAAATAGCAACATCTAAAAAAAAAAAATGTCAGCAAGATGTAGAAAAAAACATTCAAAATGTGGTTACAAATTTGTGTTTTGTTAGTTGCTTCAAAACTTTTTCTTTTTGGAAAGAATTAAGTGATAAAATAATTACTGGACAGTGACCAATAGAGGACAGTACTACGGGGAACCTGTATTCCAGTGGGTAAGTCTTTATTTCTAATGTTTTGGAAAAAATTATAAAACGAGTATTGTTACCTTACTTGATTTTTACTCAGTTTCATATAAAATTGGGACCGAAAAGGGGTGAATATGAACGGTTGATGAGGGAAATAGGCACGCCTTATGGTTCGATAGAGACGACTGAAGGTAATATGGGAACAGTGAGGGTTTAATAGGGACAGGGCTGGTACAAATATTTTATCTTAAACCATGCATTAGCACAATTGGTATTTATAGGTAAAGTTTAAAAGAAATTAAACATGGAGATATGTATGCATAACATACGTGATCATACCATAGGTAGATAGATTTGACTTTATTAGTGTAGGGTGTAGTTACAGGTATTTGATGCTTTACCTACGTATAGTTACAAAATAATAAATAATTATCATCTTTTTTATATAATTTATTACCAGTATAGATTTTAAGGAATTTAAAAATATAATTTAACATACTTTCTAAAACAAAGAAGTACCTACTTACATCACCTCGTGAATCTTCATGTTAATATATAATAAACCAAATATTGTGTTCTTTTCAGATTTGCTTTGAATATGCCTCGAAATTACAAGCCTTCAAACAAAAATAATTATAAGAAATACGATGTGTTGGCCATAGAAGCCGCACTTGGCGATTATAGAAATAGCGGGTGTACACTTGATTTTAAAAGACTGTTTTTTGTTATGGATGTTTGTTTTATTTTCTCTATTACTGGTCCGCACCGCTAGGGAGTAAGTGGTACGCTCTCCCTGCGTCTGTGTTTCGGATACTTACAACCTTGGTATAAATAAGGCCAGAGTGAATGAGCTTTTTCTGGATAGGCGTCTACCACCATCGGCCTCGTCATCGCTTACCACCTGGCGAGACTGAGGCCAAACGCAAACTCATTTTTAATAAATAAAAGTGTATATAAAAATAACATATTTTCAAGTAGGTGACAGCCCTGACCAAATATCCCTATTAGCACATATGGCGTTTCTGTTGACCCCAGATACAGGGGAAATAGAGAAAAGGCATATTTTCAAATATTTCTCACAACTTCGCTACACTAAATTCAACTGCCGTTTACTAAAATTAAAGAAGAGCACAAGAATACAAATTGATTGCTACCGCTTAGCGGATCATTTACTCTAATTAAAACAAATTTACCGAATCGGTCGATAACTTCGTTCTGAATCGGGGGGCTGGGCCGTTCCCGAAGTCCTTCCTTGAGACATGCGTGCAACAGACTAATCAGAATAATATTATAATCTTTTTACACGACTTGAGTCTAAAATTAAGACTAGTCTTTAGTCCCCGTCGATTAACGGTTAAGACAAAGACTGAAACGACTTGAACGAATGCAGTCCTTTACGAAAGAACTATGGCGTATGAGTGAAGTTGTGACTAAAAACTCTCTAGTCTCTTTTAATAAAAAAAAGTGAAACTGGTATGTATTAAATGATTAATGACTGGTAGAAAATGCCTCTAGGCATTAAGTCCGCCAATTGTACTTTACTTATTCGTGCAATAAAGAATAAATAAATTAATTAATTAACGTTATAGTAAAGCACTTGTTGCATCAACACAAGCCTTACGTACGAATCGACTCCCCAGACGATAGGTCGCCAGTCCTAGGTAAGTAGGTAACTAAATGACGACACGGTTGGCGTAGTGCGCTGTAGCGCGGTTTCTCGCCTAGATTTCCGTAGTGTCCCGGGTTCGATTCCCGGTCGGGTCAATTTCAGGAAACGATCTTTTCTGAATTGACTCGGGTCTGGGTGTGCTGGGAGATTACCTTGTGTAGTAACTCGTAAGACAGGGGTATTAATCCCTAATTCAAGACCATTACAAGAGGTGTGTTGTCTGGCGCTAAAAAAAAATGGACTGGAATACTTGGCGCTTAAATTATTGCACTCTAACGGAAAATACGTCAATTACTGAGTTGTGTATTGCCGCCGAAACCAATTGATTGGGGTGTGGTGACCTAAGTTGTTGACTCTTTGAGCGAGAATGGAACATACCATATTCGTGGAGGCAAATTAAAAGGGGACGTAAAAATTGTCAAACCCTATAATTTAAATTGAATTGAGCTCATGCGCGTATGGCAGACCTCAGGTGCGACGTTTTTGAACTGCCAACTTAAAATTTAACGTGTAATAATTCACGTAAGACGCATAGAATTCAGTGCAATGCAATGCATGTATTGCAATGCAACATATGCTTACGAGACCTTTCTCTTGCTTTTGATTTGTCCGTTGAGAGCCTGTCGGGTGGTAGGTTATCGCCGTGGCGGGCGGTCCGCGGCTCGCTGCCTACATCTGACAGCAGAACTTGTAACTCGGACATTTTATTTTTACGAGGCATTTCGATTACCGACCGCCTGGGACGCAACGAAGCAATGGATGGGCGGCCAATGGATTTAGCGCAAAATTAAGCGGGCGATTTGTTTGTTTATTTTTGCATGCTGGCTTTTATAATGGTGAGTACTTTCGAATTTGAAATGCAACGAACCGATAAGTACCTGAGTAAATAATAACAGAAATAATGATATTCATAAGATGTGTGTGTATTGTCAATTTATCTTTACTTACAGTTCAAATTGCACTGAATTCTATGCATCTCACGTGAATTATTACACGTTAAATTTTAAGTTGGCAGTTTAAAAACGTCGCACCTGAGGTCTGTGCCATACGCGCATGAGCTCAATTCAATTTAAATTATAGGGTTTGACAATTTTTACGTCCCCTTTTAATTTGCCTCCACGAATATGGTATGTTCCATTCTCGCTCAAAGAGTCAACAACTTAGGTCACCACACCCCAATCAATTGGTTTCGGCGGCAATACACAACTCAGTAATTATGTAATTGACATATTTTCCGTTAGAGTGCAATAATTTAAGCGCCAAGTATTCCAGTCCATTTTTTTTTTAGCGCCAGACAACACACCTCTTGTAATGGTCTTGAATTAGGGAATAATATCCCTGTGTTACGAGTTACTACACAAGATAATCTCCCAGCACACCCAGACCCGAGTCAATTCAGAAAAGATCGTTTCCTGAAATTGACCCGACCGGGAATCAAACCCGGGACACTACGGAAATCTAGGCGAGAAACCGCGCTACAGCGCACTACGCCAATCGTGTCGTCATTTAGTTACCTACTTACCTAGGACTGGCGACCTATCGTCTGGGGAGTCGATTCGTAAGGCTTGTGTTGATGCAACAAGTGCTTTACTATAACGTTAATTTATTTATTTATTTATTGTTTATTGCACAAATTAGTGAAGTACAATTGGCGGACTTAATGCCTAGAGGCATTTTCTACCAGTCATTAATCATTTAATACATACCAGTTTCACTTTTTTTTATTAAAAGAGACTAGAGAGTTTTTAGTCACAACTTCACTCATACGCCATAGTTCTTTCGTAAAGGACTGCATTCGTTCAAGTCGTTTCAGTCTTTGTCTTAACCGTTAATCGACGGGGACTAAAGGCTAGTCTTAATTTTCTGTCTGTTGCACGCATGTCACCCTTGACGACGTCGAGCCACCGCTTCTTGGGTCGACCTCTTCTACCGGTAGCTGGCGGGGGCGGCATGGCCAGACATTTGTTGCCTACGTAGTTTGCCGATCTCCGTGAGACAGGACCATACCACCGAAGACGGCACTCCTGCAGCTGCAGGCTGCCACGAATGTGAGTGTTCCGCACGCGATCTTTACGTGAGACTCCACACATACACCGCGGCATCATCATTCCCGAGACGCGCAGCTCCTGCTTGTGTCGCTCTAGTAACGGCCATAATTCACTGCCTTTAAAAAGGACAGGTCTAATGATGGTTTTATAGACCTGCCCCTTCAGCTTGATCGGCATTTTGGGGTCACAAGTGACACCAATCACCTCACGCCATTTGGCCCAAGCCGCGGAAATTCGGGCTTTGACGTCGCTATCGATGTCCGGACACGCTTAACACAGATCCCAGGTATTTGACACGTTCTGTGCGCTCGACCACGTCATCGCCTATGCGGACGGACTGGGGACCTGTGGTGTTGCAGGTATGTCCATGTACTCCGTCTTCGCCACATGAAGTTTCAGACCTCCGTTTTCAAGTGATTTTTTCCACTTATTCACCTGTTGTACCAGCCGTCCCCTGTTCGAGTCTGCTAGCGCAATATCATCAGCATACATGAGCAACCACTGTTTGACAGAACGTCTAATATTACGTTGAACAGAAACGGGCTAAGCACGGAGCCTTGGTGTTCTCCAACGGTGAGGAAGGGTAAGCGTGTCACCAACCGCAGTCCTAACTATTGAACTGGAATCGTGGTACATGTCCCGGATAATGTCAATAAGGAAGGACTTCGGGAACGGCCCAGCCCCCCGATTCAGAACGAAGTTATCGACCGATTCGGTAAATTTGTTTTAATTAGAGTAAATGATCCGCTAAGCGGTAGCAATCAATTGATATGTTAAAGCCAAAGGCCCTAATTTTTCATCAACTGAATTACATAAAATCTACCCTACTTAAAAAAAAAAAAAAACAAAAGAAAATAACTGAATCGGTCGATAACTTTGTTCTGAATCGGGGGCTGGACCGCAGCCACCGCAGCGCCCAGCCGATCATCTCACGAGGGACACAGTCGAAGGCCTTCTTCATATCTAAGAAAAGGAGATGCAGAGGTGTATTCTTCAGTCTGTATCCCTCCATGAGCGTTCTTAAGGCGAATACGGGGTCCATGGTCCCGCAACCCGGTCGAAACCCATACTGACACTCCGAGATTGTACATTCCTGTCGAATCCGAGAGTCCACAATGCGCTCGCGGAGCTTCATGGTGTGGGACAAAACCTTTATGCCGCAATAATTGCTGCACTCTTGCACCGAGCCCTTACCTTTGAAGACCGGCGTGATAATGCTCAGTCTCCATTGGTCAGGTGTCTTCCCGGTGAGGAGAATGCGGTTGAAAAGGTGGGTAAGTATGCCCACACCACGAGAACCCATCGATTTCCACGCTTCGATAGGGACTCCATTGGGTCCGACAGCTTTCTGGTTCGTCATGCGGCAAAGAGCCGACTGGACTCCATCAGGCGTTACCGGAGGCACTAGTCCCTGATTCGGAGGGAGTTCAGGTGGCTGCACTTCTTAGAGCTGCTTGTTGAGCAGCTCGTGGAAATAAGAGCGCCATTTCTCCTTCACCGCGCGGTCCTCGCATAGCAGGTTACCGAGAATTTCATTTACACAGAGGCACATGGAAATATCCTGGGCCGCCTTGACTATCGAACGTGCCAACTCGTAAACGAGCTTCTGCTCCTCAGACGACTCCAACTTATCGTACAAAGGACGTAAGTGGTCACGTCTGGCTCTGGCTACAGCTCGTTTAGAGGCACGTTTGGCATCCCTATACGCGGCGCGATCTTCAGGTGATTTGGACGCTTGCCACGCTTTGAAGAGGGCTTTCTTTACCCTGATCTCCTTCTGGACTGCTTCGTTCCACCACCAGGTCTCCCTTTCAAGCTTACGTCCACCCCGAGACACACCCAACACCACCCTCGCCGCCTTGGTGACAGCTGCCCGATACCTCTCCTGAGAGCTGTTGCCCGGACTCACTATCCGCTGCGATGCACAGGTCACCGATAGCGGCAGCAAAGTCATGCGATAAGGCTCCTTCAAGCAGCCATCACCTGGTTCGGGGCGGGCAGCGCTCCCGGCATTTGCCTCGAGGCTTCACTCGTAGGTCCATCAGAAGTAGACGGTGTTGGGCAGTAAGACTCTCTCCGGGTATGACCTTACAGGTAGCTAGTTACCTTGCCGATTTGGGCTCTCCTGGTGAGAAAGTAGTCGATCTGGGTTGCGCTCCTACCGCACTTGTAGGTGATCAAATTCTCGGGACTCTTTTTGAAGAACGTGTTCACGACGGCCAAGTCGGCAGCCACACACGTCCGGAGAATCTCTTCGCCTTCAGCGTTACGACTGCCAAAACCAAAACCGCCGTGAACACGCCCGTATTCCTCACACTGTTCACCCACATGACCGTTCAAATCGCCACCCAGAACAACGCCTTAGGACAGTAGAATAGTGCATAGGAGCTGGTCGATTTGCTCCCAAAACAGTGCCTTATCCGAATCGATGCGCTTGTAGCCGTGCCCGATGTTCCGGACCTGTTACCTCTCCAGCGAATCTTCTGCAGGAACGCCACGGCCACCCTCCTCCTGGCAAGCACATCGGCCAGCTCGCGAGCGTGTTCCGTCAGCGTGCCAACGTTCCACGATGCGAAGCGGACCTTCCTCTGGACTAATGTCTTTAAACGGGCCCGCCCGTGACCCGGTAGCCCTAACCCACTTAACACAGGAGTAGGGCGATCCCCCTGCGCGTCGTTTTTCGGCGACGCCCTATCCAGGTCGGGTACTCTTTTCTTACGAACCATAGTTAACGGCCTGTGTTGGCTTTACGGGAGCGACTGCCATCTGATCTCCCAATCCATAAAGGGGAGCTATCGCCAGAGCCTCGTTTCTTATCCAGCAGGGTGGGTGCACCAGCTTGCTGGTGAGGTTGGCTTGAAGCCCGAAGATGTTGGTGATACCCCCTCACACCCCCCATTCTTTTCACTGGTATGGTATTTAGCACATAAAGTTGTTTTATTTCAATTATTGAGGTATTAAGTAACATTTAAGATTTGGTAGATTCTTAGTGACAGTAAAAAAGGTGTTCGGATAAAAACCCCTGCTTCTTTTAGGTTTTTACATCGACAAAATAGTTTTATACAAGACAAAATAATTTATTCAAGCAAAAGCTTCATAAATTCTGAAGTTACTTTACTTAAAATGAGAACAATTAAGTGTGCAAGCTGCTATTTCCAATAAATTATGTTCCCAGCTATCAAACATTTGCTAATAACTTTTGACAGAACGAAGTCTGTTGGAGCAGCTAAAGTTTGTCTAAAGGTAGTCCCTCACCTAGAGCATTTTCCTTTAATGCAACGTTTCAGATTCGCTTTTGAGCATACATTACAGTACTGCCTTCCTGATATGACGAACATTCGCGTGATACAATACTGCCTTACAAAACTTCAGGGAAGTTGTATTAAAATATTAGACGACACATTGTAACAAGTTGCGCACGGTAATGCGCGGTTCTCCTCCCTCACCGATGTAATGCTCGACTCCGTAACGTTGCATTACAGGAAAATGCTCTAGGTGAGGGAGCACCTTAATATTATCGTTAGTGAATCTATTCAAATATCGAACCCCTTGAGTGTCAGCCGAACACACGGATGTTCGTAAGAAAACCCTGAAAAAAAAATGCCAAACATTGACTCACAATGCAAAAATCTGAACAATAGAAACATGGGACGAGTTAATTATTTCATAGAACTTGGAATCGTTAGTATGAATAGATGAACAAATAAAATGTTATTCGAATATTCTTATGTGCATTAGAGAGATAAATAAATATACCTATTACGACTAAAAAAAAATGCCAATGCTCCAAGTGACTTAAATAAGGTAGGGATAAGGATTTAATGTTATTTATTACTAACTTAACGGTCCTGACCCTAAATCACTTTCATAATTATCATCGTTATCATCACTAGGAACTGTTAATAATCAACAAAATGTTGTGCTAGCCGCCCTTGATCTTAAATTGTATAATACCTATGTTAGATTAATTTTATTTCACAACCGATTTCGTCTTGTCCATTGTTATTCCTTTGCAAGGCACTTCACTAAGTGGGCGGTACACGTCTATAAAGTACGATATTATCTGTAGTACACTTTACCAAAAAATCGATACTTCATAGGCGTGAATTGTCAAAATTATCATATTTTAATAGACAAACTATAGTTACAAATGAAACAAGCACTATGCCTTCAGAAAGTAGATAATTTTAATAAAACAATCACTTCACGTCGTTCGTTTTAATTGTGGACAATCAACTTATTCCTTACTGCTAAATATATACACTTAACGCCAAATAATAAACCAAATGTCTAGCTTTAGTTGCTCTTAAACATAATGTACTTATCTAGTTTTGAACTTAATATCTTTGACAAAATTATGACAATAATAAGTAGAAGTATTAATGGTGAGAATTTAGTTTTTTCACAAATAAACTCAGACAAATGTAGGGTTTTTGCACATAAAACTCACAAGGCGCACATCATGGCACAATAACAATACCTGGCACCTACGACCACTGCAAATAAACTGTTCGGATTGGTCAGAATTTACAAAAACATACTAGAAGTTACCCCTTGGTGTAAAATCCAAATTAAAAACTGCACAAACGCTAAGCGTTCTCAAATTGTCTATGGATGATGTCATCCGTAGACAAAGTTCTTTTTCATATGAATAAATACTTTGAACTTATAAAAGTTGTTAGATCTCTCTTGTCTCTACTTTGAACAAGATATTTGAGGCTTAGTTCAGTGCCAGGGATAACATTGCCTTTGTTACGAATATAAAAAATAAACAACAATAGTGTCTGAAATTCCGAAAATGTTACGTTTTTTTTTTAAGGCCACCGTAATATATATTAAATACCATCTACAATATATTCTCACGGTAAGAGTTTCTTTAAAATGTTTATTTCTGCAGTAAATGGTTGCAACAACATAACAGAGAAGCACGAGTAGTATTCATACATGTTACATGTTAAATACTGAAAATTGTGATTACATGTGTGAAGAATAATTATTTTGACAGTTGATTTATGCATCACAAATGGCGCGCCTTTTTCTATGCAACTATCCAAGAAGGCTAGAAACTAAGGAGAGATAACTCCCTGGAAAGGGTTGGACTAAATCCGTATCCCACAGTGACGCATGCGCATTACGCTTCTTTGCCGCGATCCTCGCGAAGTGTCAAAATGATCCTCGCGAAGTGTCAAAATTGGTCAACACAACCTCGAAAAACAACAACTGTCGCACGTGACACCGTTCAAAACAAAACCATGTGACCATGAAATGACAAATAGCTGCCGCTGCACATGCGCAATACAGCGTTTTGCCCGGCACAGAGTATACGACTTTCGGCCCTCGAAAGCTTACCCCCACTTCGGGAGTTATCTCTCCTTAGTCTCTAGCCTTCTTGCAACTATCCTTCTAGGTTCAATTATTTTATACTTGAAATATATTGGCGAGGTTCACATTTATGTACATTATCGAGACTGTCAACTCAATTACAACAGAAACAGTTGATATAACGAGACGTACAATAATGTATTACGCAATTGGGAGCAAAGAAATTGAGCCACACCCATTTTTTGGATTTCGTTGTTTTTTTTGGTATCATCAAATGGGGGGATGGCTTTATTTCTTTGCTAGCGGGTACATTCTCGCGCTTATTCCTAAGCAGTAAGATTCTTACTTCTCCACTTATATTTATTAACCAATTATCGAAAACAATATTATTACAAAAATACGGTCGGTATTTTGTTAAAAAACAAAATTTTCAGAAGATGTTTTTTTTCTTTATTCTTGTTGTTAATTCATTGGGTTGATTGAATTATTCGTTTCAAGCCAAATTAGTCACAATTTGTTTGATCAAGACACGAAAATTGGTCCTTTCAGCTAAGTTACTACCTCCGAACGAAGATTCACCGAAGAAGTTACGTAACTTTATAAGTCAGATAAGCAGTAAATTACACTGTAATTGTAGCAAGCAATCTGAAAAAACCCTTAGCATAGGCAAACTATGCCGCTTTGAACGAGGCAAGACAAACCAATGACATGAAAGAACGCTCTAACGCCGCGGTAGTAACACGAGTATTGAATTTCACTTTGCCTTGTCCGACCGTAAAAACATTTTTACTTAAAAATCTATTTTATTGTTGCTTTAGTTAATCCATAATAGTGAGCGTGAGTCATCATGACTCAAAGATACGCAAGTCTTACTGAAAAACAAAATATTGTCCGGTCAAAACTTAAACTTAAACTTAAAAAACACTTGGTACGAAAATATGTTTCTTATAATCACAATGCACAGTGGTTGAAATCGTCTGAAGCACTACGATTTTTATTTATTTATTGGCGTATATTAGCTGATATCAGATCCCCATTATCAATCAAGAGGAGTATGACCATATTATCTTTGTTTATGGTCCTTTTTCATAAGCACTCTAGCTTGGAACACTAGTCCCGAATTCAAATCTGGCCAAAACCATCTTTGAATTCATTATTTAATTTGCGGCTAACTCTTCGGTGATGACCGCCTAACCCGTTGGGTTGGTTGGTCAGAAGTGGGCTTCTGAGTGTTCCGTTCACCATGACCGCAACAGGCAACATGCCTACTATTTCGGATGTAGTCCCACTGACCCACGTTTTAGGATATAGTCGTGAGCGGATGTATGAAACGAATTCAAGCAATGCAAGCTCATCTTATGCCGGAAGTTATAGTCTTTGCAGCGGATGACTGTACTGCTCATGAAATAATTAAAGTTCTCATATCGAAAGATAGGAAACGAGGAAAATTCAAACTCCGGCCCTTGAAGAAATAAGGCAGGATGCAAGGCATCAGTTGTCTTCAAGGGCCGAAATTGCATGTTTTCTTTCGATGCAAAAACAAGCATTGTAAAATGCTAAGTTAAGTGATAGTTAAATTTTTATTAAAGTTAAATTATGATTTAAACTAAGTCCAATCTCACTATGTTACCCTTGAGCACAGGCCAAACACTTTTGGCTACGCAAAGCACAATATACACACAAGTTTGGTGTAACCGTGTAGTGGTTTAGCAGTTAAAATGATACCCTGGCATTGTATTACTATGCTTTTTGTATTGCGTTAAACGCTGTACAAAATTTCCTGCCCCGAGCCACGTATTGCTATTTAAACACCAATGGAATCTTATAGTTTGTCCAATTTCGGATGATAATTTTGACAGTTCACGCCTATGAAGTATAGCATTTTCTTTCGGTAAAGTGTACTACAATAATATCGTACTTTATTGACGGGTACCGCCCACTTAGTGAAGTGCCTTGCAAACGAATAGCAATAGAAAATCGGTTGTGAAATAAAATTAATCTGACATTAAATTTAAGAATAAGAGCGGCGGCTAGCACAACATTTCAACAAAGTTTAATTTTGATTAGTTCCTATCAAAGTTATTTGCAATTATCTATCATACAATTATTGTTAAAAACATTGATTAAATATAATAAAGAGTTTGAACTTAAATACATATAATTCGATAGTGCGTTTGTGAACAAGAATTGATTATAAACTTAAGAGACGGTCTTCTAGTGATAGTGACGATAATTATGAATTTTAAATGATAAATAACTTCAAATCCTAATACCTACCTCATTTAATTCACTAATATGTTTTTATTCATTTAATTATCTCTTTATTGCACATTAAAATATTCGAATACCATGTACCTACTTTGTTCAACTAACAATTCCAAGTTCTACGAGTATAAAATAATAAATCAATAATCGAAAAGATTCACCAACAATTATGAACTACCCCATCCTCTTTGAAAGCTGTCTAAATTATCATCCTAAATTGGATAAACTATAAGATTCCATTGGTGTTTAAATAGCAATATTAGGTCCTGATTATACAATGATATCATCGATTGGTGAGCATCAAACGTATTCAGCTAATATACACCGACAAGATTAAGTCCTCACTCAAGGTCCATAGCATTCTTCATGTAGGAGTCCAGTTCTTTATCTAGAACGGTTTTGGTGCTCGCCATGTACCGGTCGAGCTGGTCGTCCAGCTCCTCCTTGGTGGGAACTTCTTTTGAAGTCTGGTTGCGGAGCATGCCTCCTCCTGTGAAATCAGCATTTAATTATTCACTCTTAAAGACTTTTTAAAGATACATATTCTTATAACCAAATGAATGCAAAAATAATATAGAAGAAATATGGAACTGGAACCATGACTCGTTAAAGTCAGAAAGAGAGTTAGCTAGGTCGCAGCTGAATTTCAAGCTTCAATTAATTAAGTTTGGAAGAAACAATGTAGTGCGTTCTCTATACTGTAGTCTGTGAGTTTAGCAAACGTTGGTCACGTTATGAGAACTAGATTAATATACTGTATTGTTTTTTTGATATGATTACAATAATGTAAAGACCTGGTACAAACGAAGGGATCTAAATGCAAAATACCATCAAAATTCATAAAATTAAGATACAACGATCAAACGAATAAAAAACACAATTCAACAGATACATACCTCTACCCCGCCCTCTGCCCCGCACCCCGCCACGCGGCCGCCCGCGCGCGCGCACCGGCGCCCGCCCCCGCAGCCCCCCCGCGCCCCTGCCCCGCCCGCGCGTGTTGCGCACGCCCCGAACCCCGCGGACACCTCGAACGCCTTGCACGCCCCTGATAGAAGATACAATTCAATTGAAAACTTCGGTAAAAGAATTAAAAACCTTTTGTTGTGCAACAAAGTGAAAATCTAAGGAGTGCAGATAAATGGGGTGTCATGATTTAGTATCACATTGAACACTCAGTTATCAATAATTTCTTTTGATTTGATTCGAAATGGATGTAAAAAGCATTCATTGAGTCGTATCTAAAAAGGTAAGACATTTTTCTTAGGAAGTGCACTCATAATGTGTTCTAAATTGAAGCATTATCTTCATTTTCCTGATACAATTGAATGAATAGATACAAATGTATGGTTAACTACCGATAAAATGAGGGTATTAACGGTTAATTATGCGACTGCGACCGACAAAAAGAGTACAGTTATTCAAGGTAAATAATGGGCATCGACTAACTTGGCGTTCCCGAAGATGACCGACCGAAACTAGGCAACGATGACAGCGCTTTAATAAAATAGCGAGACGGCTATGACATTGACATTTATTTGTTTGCGAAAAAGTTGAAATTAGAAGTGTTTTTAAAAATAATTACTTTTTAAAATTGTTTTTGTAATGTTTTACGATTGTTTCCGAAATTTCGATGTTTTCCGATGCCCATTACTTGTCTTGAAGTACTGTCAATAAACTGTCTTTTTATTGTTTTGTCAACTCCTAGGTGAAGCTTCCTTCTTACAGAATTCCCATCGCACTGTGTAACTGGATATCCGACTTCCTAAGGGAACAGTCAATAACAGTGCCACCAGCGCCATGTAGTGGTGGTATTTAACCGTAACAAGCATAAAATGCGGTTAATTAACCGTTAATGCATTTTAAACCGCTTAGTTAAAATCGTTAATGACCGGCTTCGCATCTTTAAACACGATACATCGTTTTATGGCGAAGTACATTTCACCATTTCTTAAAATTTCTTGGCAATACCTAGCATACTTCACCAGTCGAAATATCATCTTTTACAAATCTTTTAAATTGAATACTTATCGCAATCAATTAAAATCTAAACCCTAAACCAATTTAGTTACGCCAATGCGAGCAAAATAGTGACTTAAATCATAGATACCCAAGACATTTATTTAATGTTTTTGATAGTTTTATTGTATGAGTATATTGCAGTGCTCTAGCAGGCAGGGCGGCTCATGTTTTGGACATTATCTGCATTTTACCAACTTTTATTAATTTACTTGACATGAAGCAATAATAGTCCAGTCAACGGAAAGGTATAGAGGGAAATGCTTCGAACACAATTTTTGACTTCGTCAAAACAGTGAACAGTCCCCGCCCGTAGACCCTTGAGCCGGGGGGAGGGGGGTTTGAAAGTCTTAATTTTTCGGTTTTTTGCTTATATCTCGAGAACTTTGTGTCCTAGTGACATGAGACTCTCGACAAAATCAAAGCTGATTAAATTTGCTACAAGTTTTATTCAGTAAAGTTTTTCGATATCTTGTATAGTTTTCGAGATAACTCTAGAAAGATCTATTGAAAGTCTGTGATTTTAGAAAAACAAAATTTTTGCTCTTTCTGACCGGATATCTCTTCAACGATGCACCAATGTTTGAATAGCACAGATACTCATTTTAGAATATAATACTTGTAAGCCCGCTGACCAGGTTCCTCACACTTAATTAAATGACCATGTTCGTGCATATACCACCCACCCCCATACCACCTCAAGATGCAGGTTTCACCTGCCTTTTGTGATGCTGATAATGTCCTTATCAGCTTTAGCCATTAGGAGGACTATGAGGTCGACATCTGCACCCACAATGCCGACAGCTGTTGTTTCCGACATTTTTACAGCCGTATCCACAATCAGAACGTCCGCATCACATTCTGCTTGAAGGGTCCTGATCCCATTGTCCTCAAGCTTCACCTTAAGCTTGTTGATGAGCCTGCTTTCGTTGAATTTGCTTGACAGAAAATCTTTTTATTTGACGTTTATCTCAGTGTCTTCGGTGAAATGGATGTCAGCAGACTTGCTGAGTTGATAGCGCCTTTGCTGATCTGCTACTTTCGTGCTTGAGGTTGATAAAGAATAGCCGTCAAAGACTACAGTGCATCTCTTTCCGTGGTAGTTCTTCGTTATAAAGTGGATGTAGCTCACGCAGATTGTTGTAGATTGCTTGGCAGCCCTCCGTCAAATACGATGTGTAGTTGTTCGACATGTACATCCTTGGTCGTAGTGTTGAATAGTTGGTATTCACATCAGGTGTACCAGATATTCGATTTTTATACGTCAACAGAAAGTGCTCATTCGCTCAACTACCTTTCCCAAGCCGCTATATTCGTACCTCTTATACTTTAGCTGAGCTGCTATGGTTCCACATCAGGTGTGCCAGAACTTCGATATATGTACGTCAATAGAAAATGCTCATCTCACCGAACAACTTTTCCTAAGGCGCTATTTTCATATCTCTCATAGTTTGGCTGGACTGCTATGGTTCCACATCTGGTATTCAAATCTTCAAAATAAATTATAGCCTATTGCCGAGGACCAATAGCTATATACGCTACGGCCGGCGTTTATTTGTTGTGTGCATCGTTGAATAGTTATTCGGTCAAAAAGAGTAAAAGATGTAAGGCAAAATTTTATTATTCCAAAATTACAGACTTTCAAGAGCAGATATCTCGGAAACTATACAAGGTATCGAATAACTTGACAGAATAAAACTTGTGGAAAATTTAATCAGCTTTCATTTTGTCTAGTCTCATGTCGCTAGGACAAATAGCTCTCGAGATATAAGCAAAAAACTGAAAAATTAAGACTTTCAAACCCTCCCCCTCAAGGGCTACGGGCCTCAACTCAACTGGTCCAAACAAAATTACGAAGTCATAAGTTGTGTTTGTCCAAGCATTTCCCTCTATACCTTTTTTGAGCATTCGATGCCTGGACTATAAAGATTATGATAAATACCCCACGAACGCCTAAACAGTCACACTCACACATTTGAACTAAGCATCAGACACTTTTTGGAGTTGTTTTTTTCCTAATGGCGGGTATTTTGGGTGTTTATGAACGAAGCATATTAAAGTAAACACATACCTGACCCGCCCCCGCAGCCCGCGCGCCCCGCCGCCGCGCCTCCTGAAGCCGCGCCACGCCTGCGACAGGTTGTCGAACGATGCTGCCCTGCTGTTGAGTAAATAAACGATATTTATTACTTTGTTTATTCTAGCATTTTTCAAATCAGTGCCGTCTCAGCACTGAAAACAAAACACGAAAGCTCCTATGCCACTATTTCTACTTGGTCTTGTCTTGGTGGTCTTATTAACATGTTTAATATAAATACATTTCTGTAATTTATTTATTTCAGCGGTGCCATAGTAAAAGGAGAGAGAAGGAAGCCGACTCGGGCCCCGAGCGAGAGATAATAGCCTAAACACGCAGGGCTGTTGCATGTAGTTTAATCAATCGTCAAAAATGCTGCGTCAATCTCTGAACAATCAATCTGAACTACAAATCTGTATCCGACTAAACACAATATTATGAATCTTAGTTAATTTAGGTATTTAGGTACTCACCGTTCATATACGGTATACGGTAGGTAATGTGAAGAAAGACAATTCTGGATTTGATGAGTTGTTATTAAGTCATCCATAACACTGCAATACCTACACATACTATTTTGTAACAATTTTTGAGCTGGAATATAGGACGTACGTCGTACACGCACAAGAACCAAAAATTTCAAGCAGCAGCTCAGCGTTGCGTCGACGTGCGCAACATTACTACACACGGCGCAGCCACGACTGAGTTACCGGTCTTCACCTTGTATTTTGTCAGTGTGTGCGTGCGACGCGCGTAGGTACGGGCATAGTGCGCTCACATACAAACCTCGCTCGGAACGTATGTATGAAGCAACCTACTTCTCTCTCCTTTATTTTACTCCTTAAATGGCACATTAAGCGTAAGTACTTCTTTTTTTAATTTTATAAAACACGAACACCTCCTGGGCCTCTTTCAAAGTAAGGGATGTATTTGTATTTAGCAGACTCTAAATTTAAAGGTTAGTTAGTATTATTTTGTAATATTATTTTGTAATATTATTTTGTAATGTTATTGATTTTTTTAATAATGGTAATAATGTTATTAATTTTAAGAATATGTTTATGCTTCAAAAGTTTTATAACAATGTTAGCCCTCTCCTATTGCTGTGCCCTTGCGGGGCGTCACATGTAAACCTTAGTTACTTTATTAATACCACCTTAACATTTTGTAATGTGACTTGCAAATAAATAAATAAACACAATGCCGACCAAAGATGATAAACATGGATGGCACAGATTATAAGAGCATCATAAGATACAATACGTGGCAGGAAATGCGTGGCACTTCCGCCTGTACATAGTTGCAATCCGTATTCTGGAATGCAACTTTTTCAGATGTAATTTTATTTATTTCTTCTTTTTTTTCTTTCATTGTTTACAACACTTTTTCCTATTAGTATTTATTTATTATCTTGCAGTATCTATTTTTTCTTACATGCATGCGCACGATGGCGCACGACACCACCCATCAAGGCCCTGTCAGAATACCAGCGCTGCTGCAGACAAGCTGCAGCGGCAAATGCTTAGGCACCTGGTTGGCCCCACTTTGAGGCCTTTCGTGTTTTCTATTTTGTAAGTTCTTTTTTCATATTTATTTTAATTTAATTATGTTATTGCTCACTTGTGCCTCTCTGTGGTATGCTAATAAATTATCCTTTACTTACTTTAGAATGCTTGTTTTCATATCGAAAGATACAAAGATATAGTACTTTACTCGACGCAAAGAATCGCGGCAGACAGTCCCATGACGTTTGTAATAGAGATGCGCACGCGCAAAAATGCGTGGACTGTCGATAAACTGCAATGTGCGTGAGTCTTGTGTAAATCAAAAATGGGACTAAAGAAAATTGGCAAAAATGTGTTCGTCACGCTGCACTGAGGCTTTACAAGAACAGGACATGAAGAACTCGTATTTATGCGAACGGCTAATAATAAATGTCGACGACGACGATAGCGACACCGACGACGAAGATGAATAGAAACGAGAAGAGCACTAAAAAGTCATGTCGTTTCCTGTCTTGCAATTTTCTGGTAACTGTACAATATTACTGTGACATTGTATTTTCCTGTTACATGAGGTTTATTGAATGTTTAATATGCACGATTGGCGTAGTGCGCTGTAGCACGGTTTCTTGCCTCGATTTCCGTAGTGTCCCGGGCTCGATTCCCGGTCGGGCCAATTCAGGAAACGATATTTTCTAAATTGATTCGGGTCCGCTGGGAGACGCTCCTGGATGATTTCCTTGTGTGGTACCAGAACTATTATTTTTATACTTTATTATTTTATAAGGGCTTTTTTTTCATTTTTTATTTTATTTTATTAGTAATAATTAGAATATTAAAAATGTAAATATAATTATTGCTCTGCTTTCTTTATTAAAACTACCAAGAAAGCAGAAATCAACTGGAACTAAGTGCTCATAGTTATATATTATATTACTGTGCCTGTAATATTACGGGTAGACTTTTTTTTATTCATTTCTGTCGCCCTGGGACTTTTAGTCCAATAGCTGGATGGTAAAATAAAAAACGTGAGTAATATGTTGCTTTAGCTCCAGTTAATTTCTGCTTTCCTGGTAGTTTTAATAAATAATATGCAGAACATTACAATTGATTACAATCAACCATCATTTACTTGTGTAGAATTTACCCTTGGTTCTGGCCAGCATAATATTAGGACCAAAAAACCCCTTGAGAATTTGAACGGTACGAGGGGCATGCTAAAGGTAGTTAGATACTCTTTACTCATTTGATTGACACTGGCAAGTTATAACCATCTTAAGCTGGATGTTTATTGATGTTTATATTTGAAAATAGAACACACGTATTTATTTATTTATTTATTTGAAAGAGCATCATTTTTCCGAGCATCTGGCGGGAATTCGCTTGCAGCAATGGAGCTCAGACGATGTGATTTTCGCGCTATGATTTATCACGAGCACCAGTATTTAATTGGTTTGCTGAAGAGGACGGGGATGTCTCGAAGATCAAGCGAAGACAGGTCGACCGCCAACTGCGGTCGCACAAGAAAACGTTCGTGCAGTCGAAAACTTATTCGCGAAACCCGACGAATTACGTATGTAGAGCTGGAACGAGAACTGTTAATTGGATCAGCAGCAATGCAAACCATAATTCGCGACCAGCTTTCTCTCAATAAACGTTGTTCGAGATGGGTGCCGCACAAACTTACTGATGAGCAGAAAGACCGTCGGGTACATTGGTGCCAATTCATGATAGATAAATTCGACGGTGACGAGAAAAAAACGTGTATGATATACTCACTGGTGACAAAACATGGCTATATAACTATGATCCTGAAACAAAGCGACAGTCGACTGTATGGTGTTTCGAAGATGAACCAACTCCAACGAAATGTCGCCGTGCACGAAGTACACAGAAACGAATGGCCGCCTCGTTTTACTGCAAAACGGGTCATACTGCTACTGTAGTGCTAGAGGATCAAAGAACGGTGGACTCTGAATGGTATGTGACTCTTGCTCCAACAGTAATATCACCTTGGTGTGACAAGCGACCGAAGTCAGGAATCCGGCACCTTCTCTGGCACCACGACAATGCGGCGCCGCACACGTCTGCCAGAACACTTGACTTTTTCAACTCAAAAAATGTGTCAATCCTTCCTCACCCACCATATTCCCCTGACCCATCGCCTTGTGATTTTTACCGGTTTCCAAAAATTAAAGAAAAACTAAAGGGGAAGAGGTTTGAAAGCAAAGAAGATGCACTGGCTGTCTATAGTTTCGAGATTTCTGAGGTGTCTAAAGCAGAGTGGTTACCTGTATTTTCCAATTGGTTCAAACGTATGGAAAAGTGTATACGTGCTCAGGGTGAATACTTTGAAAAGATCGATACTTGTAATATAGAATAAATTTTTGAGTATCTAATCTCTTATGGCATGCCCCTCGTATAAGTCGTCCGTGCACCTGAATTAACATGGGGCCATTTGGCTATTATTGAATTCAAAAAGGTAAGAATCGTCGCAGGTCCCAGTTCCAAAGTGGGACGGACCTCGGAACTATAATCTTTTTAAGGTAGCCTGTGTGTTATTAATGTTATTATTACGCATATAAGCCGTATTACTCTCAAGTTCCATCTAGATCCGCTTAGTGGTTTTTGCGTGAAAGGGTGGCAAACACACACACATACATACATATTACACTTTACTCACAAACTTTCGCATTTATAATATTAGTACGTTATTTATATGAAATATATGCAATTACCCTAAATAATTTAAATGTTTAACTTTAATTAACATTAACTTTTTCATTGGCTGACCCAATCGAATCGTATTTTAGTATTGGTTTAGTTAACCATAACAGTTTATTTTGCTTTAGTTTTAGTTTTCTTATATTGCAACGTACCATGTACTTTTTTCGCTTGTACTATGCAAATTTGTTGGTTACTCAACGCGCAATTCTATTCTGCATGTGAAGGGATTACGCGCTGCTCTAAAATGTACCTTATTAATGTAGCGACAATCATTACCTTGCCGTAACTCAGTCAAGCACTAGCACGGGAGGTAAAGGATTTCGTTGCTAATTTGTACCCACATTTATTGTTATTAATAACATCATTACGGTCTCCAACCGTTCTTTTTGTGTACAAATTAATGTAATTTGGTATGCACAATAAACAAATTTAAAAAAAATTGAATTTGAATTTGAATAAGAGGAAGGAAACACATGCGCTGGAAGAGCATTCCATGTCGAGATGGAGCGACAAAGGCACGAGTCACCGAACCTTTTAGTGAGAGCCAACAAATGCTGGATTGTGTGTGGATGACTACATAGTCCAGCACGCGTGGTACGGAAGTGGAAGGGTGAGGAAGGGATAAGCTGGAATAACTCTTCAGAGCATTTCCCATTGTAAAAGCGATAGAGAACACTTAACCTGGCAATGTCACTACGCGATTGGAAAAGAGGATTGGATTGGAGTTAAAAGTGATGTAACAAAAATAAAAAACTAACCCACTATTTTCTAACTTTTACAACAAATAAAGAAAAAACTACTCTCTTATTTGTTGGAATTACCAGGCGAGACCCAATTTAGGTAATGAAATGTCAGTTGGGTAAACATATTATTTCTTCCATGACAGGCCGAAGCTGGCGAAGCGGCGGCAGTCACGCCATTTAGGCTGGCCTTGGGGCAATACGACATAAAAGTGAATTTAGCGTTTTTAAAATATCTAATGGCTGACTACACAAAAAACGCAAGCTTGAATAGATTAATCGTTTTAATTTTATAGCAGTTTTGATTTTGTTGTGGTTATTTTAGTTTCTATTTAAACATGAGCTGGTTTGACATGAAAGTACTTTTATACCATTTGTTATTGCGGAGGCGAATATTAAAAGGTATTCTTGTCCATGGTAGACATTTTAAACCTTTTGAAAATGTATACCATTATATTATACAATATCAGCAATAATTAATAGAAACAAAAGCATCAAAATTGTGAAACTGCTGTTGCCAACTATACCAGCCACTGATAGACTTAAAAAAGCAAATGTTGAAACTGAGCAGCAATATTGGACATGACATAGCGCACTTTGAACTTTGGCAAAAACCTTCCTAGAACTTTAATATCCATACCTTATGACAACATATCTGATCATAATCCCTGAACTAGCTAAAATGGATAAACTTACCACATAGACAGCTTCATTTAATACTATTTAGAAATTACAATGGTCAACTAAGAATGAGTTATCAACACTGCAAGAGGGTAAAAACAGAAACAGTTTATTTTTAAACCTTAGATTAAATCCAATAGCGGAACTTACAGCACATCCTTCAAATTGACAACTGAAAACAGAGGACCATAGCGTAAGCTAGACAGCTGTGCGTCAGATTAAAGTCCTGTCAATTGTATATTGCATTGAGTGAAATTAGGTGACGAGGGCCTGATTTAAGCAGTCCACGCGCAAGAGGTGAGTCAACTATCTTCCATTTTGATTTAATCAAAGTTAAGCCATGTTGGTCAACACCGGACACTCACTTGCCAGCCCTAATACAATACATACATAGCACATAATATTTCCAGACTTTTCAAATTAACATCAATGTAAATAAGTACCTTAAGTTGCCATTAGATTGTCGCCATTGAACTCTCGGCTTGACACTGATCTGGCTGAGGTTACCAAAGCTGTTGAAGCGCCGGAGCCCTGGCAGGCTAGTTTCACTGCCGAAGCGGCGTAGTGTACCTAGCCGCTGTCTCAGTGCTTGCTGAAAAGTAGACAATGTTATTTTTACTTATGGACTTGACAATAAATGGGGTAGTTACGTTTCACATTATACAACGAAATGTTAACTTCACGTAAAAAACAGCTATCAAGGGAATTAGAGACAAATTCAGGTAATCAACAGGTAAAATCAATCAGTGAATTGTATCTATACTTCGTATAATAATAAAACTTCTGGCGAAGCCAAAGCCTGAAAGTAGAATAATTACCCTTTTGGACTCAAACTCCAAACGCCGGGCGATTTGTTGGACCAGGTTACGATTTCTGAAGTTCATGTTTTGATTGAAATATGAGTTTACGCTGGGGCGCCGCTTCGGTCTGGCGGCGACGAAGTCTGGGGCCGCCGAAGCCAGCAGTGTAAACCGCTGGTTGAGGCTCAAGCTGGTCGCGTGAAGACCATGCACTTTCTCGATCACCATAATGCCAACCACTGATGATAGCACAGAAAGAAATACAAATCTTTCACAAGCTTAATTTATAACCTAACCCTGGCTTATACAACAAACGACATATCAACGAAATTACAAGTACAGGTAAGTTTTAATTTAGTAAAAAGCTGACGCCGACCGAAATTTAGTAATCCCGAGCAGATTCCCGAGCGCGGTGCTTTTTCACGAATTTGTTTTTTATCTATGGAAATTACAAGCTGTCAAATATTTTCTTAAAAATGTTGGACAACTTGGACTAGACAAAAGATGATATTATCCTAGATCTTATGCTTTTAAAAATATTAATTAGGGTAGAAAATTCAAATAGGTACTTCGAAATGGTTTTCGAATTACATGTTTACATGTTTAATTTTAGTTTTTTTGAATTTGTGCATTTTTTATTTTTTTGAAAATACCTTTTACTATTTTAAGTAACTTAATTGAATCTTTTGTTGATCTAGCTAGCCGGTAGGTGATTTTTTAATAATTTTTAAAAAATTGCGAACTCATGACGTCACAAATTCACTTGGTGTTTCCACATGTGTTTTTTCCCCGATTTGTGGTAAATAAATTAGGAGGAGAAAATTACTGATTTACTGCACTTACGACTTGAAACAGAGCTCGCCGTTCATCGTATAGAATCTCACGAGAATAGAATAGAATATAATATTTATTTATTTGCTAAAAACATGGTACAAATATAGATCTTAAAATTAAAAATGTTCAATACATGTTTTAGCGATCTATCGATATGCAAATGAATAAGAGATGTAGACTTCAGATACAATTCATTTTGCCAAGTTCTGAAACCAAGCCCTACATTGTAGCGTTTGGACTATAGCGAATGGCTATTTTAAGTCCTACCTACCCGTCTGGGCAATGGGCGTAAATTATTGTACGTATTTTTAAAAATAACTTCGTAGAAAAATATATTTCACCTGGGTGAATTTTAAACCTACGATCTGGAAACCCCATTAACACCATGCAGCATCACCTAGCTAAAAATCTCACGTATGATACAGATCGCGTCATTTAATTGGTTGATGGATAGATTATCAACCAATCACGTGAAAGGACGTTTATACGACCCAATAGGTTTCAATTGTGAGATGTCAATTTGATTACCGTCAAGAGTCAATTAAGAATGAAGAAATAGATAGATAGAAATAGAAAAAAGTTTATTCGGTACCAATAATATACAAGAACCAAAAAAAAACATACATTCGACAGCAAAACAAAAATACACTCTGAATTGTAACCTACTAAACAAAGTAAACAGGCTACAAATGGTGTCGTCACATTAGTTAAAATAATAATAATAAAAGATCATAATACAGTCATGGCTTAATTCACTTAATTACTATATTTAGCCATAGATAAATACACAAACAACTACAAGTACGATATATTCAATGAAATACATATTTATATATATTTTTCTATATTCTATAATCTCATGATGACAGGGGACAAAAGGTCATTCGAGTGGGTACTGCTTGGTTTTACATTTTCATTTAGCCGATATTTTTTGGATGTTCAATAGGTGTTTCCTGTAATTTAAAAATACCTACCTAATGTACTCTTTGCGGATGTTAACAATCTGGGGTCATTCATTTGACACCAGATTTACGTATTTAATTCAAAATATCCTAGATCTTTTGCCTTTAAAAATGTTAAATATTCAAATAAGGTATAAAATACAAATAAATGTACATCGAAATGGTTTTCGAATTAGGACATGTTTGATTTCTGTTCCCACCCATTGTAAAGCAGTTTACGAGTTTTAACCACAGATTAATATAGGAGGGTTTAACCATACATTTTGAAGAATCTTATTCAGTTGACTCATAGGACTTTCATTCACCATCATACCATACCTTTAATAACATCACGTGATTGAAAATATAGAAGGACATGCAAAAGTACTCTGAATTTCTGAAATATCGAAAGGTAAAAAGGAACGCAATTTGAAATATTGAATGACATTGACGTTTGCAAGTGCAACAATTTCAAATTATTGCAACTTCTCTACTTTGGCCGACTTTTCGAGGTTCGCGTTTGATAATTCACTGAAAAATTCAAATAAACATGTATTCTTTAAGTGTTTTTTCTCTTAATTAATGCAATTTTGTTTCTTGTTAGTAGCCTAACATACTCTTTTAGACAGTGTTTAAAGTAAACTTTGCACCGATCAGTAGGTTAGTTTTGGTTAGTTACGGTTTCCAGTGGTTGTTCAGCATGAAGTTGGAAGGCCTTATAAAGGTGAGCTACGGGTGTCGGCGGCTCATTTCGCTCCAACCAACAATGTCGGAGGTTGCTAACGGCACGCCAGTTGACGAATCTTGTTTGTTCGATATGGACGCCTGCTATGAAACATTTGACAAGGATGGGTGAGTTTTTCACGTATGCCATAAGCGTCCCTAACGCAGCATAATTCAGATATATATAAAATAATTCCTCAGATAATATTGGTCATAATATTTAGTATATTTTTAATAGGGGTTCAAATTGCATAATTTTGCAACTGTTTTGAAAGTTTGACCTAATACCTACATGTTTTAAACTATGCTAATACATCCAAAACTTATACAAGTTGTGGCAATTCAAATGAGCAGCAATACTTTGAATACATTCATATTCTTTACTTTAGTTGTTCTTAAAAAGTTTGAGAATTTTAGACGCCTGAAGTGGTGAACAAGACTGCTGTTTTTGCTACAATAAATAAAATATTTGTGATTCTTACCCATGATTGTGTTCATAAGTTGCAAAAGTTCCAGTTGGGCCCCAGCTGGTATTTCTTTAGGATTTTCGAACATGACGTTGAGCAAGGAAAAGTCTGGCATAGTTAAAATAAATTCTAGTAACTTTATTTAACTGTAAATTGTGTAGGGTATGTAAATATTACAACTTCTTGTTGTATGAATAAATTCAATAATTTCCTTGATAAAAACAAATTCTTCATTAAATAATAATTATTTATCAAATGCCTGGCTTGTTAGATCAATGGTTTGAGGTCTTGCTTATATGCATATAAATATTAATTGTATTTCTTACTGGTTTATCGTATTACATTACTTACAACAATTAAAATATATTTTCCAGCGGATATTAATGCACAGATAAAAAAAAAATCTGTAAACTTTAAAAATCAACATTTAAGCAGTTGCGCCCGGAGCAGAGGGGGCGGTAGCATGCCGCCTGGCTCTTGCAGAGCGCCACATCGATGTGTACGAAACTGCTTGAACCAAATGATTCGGCCGAATCATTCGGTTCGGTACATTGTGGACCAAATATTCGGCCGAACATCCTTATTCGGTTGAACTTACATTATATTATAATCATCAAAAATAATAATTTTTTGTTAACAACAATGACAAAGCAAAACAAAATCTTTTCCTGATTCATAATCTCTTGTTGAGTGTGCATTTTTACTATGCTACTCACATGTCTTGCATGTACTTGTTAATTGTTATATTTTTAATTCATTGAATGATTCCATTTTTTGATTAACGCTATAAAGGGTATCCTTTTATCATAATATGTATTCTGATAATCTTTTTTCTTGGGTTTATTTTTGATTAAACTTTGTAGGTAATCAGTATTACCAAATTTTTTAGAAACATGTTATTTTCAGGTTGAAGTGTGTAATATAACTAAGAAAACCAAAACAAAGTCTCTTCTCTCAAAACCATTAAGTTCTTTATTATTAATAACTTGAGCTAAATTCAATTATTTAAGAATATTGAAGTCAGTTATAAAATAAAAGAACATTAAGCCAGTGATAATTGCTCAACCTCAGATACTATTATTAGATCTACACATTTGTCAAAATTGGTAGACCACTTTCTTGTTCAAGCGTAGGATAGAGTCTAGTATCCCCATGTACGGTACGGACAGTGAATATAGCCTCTGACCTAGAGGCTATATTCACTGACGTAAGAGCACACCTTTGCTCACAATCAGTCGCCAGTCCCAAGCGGGGTACGGCGAAAGTTTTGGTGATCGCTTGCCTACACATGGTCGAACAGTTGCGGTAACGTTTCCCTCACAAGGTTACAGTTCCCGAAACCTTGAAAGATCTTTCTCCGTCTCCTCTAGGAAGAGGAACGGTCTTCCGATTGGCGTAGGGCGATTATCATGGGTTCTACTCGCCTTGACATGTGTGACTCGCCGTGACATGCCGGGCTCGATTCCCGGTCGAGTAGATTTAGGCAACGAATATTTCTAAACTAGCTCCGGTCTGGGTTTGCTGGGAGACGCTTCTGGCTTAATCATTTGCTGGTAGCTAGCTCGTAACAAGCATATTTATCCTTACGTCGAGACCATGACAATTGGTATGTTGTCTGGCGCATATTTATTTATTTATCCAATTGATAACCTTCTAACCCTCCTAACCCAAGCTTCCTCTTATTCACATCGAACGCGACGCCATCGCCATGGCGCGCAAAGCGCAAAGTGACATTTATGAAGAAACCAAAGTGTTCAACACAGAAATCGTGTTAAAGTTGCATTATCAATTGCAAATCCCCCTCAAATTCAATTAACTAATATATTTCCTAAGTAAGGAATAGCAGAAAGAAGATTTGTAATAACTGTTGCTCCTCAAAATGATATTTGCCCTCAAGGTAAAACATACCTTAGAAAAAAGCTGTGGCAATGCCGAATGGATTTGAAATCGTTTTGTCGCTCTTATTCAGTTTTTTTAAAGACTTGGTCAGGGGTCAAGTGGTCATACGAGTATTAACTAGGTTTATTCATTTATGTTCTCAATGTTCCTGAACAGCACCACACTTTAACATTTATGAATTGTGATGTGAATAAGAAAACACAGGCAGGCATTCGTTTTTTGAATTTCTTGCATACACGATAAGCGTACATTTTAGAAACTAACATTATGACTTATTCAAATAACTGATCCTTAGCACTCTAATCCTAATTACCCGGTAAAAGAAGTGATAATACAGGTCATAGTCACTACCAACCACGTAACGCACGAGTTCGTTACGCTGCGTCATGTTTTCAGTTTTCCGTTTCTATGAGAATAGGTACCTATACATGTAACAGTCAATCAGAAACTTAGATTTTTCCGTGTCATATTATTTGTGTGTATAGCTTACGATGATTGTGTTCCATTGTACGTTTGCCTATTTCGTGCTTCAATGAATTGAATGCCGGGAAACGTTTCATAGATTAGTAAGGCGTGTCCATCACAACGCCAATAGATGAGTCTAGTTAGGTACTAGGTTTATTCAATGTTGGACATAGCGAAAAGAATAAAGCAAAGGTACCTATACAAAATGACAAATGGTTATACACTAGCAAATTTAACTTTTCCTAGCCTGTCATGTTAATTACGAATTAGTTTCACAGATATATATGGGTGAAGTGAATATATAAATATTACAAATTGACCCGACCGGGAATCTAACTCGAGACATTACTCAAATCAAGGCGAGAAACCGTGCCAGCCGTATCGCCGTAAGTCAGTATGCCTTGGACCTTTCCCCATTAAACTCCCTAAGGGACCGTCGCATTCCCACATGTAACTAACAGTCTATATATATATATATGTAGTCTAGGTTCGAATCCCGCTGGAGTCCCAGGATCAGGTTGAATTTTTCTAGTTTCTATCTTTGTGTAGAAATAGTGCATTGTTAAATGCTAAAATAAAATTCACTTATCCTATAGCTAGTTTCATCTTAATCGAAAGTCAAATATTTGCAAAAATATTTCTTTCGGGTGTTAAAGGCGCCTGCCTATAAAATTGATGAAACAACGTTGGCTTACAACGTAAAATACACTAGATAAATTCGCTAGGTCTGTTAACGGCCTCGGTAGCCCAGTTGGAATAGCAGTTACCCGGATTGTGAAAGGTCGCGGGTTCGAATCCCGCCTTAGTCCCAGGATCAGGTCGAATTTTTCTAGTTCTTTGTGTAGAAAGTAGAGCATTGTTTAATGCTAAAAATAAAAATTCACTAAGTCTATACTTTGATAGCCATATAAGTCTTGAATAAAGATAAACGAAATGCGCGACAAATGGACGAATAACTCAATATTACGCCATCCGATTTTGATATTTTTTTTTTATTTGAAAGCTGATGCTGCCCGTGTGGTCCCATTTTAATTTGGCTTAGTTCTGCCAGTGACTTGGCATCCATGAGAAAATCATGTAAGTCTTAAATCTAGATAAACAAAATGCGCGACAAATGGACGAATAACTCAATATTACGCCAACCGATTTTGATAATTCTTTTTTATTTGAAAATGATGCTGTCCGTGTGGTCCCATTTAAATTTTGGTTCAGTTCTGACTGTGGCATTGAGGATAAAACCATATAAGTCTTAAATCTAGATAAACTATATGCGCGACAAATAAACAACTCAATATCACGCCAACCGATTTCGATGCTTCTTTTTTTATTGGAAAGGATATACTTCAAGGGTAGTTTGATGAGTCTGGTTAGGTTCTGATTATGGGATCCAGGACAAAGTAACGGAACTCTTTAATTCTCAGGAGCAAATGTACGATACTTTTTCGATGTATAAAATAAACAAGAACTATTCACTGAAAATCAAGAAATAAACAAAAATTTTACCAAAAAAAAAACAACTTCAAAAAAACCTATTCCAAAACATAACACTAAAAAGTAAAAAAATAGTTAGGTATTCTTCTCAACATTAAACGATAATAAAATGTAGGTAAAATTATTGTTATTGTTGGAGTCGGTGTCAGCCAATGTAGGTTTTTAACTACCTACATACACACATCAAAAGTGTCTAGGGATCAACATATATTTTTGCAATAACTTTTCTCCTGATTAATATTAATTAAAATTTTCTTTAAGGATTCATCAAATAAAGTGTTTTCGTTTGTCTACAGTAACGATAAACCAAGTCACCTTTGCATTAATAAATAAATTTGCCATTTTCCTAATAAAGGGATTTTTGACATTTGAACCACTAACATTAAAGTTCGAAAAAAAGACTGAAATAACAGTTTTCTTTAAAATTTTATTGGGTAAGTTAAACAACTAATAATCCGTGTTTCTACCGCGAACACTAACAACACAAGAACATCGGTTTGGCATACTCAAAATGAGTTCATCCAAATCACGCTGTGGAATGGCCGCCCATGTTCGTTGCAACAACAAAAAAAGGTCTTCTTGCGACTGGATACCCTCCATATTTGGCTGAGCTCTTCTCTGTAGCATATCCCATGCATGCTCAATCGGGTTCAAGTCTGGCGACTGAGCAGGCCAGGGCAGGACATTGATGTTAGCTGCGGCGAGAGACTGTCTTACAACTCTTGCGGTGTGCGGTCGTGCATTATCATGCATTAACTGAAATAAGGGACCGATTTGCACTTGTAGAGGAACGATGACGTTCCCGAAGACCGCTAAGGGTACCACCTATAGCAATGCACAATCGTAGGATTCGATATCAATGGGCTCTTGAACACAGAAATTGGGCAGAAGAACAATGGCGTTTCGTGTGCTTTTTTGATGAGTCTCGTTTTGGTATGAGACCGGACACAAGACGTATACGACACTGGAGAACCCCTGGACGCCAACAGCGATTAAAATCCTGCCAGGAAGTCCATCCTTATAGTGGTGGAACCATCATGGTATGGGCGGGTATTTGGATCGGCGGAAGAACTGAGTTGATTTGGATCAGAGGCAACCTCAACGCTCAAATTTATGCTGAGACGATTGTATCAGACGTCATCGTTCCTCTACAAGTGCAAATCGGTCCCTTATTTCAGTTAATGCATGATAATGCACGACCGCACACCGCAAGAGTTGTAAGACAGAGACTCTCGCCGCAGCTAACATCAATGTCCTGCCCTGGCCTGCTCAGTCGCCAGACTTGAACCCGATTGAGCATGCATGGGATATGCTACAGAGAAGAGCTCTGCCGAATATGGAGGGTATCCAGTCGCAAGAAGACCTTTTTTTGTTGTTGCAACGAACATGGGCGGCCATTCCACAGCGTGATTTGGATGAACTCATTTTGAGTATGCCAAACCGATGTTCTTGTGTTGTTAGTGTTCGCGGTAGAAACACAGATTATTAATTGTTTAAGTTACCCAATAAAATTTTAAAGAAAACTGTTATTTCAGTCTTTTTTTCGAACTTTAATGTTAGTGGTTCAAATGTCAAAAATCCCTTTATTAGGAAAATGGCTAATTTCTTTATTAATGCAAAGGTGACTTGGTTTATCGTTACTGTAGACAAACGAAAACACTTTATTTGATTAATCCTTAAAGAAAATTTTAATTAATATCAATCAAGAGAAAAGTTATTGCAAAAATATATGTTGATCCCTAGACACTTTTGATGTGTGTACATACTTAAACGTGAGATGTAAAAAATAGGTATGTTGCTAGGTATATTGTAGTGTTTCCTTGGCTGACACTGACTCCAAGAATAACAATAATTGTACCTACATTATATTATCGTTTAAGTTTGAGAAGAATACGTAACTATTTTTTTACTTTTTATTGTTTTGTTTTGGAATAGTTTTTTTTGTTAATTTTTTTAAAAGAGTAACTACTGAGTTTCTTGCCGGGTCTTCTCAGTGGAATCAGACTTCCGACGCCGGTGGTAGAGTCACTTTATATTAGGTTGGGGAAAAAGTCTTTTCGCATATAGTATGTATGAACTTGTAATAAAATCTCTTTGGCTATACTATTTGTATCTGGCTGGTTTTGGTATCATTAAAAGTTTTAATATTAAAGAAGATAATTCCAAATTCAATTTTTATCACCACACCGCTCGCCACCGACAGGGAGTTCATCCTCACACTGGATCCGCAATGGTTCCTTCTGAGGACTCTTAAATTGTGGAATGAGCTACCTGCTGAGGTTTTCCCTATCAGTTGTAATGAAGTTCTTCAAGGGGGGTTTGAAAAAATTTTTGCAGGGTCGACAACGCGCCAGTGATGCCCCTGGTGGTGCACGCGTCCATAGGCTGCGGTAACCGCTTACCATCAGGCGGTTCGCGTGTTGGATTGTCACCGACGTAGTAAAAAAAATACTTTGATAATTATTGTGATCTCATCTCAGTAAATTACGTACGTCGTAAGTTTAATCATATTAGATTTTATGAAGTTACCTACTTACTGAAATAATTTATCTATCTGTCAAAGTGAAATCTAGGAAGACTGAGCTACTCGTTTCATTGTTAAAATTTCACTAGTTACCTACACTTTTAGATTTTTATTGTTTAGTTCGTTGTCTAATCTTAACATTGGATTGGAAATAAATTGGTTCATATTTCGTTTATTTATTTGTGATATACATTTACCTGTATCCAGGATGTTGAGTAGGCACGTTGTTTTGTAGGTACATGCTGTGATCTGCCTTTTTGGCATACAAATTTTACGATTACATTAAAACTTACAAATAAACAATTAGGCAATAGGATTAAAAATATTAATAACAGCAACGAAATTACAAATAAAAATACAAAAATGTCATGGTAATAATAAAACTTAATTTAAGGAGTATAAAGTTGATTTTATGTATGTTTCATTTTAAATAAACTACTTATATTAAGTACAAAAACAATGACACTTAATTAACGTACTAACTAAAAATCGAAAATCATCCTGACTTGATCAATCCGGCCGGATCCGGTCGAATCCGGCCGGACTGAAAATGACGCCGGATTGCAATCCCTACATGTGCATGTTTATCATAAGATTATATCAATATGTATATTAGGCAGTAATAAATAAATAAATAGACTTCGCCCGCCTAAAATAGATTAGTTAAACTTCCAACTAAGTAATAATAACAGAGTGGCTGTCACTGCGAATTCCTATCATTCGTGCACATGTCTAAATGCAACGGAAATAAATGCCATCGCCAAGGCCGGTGCAGTCGCGAACTATTATGAAAATCTTTTTAAATCGGCATGACATTCTGCAACTCTGCGCATCTGTGCATGCGATTATAATAAATAATCGCTGATCTATTATAGTCATTCGTTTAGGGCCATTAAGTAAAGTAATTGGCTACTTGCAATCCCATTATTATTCAAATAAAAAACATGTCCATCATGATCATGTAAGCTGTTGTCTGTCATCATACTGCGACAGCACCGATGTCAGTCTAATAATTAAGTTTAAAAAAAAAAAATCAGTCCGCACTTACCTTTGAGGCAACAGTTAAAAACTGTATACTTAAATACATTTAGTGCAACGCCTAAATACAAAAAACGTTTAAACGAATAGTTTCTTACATCTAATACGTTTTAATTTACAAAGTCTTGAGAAAACCCAAATAAACCTTCATGAAACGATTTAAAATCATGTATGAGTATAATAGAGCAAAGTTGTTTTTTAACACACTAATCATCTTGGTCTCAAAATAGACTGATTAATGCCTAAAATATGACAACGACAGTCACGTAACGAGCTAATTTGAAGACTATTCAAAGTTAAAAGTCCAATATCCTAAATTGTCCTAGTTTGGGCGTCAGCCCGCCATAGTCAAAAAAAATGTAATCAGTGTTCCTACACATTGTGTTATTGAGTCTACTGTATGATTATGGTGAGGAATAAAAGATTTATTATTATTATATTATTATTCTCTTTATTTAGCATAAAACTTAGGTATAAAATTTGTACAGTATTCTTATAAAAACAAAGATTTACAACAATAAAACAACTTAAGAATTATAATTATAAAAACAAAATGCATAATCACAATTATAAAACCTAAGCCTAAATTAAAGTTATAAAACAATGATTTCAAATTTTCAATGAACAATGATGTCAGCCCGCCATAGTCAAAAAAAAAAAAAAAATGTAATCAATTATTATTATTATTATTATTTATAAAAATACTATAAAAACCTTAACCTAGGGTGCCGCCGGCAGCAGGGCAGGCAAGGCCCAGACTACCGGTGGTTAGGGCTGCAGAGAGAGGAACCTCCTGACAATGCGAGCCGTGTCCAGGAGTACCGCCTTCTGCATCTGACCCTTGATCCAACCGCTGAGCGAGAGCCTCTCGAGGTGTTGGTCGAGGCTCTTCGCTATTAAGCCGTTTATTATTATTATTATTATATATTATTATTAATATCAAGGTTCGATCCCCGACCAGGATAAATATTTTTGTGAAGACCATTTAGGTTTGTCCTTTGTATATGGGTGTTATTATATTATAACACTGATAGTAAAAGCTGAATTCAGTTTTGGGTCGGTGATCTCGTGTGAAAGACCCAGTAAACGATCGAATCGCGAGCCCTGTTTCAGCTGTCCAATTAATACGGTCAAATGATCAAAAAAACAGTTGAACCCCAACAAAGACGAAGAGTTTTTTTATAATATTAAATAATTTTGGCAAAAACCAGGACATGCAAACAATTTGATTCTAACAAATGAAGTTAACACCGAACGAATTGTGTAGCATAGCGTGACATCCGTTAGGAAGTTAATTCTGGCCGTAATTAATTGAAAGCTGCTAAGTTATGCTGAGCAGTTACAACGCATTTGTGTTCAGATTGATGTTTAGATTGCGACGATGTCTTACATCTTTTGATGAACCTGTTAAAAAGAGATAAAAGCACGTCACGTTAGCGATTGGGAGTTGTCTTGCCTCAATACCATTGCCGCTCCTAGTAGCACATGCTTGAAGATTGTTACTGGTTTAACCCCTGCGAAAATATCATTTTAACTCTGGGAACTTACTGAATAATCTGCAAATCGACTTTCTCGGTAGAATATCTTGGTATTAATAATGGAATAAGACCTACAATACATTGTAGGTGTATGGTGCACCATATGGTGAATAATAGCCACGCTAACTTTCTCTGATTTACTTGTATTCTTAGATTTTATTTCTGACATAGCTGTGAACTTTTTCTGAATTCAAAAATCATAAATTAATAAACTTTTCACACGGTCACGCAAAGCAAGACAATGTCTGCAAATGAAATGAAAATGTCTTTCGGGAGTTGAAGGCGCCTGCTTATAATATTGATGAAACAAAAGATGGCTCACAACGTAAAATACACTAGATAAATTCGCCGGGTCTGTTACGGCCTCGGTAGCTCAGTTGGAAGAGCAGCCACCCGGTTTGTGGAAGGTCGCGGGTTCGAATCCCGCTTGAGTCCCAAGAATCAGGTTGATGTTTCTATGTTTGTGTAGAAAATGTCTGATTTTTCTAAACAGCAATGCTAGCAAAAATCGTATCAGTTTCGGACTTTCCCTATCAAATGTTTATCAAAGTGAGCATTCTTTCAAAGACGTCATTCCAAGGCTGAGTACTAATGGGCATCTGTTCCCAGGGATGGCAAGCTGAACTATGAGGAGTTCCGTCTGATCTGCAAGGCGCTCTTCCGCAACGACAAGGGCCACATCTACCCGCTGCCCGAGGACCGCGCTAGGCACATATTCCAGGTTATTATGGAATTAGCATCTTTAAAAATACCTCCTCGAATTATTTTTGCAGTTTACCCTGTTCTGAAAGCGGAAATCTTAAGCAGAAAATTTACAAACGTGCTTTTTACAGGTGTTCGACAAAAACGACGACGGCTTTGTCGACAAGGACGAGTTCACCTTCTGCTGGAACCACTGGATAAAAGTGGTGAGTTACTAAAAACGCAATTAATCTGAATAAGTGCCCGCTATAACTACCGCTCGTTGCCCGCCCCCGCGCCGCGATGGACTCCATTCTAGTCTCCGCTGCCCGCAAAATTCGAGGCTGAGGCCTAATAGTCGTCATTAATCACAGATTCATCGATACACAGAAGTGCTTTTAGACTTCGCAAGTCGCAAGAATGAAAATATTCACAGTCCGGAGATAATATTATACGGAGTGATTATTTTACCGTAAGAAAAATGATATATGCCATGCTCATTGGGTGATATGTAGACACTACTGAATGAAAAAAAAACATAAATGATTTTATTTGTATACAGCAGGGCCACAAACTAAGAGTTTACAGAAGGACCGCTCGCACCTTTTTCTAAAACTTGCGTGAACCGCCTAGGGTTACTACTATATTCGCTCTGAATTTTTAAAATGAAGTAAGTATGTTATACCTACTTGATAGAACCGGCCAAAAACAAAATTTATCATATGAAAAATTGCACCAAGTTCGACAAAAACAAAAACACTCGCGACAGTGCGACTTTCCGACTCACCGAAGCTCACTGTTTCCCTTGTAAACTCATGTCTCTGTGTGCGTGCGTCAAAAATGGCCTGTTGTTCTAAGCGGGCTATCTGTCAGAGCGCCGCGCATGTCTAATTTGTGGCAGTGCGCAGTTTAAGATGTGCTAAAATCAGATTCCGGACATCTTCCTCCTTGAGTTAGGGCTGTGAGAGTTACATTCGGCGGTATTGTTGCAGATAGTGCGGCCAATCAGCGCGTTCCTCATCGTGGACGTGCAGAACGACTTCATCTCCGGCACCCTCAACATCAGCAAGTGCAATGCGCAGCAGGACGGCAGCGAGGTGAGTGGCATGACATTTGACACGTAGGCGCGATGGGTAGTCTGTAGCGCAAGGTTGGGGGTTTGATACTATCCTGAAAAATCTCAATTCAAATATTTTTTTGGGTCTTCTCGCATAAAATTACGTACGTCTGTGATCGATCAGTCTCAATCTCATTTTTAATAATAGATTATAATTATATTAAATTGCATATTAAATCATACAATAAACGATTCACTAAATTATGCATTAAATTAAATAATTCCCTAAAATAAATAAATTATGCATTAAATAATTCATTAAAATATAGATTAAATCAGCTCCAGCATCATATCCTGTTTTTGGCTGTTATTGGTAACCTGATGTACTGTTGTCTGAACAAAAGCCGAAAAAGGAACCGCCGAGTGTAACGAAATGAAACGGTGAAGTCGTGAATGAAGTATTTTGTATTAGTCAGATTTCTACCCGACGACGGTTGTGTTGACTCCAGAACTGCGAGCTCGTGACCATTAGGTTATGTATATAGATACTTACTTGATGTATTTTAAAAAAAAAGTGAACCTCAATGTTGTTTGTATGAGAATCGTTTTATTGATATCCTATTGATTGATGCGTTTGTTGGTTCCTGGCTACATGTTTATTCGAGTAGTTAGATTTCGAGTACATCAGGCGTCGATTCACACCCTGTCTTTCCGCGCGGGTATGCAAGCCCATTGCTATGAGAGCTCAGTTTATAGTAGTCGTATACGTTTTAGTGGTGGTTGACTGTACCCTTACACGTGGTTGGTAGCGATTGAACGCTATCGACCAAACACACGTCCGCAGTACGCACTGACGTCACAGATTTACAATACTTACTATGACGTACTTTATTTTGCTCGCTCCTCAATGAATCGATGGAAATCAGGGGCCCGCCCTCTTTTGGAGCAAAATTAAGACTTTATTGTTGGATCTTAACTATATCATTAATAGAAGTAATATAAAATTCAGTAAATGTATAGAAGACTTACGAAAAATATGAATTGAGTAATGTAAACTTATTAAGTTTCATATATTTATTAATAAAGGGGTTATAGAATTAATTGCAAATATACTTCTGTCTGATTGCTCTTCAGTAATAATACTATGTTATAACCGTTAGTTAGTTCTTCTGTAAACCCTGTTCGAAAGCAAATAAATTATTGTTATTCTATTAATATGCAATCTATTTGAAATCGACTAAATAATTCATAAAATTTTATTGTATAAGAAAAAGCTTTTTAAATTCTGTAAGAGCCCAAAGAAGGTCTCGAAATTCTAAATTGAAGATCAATCTGGACTGGTTAGACTGTTCGAAATGGCTCAATTTGCTAAATCCAAACCAAGTATTTTTGTACGAAAAGTTGCAAAAATACCTAAAACCAGATTGTGAGGTTTGGATGAATTCGCATTTAATGCAGTACGTCACTGTTATTGGTCTAGTTATCATAAAATAGCGAGTACTAACTAGGTGATTCCCGAAGTCAAACCAAACAAACATATATCACATGAGTGCTCTCAAAGCAATCAGCCATGAATGGTACTTAGGCTATTGCATGTTGCAGTTCTATACAAAAATTTGACATTTCGTTAAATGATTAGTGCATCATAAATACTGCTGAAAAAATCGGTAATTTTTTTAGTTATTTATTAGATCGCCAACAAAGTTACATTAAAACAAGGTAAATGACTTACATACTAATGTTTCATGCATGAATGCAAACTTTATTATAGGTGACGACGGCATGCTTGAGTCAACATGAGGAATAAAATTAAAAACTAAAACAAAAGTAAAAATGAGAATAAAAATATGAACAAAGTAATTAAAAACTGCGCTAAGGCAGACACAAAAGTAGTTTCTTGTCATTATAAGGTGTGGAATATAATTATATCCACACCAACTGACTTAGACAGTGAATTTTTTTGACGATTCATTCTATTCATTGAAGAAAAAAGGCCCAAATTTGATTTGGATCTCCTTGGAACAAAAAAATTATACCGAGATAAGTAATTACTTATTTTACTAGTTTAAAAAAGATTTATAAGAAATCAACGAGTTTTATCACTGTTTTGACTAAGATTAAGCTCGTTGCTAAAGAAATGTCAGAAGAGTACATTAGGAAGGTATGATGTCGACAGCAGTGGTACAAAAACCTTAACTATTAGCAGATAAGTAAATTTCGTACCTCAAAAGTAAATTTAAATTTCTACACTCTTCTCATCAAAAAGTATTCCGTTCAAGTGAAACTCTAGCCCTATTTACTCCACCTTTCTTTACCTCCTACATGTCAAGCTCGTTCAGACTGTCTGCCATTCGACTCTGGAACTCTCTTCCAATCAACATCCAAAAATCTACCTCCAAACTTGCTCTGAAGAGGTCGTTGCGTGACCACTTTAAGTGAGCCGCTGATGTATCCCGTCTAAGTCAACTATGTCATTGAGTTCAGATGCTGACTTTTTTGTTTAACTTTCTTTATGACAATATAATGTATTATAAAATAATGTAGTATATTTATTTTGAAATATTTAAGCATGTATATTTGCATGATTGGTATAATATCATATGTATGTATGTATTATTATTTTTAATATATTTAAGTATTAATATCTGAGATTTGTTGCCATTTTTAAATGTTGCACAGCCCAAAATTTTAATGTTTTTTGTTTTACCTTGCGGTTGACTGGTAGAAAAGGCCTCTAGGCATTAAGCCCGCCAATTGTACTTTACTTGTTTGTGCAATAAAGAATAAATAAATAAACAAGTTTTTGTTATATCGATATCGATCATTGAGTCATTTTGAAATTTAAAAATAAATACCTTTTTAGATAAGGTCTATTTTCTATTTGTACCATTTCAAGCCCCAATAATGTATTTCGACCATTATTTATTTCGCCCTCGCATTCAAACCCTTTTTATTCCATTATGTACGCCGAAAATAAAAACCAATTGAAGCAAATTGAAAAATGTCGTGCGAATCGACCATTCAATTGTATAGCCGTATCCAGGCGTTTCGGAAAAAAACAGATTTCAATAACTGCCTGCGTCAAGGAAATAAAGGAAATAAGCAGTGTCTTAGTGTCTATCGGCAACGTTTTACCGGAAATTACCTATGGTGAGGTAGCGAAGTATTATTATCTTTACCTACATATATAAAGTAATGGTATAGGACACTTCTAATAGTTGCCAATTGCCCATAATGTCACAGAAACGTCGCAAGCTAAAACGAGATTTAAAAAGTAAAATATACTCGTAAGTATTATTAAAGTTGGGTTGTCCCATGTACTGATTTCAACTATCTGAAAACGATACTTATTCATTCTAGTAAATAAATAGCTACCTGCTAATTCATAACATCTTTATACGATTCTCATAGAATAAACCCTAACACCACATAATATGTTGCTTCATGTCTAGTCAGTTTCTGGTCTACTCGTTTAAGCCCTAATAGCATTAAACCATAGCATTGAGCCCTACGGGAATAACTAACATTTCGACTAACAGCGTCGAGTATATTGAGAAATAGTAATACGAAGCCCGAAAAGATGACCGTCTGGATTTAAATACCTCTGTCTTACGGACAGGCGCAGCTAAATAACACTGCTAGGGCCGTTTATGATCCTACTAGTTTAAGGTCAATCCCCACTGAAAGAGCAGCTGCTTTTTGAGGCAAAACATTACAAATCATTTGGAATCTTATCCATGTGGTTATAAAGTTCATAATTAATTTAAAGCAATTAGGGGCAGCCCGGTGGCCCAAGAGGCAGCGCGGCCCCTCCGGACGCCGCATTGGGCATCCGCCTTGATAATAAGTCACTTGCTCTTACGCACCGCTGCTCTTTTAATAGGAATTGACCCGTAAGGCCTGTTCAAACCTGAGCAGTATTCGCTGCCGCTGTGGGTAGCGGTACATTTGGCCACGGACTTGATACCTGCTAAATACCTGTAGCGAATCCCGCGCGGTATTGTCATACCGCTCAGGTTTGAACAGCCCTTTAGGCAGCCAGAGCTTACCGGTAACACAACCAACACCACTAACACCGTCACGTATTTTTGTACTCTTTAATATGATTTTCACCACACACAAATAAATATTAAAAAAAACATATACGTGTAAACTCTCTATAACGAAATTTCAAGGGACCGAGCATTTTCTTTCGTTATACAGAGTTTTCGTTATACGGAGGGAAGAGAAAAAATAAACTAAATTTAACCAATTACAATAAGTTTCAAAGTTGGTTTACGACTGATAATACATGATAAGTAACAATGGGGCATTAAGTAACTGACACCAACATTTCCTACAGACAATGTAAGCTAAGAATACTGGCACACGTGTTATGGTAATTAACAATAACAAAAACGAAACGGCTGTTTATGACCTCGGCTATCTTTCTTAGAAATTTCGGCATCTCATTCTTGTTTACAACATCCTCTTCAACCCTACTTCTCCACGCTATCTCTGTGAGCGCTTCTCCTATCTTTCATCGTCCGGCGAACTCATCGTTCAGCCTATAATTTACAGCTGACTGCCCCTACCTGTAGCACGAGCATGTATGGTGACTCTTTAACTGTTCAGGCTGTGAAACTGGAACAAGCTGCCTGTTTCTATTCGAGAGTGTCGCACTGTGGGTTCCTTCAAAAGATTGTTAAAAGAACATCTTTTAAAAAATGTTTGAATTGTGTTGGGTGTTAAATCATAATAATAATAATAATTATTATATTTTTTTTTAATATGTAAGTATAATTATTTTAGTTAGGTACTTATATTTTCTATATTTGTATTTACATGTCTATTTGTAAGTAAGCTGGTCTATTTATAGAAATTTTGGCCTTTACAATTATGTACACAGTTTTGTCTATCCATCACTGTTTGTTTTCTCTGCTGGAAGAAATCTCTCTTTAGAGATAAGCTCACCTGTACTTTAGCTATCCTTATTTTTCTATGTAAGAAACTAGAGATGGGCCGAGTACTCGGTTAATACTCGGTACTTGGCGTGCTCGGCGGGTTTTTAATCCTCTTACTCGGTCCAATTACTCGGTTTTAATGCCGAGTATACTCGGTCTAAGTAAAGCAGGTGACTGGTGTTATTTGTGACCCTAAAATGCCGATCACGCTGAAAGGGCAGGTCTATAAAACCATCATTAGGCCTGTCCTTTTATATGGCAGTGAAACATGGCCGTTACTAGAACGACAGAAGCAGGAGCTGCGCGTCACGAAAATGAAGAAGCTGCGGTGGATGTGTGGAGTCTCACGCAAAGATCTCGTGCGGAACACCCACATCCGCGGCAGCCTTTGTTTTCGTGACATAACAGACAAAATGCAGGAGTGCCGCCTTCGTTGGTATGGTCATGTCTCACGCTCACGGAGATTGGCAAACTTCGTGGGCAACAAATGTCTGGCCATGCCGCCCCCGCCAGGTACCGGTAGAAGAGGTCGACCCAAGAAGCGGTGGCTCGACGTCGTCAAGGGTGACATGCGTGCCAACAGACTCACCTCTGAGGACTCACTCCACAAGACCGTGCGAAGTGGGCCAAAAACATAAGAAAAGCGGACCCTGGGACCCAACACACCAGTGTGAGTTAACAACCGGGATAAACGCACGGATGATGAGGATGATGTTAATCAAAAAGTATTTATTATTAATTTGGGAAATCTTTGACAATCTCAATTATGTTGTATTGTATGGGTGAGGGGTGTATTAACGCGAGCCGGCCGCTCGCGCCGCGCGTACCTGTTTGTACTTGCTTACGCGCCCGAAACAGGAATTTGATTGTTATCTCTTGGTAATATTCATTGCTATGCGGATGATAGCGCGGTCCACGCGCGTTATTTCGAGCGCCCTGGGGCAAAGCAGACTGACATCGAGGAGAAGAGGCGAAGTCTTGTTGTTGAGCTTGACGGAGTGTTGGACCGCATTTCAGAATGGGGTGCATGCAATCTTGTCAAGTTCAATGCCAAGAAAACGCAGGTGTGTGCATTCACAGCAAAGGCGTCGCCGTTCCTTTCCCATCCCACTCTTCAGAGCACCCCGCTATCGATTAAGGATAGCCTAAACATCCTTGGCATGGATGTTCGTAGCAACCTAAACCAGCGGGACTACATTGAGAGCGTCATTAGAACTGCATCCCGTAAACTCGGAGTCCTGAACAGAGTGAGACGATTCTTCACGCCTGAGCAGCTCTGTCTCTTGTATAAGACACAAGTTCGCTCGTGTGTGGAATATTGCTCTCATCTCTGGGACGGTTCCGCTAAGTACCTACTCGAAGCTCTTGACAGGTTGCAGCGGCGTGCTATCCGTATTATTGGAAACCCAGAGGCAACTTTGACCCTTGAGCCTCTCTAATTGCGTAGAGACATTGCCAGGCTAAGTGTTCTCTATCGCACAATGGGGAATGCTCGGACGAGTTATTCCAGCTTATCCCACCCTCACCCTTCCACTCCCGTACCACGCGTGCTGGACTACGGCGTCACCCACACACAATTCAACATTTGTTGGCCCGAACTGAAAGGTTCGGTGACTCGTTTCTTTGTCGTACCATCCAGACGTGGAACGCTCTTCCAGCACATGTGTTTCCTTCCTCGTATAGTCCCGGGTTCTTCAAGCGGGGCGTGAAAAGGCATTTCTGCAGGCCTTCAAGGTGAGGATGGCCCAGGGATTCGTTTGAATGACTGGGCTTGTCAACCTCATATCTGGACCTCACGACCGCTTTCCATCAGGTGGAGTGAGGTCATCTTGACGGGCAATATAAAAAAAAAACCGAGTTACTCGCCGAGTACTCGGTTGGAAAAAAAATTAACCGAGTAAAACTCTGTACTCGTTATTCGGCAAAAGTGCTACTCGGCGCATCTCTATAAAAAACTGTAATTTGTGTACAAACTAATAAATAAATAAATCTCAAAAGATTTGTTTTGTTTTGTATGTTGTTGATGTCTAAATATGAAAAAAAATCGTAATCGAAAACGGCTGTTGCGTTATAAAGAGTGAGTATAGGTTTTGTGGTAAACCAACCAAATTGAACAAATTTCTACGTTATAGAAAGTTTTTCGTTATAACGAACGACGTTATTGTATTTATAGGCTGTTTGACACATTAGTTAGACCGAAACTAAGGACATTGTGTGAGTGAGTAGGCCCCCAGAGCCGCGTAGTGGCCAGCTGAGGAACCTGAGCTTGGCAATATATTCGTTGTTGTTTTATGTAACTTTTCGCCTTGACTTGACTTGCTAGGTGTCGTGGGTTCCATTCCCAATTGTATTCAGGAAACAAACTTTTCTAAATTGGCTAGCGTCTGGATGTACCTACTGAGAGACGGTGGTTGAAATCCTTGTCTGGTACGGTCGACCAATAAAGTGTCTTAACTGTTTTGACAAAGGTTTCTGTCTGTGAGATCTTAAAGTCGCTAAAGTTGCGCAAAAATTGTCACCGTCATAATGTCACTGCAAGGGGAAATCGACCTTGTAGTTTCATGACTTTCAAATGAATCTCAACTGTAAGATAGTATACCATAATTTTGGACGACCGTACCTCGTAAATTTTATCTATGACGAGGAAACATATTTCGAAACCATGACAATAGGTGTTAAAAAAAGTCTCCAGATTCAGCAAAACGCCATTAACACCACTGCTGTTGTACGTGTTCATTGACTGCGGTAACCGCTTCGTATCAGGTTATCCACATGTTTGCTCACCACTGACGCTGCATAAAAACAAAAAGTATAAAAATCTACGGGTGGATAGCCTGACTGCAGCACCAGGCCTGGGTCTTATCCAAATCACGCGATGCCAAATAGATTCTCCTATAC
The DNA here is from genome assembly GCA_947369235.1 of Udea olivalis. Classification (NCBI taxonomy): domain Eukaryota; kingdom Metazoa; phylum Arthropoda; class Insecta; order Lepidoptera; family Crambidae; genus Udea; species Udea olivalis. The sequence continues at coordinate 15,817,245 of OX376361.1, forward strand.
TACTTGCGATCCAGCTTTTGTAGTTATGGTCGTAATTGGTTGGAAGTTTGGAACGTTAATCTAAGATAACTGACTGACGTGTGAATGTGACGCATTTGCATGTTGCATTTTTAGCTAATGCTTTTTAATTTGATACTTAACTAACAGTTAGTGAGATACATATGTATGTTAAAATCGTTCTAGACGGAAACACTTAATTTGGACAGAATTATATGCATTTAAACGAAACATTGTCGGCGACGACGAAGTTGCTAAAAAAGGTTTTAATAATAGGATCTCGGTGTTGATTTTAGCGAATAAAAACTGTTTTGCAGGGCGCAACGATTATATGTTAGTATTTATTTAAAAATCTCTATCTTAATCGGATTATTACCATTGGTTTTGTATAGTTTAAACTGTCTCCCTCCGTACTAATACCTCCTTTGGCTCATGGCCATTGTTTAAAATTATCCCAGAGATACAAATTAAGAGTATAATAATAAAAAATGAATAAAAATTGCCTCATAACAGTCAAATCGGAACATTTTAACCCAATATCTATTGTTGCATTTCTCTGTGGTTTCCTGCCTCTGTTTATTTAAGCCATTCCTCAAGCATCACATTAAATGCACAAATAGTTCACTTGTGCCAGACAACACCTCGCCCCGAAATGATAAGCCAAACGATTAAAAACCTTTCAGAGCTGTCGGACGAAACACCGCTCGATTCGATGAGCTGTCAAAACGCACACTAAAATAACAAGCCTAATTTGGAAGCGAAGAGTTCACACTCCGTCAGGGCGAGGCGTACCAGGCACCGGTTGGCTAAACGTGAAGTTATATTGCACTCGGAAGGCGGTTGTGGTGCCGAATTAAAACTTTGGCGCTTTACACCTTGCTTAATACCTCTGTGGCTGAGTGATTCTTTGGGTACTGTGTTTTATTCCCAACGAGTGAGAGCTCAAAGTTATCCAACGAAGTCCTAACGAAACGTTTTATAACTCATTAAGAATTTAGAATATTCTCATACACATATACATACATATGAAGAGGAAAGATTTTTGTTTGTCTGTTTGTATTGAATACGCTTCGAAACTACTGATACGATCGTGAAAATTCTTTCACTAACAGAAAGCTAAATTATGCATGAGTGATATATCGGCTATATTTTATTATGATTAAACAAAAAAATCAGTGAAAAATAATAGTATATGTAAATCAAGTCGCAGAAAAGCGGGCTAGATGTGCTAATGGACACTAGCAGTCAAACATTCGACAGAACAAAGTCTGTCGGGACAGCTCGTAATAAATAATTGACAAAAGAAATCTCGTCCACCCCTTTTTTTAGTTAGCCATTATGATAACAGAATAACAAAATAATTAATACTTAGAAAAACGTGAGGGCCGAATTTAATTCCTCCCAAGTATAGTTTGTGGGTATCATTTAGCTAAAGCATTGGTTCCCAAAGTGGTCCAGGTGGACCCCAAGGGGTCCACGGGAGACTCGACGGCGGTCTATGTTGGCGTTACTTTCTGTCGAGTTTTGGTAATATGGGAGGAATGTGTAGTTCCAGTTGGTCCACCGGAACCAGCTAATTGTTGAAAGTGGTATATGCGAAAAAAAGTTTGGGAACCTCTGAGCTAAAGTAAAGAGTTCCCATAGGTTCCCAGTTGCCTACTTTAGCCGGCTTTTATTGCTCAATCTGTACCTATGGCATTTGCTACTGCAATTGAGGTCATGATATTTATCAGCATTCGTAAAGATCAAATGAATTAGGGCGTGATAGTGCCAGGCACGGCTCCTGTGCGGGTCAGACTGAGGCCCAACTACTGCTCAGCTAAAGGTTTCGCGAGTTTGACAGCTTAAATGCACTTAGCCGTTCTTGCAAAATGAAACTTTTCTTTTCTGATCGCTTCAAATTCAATTCGGTCAAATTGGAATTCTCAAGAGAAGATAAGATTTGCTATTATAACGGGTTGGGACAGGATTCGTTAGTTAGCTCCATTTCTCACCATTCGGGTTGTTTCTGAATAAGATTTTTTAATTCATCAAACTATTCATTTAGGTGTTCAATTATAAAAATAGGTCTAGAACTTATACTAATTCATAAAATAACAAGAAATAAATAATAAATAAATAAATAAATATCCCTGGACATTATTCCACACAGCGCCATCTAGCCCCAAAGTAAGCTAATTAAAGCTTGTGTTATGGGATACTAGACAACGGATAAACATACTTAAATACATTTTCTTTTGTAAATACATACTTATTATACATAGGAGACACCCAGACCAGTACAAACAGACATGTTCATGCACACAAATGTTTGTACTGAGCGGGGATCGAACCCGCGACCTCTGGTGTAGTAGCCAACTTCTTAACCATTACACCAAGTCGGTCGTCGAAATGAAGCAAATTAACAAAAGATTTGAAAAAATTGCCCCCTCTATATTGAGGGCACTTTTATGTTTCTTTGTCGATGAATTTAATCATTGTTTACCGGGTTTAAGATTGATACTACTCGAATAGGTCAAATTCAAAATTACTTATATTAGAGTGCAAAATTTTATGTTCCTATTTTGCAGTGGCGCTTCAGCCAGTCTGCCTATTTACCCTTTCATACATTTAGCTTATTATCTTGACTTTTGATAATTTAGAAATATTTATTTGCATATCATTACAACATGTACAACTCTTCAGCAACTCGATGACGCGTCAATAGCTGCCGCAATGGTAGCGCCGGCTCCATCGGCATTATCGCCGCGAGGCTCGTGCCGGCGCCTAGCATTGCTATTGGTATCACGATGCGATAAAGCTATAAATCTAGCTAGCTTGCTATTTAAGCAGGTTACGAATAGCTCACTCTCACTCGATAGCTGGGTTGGGATATAATCAATGAGTTTATTTGTAGAACGGAGCAGATATTCATCTACACACATCAAAAGTGTCTAGGGATCAACATATATTTTTGCTATAACTTTTCTCCTGATTGATTAATTAAAATTTTCTTTAAGGATTCATCAAATAAAGTGTTTTCGTTTGTCTACAGTAACGATAAACCAAGTCACCTTTGCATTAATAAAGAAATTTGCCATTTTCCTAATAAAGGGATTTTTGACATTTGAACCACTAACATTAAAGTTCGAAAAAAAGACTGAAATAACAGTTTTCTTAAAAAAATTATTGGGTAACTTAAATAATTAATAATCCGTGTTTCTACCGCGAACACTAACAACACAAGAACATCGGTTTGGCATACTCAAAATGAGTTCATCCAAATCACGCTGTGGAATGGCCGCCCATGTTCGTTGCAACAACAAAAAAAGGTCCTCTTGCGACTGGATACCCTCCATATTCGGCAGAGCTCTTCTCTGTAGCATATCCCATGCATGCTCAATCGGGTTCAAGTCTGGCGACTGAGCAGGCCAGGGCAGGACATTGATGTTAGCTGCGGCGAGAGTCTGTCTTACAACTCTTGCGGTGTGCGGTCGTGCATTATCATGCATTAACTGAAATAAGGGACCGATTTGCACTTGTAGAGGAACGATGACGTCTGATACAATCGTCTCAGCATAAATTTGAGCGTTGAGGTTGCCTCTGATCCAAATCAACTCAGTTCTTCCGCCGATCCAAATACCCGCCCATACCATGATGGTTCCACCACTATAAGGATGGACTTCCTGGCAGGATTTTAATCGCTGTTGGCGTCCAGGGGTTCTCCAGTGTCGTATACGTCTTGTATCCGGTCTCATACCAAAACGAGACTCATCAGAAAAGCACACGAAACGCCATTGTTCTTCTGCCCAATTTCTGTGTTCAAGAGCCCATTGATATCGAATCCTACGATTGTGCATTGCTATAGGTGGTACCCTTAGCGGTCTTCGGGAATGAAGGTTCACTTCATGCAAGCGGTTTCTGACTGTTTGGTCGCTAATTAAGTTCCCTGAAGAGTGATGAAGCCTCACGGCTAACATCATGGCGGTTATTGTTGGAGCTCTTCGAGTTGTGATTTGAATGTATCGGTCTTGTCTCCGTGTGGTGCAGCGATACCGTCCTCCATGGCGCTCAGCCACGGTACCAGTGTTTCGGTAACGTGTCCAAAGTCGACTGATAACACTCTGACTTGTATTCAGAGCTAAAGCCACAGTACGTTGCCGGGAACCAGCTTCTATCATTCCCACGGCTCTGAGCATTTCTTCCTTGCTTAAATGACGTCGCCGCTCCATAATAACGTTGGTTTTAATCAGTAGTAGGGAAACAGTAGCACTAATAATGTCTTCAATGCGTTGTATGTTTTATAGGGAAAATATTGACAGCTGATTTTCATCTTTTACTCGAATTTGATTGACAGTTCCTGTTCCAAATTATGAAATGCACCAAAAAGGATCCATATAAATTTATAAAATCATAAATTTATTACAAAGCCACATCTCAATCTCAAGAAATCCGCATAAAAATGCTTGATCCCTAGACACTTTTGATGTGTGTATGTTGGATGCTTGCTTGACTTTAGAACAAATGACATTAAATCTTCTTTTTTATCTGATTTTGTGCGTCACTAAAGGCGTTACGGATCTGCAAGTCCGGTATACATTACACATCACAAACATTTCGAAGCTATTTAAAAAAAAATGTGTTTTGTCGCGTTTAATCGTCATTTCTGATTGCACTCGGGCGCAGCGCATCTACGACTTTAAAAACATGCTTTAGCCACGCTCCTTGTGATATTGAGAGTAGCGCCTTAAATCATAAACTATCAGAGATAAAATACTAATGATAATATTAAATGGATGTTTTCAGTCTTTTCATCATTGCCGGTGCTAAAATTTGAAGTGCAATAATTTCTACCTCTCCATTGGCTCGATAGGTCGCGGGTTTGATCCCCGCACAGTACAAACATTTGTGTGCATGAACCTGTCTGTTTGTACTGGTCTGGGTGTCTCCTATGTATAATAAGTATGTATTTACAAAAGAAAATGTATTTAAGTATGTTTATCCGTTGTCTAGTATCCCATAACACTAGCCAAGCTTTCATTAGCTTACTTTGGGGCTAGATGGCGCTGTGTGGAATAATGTCCAGGGATATTATTTATTTATTTATTTATTATTGGCTCAAAGGACTTATTCTCATTACGCAAGTTTTACTTGTGATTCATCGCTTCACTTATACCATACTTTTGTACTTACATTAAAAAATTAATATACTATTGGACTGATATTTTAAATTATCTCACCAATTCAAAGATACATTATTCGCCAGTTACTTTTATTATTTTTAGGCTTTATTTTAACGGGAGAAACAAACCACGCGGGCGCAGCCGCTGTCGAAAAATCAATCATAAAAGTCTGGCTACTACCTCAACCAACCACAAAAGTAAAATTAGCAACAATAGCACCGGAAATAGGTTTCAACAGATTAACCTGCACAATGCGGTCGATTATTAGTCTATAGCCACTATCTACGGTTATTGTACCATCGACTGCCTTCACCGAGACTATCTATACCCGCATAATGGGGTGGTCTAATTTATTACCCTTGTGGCAACGGATTGGTGTACTTTTGCCGCATTTGAGGTCGCGCTGAGTTTGAACGCGCACTTGAAACGAGACCACTGTTTCACTGGGACGCCGTGTCACTGTGGGAGTTGGTGACTATGCAGTTTTCAAACTGTCAAGTACAATACAGCTTGTCTATTGACGGCCGAGTTGATTCAAAACAATGTATTTGGCAATATAATTTTACAATACTATAATGTTTTTCATACAACACAGCGATATATTCCAAGACATGTTTGGTCCCTATGAGATAGAAATGTAGTTTTAGTTTTAGCTTTCCGCCCGAGGCTTTGCCTGCGTTATCGGTAATATTATGGCCAAATTACAATAAATCTTTATAAATTGTAGCCTATATGTTATTCTGATGTTTAAGCTGTATTACTGTAAAGTTTCATCCGAATCCGTTTAGTAGTTCGTGCGTTGAAGAGTAACAAACACACACTTACATCTTCACAAACTTTCGCATTTATAATATTAATATTCAATTTTTTATAATACAATAAAAATGGTATATGTAGTAGTAGTGTAGTAATTTATGAAAAGCTAGGTCTAGAACATCAAGTAAGAGTTATTAGGGCTGATAACTTTACCCAGGAATCAAAGCTATTAAAATATTTGAGTAGTTGACTTATTAATTAGGTTAACAAGTTGTAGTAGAATAAATTACACAATTTTACCAATATTGAAATAGAAATAAATTTATTTTACATACAAACACAGGTTTTACAATTAAAATAAAATAACAAAAGTTGTCAAAAGGCTCCTACTCAGATGCTGTAGTACCATGTTCAGCACCACGACGCTGGTTTTGAGTGGTTACCCTAACAAAGACGGAGAAGGGGCGCAATTACCATTACCTTAGTTACGATTTTATACTTTACTTAATAAAATATTGATTACGTAACGTAGATGATTTATATAGGACTAGACAGTCATTCGATCGCAATCGCACCTGATGGTAAAGTGACGATGCGATCTATGACCCCGATTGTATTGGTTCGGAAACACATGCGCGGGCAGTTTATGTTTCAAATGCTTTTATCTTCCTTTTTCCTGTTTTTCACATAACAATTGTGAAATTTATCACCATAGGCTGCTTTCCCAGCTTCAGCAGAAGCCTGGTGAGGCAGTTGCTCTGCCGTGCCGAATGCCGATGCACGCAATGACACTTCGGTTCGGCATGAAATATGAATTCTTGACGTTTTGAAGGCGCTGGGTAACCTGCGTGTTCCAATTCTAACCTGAAGAATTAAAGGCGTGAATGTTTGAAATAGTTGAATTTAATTCATGTTTAACACAGACATCCCTTCCTCGAAGCTCAAAATAGTATAAAACAAAGTTTTCTGTCGGTTCTTGCTTTGCTTTTTAAACCTACTGTTATGTTTTCTCGAACATTCCAAAATTTTCATTTAGAGGGATATTCACATCTGAATTGAAATTAAAAAAGTTTATTTGAAACACAATACATGAAAGGATACATACATTCAGTGTAACTCATTCTCTCGCATTATCGAAGCCATATTTTCTTTTGCAGGGTACCTTAATACAGGAGAAAAGTTAAACAATTCGGTAAGGGTCCCGGTAGTTTAGTAATTGGGTATGGGAACAAAAATCAAACATGCCCTAAAGCGAAAACCATTTCGAGGTATTTGTATTTTATACCTTATTTAAATATTTAACATTTTTGAAAGCAAGAAATCTAAGATATTTTTAAATACGTTGGCAAATTGGGGTCAAATGAACGACCCCAGTTTGCCAACGCAAGGTTCTTATTGGACTCTTGACGGTAATCAAATTGACATCTCAGAATTGAAACCTATTGGGTCGTATATAATAATATAATATAATATATCATTTATTTCAGGCTACAAAATTTCATTTTTAGATGTTACAAAATATAATTGGCCCATATAATAAATAACTTAGAGACTAACGTACATAAACGTCCTTTTACGTGATTGACGTGAAATGACGCGATCTGTATCCTAAGTGAGACTTTTAGCTGGGTGATTCTACTGCTGCATGGTATTAATAATGTTTCCAGATAGCAGATTTAAAATTCCCCCAGGTGAAATATATTTTTCCACAAAGTTATTTTTAATAATACGTAGTACATTAATTTACGCCCATTGCCCAGACGGGTAGGTAGGACTTAAAATAGCCATTCGCTATAATCCCAACCCTTTCAGGTAGGGCTTGGTTTCAGAACTTGGCAAAATGAATTGTATCTGAAGTATACTTCTCACATTCTCGTGAGATTGTACATGATGAACGGCGAGCTCTGTTTTAGTCGTAAGTGCAGTAAATCAGTAATTTTCTCCTCATAATTTATTTACCATGAATCGGGGGAAAAACACATGTGGGAACACTAAATAAATTTGTGACGTCATGAGTTCGCAATGTTTAAAAATTAATAAAAAATTAACTACCGGCTAGATCAACGAAATATTCAAATTAGTTAGAACTTAAAATAAACACGATTGGCGTAGTGCGCTGTTTCTCGCCTTGACTTCCGTAGTGTCCCGGGTTCGATTCCCCTGTAGAGTCGAATTGTAGGAAGCGATCTTTTGGCTCGGGCCGGGGTGTGCTCGGAGACGCACCTGGCTCTGGTACCTCGTAACACAGGGATATTTACGCCTACTTCGAGACCATGACAAGTAGTGTGTTGTCTGGCACTGTATTTATTTCTATTTTCAATGTTTTCCCCTTGCCGGCAGGTGGTGGAACCGATCAACCGGCTCCTGGAGACAGTGTCCTTCGACAGTGTGTTCTACTCGCTGGACTGGCATCCGCCCGACCACGTCTCCTTCATCGACAATGTGCACATGCGAGAACTACACCCTTCAAGCCCGGTGAGTGACAATTAATTACTCATTTATTTATTGATTAAGGTTTAGCAAAACATATACATATATTTATACATAAAGATAGTGATGAACCATTATTTGTATGATCACCATCAATAGGTATAAATACACCAATTAGTCCAAAATCTTCGACCAAAAACCAACCAATTAATTAACATATTATTGTTAATATTTGAAGTTTAATGAAATTAGACCAAGAATCAGGTTACAAAACGTAATACTACTTCAAATACACACACAAACAAACAGCAAAATTCGAAAACTAATCAAAGTCGATGGTCACATTCGATAACTTTTTCTACCCTCAGGATTGCGTACGCTTTAAAATAGAAAGGTTACTCGTCGATACCCGATAAAGGGTTGTCTATCACGCGAATATAACATGATCACCATAGTTCTGCAATACGTGGGACACATTAAGCACACATCATCTTGCACTTATTCATAAAAACAAGAACAGGTAATCATATTTTAATCTTTCTTTTTTTCTATTGATAATAAATGGGTGGGCGGGCCGGGCCACTCACGGCATTCAGTGTGTTGTTAATTTTATTTTTTATTAAGTCGATTTTTATTGATTTTTCTTCTTGGGTTCGATCCCCGCACAGTACAAACATTTGTGTGCATGAACATGTCTGTTTGTACTGGTCTGGGTGTCTCCTATGTATAATAAGTATGTATTTACAAAAGAAAATGTATTTAAGTATGTTTATCCGTTGTCTAGTATCCCATAACACAAGCTTTAATTAGCTTACTTTGGGGCTAGATGGTGCTGTGTGGAATAATGTCCAGGGATATTTATTTATTTATTTTATTTCTTGTATTTATTTTATTTTGTATTATTGATCAATTGCTAAGTATTAAACACGATGTTTATAAGGTTTCAAAATATGCAATTTTGTACCTATGACATAGCCTCATACTTGAGGAAAGTACTGTATATCTTGATTAGGTTTTTGTTTTAAAAGGATGCCAATGAAATCAAAGTCTCTCTGTATATGTTTACTACAAAGTACAGCTATAGTATTGTCCCTTTTTTGTTGTCAAGCATGGTGCCCCTAAACACTTTGGCTCCTCCTCGTAGCGTGACGCCGCAGTGTCGCCAGCGAGGGTTGCTAAAGCAGGGTTATTCACTTTTTTTGCACCATGTTGAGTTAAAACTATTTGTAATTACAAGAAAAAGTAGTATTCCTTTACAATGACCTCTGCTCGTTGTCGGAAAAGAAAAAAACCTAATAGGTTATGCACTATATAAGATACTATTTAACATTTTAACTCCAGTGTTTTCAACGAGGTCGCTTGCTCAACCAGTAACCCACGACCTCTGGCGCAAAAGGCGGGATCGCTGCCATTGCCCCAACCGGCTAGTCGATATCGTCTTAATACCGATTTATTTTCTGTTAATAATTAGTGAAGTTTATGAGGCATGCCGGGCGAAAATGAAGTGACTTTCCTTGTCAGAATATTATTTTTTATATTGCCCGTCAAGATGACTCACTCCACCTGATGGAAAGCGGTCGTGAGGTTCAGATATGAGGCTGACAAGCACAGTAATGCAAAGGAATCACTGAGCTGGCCATCCTCATCTTGAAGGCCTGCAGAGATGCCCTTTCACGCTTAAAGATCCCAGCAGCAATTCTTTTATTTCAATAGCGGTTGGCATATTCCAGGTGTCAGCGGACAAGGCGCAGGCGTACGACACGGTGGTGTTCGCGGGCCCTCCGCCCATGAAGCAGCGCCTGTGGCCGCGCCACTGCGTGCAGGACACCTGGGGCGCTGAGCTGCATAAGGATTTGAAGGTATGACTTATTATTAACTAGTCAGTCAGTAACGGAAAAGTTTCCACGTTATTTTGTCAAATTGTTGGTCATTACAATCCCGGACTTTTTTCCGAATAAAACCTGAATCCAGGTTCTGGAATTTCTAAAGTAGTACCTATCCACTAAGAATATTAAATAGGGTATAAAGGTCTTTAGAAACTCCACGAGCCAAAGAGATCATTTGGTTATGATGATAGATCAAACTGGATTTTAGGTCACTTAAACTTTATTTTTGTTAACTAAGCATGAACTCTTTCAAATCAACCTGTCTAAAAATAAAAGTATACTGCATAATTCCGTCAAACTTCCCCGCCCGCGTAACTTACCAACCCATTGCTGCTTTTATACCGTCTGAGGCTATAATTTGCCAGCAATATAAATTATTGATGGTTCGCGAATGACAAATTATAATAATAGCAGTATTCGGTGACCTTGCCGGTATTATTACTTGGAAGAAATGAGGGTTACATTTGAAAACATGTGTTTTATTGTTTGTTGCAATTGTAACTATACTACTTTCGCCGTATGATGATATCCCTAACAGTTCATAATAGTCAATTATAGTGATGTAACGAATTTAATTTAATCGAGTTGGCAAAGGAAATGAAATCGGATTTTTGATTTTTGATTTTCAAATAAATTCTTAATAAACGGGTTATTAAGTTATAGAATAAAACGCGGTATCTCGAAAATAATAGTTAAAAAATAGCACACAAGGCAGACGCACTGGTACTGATGCGAATGACGTGATTACAAAATGGTCGCTCCTATACATCGATTTTTTGTCGATTCAGTAGTGTCAATACACTATTGAATGGCGTTCCTTTTCACGCATCAGGCGCTGTAAAGATATATTAATTTAATCTTATTTTCTTTATTTATTGACAGTTAATAATAATAACAATGATTTACAATAAGATTCGAAAGAACAATAGTTTTTTAATAGTATATAACATTTTCTTTTGCTAGTTTCTTTTTATTTAGTTTGAAATAGTGTGCGTGACACGGAAAAATAAGAGCTGTCAGGCATATCATCTTACAGTGAAAATAGTATAGTAAGAGTATTCAGTCTTGTAATTCGACTAAAAGTATAAGATTCTTCGAACTGTTACCCGCCTTTTTTCTTTCCTTTAACGAGTCTGTTTATTTTTGCATTCTGAGTATTCTGTTCACTGATACATCTGACTACCCCTTTTGGGATTTGGTGTATCCTAATGTGAACCATATGACAGCCAATCTTTTGATTTTTTTAAGTTGGTTGTGTTTTAATTTTGATCACGTGTAGCGTTGCCAGGCGTCCGGATAAAGCCGGACTTAGGTAGGCTTTTTGATTGCGTGTCCGGCTAAAATTAACGGTGTCCGGCTAGTCCAGCTGTTGTTAGGCTTTTTACATTTCGCAAACGAGCGAGCGCCTAGCGTGGCCGAGCGCAGGCGATTTATTTAATATTTTTGATTATGTTTATTATTTCATTAGAATTTAACAAGATTTATGGCAATTATTAAAAAAAGCTTGGTTTTAGATACATACATTTTTTTTTGTCGTACTTATTAATACTGAGACAAAAAATCCTCAATAATGTGGGGTGTCCGGCCTTTCTACCCAAACGTCCGCCAAATTGGCTGGTCTGTCCGGATATTAGGTTTGGCGACCTGGCAACCCTAATCACGTGAAAAAGAAATACAGAACTAAATAAGCAAGATAATAAAGAGCTTATATAACACTATTAAGTTTTGAAGAAGTTATATTCCAAACTTAGGGTGATAGATCCTCTACCCTCGGAATTACTCAAGCCGGTTTTGCATCGGGTTCTCACCCTATATACTGTAATTCCGGCTCGGTCGATTTTTGAAGTAACTGTGGCTTATCCTTAGTTCCTTAAAGGCCAGTCAAATAATTGGAAATCCTTCAACGAAAATATGAAAAAACAGTTATGTTATATGTGATCATTTTTTCTGATCATTGTCTTAACCAGCCATTTAGAAACTGAGTGTGATGTTTGACGCGTTATTAATACTAGTATGCCGAAGATTAAAAAAAAATGCCGAAGATTGCGTGTTCAGATTCCAGTACACCCACCTGTTTTGTTTTTATGCTATAGGTATAAAGGTACAAGCCCAGTTTGAGACCTTAAAAAGTTAAAAATACTATTTTCCCCCTAGATTTTGCTAAATAACTTTGATTTGGATACTGGGTGCAAAATTGGTCAAAGCTGATCCACGCCCAGCTGCAGTTAGTGACGAAATATTATTTACAGCTTGAACTAATTTGAAATGACGCGCCCTACTGCTTTTTTTAGTTGATTTAAATGTGCCGAATGTACTTTTGCGAACAATCGTACCAGCCCCCCGATTCAAAACGAAGTTATTGACCGATTCGGTAAATTTGTTTTAATTATAGTAAATGATCCGCTAAGCGGTAGCAATCAATATTTTGATATGTTAAAGCCAAAGGCCCTAAGTTTTCATAAACCAAATTACATAAAATCTATCCTACTTAAAAAAATAATTAAAAATATAAGAAAATTGGTGTATAACGAATCGGTCGATAACTTTGTTCTGAATCGGGGGGCAGGTTTGAGTCCAACCAGCTACTGAACTAGTTGCATGTTGATGTGTTGCGTCCAAATCTTGAACATGGACTTGTTGCGGTGGAAATGAAGTGAAAGGAAAAATATATTTGCTTTAGAAACACAGTAGGTATACACTGGTCTTGTAATACCTAAGTATAAGTACATGCGTGATCTGACGAAGTGTCAGCATGCAAAAACTTACACTGTAGGAAACAGTTCACAATCATACAATTAATATATACCATCACGACTTTATCCCAAACGGGGTAGTCAGAGGCAAGTGACTGTTGCCTTCATGGTGAACGGAACACTCAGAAGCCCACTTTTCACCAATCGTATTATAACCCAACGTGGTAGGTGGTGAGCCTTCCGCCGCTATCCGGGTTGATTTGGTTTTTTATCGATGTTTTCCATCACCGGAGAGTTAGTCTGAAATTAAACAATGAACACAAAGATTTTGGTTCTGGCCAGATTTGAACTCGGGACCACACGATCCGCAATCCGAGTTACGAGTGCTTAACCACGATGTTCTCCAACAACAACAACAACAATAGAATACAATTAATAAAATTATAAAAGCTGAGAAGGACAAACTCAGCAAGTACCTCGACTTGGCTCACGAGGTGACCGCTATGTGGAATGTTGATTGGACGATCATTGTCCTGATAGATCGTATCGGTGAACGGCTTAATAGCGAAGAGCCTCAACCAACAGCGATTGGGTCAAGGGTCAGATGCAGAAGGCGGTGCTCCTGGACACAGCTCGCATTGTCAGGAGGTTCCTCTCCCTGCAGCCCTAACCACCGGTAGTCTGGGCCTTGCCTGCCCCGCTGCCGGCGGCTTCCTAGGTTAAGTTTTTTATAGTATCTTTATGAATCATTGTTTTTGTAACTTTAAGCTTAGGTTTTATAATTGTAATTATTTAGTTTTTATAATTATAATTCTTAAGTGGTTTTATTGCTATAAATCTTTGTTTTTATGAAAATACTGTACAAATTTTATACCTAAGTTTTATACTGAATAGAGAAAAATAATGTCCAATAATAAAAAATTAAATAACAGTAAAAAAATACATTATGATTGAAAATTAATTAATTACTCCTCATGTCAAAATATTCCTTTAGATCATAAAAGCATGCATCAATAAGCCATCAATAAGTCTTGAGTTTTTTTAAAAACAAAGGGGTGGGCAACTGTCTTATTTCAATCGGAATCTCATTATACACGTATGGGCATTATACAGCAATTGTTTTGATGGAGGGCACTACAGTGTGGCGGCAATTCCAGATTAAAAGGATCCCTTGGACGTAACCTCTGTATGCGCGTTTGAATTTTGAAAAACTCCATATTGTGCCTTTCAAAACTTCGTATCTCATACATGTCACCGTAAGTAAATTGTGCTTCTTAAACATGGGTCTACAACTTGCACGAGGTCCAGGAGATGGAGGAGCGCGTCATTTCAGCTTAGCCAAGCTCTACCTATTTAAACTATTTATCGGTTCTCCTTCGATTAATCAAAAAAAAATGATCAAATGATCACTTCTCCAACAATTTTTCGCAAAATTTCACTGCCCAAATTATCATTTAGCAAATATTTTTTTCGCAAATAATTGTAAACAAACTTAATGTTTTCCAAGTGAACGTTTGAACAATAGCTCGTTTACCAAATATCTTCTATTTTTACCAATTTTCATTTGATGAAATGTTTCAGTTGCCAAAAGATATGTTATGCAAAATATAATGAGCCAAATTTACCGTGTCGTAATTTTTTAATTTACCATTTCTATTGAGTCAATTGCTCGCAAACGATTTTCATCTTTATCTCAGTTGCACAGAGTATACATATTAAATTACAATATTAGAAACTATACATAGCAACAAATTTTAAACACTATCGGGTTTTTGCAACGAAATTAATTTTATGGTAAATGGATTTACCTATGAGATTATCGATTAGATATTTACAGATGAAACCTTGGCACACTCCGTCTATCGTAAGCCAACTCAAACTGACAGGTACTTACACGCCTCTTCACATCACCATCCTTGTCATTTACAAGCTGTTGTCTCTTCATTGGTGAATAGAGCACACAGCCTTTGTGACCCTGAACATATTGGAGCTGAGCTTAGTCATATTCAGGAGGTACTCAGAAAAAACGGCTATAAAGTGACAGGGAGACATATGGAAGAGAGGGAAAAGGTGGTAAAACAACCTTTGGTAAGCCGAGAACCTGCATTTCTACCAAATGTGAAAGGGATAACGAACAAAATTGGATCAGTACTAAAGAAATACTCCATTAAGACTGTATGTACTCCGTTTTCTAAAGTAGCGAGAGAGATGCGCTCACCAAAGGATGTAATACCTTTGCAGACACCGGGTGTGTACAAAGTCGACTGTAGCTGTGGTAGTTCCTACATCGGCCAAACGAAGCGTTCAATCGCTGAACGATTTAAGGAACACATCGCAGCGGTGAAGAATCGCCAGACATCAAATCTGCGATAGCTGAGCACCTTATTAACTCAGGCATTAATGACTGGATGGTGTTGCATGACCCGAAGATCCTCTCTACAGATCGTCATTACCATACTAGGATTGTGCGAGTAGCTATTGAAATTATAAAACACAAAAATTTCAATAGGAAGGATGGATTCACATTATCGTCTGCGTGGGACCCAGTGATTACAAGGTGTAAGCCGCGAATTGAACCATCTCGAAAAAACCCGGACACTGTGGGTGTAGTTTGCCGACCTGACTGTACTGACGTGAATATTCTTAATGCACGGGTGGATGAAAATCTTTTGCCGCGCCCACTCAGACGACGCCGTGCACCACCAGTCCGCTCGTGACCACGATGACATGCAACTGTCGTCGAAACGTCGAGATAAATACATAAATCCCTAAATAGGTAAATCCATTTTCCATAAAATTTATTTCGTTGCAAAAACCTGATAGTGTTTAAAATTTGTAGTGAAAAATGCAACAAGAAAGTTAAATGTTATTTATACATAGCAAGTTTTACACTCAATAATGTGGATCTGGTTGTTTGGTCACAGTTCTAACCTGACCTAATCTTGTTGTTTCGATTTAGGAAAAAGGTACGTACGTATCAAATGTCACTAAAAACTCTAAGAAAATTATAAACTATAGGTACATGGAAACTTTTACATGCAAAAATGTGGTTCATTAAAATTAAAGTCCATTTTTCATTATATAATTCCCAAAAACATTTTGTCTTTATTTTTTTTGTCCTAACAAAACATTTGACTGAATGTCTATTGTCTAAAGATTGTTTGCTGTAATAAATCATTCGGTAAAAGACCAAATGCCCAATTATGACATTATCTATATTGATTTTCTGTCAAGTAAAAATTTGTCCAAATGAAAATGTGCGTACTAAAATCATTCGAAATGTTGCGTTGTCATAATAAAAAATGGTTTGTGTAATGAAATTTTGACGAATTTCTTTTAGCAAAACGGCAGGATCGGGTTTATCATATTTATTGTCAGGTCGTCGACGGCGCAGTCAAAGTGTACAAAGGCACGAACCCCGAGGTGGACTCGTACTCGGTGTTCTGGGACAACAAGAAGCTGACGGACACCAGCCTCATCTCGCAGCTGCGCCTGCGCGGTGCCACCGACATCTACATCTGCGGGCTCGCCTACGATGTCTGTGTGGGTAAGTGACGACTAACATAATATTATATAAACTTATATTATTATAAAGAGGAAAGATTTGATTGTTTGCTTGTTTGTATTGAATAGGCTCTGAAACTACTCATCTGATCGTGAATATTATGTCACTAACTGAAAGCTAAACTATTCACGATTGATATAGGCTATATTTTATTATGATTAAACAAAAAATTCAGGGAAAAATAAAAGTCATAAATCAAGTTGTAAAAAGCGGACGAGGTATGATAGTGGACAATTTGACACCCGCTGTCAAACACTTGACAGAACGAAGTCTGTTAGGGCAGCTCGTACTATATATACTTCGTATTGTCCCCGCGCAGTTGACGTGTTCAAAGAAAAGAAGTCTTGTTGTTGACCTTGACGGAGTGTTGGACCGCATTTCAGAATGGGGTGCATGCAATCTTGTCGAGTTCAATGCCAAGAAAACGCACGTGTGTGCATTCACAGCAAAGGCGTGGCCGTTCCTTTCCCATCCCACTCTTCAGAGCACCCTGCTACCGATTAAGAATAGCCTAAACATCCTTGGCATGGATGTTCGTAGCAACCTAAACCAGCGGGACTACATTGAGAGCGTCATTAGAACTGCATCCCGTAAACTCGGAGTCCTGAACAGAGTGAGACGATTCTTCACGCCTGAGCGGCTCTGTCTCTTGTATAAGACACAAGTCCGCTCGTGTGTGGAATACTGCTCTCATCTCTGGGACGGTTCTGCCAAGTACCTACTCGAAGCTCTTGACAGGTTGCAGCGGCGTGCTATCCGTATTATTGGAAACCCAGAGGCAACTTTGACCCTTGAGCCTCTCCAATTGCGTAGAGACATTGCCAGGCTAAGTGTTCTCTATCGCTTCTACAATGGGGAATGCTCTGACGAGTTATTCCAGCTCATTCCACCCTCACCTTTCCACTCCCGTACCACGCGTGCTGGACTACGGCGTCACCCACACACAATTCAACATTTGTTGGCCCGAACTAAAAGGTTCGATTACTCGTTTCTTTGTCGTACCATCCAGACGTGGAACGCTCTTCCTGCACATGTGTTTCCTTCCTCGTATAGTCCCGGGTTCTTCAAGCGGGGCGTGAAAAGGCATTTCTGCAGGCCTTCAAGGTGAGGATGGCCAGCCCAGTAATTCGTTTGAATGACTGGGCTTGTCAACCTCATATCTGGACCTCACGACCGCTTTCCATCAGGTGGAGGTCATCTTGACGGGCAATATATAAAAAAAAATATAGATATAAAGAAACAAACATTTATGGCAATGTGAACTTAGCTTTTGCCGACCCTGTTCCGCTAAAGTTCTGGTTGAAAGTGAGAGTATTCCGAAAGGCACTGAAACTTCACGTATGGAAATTTCGAGAACACTTCAAATACCTTGTGGTTCAAAATAGATAACGTTTTGTTATAAAAAATAAAGAAGAACTTTTTTACAATTTCTCTTGCGAATTAATGTAATTGTAAGTATAACGAATACTGCCTTACAATCATTGACACAGCGTGACTCCTAAGTGCCGAGTGCGAGTTGCAGTGAGAGAAGTGAATGACTTCACCATCGCGTTTTGCGAGCACGTAAATGTCAATTACTATGGAATCGAGTCAGCGCCATCTAGCGGTGAATTCGGGCAACATTAGGGCGCTAGATGGCGTTGACTCGATACCATACAAATTTGCGTTTTTTTTCTCGCAAACGCGATGGTGAAGTTATTCACTTCTCTCACTGCATCTCGCACTCGGCACTCTGGTCGGTAGTGATCCAATCTGAAAGTCCGTAAGTCCGTGTCAAGATTCCGAACCAACATACGTACGTACACATTAGAACTTTTGTTTTTTCAAGTGAATTTTTATTTTTATCATTAACCAATGCTCTGTTATTACTTTGATTATTTTAGTATTTTACAATGTGTAGCAAAAGTAAAAAGTAAAGTAAAAAATATCTTTATTCATATAGACTTATAAAAAAGTACTTAAGACAAGTCAAATACAAAAATATACTGAATAAAAACAAACTTACATGAAATAATACTATGATAGTAAATATTCTTACGAATAATCGCCTAAACTATTTTTTTAAAAAGGAAAATCGAGACTAACTGAAAATAGAATTTAATTACTTTAAACTTGTAAAAATCAATTAACAAAAATTAACACAAAAATGTCGAAACACAGGTCGTGAAGTTGTTGCTTCGATGCCGGCGCGCGCAGAAAAGAGAGAGTTCGCAGGGTGACGCTGGCTTTTATACCCTCAGTAGGCATAAAATTTCCTCATTTGCTATACGGCCTCTCCTGACAGGAGTCCGTCCTCGGGCTCCCTTCTGATGGGCTTGAGTGGCTTCTGTCATTAGTCAAGCTCGGGCATGGAGAGTCCTATGACTGGTCGATCTTCAGGCGAAGCGTGTACGCGTAGCTCATCCGCCACGCTGAGAGGTTCCTCGAGTGAAGTGGGGACACGTGGCTCGTTGGCCACGCTGTGTAGATGCTCAGGTGAAGCGTGGGCGCGTGACTCATCAGCCACGCTGCTGGATTGTTGCTCAAGACTTGCGAGGTGTGACGCTCCCGACGTGCTAGGCTGCTGTCCATCATCAGCCGGGTGATCGACTGGCACAGGCTGCCCCGTAGTGGCGAGAGTAGGCCCCGCGTCGTTAGTGTCTGCATCTGTACAAAATAACAGTGAAAATATGCCCAACCCAATAGGCGTTATACACGAAGCATCAAACATCAATCGAGACAGAGGCACTACGTGAAGCGTATCTCATTACAAAAGCTAGAGGCACTACGTGAAGCATAGCTATACAAATGTCAAGTCAGAGGCGCGACGTGATGCGTAACTCGACAAAACCATAGACAGAGGCACTACGTGAAGCATGCCTAGACCAAACCAGGACAGAGGCACTCCGTGAAGCATGTCCACCAACAGTCGAAGGAAAAGCGGCACTCCGTGAAGCTTATTCCAACACTGCTATAACAGAGAGTAAACTCACCATCGAAGAAAGCAGCGCAAACTTCGGGGCTCCACTCTCCTCGCCACGGAATCATAAACTCCGCCGCAGCCTGGGTCGACTTCCCATATGACCCGGCCAGGAGCTGCAGCTCATAGCGCCCATGAGGTAGTGTCTTCAACACGCGGTATGGGCCGCGCATACAGGAGTCCAACTTGCCAGTCGACTGCGCCTGTTTTCTAACAAACACTAATGAATTTAGTTCAAAACCACGGGCAGGCTTCCTGCCTTGATTTACATAAGCATCTTGTTTTTGTTGGTTCTTCTTCAACCTCTCCGACGCTCGTTGTCGACTCATTTCCCGGAGGGCCTCTCTATTTGGGCTGGACCCCTCAAGTGCGACGTCTCGTACTATGTTCCGGATGACTGGGGTGGCTGCATCAATGCCCACCAGTAGATTGAGAGCAGAATCCTGAGTAGTCCCTTGTTTGGTTATATTCAACACTAGTTGAATTTTCCAAATCATGCTCGGCCATTCGCGCTGTCTGTAGTTGGCCTCGACGCGTATCATGTTAAGCACCGTCCGGCAATAGCGCTCAACTTGCCCGTTTGCTTGGTGCATTTCAGGCGTTATAAAATGCGTGTCACATCCCATGTCCCTAACCCAATTAAGGAATTCAGCACTTTGAAACATGCGACCCCTGTCAGCCACAATCAATCTAGGAGTCCCAAACAGGGAAATGACATTCTTAAAATGACGTCTTAGCTCATCAGCATCTTGCCGATACATCGGGTACAGTAGGCAAAATTTGGAAAAAGCGTCTATAACTATTAATAGATGACGGAAACCGTCAGCTTCGGGAAGGGGCCCTAAGGTATCCATATGAATGGTATCGAAAGGCGCGTCCGGCTTTTGCCAAGAACTAATAAGCTGTAACGGAGCTCGTGCCACTTTCTTGTGGGAAATACATACCAAGCAATGCGCTATATAGTTTTGAACGAAACATCGAAGGTTTGGAAACCAAAAGTGCTTTAATATTAAATTGATTGTCTTATCTACCCCAACATGTTCGTGTTCGTCGTGAAACACACGAAGGAGACTCAGTCTATGGCCTTTCGGGATATAACAAAGTAATCGGGAAGGTTGACCAGTAGACGAGTACTTGAAATAAAGGATATCGTTCCTAACAATATGACGCGTTGCATCTAATTCTCCGTCAGTCAGTTTTTGTATGAGGTCTCTAGTCTCCTCATCAGATGCTTGAGCAATCTGTGCCCAATTTCGTGGCTTTTGGACAGTACATACGTTAACCGGGTTCCTACTAAGATAGTCAGCGTGTGACAACGACGTGCCCTTCCTGTAGTCTAGCCCGAAATCAAAATCCTGCAGGTATACCCACCACCTGGCCACTCTGGGTAATAAATCCTTTTTCCGTTGTGTAAGCTTTAAAGCATTGCAATCAGTGACCACAGTGAAGCGTACACCTACAAGATACGGTCTAAAATGTTGGAGCGCTTTAACTACGGCGAGAGTTTCGAGCTCGTACGAATGGTACTTGCACTCCGCTCCTTGTGTCAGTCTACTAAAATAAGCTACCACACGTTTATAACCCCCCTCATGAACCTGCATTAGTACCGCTCCGTAACCTATCGAACTCGCGTCCGTGTTAACTTCTACTGGCAAAGATGGGTCGTAAACCGCAAGGACAGGTTCGCTAGTCAGACATTGGATCACTTCATTACGAGCAGCTCGCTGTTCGTCACCCCAGTTGAATTCTACACCTTTTCTAGTCAAGGCAGCAATGCAGGCAGTTTTCTGGGCAAAGCCAGGTATATATCTGCGAAAATAACTGGCTAAGCCCATGAATTGACGAACCTGCTTGATATTTCTTGGCTCTGCAGAATCTACTAAGGCTTTAATTTTATCATGGCTCGGCCGTACCTGCCCCTGAGAAATAGTTCGACCTAAATACTCAATCTCGGTCACTAAAAACGAGCACTTTCGTAAATTAATTGAAAAGCCTGCTTTTGTTAAAGTCAATAGTACCTCGCGTAACAAAACTAAACCCGCCTCAATTGTCATGCTCAGGATCAATACATCGTCAATATACACGAGAACGTCACCGGAATCTATGAGATTACGTAACGTTTTTGCGATTATTCGTTGATACACGACCGGAGCGTTAGCTAAGCCGTAGGGCATTTTCAGATACTCAAAATGCCCCTCGGGCGTTACGAACCCGGTAAGTGGAACTGAATCCTCATGGACGGGGATCTGGTGGAATCCAGTTGCCATGTCCAGACTCGAAAAGTATTTATTTCGTCCCAACCTGTCTATATAATCGTCGATTCGCGGCAATGGAAATCGATCCTTAATGGTAACTTCATTTAGCTTTCGGTAATCGACACACATTCTGTCTGATCCGTCCTTTTTTTTTACTAAAAGAATCGGGCTTGCATAATCAGAGTCAGATTCTCTAATGATTCCTTTCGACAACAAATCATTAATAATTTCGCGTACTCGAAGTATTTCTGCATGAGAAAGACGATACGGCCTATAATAGACGGGAGCATTACTATTTAACTTAATAGTCATGCTGCCCGTATTTACGGTAGACGTCGCAGTACCGGTTATAAAGTGTCGAGAGAACTCATTAATGACCGCTAGTAATTGTTGCAATTGATCACTATCGAGAGAAGTTTTTATTGAAATAGACGGGTCAGACTGAATCACCATGACTTCGTTAACACTACTTATCTTACGCGTAAGTGACTGATAGTCACGGGTACGAACGTACTGTACGCCTTCTCTATTCAAAACATCGGTACCTACGATTATCGGCGTATTCATGAACTCGGATGATACTACAAACAAATCTACTTCTAATGTAATGCCGTCAAATTCAATAGGTAAAGTGACATAGGACGTACTTTCAATCTCTTGACTCCCTAGCCCCTTTAGTATGCGAAAAGTAGGTTTTTGTGAACATTGAAAATGCTTTAGCAAAGATAACGAAACTAGTGATATGCTCGAACCACTATCAATAAGAACGTCCACCGGTATGCCCTGAATAACGGCTACAATAACATCTCGATTGTGGGTAGTTTCGTTTTCGCGGCAAAAATTAACATCATTTTTATTTCGCGTCTCAGACTTTTGTTTGGCAAAGCACGTATCAATTTTGTGACCGGGTTTCTTGCAATAAGAGCAAGGTTCTGATCTCAGTGGCGTAAACACGGGCTTTGAATTCGAATCATTGTTATTAGAACTTGTCTCTAAATTCGTTTTAGGTTTCTTATTGCAAAAAGCCTGTCTATGTCCTGATAAACCGCACGAAAAACACTTTCCCTCGTCCAACCTACGCTTTCTCAAATTATTACTGGAAACACTTTTGTTTTTATTAGAAAATTGTTGTGAAGCAGCCGTTCGCATATTAGAAGTTTTAGAAGTACTAGGCTTTACATAAATCGAGAAAAATTCGACCAAGTTGGTTGGTTGCAACTTTGCATTTGTGGCGGATGCTCGAATGTGTGGATCAGTGATACCGCGTATAATAATTGCCGTAATAAGTTCGTCACTGAGCCCTCGAACTATGCGCAAGCGAAGTAAGGAGCGTCTTGCATAGTCAGCGTACGTGGGGTAATTATCTGAATTAGTCTGCATTACATCAAACAAAATATTTGCAATGTCGAGCGTTTTAGGACACAAGGGCTTAAACTCATTTTTAAAACTGCTCCACGTACGGTCACTCGTTACCCACTTAACCACGTTCGGGCATCGCCCTTCAAACAGTTTCCTATTCGCGAAAGACATTCATAATCACTCCAATTATTTAAACACTTAGCGCGATCGACTTCTTCACACCAGTCATCAATATTATGCAATTTGGGATCAAAGTTGGAAATATAAAAATGTTGGTTCGACCTTACTGTGCTATTTATCGATCGAATCGCATCCACAATTCGATCCGTTACCGTCGCGGGCACGCTGACATCACTAGTAGCGGATTCCGGCACCAACTCCGAGTGATCCACACGACGTTCAGGCGGCACCGTAGGCGGCGGCGGCGGCATAGGCGGCGTACGGCAACGCCCTAGGCAACAGGTCGGAACCGGCGGCGTTGTAGTGGAGCGAGCCTCTAACGGAGAAATCACGCGCCGGTGCGGCGACCGTTCGCGGCGCCGCACTGGCGGGGAAGCCTGGCGCCGGGGTGGCGGCGAGCGCGGCGGCGGCGAGCGCGGCGACTTGCGCCGGCGGCGCGAGGGGCGCGATTCGGGGGGCGTGCGTCTTTCAGATGACCGACGCGACTTACCTGTCGCCTGATTTTCCAAAACCTTGAGTCGAGCCCGCATCGCCTCCATTTCCTCCTTCATGTTACCTTCCGAACTATGATCACGGCGACTGCCATGGCGAGGATCTCGGCGGTGGCTTCGACTGCGACGATAATCACATTCCGACATTTTTGGTTTTTAATTAAACAGAAATTTGTTAGAAAACAAGTAGGGTAGGATCGTGGATCCTATCCCACTTCTGATCTTACGAATAATCGCCTAAACTATTTTTTTAAAAAGGAAAATCGAGACTAACTGAAAATAGAATTTAATTACTTTAAACTTGTAAAAATCAATTGACAAAAATTAACACAAAAATGTCGAAACACAGGTCGTGAAGTTGTTGCTTCGATGCCGGCGCGCGCAGAAAAGAGAGCGTTCGCAGGGTGACGCTGGCTTTTATACCCTCAGTAGGCATAAAATTTCCTCATTTGCTATAATATCATAATTAAACATAATGTGACTCTACCACCGCGGCACCGGTTCGAATGTTGTTTCCAAACGAAAGACTCAAGAAATTCGATAGTTACTCTTTTCAATCTTATTTTGATACACAAAAATTTAATTAACAGAGTAGTCATAACAAACTTTTATTTGTGACTTAAACTTGTAAAGAGGCAGTTTACCAAAAGTTTGCGGAATCTTATTGAAATATTTTACACATTGTCACATTGAACAACAAATGATTTCCCTACCTTATGCAGTCTTAGGCTGGGACTTATTTTTATTTCTAGTATTGAGTTTATGAACATCACTGTTTTTCTTGAAGAGATGCAAGTTTTCACGGACATATATATATTATATTAATTATACATATGTTTTATTTTCAATGCTTTATTTTCTACAAAAAGATACAAATTAGAAAAAATCGACCTGATCCTATCCTTAGCTTGAGTCCCTAGGATCACGTCCAATTTTCTAGTTTCAATCTTTTTGTTTTTCTCTTTGGGTGCTGTAATATAATAATATTATTTATTCAGGCGCGACCATAGCGGACGCGCTGGCCATCGGCTACCGCTCGGTGCTGATCGACGACGCGTCGCGCGGAGTCGACCTCGCCGACATCGAGAAGACCAAGGCCACCATCGTTAGCAACAACGGCGTCATCATCACTGCTGACGAGGTAACTATACTGAGGATAGTCTGTGTCAGCTCGGATAGCGGACGCGCGGACCTCGCCAACATCGAGCAGACCAAGGCCACCATCGTTAGCAACAACGGCGTCATCATCACTGCTGACGAGGTAACTATACTGAGGATAGTCTGTGTCAGCTCGGATAGCGGACGCGCGGACCTCGCCAACATCGAGCAGACCAAGGCCACCATCGTTAGCAACAACGGTTTCATCATCACTGGCTGACGAGGTAACTATACTGAGGATAGTCTGTGTCAGCTCGCATAGCGGACGCGCGGACCTCGCCAACATCGAGCAGACCAAGGCCACCATCGTTAGCAACAACGGCGTCATCATCACTGCTGACGAGGTAACTAAACTGAGGATAGTCTGTGTCAGCTCGGATAGCGGACGCGCGGACCTCGCCAACATCGAGCAGACCAAGGCCACCATCGTTAGCAACAACGGCGTCATCATCACTGCTGACGAGGTAACTATACTGAGGATAGTCTGTGTCAGCTCGGATAGCGGACGCGCGGACCTCGCCAACATCGAGCAGACCAAGGCCACCATCGTTAGCAACAACGGCGTCATCATCACTGCTGACGAGGTAACTATACTGAGGATAGTCTGTGTCAGCTCGGATAGCGGACGCGCGGACCTCGCCAACATCGAGCAGACCAAGGCCACCATCGTTAGCAACAACGGTTTCATCATCACTGGCTGACGAGGTAACTATACTGAGGATAGTCTGTGTCAGCTCGGATAGCGGACGCGCGGACCTCGCCAACATCGAGCAGACCAAGGCCACCATCGTTAGCAACAACGGCGTCATCATCACTGCTGACGAGGTAACTATACTGAGGATAGTCTGTGTCAGCTCGGATAGCGGACGCGCGGACCTCGCCAACATCGAGCAGACCAAGGCCACCATCGTTAGCAACAACGGCGTCATCATCACTGCTGACGAGGTAACTATACTGAGGATAGTCTGTGTCAGCTCGGATAGCGGACGCGCGGACCTCGCCAACATCGAGCAGACCAAGGCCACCATCGTTAGCAACAACGGCGTCATCATCACTGCTGACGAGGTAACTATACTGAGGATAGTCTGTGTCAGCTCGGATAGCGGACGCGCGGACCTCGCCAACATCGAGCAGACCAAGGCCACCATCGTTAGCAACAACGGCGTCATCATCACTGCTGACGAGGTAACTATACTGAGGATAGTCTGTGTCAGCTCGGATAGCGGACGCGCGGACCTCGCCAACATCGAGCAGACCAAGGTCACCATCGTTAGCAACAACGGCGTCATCATCACTGCTGACGAGGTAACTATACTGAGGATAGTCTGTGTCAGCTCGGATAGCGGACGCGCGGACCTCGCCGACATCGAGCAGACCAAGGCCACCATCGTTAGCAACAACGGCGTCATCATCACTGCTGACGAGGTAACTATACTGAGGATAGTCTGTGTCAGCTCGGATAGCGGACGCGCGGACCTCGCCAACATCGAGCAGACCAAGGCCACCATCGTTAGCAACAACGGCGTCATCATCACTGCTGACGAGGTAACTATACTGAGGATAGTCTGTGTCAGCTCGGATAGCGGACGCGCGGACCTCGCCAACATCGAGCAGACCAAGGCCACCATCGTTAGCAACAACGGCGTCATCATCACTGCTGACGAGGTAACTATACTGAGGATAGTCTGTGTCAGCTCGGATAGCGGACGCGCGGACCTCGCCAACATCGAGCAGACCAAGGCCACCATCGTTAGCAACAACGGCGTCATCATCACTGCTGACGAGGTAACTATACTGAGGATAGTCTGTGTCAGCTCGGATAGCGGACGCGCGGACCTCGCCAACATCGAGCAGACCAAGACCACCATCGTTAGCAACAACGGCGTCATCATCACTGCTGACGTGGTACGTTTTTTGGCACTGGAAATAGTGAGCGTCAGCGAGCGATTCTAGGAATCGCTTAAACTTATTGCAGATACTTGGTACCTAGATCTCTTCTGAAAAGTGTACCTGCGAGCATCGTAATATACACACATCGACATGGTCTAGGGATATTTCAATTAAACCTAAATAACGGATGTCCATACGTATATATAACCATATCAAGGATATACTCGTAGATAAGCCTAAAACTTTCACCAATAGACTAAAGGCATATTACGTGCTGGACGAATTTTTCGCAGACAAATAGCTTATTTTGTGTATCTCTTTTTTAGTTTTTTTAGTTTTAACATAGTGGCGTCATCTATGCGTATAATTCCAGTGCCCTTACAGGGTGCCATATGTGATGTCCTGTTTAATTTATGTTAGATCTTTTATGTACCATGTGGCATGCAATAAATAAATAAATGAACTAAAATTCTATTAACTTTTTGTTAAGACACCTACACATTAAAATAAACCTTGTTCAATAGCCTATCTAATCTGATAAATAAACTTTTAGATAATGTTATATTTAAAAAAAACTTAGAAGAAGAGGAAAAACTCAGACAAAATTTCAATCTTAACTTTGTTTTTGAAACATCAAAACCTAAACAAAACCACTGTTTTTTTATAAAAATTGATGAAAACTTGAAATTAATAATCCGTGGATCCACCTAAGACTCTCCCGACACATCTGCATCGTTTCTGCATACTCAAAACAAGGGTCTCAATATCCTGTTGTGGAATACTGTCCCAAGTCCTGCTAAGATGCAAGAAAAGCTGGTTTTCATGCGCAATATCTTCAGGGAAATTCCTAAGAGCTCTTCTCTGAAGCATATCCCGGGCATGCTTAATAGGATTTAAGTCAGGGGATTGTGCAGGCCAGCCTAAAGCTTGGATATCATGCTGTTGTAACCAACTTTTAACAATACGCGCCGTATGTGGACGGGCATTGTCGTAAATTAGCTGGAAATTTTGTTCCATTTGCTTTCTGTGGGACAAGATTACAGGCTCTAGCACCTCATCTCGGTATTTTAGAGCAGTCATATTGCCTTGTATCCAAACGAGGTCCGTTCTACCGCTGAGACGAATTCCTGCCCAAACCATAATCGTGCCACTTTGATATGCATGAACTTGTTGTGGGTGCTGCAGTCGATTCCAACGTCCAGGTTCTCTCCAAACGCGTACTCTTCGCGAATCAGGATGAAATCCAAACTTGAATTCATCAGTGAAAAGCACAAGTGACCATTGAGAATGGTTCCAGTTTTCGTGTGCAATAGCCCATTGTAATCTTCTTTCTCGATTGCCTCTCCTTAGCTGGTACCCGAAGTGGCCTACGAGCACGTAGGTTGACTTCATGCAGTCGTCTTCTCAAAGTTTGACCGCTTACCAGCAAACCATACTCTCTCTGAAGCCTTTGAACCAATTGCATCGCCGTTACATTTAGTTGACTTCGTGCAGCATTCACTATGAATCGGTCCTGTACATGTGTTGTAATGCGTTGAGGTCCTCGGTGCCGTTCCTCTACTTCCCCCGTGACACGATAACGTGACCAAAGCCTGGATATAACGCTCTGACTGGTCCTCATGGCTTCAGAAACCGCAATTTGGGTAGCGCCAGCTTGAATCATGCCCACTGCTCTTAACATTTCGTTCCTGGTCAAGTGTCTAAGTGGCATGATTAAATGAACACCGAAGATGCGTTTGACGAATTTTTTTTGAAGAAATCTT
This sequence comes from Udea olivalis, assembly GCA_947369235.1. NCBI lineage: Eukaryota > Metazoa > Arthropoda > Insecta > Lepidoptera > Crambidae > Udea > Udea olivalis. Next base: position 15,845,789 of record OX376361.1, read on the forward strand.
ATAGAAATTTATGGAGTTTTAATCAAGTTAGAAGTTCGTGAAGATTTACTTCTTTGGAAGAAATTCAATGAATGCGAATTTCATCTTAAAACAAAACCTTTTCTATACAAATTTGAATTTAAAAAAGGAACTTAATAATGTTTTTATAATCTGTCATTAATAGTTTTTTTGTAAGGCCAGTACTTTTTAAGTTATTGAAAAAAGTTTTATATGTCCCTAGACCATGTTGTTGTGTGTATTAAAAATAGGTATACCTGCCATCTCTAAAACAAAAAAAAATGGATGAAATAAATATTTTTTAGGATTTTGGTTTTAAAGATAATTAAACTGTGTTTAAGTTAAGTGTCGAATTTATTTATTCTTCAAAATTATATTAGCGTAGGCATGCTACCAATGACATCTTCTATCAACCTCATTGATTTCGATTGTGCTGCATGTTGTCTACAGTTATTAAAAAAAAAATTGCCCCATCAGGTGGCCGCGATGGTGGAAGGCCGCGACCGGCGACCGGAGCTGGGCTACAAACTCGCGATGGAGCTCAAGAACGCTCTGCGCGAGGAACAGTGAGCTACAGTGAGCTCAAAGACAGCTGCTTGTCTAACGTGTGAGCGAGTCATTCTTAATTCTGACCCTCCTATTCATAAAACCTAAATCCATCTTACAACACTATAACAAATTGTTACATACAGTATGCATAAACATACATACATAATTACAAGTCACCAAACTCACCAATCCAAATAAAATAAATAACACTATTGAATAAGAGGGTAGGACGTGGTTAGTTTAGCATTTTACAATGCTAACGCATTATTAATCTACAGATAGAAACTATAAAAATCGTGATGATCTTCGTCCGAACTAAACTACCAAGACCATTTAAATATTTTTTAGTTTCTATCTGCAATACTTATGAATTTGATGTTAATTTATTTATGTTTCATTGCGCTTGATAGCATATTTTAGGGGTAATTTTGAGTTTGTGGTTGGGACGTACTACAACAAGTGCAGGTATTACTGCAGATTTCGTGCAAAAGCTTGTGAGTAATTTGTATGAGTTACGGAGCTGTGACGTCACATTACTATGCGATTCAAATTAGAATAGGACTGACACGGCGCCATATTGTAATGTGACATCTGTCAAACTAACTTCAGTCGAGTCAAATTCGGAATGGGGTGAAAAAAGACAATAGATAGTTTATGGTAATTATGTTTAAGGTGAATCTTCTTGCCATCAGATATTTTTTGCTAGTTATTTTTCACCGGCGACTAGTTTTAAAATACAAACTTTATTATTTTCATTGAAATCAATAACGTTAATTTCTTTTTAATACAATACCTAATCAAACCCTTCAGCTACTAAAAACAAAATCCCTTTAAATAACTAATCGAACATACACTCTGCATGGGCCATTCTTGTTTAGAGCAAAATTTAGACAACCACTTTTTTGCAGTCCGTATTCAAACGAGTGAAGTTGGTCGCAAGCCGGTCCTATTATTTCGGTATATTTGAATTGCATAGTAGTCCTCTGTAAGTTCTTTCATGGGTTCATGAAATAATTTTCAGCAGTACCTATTAAAGGTAATCGTCTGAACATAATTCGTTGAAAATTGTATTTATTATTATTATTACTGGTTGTGCTTCCCACCCATTACCACCAACCCCAAAACACCCCTTATAGCCGCTAAGTACAAAACCCGTCCTAAAGCTTAGAGTTATTCTCTACCAGTGAACGTATATGATAAAGAAACACTATAATAATGCTATATTAATCCTAAGATTAGGAATAGATTATTCCATGACCTGTTTTACTAAAAAATGTGTGCTTATAATTTATTTAATTATTTAAATTAGTGATTTATAATTAAAAAATAAATAAATGGTAGTGCTGTAGGATTCATTATCAATAAAGTTATGGGCATGACCTCAATTTCATTTGAATTATATTCACATTAACATATTGGTATCAGATTGAGGTTGACAATAAGTTTTCTAATTGCTTTAAGGGATTGTGGTTAGGCCTCCTATCCTATGCACGCTATTGGAATGAGTGATAATGTCGTTATTTTGATGATACACATGAACATTGTACAAATTAAAATAAGGTGTTGGAAGTTATAAATAAGATAGTGCTTTAGATGTTATTTATTCAGACCTATTTATTTGAATTATTTGACAACACCTTACCCACCAGAAAATACTTGAAATGGCTACCTAATGATTCCTCTAGAAGTAATCTCAGATTTTTTAATAATTTATTGAACTAGCATTTAACTGTTACTTTAAGCTTCTTTAAATCATGTATATGTTTAGGGTTTAGTGTATATATCATTATTTATTTTTATTTTATTTCAAACATTTAACAGCAGCACCAAGTGCCACTAATCGAGACCACTGTGGCTGCAGTTTTCATACTATTAGAATGGCATCGGCATGAACTGAGGCTCGAGTGGCCGCGCCCGACCACGAGCTACTTGTGGCACGTAGACTTATAGTTGTAATGTGTTAGTAGCTATACCGGGTGATTATCAAATAACTTCCGAAAACGATATGGCATACTCACTAAGTGATGTAGTAACTATACAACGTGTTAATGAAAAAGCGCAGAACCTGAAAATAGTTTGTTCAGAATCGAGAGTAGAATCGATTTCACTAATAAAAAACAGGGGTCAAATTTTGACCAAAAAAATAATTTAATTACGCCGAGTTTAATCATTACTTAACTCTTTTATTGCGGCGGCACGCGAAGCGGCAACGTCGCACTAGATCGCGCGTTATTACCATAGACTTTTTAATTTGCAGACAAACACAAGAAAACAAAAAAGGTAATATCTTCGTAAATGATCCGCGAAAATTTAATTTAATAATTTACTTAATTCTTTTATAATAAAAATCAGTTAGGGTATCTTAGGTTTTGCGCTTTTTTATCAACACGTTGTACAAGCGAAAATTAGATTTTTAAATTAACTTTAATTTTAAGGTTTTCATACCAAAAATACTGACCGTTCGAGTGATTTGTATGGCGACCTTGAAATGAAAGTTAATTAAATAAATGTCATTTTCGCTTAGATACTTTCTACATCACTAAGTGTGTATGCCATATCGTTTTCGGCAGTGATTTGATAATCACCCGGTAAATGTTAAATTTGTATGTTAGTAGCTCGACCTCAGCCATTATACTACTTTCGGCGTATGATATCCCTGACAGTTCATAATTTACTTATTAGGTTTCGAATTACTCAATACTTGATAAGTTTCGAAAGGACAATCGTTTTTTAATAGTTATTTAAGTATATTTTCTTCTGCCAGTTTCTTTTTATTTAGTTTGCATAGCATATCATCTAAAAGTGAAAATAGAATAGCGTGTGTAATGGCCGACGCATCTAGTGGCCGCAACTATAGTTTGTCCAATTTAAGATTATTTTGACAGCTCACAATAGGTATGGGGTATAATAAAATCGTTATCGAATCACTATTGCATAGAACTTGGAATCGTCAGTTTATTCAAATGTGCATTAAATAGATGATTCAATAAATATATTACGACTTTAAAAGCCCTCAAGAGAATTCACTTTCATCATTATCAGCGTCAACATCATAACTGAACCTTGAGTAATATATCAATTCTTGTTCACAAAGCTTATGTTAGATTCATTTTGTTTGACAACCGATTTTCTATAGATTTCCGATTTTTTTTATAATTCGTTTGCAAGGCACTTCACTAAGTGTACGGTACCCGTCAATAAAGTACGACATTATCTGTGGCACACTTTACCGAAAAAGAATGCAATACTTCATAGGCATGAACTGTCAAAATTACCATCCTAAATTGGACAAGGTATAGTTGATTTTACTTACTTAAATAATAATAATAAATAATTAAGATAACATACCTATAGTTCACGTCAAACTTCTAGTCCGCTCTGAACACGAGACGAGTCCCGCATTCCGATTTTTTTCATAGTAAATCAAGTACAGCGCATGCGCAAAACAACTTTAGAGGGGACTGAAAGTTTGACGCGAACTGAACTTTCGTCTTGGTCACAAACGGGTATTAGGTAATTTTTTTTTAAATATTGTAATACTATGTGAACCCCCAGTGAAATTCTATATTTTTAGAAAGGGTACTTAAATACTGAGGGTGCATTCCGAAAAAGGTGCACATCAGGTTATTGTTACAATAAAATTTTAGTGATAAATGCAAATGTATGACTTTAGGCACCTCTTAAACCTAAATAAACTTAAAAATACTTTTTAAACTTACTAAAATAAAAATGAAATAATTTTCTGCACTAAAACATGCTATGATTGAGCACATATAGACAAACATTCCTATAGTAATTAGTTTTATGAATATTGTTATTAACTATTTAATGGGACTTTCGTATTAGAGGACACCTCAAGTGCCTGAGATTCCCTGGTATTTCAAAACATCAGGTGATATTCAGTGTTTCTCACATATTGTATCAGCCTAAAGATGTGATGACTGCTAACGGTTTCAAAGCCTAGTTAAGTTTAGACTCTGAAAAGTTTTTTTTTTAGGTTTTATAAATATATGAAGCATTGGATTTAATGAAAATAGTGCTGTCAGCGCAACGCAGAATCACAATTCATCAGACATTCATTATGCGTTTTCATGAAATACAAATAAATTACAAGCTGTCTCAATTAAACTGTAGATTCTCATGTCGGCATTCTCGAAACAAGTCTGAAGTGCGTACATCAAGGTGCCTACACTAAATGCTTATTTCCGCTCTCTAAAAGCACTAAATAAATATCTATCAGTTTGGTTGTAACTTCTTATTATGTTGAAAAAAGTATGATAGCAAATATAGATTCTTGATCCACTTTCATTTCATTGGGCCATTTTCGTAGCCCAGTGCGCATAGTTCGCGACATACTTCTAATCCACTCTGAAGTTGTTGCAACATGCGCAATACCTATTTTTTATGGGAAAAAATAGGAATGCGGGCCCGAGGCAACTTCATATTGGACTTAAAGTTTGACGCCTGTATTTCTGACTGTTTATAGGTTGAACGCAGTAAATAAATGGAGTCGTAAAATTCAAAATTATATTGTCTAACTTATTTTCACATATCGGGAGCGTCGTGGCCTAGTGGTTCAGCACCCGAACTCAGATCGTGTGGTCCCGAGTTCCAATCTGGCCAGAACCAAAATCTTTGTGTTCATTGTTAAATATCAGACTAACTCTCCGGTGATGGAAAACATCGATAACAAACCAAATCAACCCGGATAACGGCGGAAGGCTCACCACCTACCACGTTGGGTTCTAATACCATTGATAAAAAGTGGGCTTCTGAGTGTTTCGTGCACCATGACGGCACAGTCACTTGCCGCTTTGAATAAAGTCGTGATGGTATATTATTTTCACTTAAGACATACCTATTTTTATATGAATGCAGACGTTCCTATTTATTGTGAGTGAAGTGTAACCTATAATACCTTGTATCTAAATATTTGTGTTAACTGGGTGGCTAGTGCGAGTTGCACAAAAAGATTCGAATGACTTCACCATCGCGTTTTGTGAGAATGTAATCAGGCCTGTGTCACTTCAAAGTTACGCTCGGCGGCGTGGCCCCTCTCTGGGGTATCTGATAGCGTGGTTGCGATAGCGATAGTCTATCGATGGTATCGTGACCTCGAAAATCAATTGTACTATCGATAGTCCTATCGAAACTATCGACCTGTGACGATACTATCGATAGTGAGATTTAAGCGATACTATTGACCTTCTTCGATACTGTCGATAGTATTAGTTAACAACTATCGATAGTTTCGATACTATCGAAAAAGATCAATAGTATCGCTTAATTCTCACTATCGATAGTATGACTGATTTTCAAGGTCAACTATCGCTATCGCAACAACACTAGTATCTGACAGTGGGTTGCCGCTCGGCTCGCACACTAGCCGCCGAGCGTGTTAGTTAATGATTTGTTTCAACTGCAAATTGTAAGTAATTAGGAGAATAATAGTGACTACTTCTAATACTAAACGTTGTTATAATAATCAATGTAACACTTTTTTTAAAGTTAATAATCAGCGAGTTGCGACCCTGCGCTCTGACAGCTAAATCGGTTACGTTCAGCGGCGCACAGTGGAATATGAACGCTCGTGCTACGCGATAAATTTCGGTTCCGCGTGCAAGCTACCTAAACATGGCCTCGATCGATAGCACGGACAAATTAAAAAGTTATAGTGTGACACGAACTTGTAAGATTAAAGAAGACGTTTTTACATGTCCGCGTTTCTTTAAAGAACCTTCTGTACCGAGTAGTATTACCTATTATGTGACGTAATTCCGAATTTGTGTGGCATCGAGTCAGCGCCACCTAGCGGCAAAATCAGCCGATATTGGTGAAGTCGTGCCAATCTCTGGGCAACTCGCACTAGGCACTCCGTAAACTTTCGGTACTTAATTAGATAATTCGCACCAGTTCAGCAAATATAACGCAACAAACCAAATTATTTATTGTAGACTCTAAGTAAGGATATAATAGCTTATTAAGACTGCGTTCCAAATCGAGTGGAAATTACACTATAGAAAATCACTCTAACCCGTTCCAAATTGACCCCGAGTGAAAACGAGGATGCCCGAGCTGTCACCTGACAGTTTCATAGTTGTTTCGTAACGGGTTCGGGTGACGTTTATCACTCTGACAAGTGCGAATTCTACCGGTGCCTGGAGCCCGATGAAATTCGGGCTCCAGGCAGCTGTCAGACGAAGGTTTTGGTCGTTTCGTCTCTTACTTTTCGACGAGGGTGAAAATCACTCTGCAAGAAGCGATTTGGAACGGGCCCTAGATTAAATAGTAGCGCGACCTTAGAGCTGTGAGACGTTATATTCCAAATAGATTTGATAGATTGCAAATGTTCCTTAAGAAATAAAAGTTGTTTTTTATATTTTGGTGTTTATATTTTTACTATACCCTCCCTATCGAATGAGTGAGTGCGATTTTAATTTGATCATGCTCGTCAAATAAGTCTGCGCCTATACATTGAAATAATACTGATACCGGCCGCCAGATTCACCACCATCGACAAATAAAACAGCGTAGAATTGTTCAGCAAAATTTTAATTTTTTTGCAAAATTTTGTTAGGGTGGATTTCTATTTATTCATGGATATACACAATTGATTTAGTGGGACAAGAGATTTTTTCCAATTATGTCCCACTTTATCCACTGGCGACAATAACGCAATGCAAAAATATGCTTTGAATTTCAGATCCCACTGTGATATCTCACCTTAAGTTTAACTTATACCAATGTAAAAACTTTAAGGCGATTTTATCTATTTAAAAACAAAAATTTTAACAAAAAAAAACCAACTTCAAAAAGAACTATTCCAAAACAAAGCACTTACAAGTAAAGAAATAATTGCGTATTCTTCTAAAACTTATACGATAATATAATGTAGGTACAATTATTGTTATTGTTGGAGTCGGTGTCAGCCAAGGAAACACTACAATATACCTAGCAATATACCTATTTCTTATATATCACGTTTACGTATGTATATAGGTAGTTACAACCTACATTGGCTGACACAGACTCCAACAATAACAATAATTGTACCTACATTATATTATCGTTTAAGTTTTAGAAGAATACGCAATCATTTCTTTAGGTACTTTTTAGCGCTTTGTTTTGGAATAATTTTTTTTGAAGTTGGTTTTTTTTTTTGTTAAAATTTTTGTTTATTTCTTGATTTTCAGTGAACAGGTCTTATTTATTTTATACATCGAAAAAGTATCGTCCAATTGCTCCTTACAATTGAAGAGTTCCGTTACTTTCTCATGGATCCCATAATCAGAGCCTGACACTCATCAAACTACCCTTGAAGTATATCCTTTCCAATAAAAAAAGAAGCATCGAAATCGGTTGGCGTGATAATGAGTTATTCGTCCATTTGTCGCGCATATGGTTTATCTAGATTTAAGACTTATATGGATTTCCCATGGATGCCACTGTCAGAACTGGACCAAATTAAAATGGGACCACACGGGCAGCATCAGCTTTCAAATAAAAAAAGAATTATCAAAATCGGTTGGCCTAATATTGAGTTACCCGTCCATTTGTCACGCATTTTGTCTATCTAGATTTAAGACTTATATGGATTTCCCATGGGTGCGACTGTCAGAACTGGACCAAATTAAAATGGGACCACACGGGCACCATCAGCTTTCAAATAAATAAATAATTATCAAAATCGGTTGGCGTAATATTGAGTTTTTCGTCCATTTGTCGCGCATTTTGTCTATCTAGATTTAAGACTTATATATATATGGTTTTCTCATGGATGCCACTGTCAGAACTAGACCAAATTAAAATGGGACCATTCGGGAAGCACCAGCTGTCAAATAAAAAAAGAATGATCAAAATCGGTTCACCCAGTCGAAAGTTATGAGGTAACCAACATAAAAAAAAACATACAGTCGAATTGAGAACCTCCTCCTTTTTTTGAAGTCGGTTGAAAATAGCAAGTATGCAGTTCCTGTATAAGATAAGTCGCAATGTAAAAAGCTGTACAAACGATCCCAGATTGTCCATCAATTAATATACCTACGTAATTGATAAAGTGGGATACTTACACCCTTTTTTGTTCAACAGTTGTGAATCAGGTACCTACCTAACTGATATCTTTTAGTCAAGTTTCTTCTCACTCTCGATCCGCAGGTTAACCTATTACAAAAGGTAAAAAATAAAACCACAGTTATTCAAAAACCACTATATTAAAAGGCCATTTTCTTAACGTCTCTTGTCTAAAAATGGTTAGTGTGCGATTTTTTTCTCACTGCAAGATGTTGTGAAACCTCTTTCCGAACGATATTTGGACCTCCAAGACACAAAAAATATTGAAATAAAGATATCAAAATATAGGTACATACTATTAAAATACTACGAAAATAGGACAACCTTTGTTTCCAAGGATGGAATATTAAGTCAATATTTATACACAATTACAAACACATACATTTCATAATAAAATTTGATTTATTTATACTTACTAATATTGTAAAAACCATCACAGTAGATTTAAGCTTAAACTTAAGAAATATATAAAATACTGTGCAACTACCTGCTACACACACAAAACACGAAACTTTTCAGTTAGTCATTTATTTAAAAAGTAAAAATGTTACTCTTCAAAGTCATTATAAGCGGAACACAAAAAACAGCGCCATTTTTTTTATTGAGATTCTACTCTTATCTTTTCTAGGCTACATTACCCTAAGTTTCCACCGATTACAGTCGCTAGCGACAGTGTTGACGTTTTTGTATGGAATATTGCTTCGGTACAGGGCCTTCAGTGAATAGGAATGGAACTAAAGAGCCATACAACTTATGGAAGAGGTACGGTTTTAACAAACATTACAGGTATCAATGGTATCAAATGTTTACATAATGTTTCACACTAACAAAGCAAACTATGTACTAATACATACTCATATTTATGTCATTGTCCGTTTTAGTCACTAACGACAAGTTTCTAAAAATGAAAATATGTAGATAAGAGACTTAGGTATAATGTGCAAAACCAACAAACATTTTAATTAACTTAAACCTTTTATACTACAGCGTTTTTCAAAGTTAAAGTCCCTTAAGAATGCCCTTCTGGCAAAAATTCCACCAACTTGTTCACTCTGAAGACGACGAGCCCTGCAATGATTACTTATACTTCATTATAGGTTTTGCGCCTGCAGAAGTACCATGTTAACTAAGTTGAACCAAGTGGCTATTTCCCAAACCACGCCATCATCCATGTAGCTCAGTCAGTTTACCGTGAATTATCGCATTACATTTATTTATCGCAAACCCCTTACAATAAACTGCCGGACCCCTAAAGTACGCAACCCACTTTGAGAAACCCTGCTCTAAACTTAGAAGACAAAGTATAAAACGGTTAAAAATTATTTCACAACTAGGATTAACACAGATTCTTCATCATAAGCAGTGCACCAATAACAATTACCAATAAACAGAAGCAGGCTGTTCTTGAGTATAAATCTCAGGCCCGTATTTTAGGATATCACTCAACCATAATCCGTGCTTGAGGAGAGATCTGAATGCCTAGTAGCGTTGTTCGATAACAATAGTGTCGTGATCTCGAAAATCAGTTGTACTATCGAAACTATCGCCCCTTGACGATACTATCGATGCTATCGATAGTATCGATAGTGAGATTTAAGCGATACTATTGACCTTTTTCGATACTATGGATGGTATCAGTACTATCTATAGGATGCGTAACGATAGTCGAACATTTAACGATACTATTGCAAGCTCTTAAAAGGTTTCGTTTTATTCCAAGTCGATAGTTTCGAAAATACCTCGATAGTTACTAAAGCAAAACTATTGATAGTATCGATAGGCGCGATCCTATCGATAGTATCGTCAAGGGTCGATAGTTCCGATAGGACTATCGATAGTATGACTGGTTTTCAAGGTCAACTATCGCTATCGAAACTATCGCTATCGCAACTAAACTATAGTGCCTAGTGCGAGTTGCACTCGCGCGCCAACAAGCGGCAAAACAGGGCAACGTTAATGTCGATGTCATACAAATTCGCATTTACGTGCTCGCAAAACGCGATGGTGAAGTCATTCGCATCTTTTTGTCTAACTCTCACTACGCACTTTGAGCAACGCTATTGTAATAAAGCTGTCAAATATTTACTCAGCCACAGATTGATGTTCGAGTTAGCTTCTTGAACACAGGCCAGTAACGTTTTTGTCTGACGTCATCAAATTTGCATTCAAATAAAACTTGCAACATTAGGCCCTTAATTGCCAAGCAGCAAGCTTCAACTTGAATAGCCTTCCCGAAGACCCGAACTGTGTGTGACAAGACAATAAAACTTTGCCATCCTTTAATTTAACTACCCCGTCACTCCCTCGAATTCTGAAACGACAAAAAACTTGACCATTCTTCAAATTGACGCTATCTGTCATACGTCAGGGAAAATGAAAGGGACAGAACAGCTATAAATGAAAGGACTTCACAACTTTGATTGTTTTTTCAGAATTCGGGCCTAAGACTAAGTAGTAATTTTTTACCTAAGCAGCAGTGATGCTGGAGAATACTTCCTTGCCGAGCTTGTGGGCCACAAAGTGAATGATGGTGAAGACCAGCTCCCGCCGACTGGCGGAGCAAGCCAAGAGAATGTCGAAGGCGCGCGCATAGTCCACCGGGTCCAGCCTCCTCAGGTAGTTGAATACGATGTATAGAAGCTCTTTTAGCTTTTTTTTAACTGTGTCCCAGATTTCTCGCAGCGAAACCAGCGCTGAAAACAGCATATTTAAAAAGTTAACTCTAGTAATCTACGTGTGGAAGGATAACCGAAAATACTGGATTTTCTCGAACATTCTCTAGGACGATTGCAAAGAGCCGGACAATAGTTATCTGAAGAGTAAATTCACTATCATACTTTTTGTTTACAGGATTATTGCGAAAATCCAGCTTGAAAATAGCTTTGCCAATTAAATAAAAATCTTACTACTTATTCACAACCTGTTTAGTGCAGTTGTTACAAGCCCTGCATAAGACAGCTAGTTATTATATCCTATTTGAGACAGGTTTGCAGGTTCAACTCCCACTCCAGCTCATTTACCGTTTTGTACCCTTTCATTATGTACCTTGCAAATTGTACTTACAATTTAATTTGTTGTAAACATTATCTGTATTGTGTTGTATTTGTGCTTATTATTAGTAAAAAATAAATGCTTTTATTATTATCTTCTTTATTTAGCATGAAACTTAGGTATAAAATTTGTACAATATTCTTACAAAAACAATGAATTATTATTATTATTATTTATGTTGATGAATCAAAAATGCCTGTTGGTGTTTGTGGTATAATTCACGTCAAACTTTTTGCCCACTCTTAACCCTCCGTGCACCACGTGGGGTTTCACAAACCCCAGCGAAGCAAAAATCTTCGTATCTTTATTAACGGCCGCGTGATTACCTCGAAACACCATTAAGCTGGACAGTGTTACCAGATACACGGTAATCATCGCAGAAACACGGTATTGTTGGCTAAAACACGGTCTAGGGTAATGGTTCACTATTATTTTTAATCACATACGATGATAAATTATTTAAAATGGGAAGTGACACTGATAGCTATGAAACAGTTAAAAAGAAGCGTCATCATCGATTTTTTTTTTAAATCTCGTATTTTACATGGTAATTACACTGTATTTTTTAAATGCATACTTTAAGCCTGAAACACCAGGGCCCACGAAACCCCCTAAAGTGCAAGAAGTAACTCCTATCCACGAGGTGAACGGAGGGTCAAGTTGTTCCGCACATGCGCAATACGTATTTTTCATAGGAAAAAGTAAAAACAACTTCAAACTCAAATAACTTTATTTAAATAGACTTTCACAGTAAGTACTTTTAAACTAGTAGATTGACGCGAACTATACCTTTCTTGTATTTTATTATTTTAGGTAATTAATAAAATAGTAGTTAAGTCCAGTTTTTAACTTACTGCCTAATAAATAATTGTGAAACAATTACTTTACTCACTTGAAACACCCAACCCAGTGGCACCACCGATGCCTGCCCCGAGTGCCGCTCCCACCCTGCCACCAGCAAAGCCTCCAAGCAACCCCCCTGCCACTGTCAACACCCCTGTCATAACGGCAGTGTCCCGGTTCCACAAAACACGGATGTCAAATATGTCAACTGTTAAGCATAACAATATTTTTCAATAAAGATTAAAATACAAATACAACTCAACTAAACTCAATTAACATTATTCAAATAGACTTTCACAGTAAGTACTTTTAAATATCATTATTTACAATTAAGTAAAAAAGGTCAGGTCAGGAGTACCCATAATCGACGAGCATGTATGAAAAGATTAATGAGAGTGGAAGAAGCGCAAGAGGTGTGTCAGGACCGTAGCAAGTGGAAAGATGTGGTCTCTGCCTACCCCGTTGGGAAAAAGGCGTGATGGTAAGTAAAAAAAAAAAAATTAGGATATTGTTAAGTAAGTCCTACTATATTTTATGATGATCATTTTCAGCTAGAAAGTTTTGTCTTAGGCATAATAGACCAGTTTTGCCAATTTTGCAAAAAAATTAAATGGTGTAATCCACCTTAAATATCTTAGATTGTTCTAATCTTAAGATTCCCTTATTGCAGGACACAGATCAATTTGCATGCCTGGCCATCTTTACAACAACCACTTACTACTAGAAATTTTATAAAGAGTAAAGATGTGGCCTCTGCCTACCATGTAGAGAAAAGTTTAAGTGATATTTTTAGTTAGGCACTCATGACAGTGTAGTGTTCATATCTCGGTCAACTTCGGTGCCTGTGTAAAATTATTAAGATCTGTAGGACTGCATTTGAACTAAAATATGAAGTTCTATTCGATTCTAAGCTATTCTACTGATAAGTCACTATGTTTTGACATAGTTATTATGTGTGTATGAATGTAACTTTACCTCCACTTGTTAACTGACCCCAAACTTGGCAAATGTTTATTTATAAAGTGCTAGGTGAAGCCATTTTTAAATATCAGTCTAGCTACATTTGTCTATTTATGTCTTGATTGAGTGGGTGATGTAGTAGAACACATAACGGAAAAATAAGTAGTAATCTGTAATACACTCACCAATATGTAGAAGCACTTGCTCAACCCAACTGGAGTCGAACCTCACATCGCCGCCCGAATATTGTTGCAGGGCTGAAGACATTATTGAGCAAAGTAATTTAGTCCAACTTCGGTCGCGTAGAACTAAAAACGTAAAATATCAAAAAAAATTAGTCGTATTTCGTATGTAATTTACGTAGGGACGGTATTTTTGGCAATACGTCAAAAAGATGGCCCTCCAAAACGATTTGTAAACTAAACACAGCTGACGCTGACAGCACACAAGCCAAAATAGCATGTAAATCAATACGGTATGGCTTTGAACTGCAAATTAGGTATTCTGACTTTTATTACGTTTTCGCCTTCTTCGGCTTCAGATATAATAATTTCCTCTTTGGGCTTCAGCCTCACTCAAGTTCACCACAGTTTGAGCCATAGATAGACAGACAGCGCCATCTTTTCAAGTTTGACAAGTCAACCTACCTGTTTCGCCAACATGCAGAAATAAAAAACAGACAAGTGTGTGTCGAAGTGATACAATGGGGTTCCGTAGTTGGGTATGGGAACAATAATCAAACATGTCAAATCGAAAACCATTTCGAGGTATTTGTATTTTATGCCATAATAAAATATCCAATAAAGTGCTATCTGCAACCACGGTTGCATGAAAACAGACGTCCAAAGTGCCACCGTGCAACCACAGTTGAAAAAATTACATAGACTATTAAGGACAAATGTATCACTCAAAGTCATGCGTTCATTAAAATAAATCTAATAATTTTTAAATGACAGTGACAGAATATGCTTGGTGAAAACTGGCTGCCGCCTATCGTGGATGATGATGTATTATGTGTTCGTAAATTCCTTAAAAATGCTAGAATTATGTATTAGTAAAGGTGTTGTATATCAAAATAATCTTCAGTTGGCTCTGTTTTGAAATATGGGTATTTCGAAACAGATTTTCATATGATCACCAAGTATTTCCCTTAAATGTGGACAAATTGGTAAATCATTATTTTTTTTGCTGATAATGTGACTTTTTTATTCTATTTATTTAATTGGTGATTCCTGATAATTAATACCATGTTTCTTACCAAATATATAAGATAGGAAACGTATATTTCCATAGCTAAATATATTTTTGTTCTATTTTCGAACATTTATTTTTAGACATTTATTTAAGTTATTCATTTATTTCTGCTGACATCGCGAAATTTATTCGCAAACTTCGAAATTTTCTTATGGATTTTTTTTCAAGTCAAACTTATGTTTAAAATTATCTTAGTAAAAAGGAAAACGAATATTATGATGGATAAAAAATAAAAAACATATGGCATCGTGCTGTATTTTACAATAAAAACTTTTTCGGTCATTAAGTCGGAAATTTTTCGCACTAATGAAGTTTGATATTTATTGTAAATTATTACTAAGTATGCTAAGCATACTGTATTTAAAATCAAATAGAGCATCTATTCTTCAGTTAGAAACAGTCATTTGTTTAGCTTAAAGCCACACGTGTGACTCATAAATCGCGTTTACATCTCAAGCGGCGAGTGGTCCAGAGTGGTGTCAAATTACATGCGCGGCGCAAGCGCAAAACGGGGATCCCACCCGCCGCGCCAAGCACGTGAGTGGGTAAATCCGTCGACTGGGATTTGTATTACGTAACCTGCGTGATTTCCACAGTCCTGATGTAATCAAACTTATATTTATTAGTCTTGTTAGAAGCTCATTGGAATCAAGCGCATGTAGCTGGAATCCTCACGAAGCTAAGTATAGAGGCTCATGTTGGCAAAGATTCAAAAGGCTTTTCTTTGATACTAATTTATACGAGTGTATGGGTATTATCCCTTTATATGTACCCCACCAATTTTTTGCTGGGAATATTGCAGATGAACTCTTTAAAAGTAAGAAGAGCCCGCTTGGAGGTTTCAACTGCCTTAGCAATTTTGCGGGGCAGGATGGTCTCGCCCGAGTGTGTTGAGCAATTGTCTCGTCTTTAAGTGGCTGATAAATATTTACGTGTTCGCTCCGGTCGGAGACATCGGCTGTTCGCTATTCCACCGTGTGTCGTACCGTACAGTAGCGCGTGATCAATCCCCGCTGTGTCGTATGCAGAGGGCGCTAAACATGTTACTGGTCACTAACCCTGAATTGGATATATTCATTATCAGTCCTCAATCGCTTTTAGACAAAGTCGAAAAATTGGTGTAATGTATTCCTTCCTGTAGCTTCCATAATTATGTAACTGGGATAATCCCGTTTAATTGTGTTACTTAAATAAATAAATAAAATCAGTAATAAAATATTACGTTAAAAATTAAACTTTATTTTGCAATCATTTTCAATGTTAAGCTTCGTCTTAATATTAATTGATAACATAACAACATTTACCGAGAAGCTATTGATTAATTTTGTTTTTCACCCCATTCATAAATTATCATCGTTCGTTCCAATTCAACAAACTCTTACTCAGCTAATTACGAAGTTAATGCTAAAACCTAAACACGGGACGCCCATTACGTTGATGCTTAAACTAAACAAGGCGGCTGATTATTGGCATGGAGAAACAATGCGCGTATTGTCACTGATATCAGAACGTTTAAACACCGAGACCCAGCTGAAATAAGGTGGCTTTTGTTCCTTTTAAAACGCAGTCGGTGGGTACACGAGGGTCCGATTGCCAACATTTCTTTTTATAACTTAATCTTACTAATATTATAAATGCGAAGGTTTATGAGGATATATACATATTATGTATGTATGTGTGTTTGTTACTCTTTCACGCATAAACTACTGAACCGATTTGGATGAAACTTTACAGTTAAACTCAAACTCAAATAACTTTATTCAAATATACTGTATCAGTACCTTTAAATCGTCAAATTTACAGCAAAATATACTAAATAATCAAACAGCTTAAACATCAGAATAACACTTATAGGCTACAATGTATGAAGATTTTTTTGCAATTTGGCGCGTTCACGCGGGCGAAGCTGTGGGCGCAAAGCTAGTATTTTATACTCAGATTAGAATTCGTTTAGTAATTCTGGAAACTAAAGAAATGTTGAGATAAAATAAGATAAACTTTATTGCACAAAAAAAATATTACAGTTTCATTTCAATAAATTAGGTGTACAATATAGGCGGCCTTATCGCTAGTAGTGATCTCTTTCAGGCAACCTTCAGGTAGAGAATCAGGAAGAATATTAAGTGGTAGTGCAAGATGATAAATAGGAGATGCAATAACTAATTTATTATAACATAAAAATAAACATACATACAATACCGAAGCAAAATAATAAACTTACATACCATACCCGCTTCTGTATTTTTATTTTTAATTGTTTGTTAAAATTGTTTCTTGTATTCTTTGTTCCTTGTACTGTTGGGTTAATAAAATACTTTCTATTTCTACTCAAACTTACATACTTATCATACATATAAAATAAGGTATGGATTAACTTATAGGTGAAAGTAAACTGGAAAGAAGGCGATTGAATGTTTGAAATTGGACCAAGAATTTCTCCTAATGTCAGTTTAAATAACATTAAAAAACGTCGTATATTTATTAAGTTCGTTTATTTCATCATTCATATTTTTTGAATTAAATTTAATTGTGAATTGATTCCAGTTAATATCACAGACGTCACATACTAACTTAATCTAGTAGATAGAATTTGAATACCTAGGTCCTAGATTCACTATATTACTTTGATTACAGTCTGGGCACATTTTAAAATAATTACCATTTTAATAGAAAAATTGAGATGGAAATGCTATATAATACGTGTCATACATGTCATAATTTAATCAAACCTAAAATTCATGCATAACAAAGTCAAGGCCAGCCTTAACACAATGTTCACGAGTAAAAGCTTCATACTAAAAAGCACTAATTTTATAACAAAGCATCAAATCTTAAATAATTACACATTTATTTTATTATAAGTCAAGTCATAAAAAATGTTTTCAGATAAGTAATACATAATAATAGTCTAGAGAAAACATTTCAATTGAATATCCAGTTGCAAATCACCACAAACGACATAATAATTATTAAAATTCTTATAATCATTAAAAAAATCAAGCAGCAGACAAACTGGATAAAATCTTCTTTCCAAGTAGGCCTGAAGTAGTCTGCATGATCACCTGTAAATTTACGAAGAGTTAGATGCAGTGATATTCATTCTTTTGATGAATGGTCGTATTCATAAGTCATAACCCTTGACAAAACAGAAAATATCAGTCAGGGAATAGTCTAAAAGGTAACAGGACTCAAGAAAGTTTTATTAGAATTATTCGTTATACTATGAGTTATACCTGTGCCAGTTGAGCAGTCCCGCTACTGTTCTGCGCAAGGTACATGGCCGCTCGTGAGTAGTCTTCTATCCCCACACCGGCTAGGTAGTCGTACACTAAGTCGAACACATCTGAAAGCTTGGATTTTATGTCTTGCCACACATCACGCATAGATATTGCTGGAACAGAAAAGAGTTAAAAGCTTTTGGAATATTTATGTTACTTACCTTAATTTTGAATGAAAAAAAATCGTTTCTCTTCTATTGTTTTAGTCTAGAGCTGCTAAATTCATTCATACCATTTTCATTAAATTTTTTGCAGCAAATAAATATCTGGGACAAATTACACCTACAATGTAGTTATTAATATAGATCAGACTAAGCAGAGCAGTATTATGCAGATGGCCGACATGTGCTAATACCTGGTAGAAATGTTATGAACTGGATATTACATTAACGCTAGAGACCTTCAAGCAGGATAATGTTTTTCAATTAGACGGTTACAGAAGCAGGCCTTCTCCTAGCTAAATAATAAAAGGTAGCAACTCACCAACTACTCCAAGGCCACACGCGCCGCCGATGGCGCCACCGACAGCAGCGCCTATTTTTCCACCATAATGACGCCCGATCAGCCCACCCGCCAACGCAAGCCCCGCTGTCACTGCCATTGCACCTCTTGCTCTGAGCAATAATATTAATTACTTACTTACTTGTATTTTTTAGCTGTTAAGGCCACCTAGGCCAATATTTCTATGCGGGTAGGTTGAGTTTGTAATATTTAAATTGATTTAATTGATATGAAAATAATCAGTCTTATTCTAAAAAATGTGTCCATCGTTCTATACTAAATATGGTGCTATACCGTATTTTTTTTATCATCATTAAGTTTAATTTTTAAGAAGTCTATTGTTAAGTTCGAATAAGAAAATCCACACAACAAAAGAATACGTTAAACGGTTAAAGGATGGACAACACAACTTAATTAACGCACTTTTTTTAAATATTTATGAATATAATACCTTTCGTCGCTCATGACCACACGGAAGTCAAAACTGTCGCTGATCGAGAGAATTACATTTTCCAAAGATGTGGGGTCGAACGGCAAGGCGCACGAGTTGGATCCGCGCCTACACATCTCGTAGGTAGATTCGTCGTCCGAGTACTCGAAAGAAGACATGATTGATTATTTAATGCAACCTTTTAGCCTCGTAAGTTTGTCTGCAGTCGTTTGTTAACTGATATTTGTAGTCCACTTCGATAAAACTTGGATATAATTTTAGGGTACTTTCACGTTTGAACCAAATTTATCTCGCAAAAGGCAGGTATTTTTAGAACATAGACAGTCTTTGTTTTTTAATAGTTCTTTCACAATGCTACCACTACCAGCCAAAAAAACACTGGACACAACCACAGATTAAAAATGAATGTAAAAAAATCTAATCTAGAAAATATACGTTATAGGGCAGAGTTTTGACTACCTTATCACATAATACGGCAATTCAACTTGCCATAAAAATCTTCTGTGTCAGACATGCGGCCCATTTTTTACAAACTCTTACTTTGTCAAACTTGTTGTATCTTTATTCAATGCACTCATTGTTTTGTTACCTTGGATTTCCCAAAGAGTGTTTGTTTACGGAATTTTATTAAACTGAATCTCATATGTTATCTCTTAAAATTCTCTGAATTATCTCTATATCTCATAAGGTTGTTGAACGTCTTCTAAGAATTCATATTTTCTTTTTTTGGGTGTTGACGTTTCTGGTTCAGTCTAAAACAATATTTCAATATTGATTGGTAAAAAGATTTTAGATCTTTATAATGCCTTATTTCTGAATTAATCTTATTGTAAGATGTAAAAAAACCGTGAAGATAGAGTTCACGTCACCAAAGAAGGTCCAACGGCGAATAAATGAACTAAATTTGACAGATCGGCCAGTGTTTGCACGAGTAAGGAGAGTTGTCAAAATTTGCTAAAATAACCACGCTTATACTAGGTATTGTTTAATATGCCTAAAGTATTGAAAAGTGCGGCTCGAGAAGTGATTCTCACGGTGAAGCAGTTTTCTGAAGCGGAAAAGAATAACAAAGGCGTTCTGATCCCAGTAAATAATGTTCGAGCTCGAGTTGCCGCTATGACAAGTAATCATTTTGGGTTGCCATTAAATGAAGATTTACCCGTATGTTGAAACTAATAGAATGTGATCTCTCAATCGTATTTTTTTATACAGGTGTTTCTGAAAAAACTGTGTCTAGGATTACCAAGGAAGGCAAACCAGTTCATTGAGTAAAATTGTTACTCCTGGGAAGAGTCGACCACATTCGAAAAAAAATGAACTTGATGGTTTTGATATTTATGCTAATCGTCACAAAATACATCAATTTTATCCTTCAAGTATCGGACAGATAGGTCACCTGACACTTCTTATCTATAAGTGTCATCTTTATGTACCATCTTTACAAAAAAAATATTCAAAAAAAATAGACCACCTTTTCTATCTGTGCAAACGATGTTCGGATAACGAATACTTTAACTATAACCTTATTGAGTAATATTTACTTTATTACGAATTCTAGTATTTTTCCCACAAGTTCAAACATCCGGTAGCTATGACCTTGATTTTATCGCCGAGTTAAAATAAACTAACACATAGTCATAAAACCTATTCACACTATCAAGTTCAGTAGCCAAACTACCAATAAAACAAAACGAACAAGGCAATTACGACCTCAATGTTTACAAAAACAGTGTCGGTAACCCGAGCTCTTGATAACAGCTTCAAGTGGCGACATGTTTTTTATGGCCGTTACAATGTTACGTTAGGGGCCTCTAAGTTTTTATGAATTGATGTTTGTAATCTTATTAGACATTCCTTTATTTATTCTAAGTAGATTTTATATGAGTATATATTACTCTTATAAGAATTTTACGAGAGTAATCCTATTTGGACGGCCGTTTTCTGTGGCCTGTTTTCATAGAGATATAATAGACCATCAGTAGTACTCCATAACGCTCACAATCCATTGTGCAAAAAATGACAGATTGTGTCTAACGGCCATTTTCGAATTTTACATAAACTATTTTTACAATTAAGCAATTTTATTGTTGAAAGAGCACTAATGTTCCGTTTGATAATTGATGGCAATACGTTATCATAGCTTATTGCAACTATTGTTCCGTAAATAGATTCAAAAAACACTTGAATAACCCATTTTTAGTTACTCAAGCTAAAACTTGAAAAACCTAAACACAAACGATATAATTCTAGAATAAGTTAATCACAAATTGTTAAACAATAGAAATTACACTACTTTACTAAAAAACACCCGCACTTACCATATTATCCCAATCACAATAACAATCCCCAAACACGGAAATTGGCGGACTTTGAAATTACTATTTCAAGGAACCTATATGCGGCAAAAAAAAAAAGTTGAATCAGTGACCGGTAGCATTTATTTTAGTTGCCTATGATCAATGGTTCACAGACAACTTTCAACTCTAACTTTTTAAAATCACAATTTAAAATCGCCTGGAGCAAAATCGATTCTGAGCACCGGTGCTCACGCGGCGCCGCGGCGCTTCGACGGAATGGGGCGATGACGTCACCGTGAGCACCGGTGCTCACGAGGCGCTCGAAGTGGAATTACCAACTATCAACAAACTGTGGCTAAAGTTACGAGAGGATATAAATTTTCAAGGAAGTAACACAACACTGCAAAGAATATTAAAAGAAATGGGATTTAGTTTCAAACGCTGCCAATCAAAAAGGAAAGTATTAATGGAACGCTATGATATTACTGTGTGGCGTGCTAGATACATTGCGAGGATGAGGAAGAATAGACTAGTGGACAAGCGGCCTGTGATCTTCTTGGATGATATCACGCAAAAAGTTGCTGGAAAAGTAAAGAAGAGGAAGGTCTTTTAGTCTCTGAGGCCGTAGGTGGAAGTCGATACATAATCGGCCACGCTGAATCTGAAAATGGCTTTGTGGATAAAGCACTTTAAATTTTCAAATCACAATCAAAATCTTCAGACTATCACGATGATATGAACGCGACGAATTTTTTGAAATGGATGACTGAAAAAGTTGTACCGCACTTGCCTGAAAAGTCGATAGTTGTAATGGACAATGCTCCTTACCACTCCACGCAAATTTACGCAAATTAATAAGGCACCAACAATATTCAGTCTTAAATCAGACATACAAAAATGGTTGCATGAAAAGGGTTTTTTTTATGAAGCACGTTGGACGAAGCCAGTACTGTATGAATTAATAAAAAAAAAGAGCCACCAGTCTATGCTATTGACAATTTACTTGCCAAAAATGGTCACGAGGTTGTAAAGTTACCTCCGTATCACTGTGACTTAAACCCAATTGAAAAAATATAGGCTCTCGGGAAAGGAAGGGTTGCAGAAAAAAATGTAGCTCAAGTCGCAAAGCAAATTGTCGCATTGACTGAAGCTGCTTTTGCAACCATTACACCAGATGACTGGCGTAAACAATGCGTACACGTACAGCATCTGGAAGACAATTACTTTAAAGCTGATGGGTTACTTGATGTCGAAATGGAAAGATTCATTATTTCGACAGAAAGCGACAGTGACACAAATTCGGACTCTTCTTGCAGTGGTGACAGCGAAAGTGATTGCAGTATGTCGGGTATTGCACCATTAACTGACCATAATTAGAATAAATTATTGTAAAATGGTGTTATTAGTAATAAATAAAAAAATATGCTTAAAAGTTAGGTCTGGACTTCCTCTATTAAGTACTTAATGCACCTGTTACAGAAGAGAACACCAATCTACCTAATTAACTAATTTCTGTTAACGAATGTCTTAATTAGATTCTTTATGCTATTACATGGTCTAGTAGGAAGTAACATTCGGCATTAAGATATAATTCCGCTCTACTCCTGATCCTTGACTTGTAACAATACCGATATAACACCCCTCTTTTTGCGTCGGGGGTTAAAAATAGATTAATACATAGAAAAAATAGATATTTTTTATGGGTCTATTTGTAATATTTTGTATAAGCATATTTTAAATCTGTTTCCGCACTTCTCGAGGTAACTGAATTAAATGATGATGGCAACATTTTTTCATACGCTGACAGCGCCGCGTCTGCGGGACTTCATTCGTGGCGCGGACTCTAGAAGAAAAATACATTTTAAAGTCACAGTTATACGCTTCCACATTTGACGTTAATTTGCTTTTATTTCATCCAAGCAACAGAAAAACAGACAAACGTAAAAATGCGAAAGAGTTCTAGTAAATGAAGGTTTATAAGTACTACATAAGTAAGAATACGTTATCTTCTAGCTAAGCTAATTCTGGTTGATAAAAAGTTCCAAAAGCCAAGCGGTAAAGCGGCAATATAAGCGGTATTCGCTGCCGCTTGCATTTGAACGATTTCTATCCCCATACATTTGAACGATTTCTATTGTAGAAATTAATTATTAAAAATTAAAATTCGTGGCAAACATGCAATTTGCTCAAAAACGCACTGCCGACTATATTGTGGTCGCTAAAAAGTAATTTTAGTCTATGGCCATTCGTTCTTTTGGGCGTTCGCGCGGGTCGGAATTATTTTTTCTGTAATCTGTGGTCGGAATGGTCAACAAACGTTCAATGAAATTTTTTTTGAAATTTCTGGATCTGAAAAAAGGGCGGGAAACGATTCGACTTGACGGGCGCGTCTTTTTTGTAAAATTTTGACTAATTTTGTTAAATTCGTTTTAGAGTGATCAGTAGAGTACATATAGTATTTTTATTTATTCATTGTTTAGTGTATATTTTATGTAGTTTGTATATTCTTCTGGTTCTAGGTAAGTTTTTAGTAAATAGTACACTATTTGATCGTCGATGAACGATCCTCCTAATCCTGATCCGGGGGGGTTTGTCCCCCCGGCTGAAAACTTTGTGACTATCGATGCTGAGGCTGAGATTGTAGTAGAAACTAATATGAATGAGCAATCAATGGAGACTGATGTTGACGAGACCATGACCTCCAAGTCGTCGTCTTGGCAAGTCGCTAAGAAACGACGTAGAAAATTTGTAAAAAATGTAACAAAAAACGACGAAGGAATGATCGCTGGATTCAGAGCCCAGATGATTGCAGTTGTAATGAAACTCATATTGAAAGTGATTCTCAATCGTCTCGCTCCCAACCACCTTCACAGAATCCAGCTCCAATACTGAATCAAACTCCGCCTTCTAAGACAGCGCCCAAATTCACTCCAATTGGTCGTACAAATTATAATGAATCGGAAACTGCTCCATTCGTGGTGCATGTTCAAAAAATCGAACCTTGCCGAATTCTGGTACCACATTGCACCCAATTGAGTTTGAAAAAGACCAAAAAATACGCAACATTGTCAATAGTAGTATATAGCGTATACAGCGTATTATGATAGATTTGTCCTTTTCAAACTTTGGAGATGCTAATTCATTCCTCCAGCATAAGACTTTAGAAGCAAATAAATTAAAAGCATTCATACCTACATTTACTGTGACAAGACAGGGTACTATTCGAGGCGTTCCTACAGATTGGTCTCCTGAAGAGATTATCGAAAATATTTCAGTTCCTACAGGGTGTGGTAAAATAATGAAAGTCAGGCAGTTTAATTATAAAACATTTATTGATAGCACACCTGTTAGGAAGTCATCTCAAACAGTCGTTCTTACTTTCGATGGACAGGTCTTGCCTTCACGCATATTTATGTGTTTCAATTCACTGCCACACTACTGGCATATATATTTCCTACGATACAAATGATACAATGCTAAGCTGTTGTAGATTTAGTCATACCAAGATCCAAACCCCGTTGTTTTAAATGTGGTCAGGATCACTCTGGTGACTCTTGCCAATTAAATCAGGAACAAGCTACATGTTGTCTGTGTACTGGATATCATTATGCAACAAATAAGTCTTGCCCAGAATTTTTAAGGCAAAAAAATATTAAAACATTGACGTCCAAAAATTGCTTATCCTATGCAGAAGCCCCTAAAATATCTCCGGTTGTTTCGAAATCTTTTGCTGACTACTGTCTCCAGTCCTAAAATTAAAAAAAAATATCCTTAACAAGAGCAAAATGTAATAAATTCAAATGCATCCTATAAGCACACTAAATTTTGAAAACCACGCGGCCACGTTCCTCCTAGTATAGTAAAAGGTTACGACCTAAGAGCTCACAAAGCTCTTAATCATGAATATGCTATACCCGCTCCGGCTGATGGGTGTGCATTAAACAATATGAACCAGTCTGATTCCCAAATATCGATTACAAATTTGATTGTATCCCTTCAAACTCAAACTTAAATAACTTTATTCAAATTGACTGTATCAGTACTTTCAAATCATCAAATTTACAGCAAAATATACTAAATAATAGACATAAATACCATAATAGACGACACGATTGGCGTAGTGCGCTGTAGCACGGTTTCTCGCCTCGATTGCCTTAGTGTCCCGGGTTCAATTCCCGGTCGGGTCAATTCAGGAAACGATCTTTTCTGAATTGACTCGGGTCTGGGTGTGCTGGGAGACGCCCCTGGCTGATTTCCTTGTGTGGTACCTCGTGACACAGGGATATTTATCCCTACTTCGAGACCATTACAAGAGGTGTGTTGTCTGGCGCATATTTATTTATTTATTTATTTAATAATATGGAAATGTAAATAAACAGTAACTTCTAAACCTTGTAGCGAAATCTAACTCAAATTCACCGTCCTACGCTGTCTACATAGTTGAAAAATGTATGCAAATTATTCGTGATGGCGATCATAGCCCAAGTCCTTCAGTGGAATTGTCGCAGTGCGAACAGTAGGTAAAAAGCATGAAATTATATATTTATTAAATAAATATCAGCCTTTTGTCTCTGCTTTGTCAGAGACATGGCTTAAACCTATATGTATAATTTCAAAATAAATGGTTACACCTCTATCAGGGATGATAGATCCAATAGTTATGGCGGTGTTGCAGTACTGATTAAAAATGGTATTCCATTACTCATATGCGACTGGCCTGTTGGCGCAATGGCAGCGATCCTGCCTTTGACTCCGGAGGTCGTGGGTTCGATCCCCACCCATGACAAACATTTATGTGACGAACATTTGTGTTTGTTGTGTGTCTGGGTGTTATTATCTGTTATTGTATTTATAGGCTATTACTACCGTTAAAACAATCAATGTTACTCGCTGATAAAATAGCTTAATATTGGTGAAGGAATTTTTAAAATCGGTCCAATAGTTTCGGAGCCTATTCAATACAAACAAACAAATCTTTCCTCTTTAATATTAGTATAGAAGTATAGTATACTTAGTTATGACAAAGCTTTTCAGAAGTTGAATTATAACAAACTAAGTACATGAAGAAGAATTGAAGACCAATGACGCTATGTTGTTTCGCAGATGTTGTATGTTTGCTCATGTTAAATTAAACTCATGTCAATATAGCAATCACATCAAAGCTAAGCAAGTATTTGTTTTTAGTTCAGTATATTATTTGACGACCGACTTGGTGTAATGGTTAAGAAGTTGGCTACTACACCAGAGGTCGCGGGTTCGATCCCCGCACAGTACAAACATTTGTGTGCATGAACATGTCTGTTTGTACTGGTCTAGGTGTCTCCTATGTATAGTAAGTATGTTTTTACAAAAGAAAATGTATTTAAGTATGTTTATCCGTTGTCTAGTATCCCATAACACAAGCTTTAATTAGCTTACTTTGGGGCTAGATGGCGCTGTGTGGAATAATGTCCAGGGATATTTATGTCTATCACTGGCTTTCTCAATATCCCATTTGAACGCAACTTTTGCAATGACTGCAGAAGACAGCTAAATAGATATTATGCACATTATGACAAGATTGTATCGCTGCCCATAATATGTATTTATTTTGTTTTATTGCACAGAAAGAATCGAAGTATTGAAATTAATCAAACAAAGACCAGCCCTAACAAAGGAAAATTCTGGTTTTGTGCCTAGTGTAAATATGAACAAGACGACACGATTGGCGTAGTGCACTGTAGTACGGTTTCTCGCCTCGTTTTCCATAGTGTCCCGGGTTCAATTCCTGGTCGAGTCAATTCAGGAAATGATCTTTTCTGAATTGACCCTTGATTGGGTGTGCTGGAAGACACCCCTGGCTTATTTTCTTGTGTGGTACCTCGTAGCACAGGGATTTTAATCCCTACTTCGAGCCCCTTAAAAGAGGTGTGTTGTCTGGTGCATATTTCTTATTTGTATTAACCCATAGCATGTCGTATGTGCTAGACTAGACACAATAGAAAAATAATACAATTTACTGCTGGGTGGTACACCACACACAGACAGACAACCAGTTATATGGTATTGAATAAACCCTTGCTTTTTTTGTTTTAGATTGGAGGAAATGGTGTTGTAAATTAAACCACAATGAATAATATTGTTTTCACCAAGTTTTGTTTCACTCATTCTATAGTAGAATTCAAATAAAACACCTTACAATAATATTATTTTATTACTTAGCCGTAGTAGTATCCATTTATTATGATCACTGAGAAATGTTTTACATGTGTTTCTTCACTTAGGAAAGCACCATAATAGGCATTAAGTACTATTTATTGTTATTGAGAGTTATCCGCTGTTTACAGTGCCGAGGTACCCCGCCCAATGTTAAATTTTATCTGGAGTTTCCATTCCGAAAGAACAATATTCATATAGTACAAGATAATTTATAAAACTCTCTATTTATTATTTATTTTATTTATGTTTATTTATTAATAAAGAAAATTTATCATACAGTCAAAAATACCCTGCAAAACTGTATTAACAGTTTGACTGCAGGAAGGAGTCTCAAATAATACATGTATTAACACTTAACAGCTTAATGTATACGCCTTAGATAAATATGTTATTTTCACACAAGCAAATCCAAGAAAAGCTTTTTTAACTTTTTTTTTAATTTGTAGATGTATTGTATTTAGCAGATAAGGTAAACGCTTTTTTAGGGTTCTGTCACCATAATAGTTGGAAACTCTGGGTACCTACTTCAAATTTACCTGCGCACACCGACCTCGTGCCATAGCCGTGTATCAACTGATGGTCACGCTCCAGACTGCCGTGATTGTTTAATGCTAACAAATATTTGTGCTTATGGCTAATAAGATTTTGCAGATTTTAAACAATTTTCTATAGTCACCTTTACAGTTTCTTTTAGTTTCATTATTATCAAGCAATTTTAAAAATCTAATTCGTAGTGATTCAAGTTTCTCAATATTTGTTTTAAATGTCAGGCCATAACAATCTAGAGCATAACCCAAAATTAACTCAACTAAAGAAAAATATAAACATTTTAATGTACTTATAGGCACTTTATAACTTATATGGTAAAACTTGCCAAGTAACGTTCTTAGCTTATTACTAATCAATGTGATAGACCAGGAAAAACTAACATCTATTTTAACACCTAAATAAGTTACACAGTCTACTTTCTCGATAGGTACACAATGACAATCTTTTTGTTTACGATGTTAGCAAGAATAACTATGAGTGAACAATAACGGTGGGGATTCTTGAAGACTTATATAAGGTGAATGTATAATAAGAAGCTTTGTTTTTTCGGAGTTTAATACTATTCCGTTGTCGTGCGACCACTTTACCACCGCATCCATATCCTGTTGAACTAGGCGACACGTGTCAGCAAGGTCGGTACCTGCCAGGAGCGTGCATAAATCATCTGTAAACATGTGAGCTGTACAATGACGCAGAACTCCACATAAACTATTGACGTGCATCAAATAGCAAACAGGGCCACATCCTGACCCTTGGGCCACTCCGCACCGCACTTGCACCTTCTCACTGAGCGCGCCACCTACCCTCACACGATAGGAGGGAACGTCAAGTAGTCACGGAACCAATCATTAAGAGTATGGCTAACGCCAAGTTCGCCCATTCTATTCGTCATAGCCCAGTCCTCGTCGTCGCCACCGCTACTACCCGCCAATCGCATACCGACATCGCAGTTTGAAGAACACGATGAGGCGCGTTTCCACTGTACCGCGGCCGAAACATAATAGTGGTCAGATATTTTATGCGTTATTACTGCTGAATGAATTAAGGCTAACGGTGCTCTAACATAAATATGGTCAATGCAAGATTCTACTATTTTGTCTTTCAAAATTTCCCTCCTTGTTAGATACGAGGTGCATTCAATAAGTACCTAGCCTCATCGCCAGAGGGCGCTGTAGTTTCAAAAGAGTTTTACCACAGTGTAGCACATTCTTTTTTAATTCTTTTTTCAAATTTTCATTCCAATCCCTTCATTTGTTTTAATTTGACAACTTATGGAAGCGAACGTGTCGATCGGTTATACAAAAATGGAAAAAGAGCAATATCGTTCGGTGATTCGATTCCTATTTTTGGAAGGGAAAACGCGCACCGAAATCAAAGAGCGCTTGGATGCTGGGTACGGTGACTCTTCTCCATCGATGGCCACCGTCAAGAATTGGTTCAACGAGTTTGCACGTGGCCGTACGTCGGTTTTTGATGAACCACGTCCAGGTGCACCGAAAACAGCTGCTACGGAGGAAAACATTAAAAAAATCCATGATCTCGTATTGGCAGATCGCCGATTGAAGGTTCGGGAGCTAGCTGAGACTGTAGCCATTTCAGAAGGAACAGTGCATCATATTCTTCACGAGGAACTCGGCATGAGAAAGCTGTCGGCGCGATGGGTGCCGCGTTTACTCACACCGGAAAACAAGCGCAACCGTGAGACCACATCGGAGACGTGTTTGGCGCTGTTTAAGCGGAATCCAGCGGAGTTTTTGCGTCGTTTTGTGACCGTCGATGAAACCTGGATCCACTGGTACACACCAGAGACCAAGGAGCAATCAAAACAAAGAAGGCGAAAACTGTAAAATCGGCCGGAAAAGTTATGGCCACCGTTTTCTGGGATTCACAAGGTGTGATCTACATCGATTACCTCGAGAAGGGTAAAACAATTACAGGGCTTTACTATGCCGATTTATTGGGCCGATTCGACGCCGAATTGAAGAAAAAACGACCCCATCTGGCGAAGAAAAAAGTGCTGTTTCACCACGACAACGCACCGGTTCACACGTCTGCCGTTGCCATGGCCAAATTGGTCGAATTACGCTACGAATTGCTGCCCCATCCACCGTATTCTCCAGATTTGGCCCTTTGTGACTTCTTTCTGTTTCCTAATCTGAAAAAATCACTCGCCGGGAATAGATATGGATCAAATGAGGAGGTCATCGTCGCCACGGAGGCCTATTTTGCAGAGTTTAACAAAAACTATTTTTCGGACGGGTTAAAAAAGTTGGAGCATCGCTGGGCTAAGTGTATCGAACTAAAAGGAGACTATGTTGAAAAATAAATTGCCACTATTCCAAAATTTTCGTTTACTTTTTGTAGGCTAAGTACTTATTGAATGACCCTCGTACATCGATAATACATTTACTAAAACCAAATTGTTCAGGATTGTCGATGTGTGAACGCGACCATAAATCGTCTTTCGCCTGGCAACCCCAGTCAGTTCAAATATGGTATATAAGCCCATACATACTTGTAACGGCGCGCCATTCAAATTATTCTCGTTGTCGTTTCATGGTAGTCATTGTCGGTGCACAAGCACATTTTCGTAATTATATCGTTTTCGTAATATTGTAATTTAGTACACAACCCTTTTCGCTGTCGCTTCACATGTATTAAACTGCAAAGGGAAAGAGAGAAGTCGACTGGAGGAAACACTGCTGTTCTACACCCGGTATTAGGTACTTGGAGAAAGGTAACTGTTGCTGGAGGTGAGTTCGAGTTCCCAAAGGTGATAGGAGCCACAACCAACCGCCGAAGACCGAGGCACACAAGAGCACAGCTTTATTGGTAAGTGTTTTGTCCATTTGATTATCTCTTCCCACTATTATCGTCTTATTTTCTGTCGTATCGTATATATTTAGTTTATCGAAATACAGTCCACTCTTATCGCTTACATTTTTGGTCCGTCAAGCCTGATTTATTGGAAGGCGACCTATGGTTTTTCGATTGATAAACATTGTACTGTCATTGCCGTAACGGTAAATAGTTTGTTATAAATTTCGCGGGTAGTCTGCATTAGGTTTTCGTGACCGTTATAACTTTAGTCGTTATTGATTGTAATTATCGTTCGTTGCGTTATTTTACATATTGATGCTTTAGCTGTGGCATTATTAAAGTCATAAACTGGATCTGTGAAGGATCTATGGTGTATAAAAAAAAGAGTTTGATTAATTCGTCTTGTCACGGTTGTCTGATTGTCATACAATAATGTCTTTCCAATGGTTTGTTTATTTCAGAGATTTAAATTGTCGGTTTTTCGTATTTTCGTTGTAGTTCTTCGGTTGTTTTCGTAAATATCTCTGAGATAAGCAGTCATGGAGGGCGGTGTGATGTCGGGCACCGCGAACAATTATCGTATTGTGCGTAATAAGGAGTATGCCCGTATGGAGGAGATGGTAGGTACGGATTTACATGGTTATGCTATGGCTGATGTAGACGAGACTTCCGCCGCGTTTCATAGGGCTCAAATAGACTTGTTTTGTTCTATTGCACCTTCTGAGAGACGAAAGGAAATGGAGGTAACCCGGCAGTTCGAGCTGATAGCAAGGACCGTAAAATTACGTTTGCGCCAGAAACCAAATGTAACTGAACAGAAGCCTTTAGTGTCAAGTGTTGGATTGTCCAAATTTAATAAGCCGCCCTTCGATGAGAAGGTGGAGAATGTGTCATTATCCAGGTGGGGCACAGCAACTGAGGAAACGTTACAGGTGCAATGTGGCTTGAATTGTTCTGTACCTAGTAATAGTAAGACACATAGTTATAGTGCTAAAAGCGATGAAACATTAGAGAGTTCTGGCCTCTGGCTAAATAACATTGCCAGCAGGCCTGTTAATCAGCAGTCTTTGTGTAGCTTGCCACCTGTAATAATTTGTACTGTATGCTCTGTTGAGGGCCATAGTTGGGATACGTGTCTGCAGTTTTTAGAGTTGAAACCCTACAATCAAGTTGTTCCAGTGAAAGAGATGAGGCTGGGTATGGGGTGTCTGCATGATGCACATACTGTACAAAATTGTCGATTGTCGGTACAGTGTGATAGGCATAAGTGCAGGCAGCATACAATACTTCACTTAAGTAATGCTGGTGATGCAGAGCACTCAGGAGTGCCTTTTAGGAGTATATCAATCACTACATCGGGTTATGACACTCAGGTCCAATTTTTGGCTTCGGAGGTTTTTATTAAAATTAAACATAGGATATTTGTGCCTACTAGCATACTGCTTCACAGTGCCAGTGATGTTGATCATGTAGGATTGGCATGCATTAGGAAGCGTGGGCTACTAATGTGTAGTAGTAGTTCATTGTTACATGGTATCGGTCAGGTATCAGCTGACACGCTTAGATTACAGGTTTGTTGTATGGTTCCATCATCTGAGAGCTTGTACAGCCTCTCTTTGGAGGCTTACATTTTGCCAAGATTTAGTTTGGATATGCCAACTTTGAAAGTCAATGCTTCTTTGGGGGCATTTATAGGAAAAAATAATTTTGCAGATCATGCCTGCATTGAACCCAGAGCTGTTGACATGTTGGTTGGTTGCAGGTTTCTTGGTCCAGTGCCTCAACCTGGCCTTGCAATTTGTAAACAGGGTCAGCCTATTGCTATTTACACAGTTTTAGGTAGGAAAGTTACGGGGTATGATGCTGTGATGGTTAACTGTTATCAGTGTAGTTCTTTTATTTTGTATTTGTCGTTTGCCAATGTCAGTTGTGGACTGGAATTGGAGAACTTCGGTTCTCCCAGGGCTGCATCATCGTTGGAATTCAAGCTGTCGTCAGGGACGGACCACAGTAGTTCTCTGGAATTGGAGAATTTGGAATCTCCCAGAGCTGCTGTGGCATTCAAGGTTGATTTATCGTCAGTAGTTATTAGCCAGGCTGTAAATTGTCGAGGTCCTGATGGTGAAGTGGGGATACCAGTTGCGGTCGTTGGGTCTCAGGATAGGCCTCGACTTTGTCGTTGTCGTGAGATGGCGCAGAGGCGTCTTGTTGGAATGGAGAGCTGCCAAAGGTGTAGTTACACAAGGGTTGGGTTGCTCTTGTCGTCGGATGATCGTTTTCATTGCATCCCTTATAGTGAGGTATTGCGGTCTGTCTCTATGGATTTGTCGAACCACACAGCTGTTTTTGAAAGCCTGACGGATCTTAGTTCTCGTGAGTTGTTGCAAGAGAGATTAACTCGGGATGTGCAATGGTGGGCGGGGCCTCCTTGGCCTCACGAACCCTGGAAGTCTTGGCCACAGTCTGATGGGTTGTGCGATGGAGCAGCTTCTGATAATATATTGCCTTCCGTTTATATTTTCGTTTATTCACCGCATCGCACTAGAGCATATTATTGTCGGTTGAGTTTTAGGCTGCGATATCTTGCGTCGCAGCGTAATTTGTCGCATGACGTTGTTTGTATCCTCGTGGAACATGAGCCGGGGCATTTTTACGCACTAAAACTTGGAGCTTCATCGCTGAAGTCGTGTTCCCGTTGGGAGTTAAAGCCATCGGAGACGCTGCCTAATCAGGCCGTTTTTGATGACTTATCAGCATGCAACATATTTTCGATCGTCGTTGAAATTCTTTATCTTTCGTCGTCGTTGCTGTACATCCAGCGCCTTCTTGTGTATTTTTCTCGACTCATCAGTAGCTTGCGCTGTCTTACGTCAAAACCTTCGTATCGTGACTTGTCGCGTGAAGAGAATACCCACTCTTCTGCTTTTATCGTGAGTTGTGTCGAGGAGCGTGCTATAGCATCTATTATGGTATTTCTTTTCCTAGCGCAACAGAAATCACATTCTTGCTCGAAGTCTAGGTGGAAATTATTTCCTGTCTCCGACGAACTTAGTCACTTCAGGGTGGGCGGTCTACTATTTAAGCTAGATTTGTCGTCTGTGTCGTCTGACGTAGGCGAGCTGCTCCTCTTGCCTTTTAGTTACCTGTTAGCTGTCGCTGAGTTAATCACCGAAAATTGTGACCAGCACTCTGCGTCCCTTGGACTACGAGATTCGCAAAATTTAATCGCTCTTCGGTTATTGTTGTCGATTAGAGGTTTATATGCAGGAATATCCACCTGCGATAAATGCTTTCGAGCTCAACCTAAAAGTGGGGCAACACCCTTTATTGCTCCGCTGTCGTTTTTCGTTAATGAAATGAAATCACGATTATCGCTTGTAGTCGACAGCGCAGGTTTTTTCGATGCCTGCCTGGCTAGCGGTCGTGGATTGCGCATTCTCATAGTGTGCATTGATGGATTCGTTAAAGTTACTGCTTCTAAAACAGTGCAATTCGGACTCGTTTTGGAACCAATGTTTGTAGCAGGTGTTGTAGCTTTAATTCGTTTTATTTCGCGTCTTGGCCATTGCTGGAGGTTTGTCTCTGACCCGGGCAGATATTTCGTTTGCGAGTCTAATGGTATGCTAGACCTAGTAAGACAGGCTTCGCGTGCTGAACTGATTGAAGTCATGTTCAATCCACCAGGTAGCCCGCATTTCCGCGGAAACCGGCGTGAACAAGGTCCAGACCTTACCCATCGTGTGTCCTTCAGTTCGATTCGAACGGCTCACGTTCAACGTATCCACCCGGTAGACTCAGAGGGCCAGTGGTCAAACCGCATACCGCTGCTTAGCTTACTTACTAATTCACTATTGTCTTTTCGTTTAATTTTAAGTTTAATTTCGTCTAGTTAGTTGTCGTATGTATGAACCATCATGCATAATATCGTTTCGCTGCCTTGTGGTTCGTATGATAGTTTATTTCGTGTATTCGTGTACCATTAACTTCATTTGTCACTCCGTGTAAGTTTTACTTTAATTTGTTTCGTAGTTCAGTTAACTGTAATTCGCTTATTTTGTGTATTTATTAGGATACCTATTGCCAATTACGTTTAGTTGTATAAAGTTTAGTTCTTTCGAAAATACGCCGTATTTTGGTGGGCGGAATGTTCAGGATTGTCGATGTGTGAACGCGACCATAAATCGTCTTTCGCCTGGCAACCCCAGTCAGTTCAAATATGGTATATAAGCCCATACATACTTGTAACGGCGCGCCATTCAAATTATTCTCGTTGTCGTTTCATGGTAGTCATTGTCGGTGCACAAGCACATTTTCGTAATTATATCGTTTTCGTAATATTGTAATTTAGTACACAACCCTTTTCGCTGTCGCTTCACATGTATTAAACTGCAAAGGGAAAGAGAGAAGTCGACTGGAGGAAACACTGCTGTTCTACACCCGGTATTAGGTACTTGGAGAAAGGTAACTGTTGCTGGAGGTGAGTTCGAGTTCCCAAAGGTGATAGGAGCCACAACCAACCGCCGAAGACCGAGGCACACAAGAGCACAGCTTTATTGGTAAGTGTTTTGTCCATTTGATTATCTCTTCCCACTATTATCGTCTTATTTTCTGTCGTATCGTATATATTTAGTTTATCGAAATACAGTCCACTCTTATCGCTTACACAAATTCTGCCAGCAAGTTTTCATATTTTATAACGTTAGCGTCCTGACTATTTAGTAAGTTAATATTCATGTCGCCACAAAAAAATACTTTAGAATGTTTTGGTAAACTATTGAGGAGATTGCGCAATTCAATAAAAAAGACCTGCTTTCTATCCTGTTTATCATACCTTGGTATGTAGACAGCCAATAAGTGAATTTGTTCCCTATTATGTTCGAATACAGTGGAAACACACTCCGCAGATAGCATTACACCGGTAAGAATGGTATCATCGCTTACATCGCACCCAGCTCGACTCACGAGTAAACAAGTACTACTCCACCGCTTCGCCCTTGACGATTGAAAGCATCCACAAATATCATAAAATGATAACAATGAGAAATTTATATTCGGTTCTGTTAAG
The DNA here is from genome assembly GCA_947369235.1 of Udea olivalis. Lineage (NCBI taxonomy): Eukaryota > Metazoa > Arthropoda > Insecta > Lepidoptera > Crambidae > Udea > Udea olivalis. The sequence continues at coordinate 15,881,672 of OX376361.1, forward strand.
ACTATTACATCAAAATGTTTAATGCTGTTAGGTATGTAGGGACACCAAGAACTCACTGATTTTTTTCCTAATGGAACGTATGTTCACATGCAATAAACAAAAACGCCTGCAATTATACCTGCTAAGTCGGTTAATCCAATTGTCAACGCTATTGATACGAACATACTCAACAGTCTTATCTGCAATAGAAATCCACGCCCAGCAGCAGTTAGTGACGAAATATCATCTACAGCTTGTCTAATTTGAAATGACGCGCCCTACTGCTTTTTTTAGTTGATTTAAATGTGCCGCATGTACTTTTGCGAACAATCGTACAAAAAAATTAAATTGTTTAAGTCTGTGAATTTGTATGAAAGAAACTAGACACATTAAATACACAATAAGTGTTCACTTTTTTAACAGATCGGCGATATCAGCTTCGGCTCTTACACAAATGGTTTTGTCACCGTCGATCTTCTTAACGAGTCTAGTAACCCTAAAGTTGAACTCAAGAGTCGAAGACTTAAAACTCACTCTGTCATTTATTAGGAGTCATGGTGGCACCGCTACCATGACTGTTCAAAATATTTGCCAGCTCCTCTTAACTCCTGGCGCGGACTCTGCAGCCCTCCGGACCGTCAAATAGGGCAGCATTAATGGCCGGAGGCAGCTTGACTAGTCAAGGATCAGCCTTCTCTGCTCGAGAGTTATGTGGCTGCGGCTTCTGCGAACTGAAAAGTTTCTTGATTAGATATTGACCAAGAATTTGTGGCACAAAGTAATGAGGGTGATTTCAGAATTATTATACTTCGATAACTATATTGTATACTTACCATTTTATTTCAAGAAATTACCAAAAACATAGGTACTGTTATTTCAATCTTGTTTACGTTTTTTGGCGCTGACAGATTCACTCTTACTGTTTTGATGGTATTCAGACTTGAAAAAAATAAAACTAGGTTTGTGCGTCAGTTTAATTGAGTTTGGTTTGTTTTTAGGGTGAATGTTTACGAAGATTGATTCAGAGTTTTGCTTAATTTTCAAGATTATATTGATAAAGGCCTTTTTGAATCGTTCCAATGTATTGTAAGATATTTAATCGTGCAAATAATCTAATATTTATACAAATATTGCCTTTTTGCAGCATGATTTTACCTTCAATTTTACTGTTATGGTCTAACTCCGTAAATGTTAATTGTAATCGAACCCGTATCGTTTCCGAATCCGATTCCGTATCGGAAGCTGTTCTGATTAACAAGGAAAATCGATATTGGATTCGGATACGATATCTACTGTCACGATTCGGTTAATATATCGAAGGGCTCTGAATCGATGCCCTGGACCGATAGCGACTTCTGCTGTCATCTCGTACTTTTAGATCACAGAAAGACAAGTGTGACTGTTGTCGCAACTAGTTTGCCGCGGCTAGTATTCAATTAATAAGTTCAAAAACAATTCAAAATGAAACCACTTAAGATTATTTAACAAAGAATTTAATAAAGTTTCGTCTTACATTTAGATTTATAATAAACCATTAATGTGTGTATTTTATATACAAGTGTCCCGGACAACAGTCTAAGAAAATAATTTCATTCTTTTCATAAACACAAGGGCTAGTTTAAACAATGGCACGGAAAGCTAATGAAACATTCTAATGTAATATATACTTCAATTTTAGGCACTGTGATTCGATACAATTACTAAATATACATGGGACAGTTTATAAGTATACGAAATATACACGCCACAATAAGTAATTTTTATTTAAATGGGCAACAAAAGGAGAAGGTATTTACAAAAGTATCAATTCTTCCCATCGTTTAGCAGAGGTGGAGCCAGATGTGTGAGCTAGACACAAAGATATTGCCGTCGCACTCGCACGGATGCAGTCCCGACCCTTGTACGAGTGCTATGGCAATATCTTTGCGTGTGTGACAGAGATTGCAGTGCGGGGCCATTGAACGCAATTCATCCTGCTTCGTAACCGCACCTCAAAATCTGAACCTCACGACCACTTTCCATCAGGTGGAGTGAGGTCATCTTGTCGGGCATTATGAAAAAAAAATTTAGGGTGAAGAAACTTGGTGCTAGGGTCAACACACCAACAAAACGACAAAATTATTCATATTGCAAATTAAGTACATTTATATTGTACAGTATCCCATCTACGATTACAATATAGTAGACATACATGAGAGCTTAGAATAATTACACCTAGAAGGATAGTTCCATCAAAAAGGCGCGCCATATAAGATGCCAAAATTAACTGTCAAAATAACAATTCGTTAAATGTAACCACAATTTTCAGTATTTAACATGTATGAATACTAATTGTATTTCTCTGTTATGTTGTTGCAACCATTCACTGCACAAATAAACATTTTGAAGAAGCACTTACCTCGAGAAATTAACATCGGTAAGTTCAGATCCAGACGAGACGTCCTGCCCCCTGATTCAGAACGAAATTTGTTTTAATTATAGTAAATGATCCGCTAAGCGGTAGCAATCAATATTTTGATATGTTAAAGCCAAAGGCCCTAAGTTATTAAACCAACCAAAACCATAAACCAAATTACATTAAACCTACCCTACTTAAAAAAAAATAAAAAATAAAAGAAAATAACCGAATCGGTCGATAACTTTGTTCTGAATCGGGGGGCTGATATTTGTGGCATCAAAACGGGTGCGCCGACTTTTTTTTTTTTAATAAATAAATAAATATCCCTGGACATTATTCCACACAGCGCCATCTAGCCCCAAAGTAAGCTAATTAAAGCTTGTGTTATGGGATACTAGACAACGGATAAACATACTTAAATACATTTTCTTTTGTAAATACATACTTATTATACATAGGAGACACCCAGACCAGTACAAACAGACATGTTCATGCACACAAATGTTTGTACTGTGCGGGGATCGAACCCGCGACCTCTGGTGTAGTAGCCAACTTCTTAACCATTACACCAAGTCGGTCGACTTGCCTTCTATGCGTAATTATTCTCAGTATGGATTCAGGGATTATTAGCACAAATACTTTTTCTCTAACCAAGTACGTGTTTTATTAAGACACGTATATTGAGTATTTGTATAAGAATATAACTCTGAAAAGATTTGTTCTGACTAGCAAATGATAAAATTTATAAAAACTGACAAAATTGTTTTGGTAATTTATAAATAATTAAATGAGTAGTGTACTTACTTTTATTTAAAATTTTTTGTTAACTATGGAAATAAAAAAATACTCTGGGTACAATCTTTTTACTCTTTTAGGTACTTTAAACATTACTTGACAAATATAGTCAATTATATGCGCTTTTTGGCGACCGTAAAAAGTAAATCAAACATTTCCATACATTCAGTCTTCCTTTTTCATTTTTATTTAAAATGATAATGAAAGGAAATAATAATAATAAAATATTGTTGGTTCAATAAATAACAATATTATTACATTTCGATATACACAAAATAAGCGGGATTATTTATTGGATATATTCCCGAAATAATACATTTTCATACCTTTTCTTTAAAACAGATCCAGGCAGGCTAGATCCTCCTTGCGACTTCAGTTAAATATAAAAAATATTTGTTTTTTGGCGTGTCTGGATGTTACTATCTTTTCAAATAAGATGTAGTCAGATAATAATATATTAGAGAATGTGTTTCAGTTTCTGACACCCATAGCTTATAAGGGGTCAGTTGATATTGGTGATAATTGTCCCAGATATTTATTACCATTGAGTTAAATAATACTGAACATCGTATAAAACATTTTAAGTTAAATTGCTATTTTGCCAAAACAATCAAGAAACACAACAGATGGTAAGTAGTATCCATTTGTAGTGAATAACTTTCCGTTTTTTTACAGTGAAAACATGAGTTTATTCAATAAATAATTATAGGTTTATACATGGATAAGAATATTTAGACGGAAATGTATATACAGTCATACCTCATTATTTTTCTTTAAAGATCATTTGTCTAATTTGTAAAATTTGACAAAACGCGCCAACATTAGGTATCTACTAAGCGAAAACAACAAATTTTCATCTTACAATAAATTAACATCTAAATTATTGGATATGGTGGTGTATTGATAATCACAACAAATATTAAGTTCTAAGCCGTAAATAAATAAAACATTAAATTGATGTGACGCTCATACTAAGAACACACCTATATAATTTAGATGTTATTAAAATGTACAATAGGATGCTTTCCTAAACATATACTTGCGACAAACAAATACAGCTATTGCATAGCTATCTATGACTGCCTAAAATAGCCCTTAAATACAATTAAGCTGTAGTTAATTGTATTAAGGCCTGCGCAGACGACGGACTTTTCTCAGCGGCGGAGAAATAAGTAGATACGCTCCGCGAATAAAAAGTCTGCCGCTGACTCGACGCACACGGCTTGCGCTCATTTGCTGTCAGAGAGTATTTAAATATTCTGAGATTACGTTGTGCTGTAATTTATATGAAGTTTAAGCTAAAGAGGATACTTACTGGTTCCATCCCTTTATTTCGAATCGATTTTTAACGCGGTATAAAATCCGCCGTGTGCGTTGACTGCTCATAGCTCGTTCTATTTTTATCGCGGACGCCCGCGTACTTTAATCCGCTACGCTCCGCGGGCGTCCGAGGTGTTTCGGCGGACTTTTGGTTCGGCGTACTTTTAGTCGTCCGTGTGCGTTGCTCGATACAGTTTATAAGGGATCTATTTTGACGGGTAAAAAGTACCCGCGAATAATCATCTACGCAGGCCTTCAAAGTCGTTTAACAAAAATAGACATATAAACTTCGAAATAGAGATCAATGCAATGATAAAATAGGCGCAGAAGATGCCTTAAAATTTGCTTTCGTAGGTATCATTGATTAAGATTATACATACATTTAAATGGAAGCCATTCTTCTTCATTTTATATCTTTACCTTGATACGCTTTATTTGTACAACAATTTATGGAAGAAGTATTACCAGCCTTTTGCTGTGACGTAAACAGTCATGTTCATTGCACACTGTTGTGACCTACTTATGTTGAGTTATAAGCAATTTCCCATAAAAATACCCTAAACAACTTTTCTAAGTATATGTCCAAGAATTACCTTGGTCTGAGGTTTACTAGTCGCTACTGCCATCAGTGGAAGAAAACTTAAAATTTTGTTACGTCACACTAGTTTTGTTGTCCAAGAAATTAACAAGGTGAAGCTATTATGCCAAAGTACTATACTACTTTTGCCGTATGATGATATCCCTGACAGTTCATAATTGTCAATTATAGTGCTGTAACGAATGTAATTTAATCGAGTTGGCAAAGGAAATGGAATCGAAACTACCGATTTTTATTTTTGATTAAATTCTTAATAAACGGGTTATGGCTAATAAATGATATATAAAATAAAACGCGGTATTTTGAAAATAATAGTAAAAAATAGCACACAAGGCAGACGCACTCGTACTGATTCTAATGGCGTGATTACAAAATGGTCGCTCCTATTCATCAATTTTTTTGTCGATTCAGTAGTGTCAATACACTATTGAATGGCTTTCCTTTTCACGCATCAGGCGCTGTAAACATATATCAATTTGTTTTAATAACCTCATCTATTAACAGTTAATAATAATAACAATAAAAAAACGTCGAATTTCATTGCCTGCCCCGCTGCCGGCGGCACCCCAGGTTAAGGTTTTTATAGTATTTTTATAAATCATTGTTTTATAATTGTAATTTTGTTTTTATAATTATAATTTATAAATTGTTTCATGGTTGTAAATCTTTGTTTAATATAAATACTGTACACATTTTATACGAGAATAACAATAATTTACTTGATAAGATTCGAAAGGACAATAGTTTTTTAATAGTTTATAACATTTTTTTTTGCCAGTTTCTTTTTATTTAGTTTGAAATAGTATGCGTGACACGGAACTTTGAGAACTGTCAGGCATATCATCATAAAGTGAAAATAGTATAGTGTGACTACTTATGTGGTTGACCGTACGTGAAATTGCTATGAATCAAAAAACAGAGTCATTATTAAGTAATTAAACTGCCTTTTAATGTCTATTACTACCGAGCATCACATCATTTAAACCTGGTTGTATAAATAATAATTAACTTTCAGCTACCAAATTTATCAACACGTTACAGAACATAGATCACCGATGGTGATTTCACATTCACTGCATTTATTACAATAAGTATGTACAATATTCTGTGTCCTCGATCACTGTCACTGTTCTAAAGATGTCCACTGATCATACTGGTCAAGAATTGACTCCCAGTCAGTTCCTGTATCTTCATTCAAAACTTTGTCAGTACTTATAGGTACTCGACAGCAGATAAACTCCCATCCTCTGTTAGGCTAGTCAAACTGGGACCTGTAGACAAAAGTAATCAGTGAATTTTTATTTTTAGCATTTAAGAGCGAACGCTCTTAAGAGCTAGCTAACGCTGGGGGTCGGAAACGTTGCATTTTTGTAAGATTCTCGTGATTATTTTACTGAATTTAAATGAAACTTAAAATAACACTACTTAAAAACACATTGAATTGTTTAAAATTAGGTAGTCGCCAATTATTTGCTAAATTAAATAAAAAAGCGTTTTTTTGGCCAAATTTATAAGACACTTAAAAATATACTGTACACAGTTAAAGTTATAATTATGAAATTAAAAGGTGTATTCAATGATAGATAGATAATTTATACTTAATTTGAATTCAGCTTAAAAATCACAAAAACCTTACAAAAATGCAAAGTTTACGATCTACTCCAAGCGCCAAAAGCAAACCCTCTTAACAATGCACTATTTTTTAACACGAAGATAGAAACTAGAAAAGTTCGACCTGATCCTAGGGACTCAAGTGTTAAAGGCGCATGTCTGTAAAATTGATGAAACAACGTTGGCTTACAACGTAAAATAGATAAATTCGCCGGGTCCGTTAACGGCCTCGCCTCGGTAGCTCCGTTGTAAGAGCAGCCACCCGGATTGTGGAAGGTCGCGGGTTCTAATCCCGCTTGAGTCCCTAGGATCAGGTCGAATTTTCCTAGCTTCTATCTTAGTAAAAGTAATCAGGTTAGCGTGCATCGAGTAAGTATAGAAAGGCGGTCCGATTGGCGCCAAAATAGATTTTATGGCGTCATCCATATGCCGTAATTAACAGCTCCATGCATATTACAAGCACACGTATTTTGATTGTGATATAACCGTGAGGTTTAAATTGGCAGGTCTAATGTTATACTTTTAGCACTTTAATGACGATAACGTTGACATCAGCGTTGAAATCAAACTGGACCCCAAAATTATGGTTACATAAGCTCAAAATTCAAGGATCAATCATTATATAGTATTTCGAAATATATTATCACTTTTATGGATAAAAAGTTATTATCCACTCCGAAGAAAATTTTGTCACTTACAAGTTTATTCTGAGTATTACTGAGACTTATCTAAAATAATAATTTTAAGTAATTTTTATGTTTGACGTGTCGTGTATATTTGACATAACGCTCACAGTGCTAACGCCGAGGAGCAGAGGCACCGTAAGTGCAAGATAGCGGAGTTGGTGACGTCATTTATGACGTCGCACTATCTGTCAAAATCGTCCTCAAAAGGCTTTAGGCACAAAGACGCTTTTAGGCGCGCTAAAAGAATTTTCAGCGTAAATTAGACCGCAGCCTAGGTATGATGTGAAACATACCATCACGACTATATACAAACTATATGTACCACCCCAAAGGTTGAAAATGTACTCTAACAATGTGTACTGCAATGCCATTAGATTGTATAATAAGCTTTGCTACAGTTAGAGCAATGCCAATATACAAATTTAAATATATATTCAATAATTGGCTTTTACAAGAGAGCTTGCACTCCATTAAGGATTAAATACAGATAAAAAATGAATAAATTCATGTTTGACTTGAATATTTTGATTATTTTCTATTCAGTATTCGATAATTTTTAATTTGTACTCGTATTTCACTATGTTTATTATTTCTACGCCAACAAACATTGGCAGAATATGTCGAACTTGATTTTAGCATAATAATAATAATAATAAGCCCGCAGGGCAGTTCTATGACCTGTTGGTGCGTACCGACACCAAGGGCTACCATCATCCCGACGCCAACCCTCAGGGCAGCTTGTGGCGAGCTGTTGGTGTGTAGCGACACCACAGACCCGAGTTCCCTCGACAGTCGGTCAGGCCCTCCGCCTCCGCTTGCCTTAGCCGGCCGGCCGGAGTGGACCACAAGGGGAGCCGCAGGACTCTCACCTCTGGCTTGCCTTAGCTGGCGGTGCAGAGTGGGGCGTTAGAGCTGAATGCTCGCAGGGTGGAAGTGAAATATGCCTAAGTCGCGAGTTGGGAAGGTGGTTTATCCACCTCGTAGAAAGCGGTGCACACCTCTCCACACCCTGAGCCGTTCACGGCCATGTTGCCGCCTTTGCCGGCCTTTTGCGTCGGCACATTTCGGGTGGCCCATAAAGTGAATGGCTAGTCACCGTCTGCCAGGAATAAACCTTTTTGAGACATTTTTTATGGCAGATGTCCGCTGTCTCAGGCAATAGCCCAATTACCAGCCCACTGATTTTACACCTCCATAGACCGGTTTTAAATGTTTTTCATAATGTAAAATAGTTCATGCATCTGCCGGGTGTTGACTTTGGGTAGATTTTCAATATTTATCTAGAGACAAAACCCGGCAGATGTACCCATTGCAAATTAGAGTAAATGGTACCAAAAGGCCTCTACGTGCTGGCTTCGGCCCCACGCAAGCCTCAAAGGACCGGGTCCCAATGGGCCTGAGAATTTTTCAAGTCCCAACAAAATAATAATAATTTAGAACCTATGTACCCATTATCTTGGAAATAAATTCTATTCTATTCCAAACGGGGTAGTCAGAGGCAAGTGACTGTGCCGTCATGGTGAACAGAACACTCAGAAGCCCACTTTTCACCAATGGTATTAGGACCCAACGTGGTAGGTGGTGTGCCTTCCGCCGCTATCCGGGTTGATTTGGTTTTTTATCGATGTTTTCCATCACCGGAGAGTTAGTCGGAAATTAAACAATGAACACAAAGATTTAGGTTCTGGTCAGATTTGAGCTCGGGACGACCACGACGCTCTCGATGATGATAAGATAAAGAGAAATATACTTTATTGTACAACAAATCATAACATTAGCATTACATAATCTTATATTGTACAATGTAGGCGGTCTTATCGCTAGGAAACGATCTCTTCCAGACCACCTGCAGGTAGAGGAAATTACAAGATTAAAAAGAGAAATAGGTAAGGTAGTGTGAGATAGTGAGATAACTATATACATGCATGAAGTTATTTTATGCTTTCATGAATGCAATTACATATAACACTTATAAACGTAGTAAATATCTGTAAACATACACACAATTATAAAAAAGACTTTATTCAGGGTTGGTTTATCCACGCACTAGAGACATTTAAAAATTACAGTGTGAGGAAATAAGCTTTGAGTCGGGATTTGAAAATAAGGAAGGATTGAGATTGCCTAATAAGTAAAAGTAGCGAATTCCACAAGCGAATGGATTGAGGATGATGTTTGACAATGAACAGTGATACTCATAAACATAATACCAGAAATAAAAACAAATTGAAAACTCCCAGTCTTAGGCTACACAAGGTGGGAAACTCATTTGTGGGTCAATCTGTAAAATACTTTAACAAAATACCTCAAAGTCTTGTTGATCTACCTCTTCACAAGTTTAAGTCTCGATTAAAGCAATGTTAATGAAACAAGGTTATTATAATGTAGAGGATTACTTGAACGACAAAAGTTTGTGGTCATAGTAGGAATAATCTGCTCCTCTGCTCAATGTTGTGTTCTTTTTTCTACTCTCATTGACTGTACTCTGAATTTATTTGTTGTAAAACAAACAAAGTTCAAAAGAGTAACTATCGAGTTTCTTGCCGGAGTCTTCTCGATAAGAAGCAACGTCCGAACCGGTGGTAGATTCACATTATGTATATTCACGATATGTACTAATATTGTACTATTTTATTTACGTTTATTATTATTATTTCTATATACTTTTTTTTGACATCTTATAAGTGCTTTGTACAAGCTTAAATGAATAAATGATTTTTTTACTTTACTTCACAGCACAGATATGTCAACGTACTCGGTCCCGCGGGCATCACGCGAGGCGCGAGGGCCCGCACGACGTGTAGAACAGGATGTAGGCGGCGCTGGAGCGCACCTCGCTCGGCGGGATCTCCGTGACCACGTGGTCGTCGTACTTGTACCACCTGGAAACGTTATGGGGCTGTTGTTTTTGACCTTTTAGCACGAAAATGTTTTCGAAAATTACGTTTAATACCAGTAGAACTGTGGCAAAAATAACGTAATGTTTCAAGGTGCACAGTTTTACAATCAACTTCCGAAAAACATCAAAGATGCTAAATCCCAATCAACATTTGAAAAGCTGTTAAAAGACCATATATTAAAGGATCATTCATTGATTAACTGACCTATTTATCAACCCAAAATATTTAGCGATAATTAACTATGTCCGCGGCCTTAGCGCTGGTATTGAAGCGCAAGTACTTAAAAGTCAACTTGTGTCTCACAGATTTGAAATGTATTCTCGTGCGCCCGACCGTTTGCGCTTGCCTACCCTACCTTATAACAAATTTTGTATTTTCTTTGTAAGTCATTATTTGTAATCTTTTGAGAAAAATAAATGTCTCAAACCATAGAATAGAAAAAAAATTAAAAAAAGTTGAGTTCTTAGCTTTGCGAATCAAGGTATCGATATGCCAGTAGCAATCACGCGACAGTGTTATGATGCATGGATGATGTTTGCATGATAAATCATGCAGATGAATAGTGTGAAGATCCTGCAGATTGCTGCTGGCTTGCCAATACTAGGTTTCTTTATATATCTAATTATTTTAAAAAGCCCTCGTCACACGGACTTTAGCTAGAAAGTCGATCCAGCATTCTGATTTTACCAAACTTCGCCTCGATTGAAGGACTTACTAAAAGTCCGATTTCGGCGAAAGGTATATTAAATCATAGCTTCCATTATCAGAAAGCCAATATTATCTTTCGATTTTTTTAAAGGGATAAACGCCGAAGGTAACTCAATGATGGAGGCATCTAAAAGACGGGATATTTTATGTCAATGTTCACTTGCAACAAACATATACTGAAAAGTGAAAATCAGTCACACAAATAACAACAGTAATGTGTGAGTTACTTGGTGTGTGTATCTGTGTCTTGTTGTGTGTGCGAGTGCGCCTTAGTGTGTGTCGCGTGTGTGCCTTTGTGTGTGTATGTATCTTAGGCACGTATTCTGACTCTTGAGTTTAGAATCTGTTCTTGAGTACTTGCTTATTCTAAAACGAATATCAAACGGGTCTCAGATGAATCGAGTTTCAAACAAGATTTGAGTAGAGTTTGCTTTTTGTCTATGAATCAGGCTTGTTTTCGTTTACAATAATTCATTTTTACCTCTTTTACGTTCCATTACAAGCAGATACTATGTAATTATTGTAAAAATTAAACCGATACACAATGGATTTGCACCAAGAAAAGGTTTAATTAGCCTTTCAATACTTAACTTCTTCATAGAATGTAATTATTACACTGAAACTATTTCAATTTAAGTTTTATCTTGTTATTTGTTAATTTATGCTATTAACTGTAACGGAACGTAATTGTAACCTGACAAGGGAGGCACTCGATATAATCTGTGCTTGGTGTGTAGGTTTGTGTGGTTTACTATACCTACCCCTACATATAGATTTGCATACCACCCTCTTCGTTTTTTTATAGGTACAGCATTTCATTCTGATTATGGTTAATTACAAATTGTAGTTGATCCAGGAATGAGAAAATGGAATTATCTTTATTTATTGAGGTCGTCAAAAATATCTAAGGATCCTTCCTTGAAGGAATCCATCGCTTTTGACAAGCAAATCTCTACTCAAGCGTGGTCAGGAGGTCACTTGCGTGATCACAGATCAAATCTCTACTTGAGCGCCGATTCGCACCTGAGTGACGTTTCGGAATAAATCTAAACTGTGATCAATGAATCTGTACTCAGGGGCGGTTCTAGAATAAGATCTCTGCTTAAATCGAGTTTCAAGTCAAGATTCAAGCTTGAGCGTCCTTTCAGAATACGGGCCTTAGTGCGTGTTTGTGTGCGCAGAAGCTATAATTAACACAAAAGTACTTACTTTCCATAGACACTGCTTTTACAATAAGCAGTATAATGTCCCCCCTCCATAGACCCGTAATGGTTAGACACGGCATACAGGTTATACTGATGGTTACTAGGACAGTGCAACGAAAACGGTCTCATATCCAACTCTTCCAACGGAAACTCTATATACGTCTGCTTCTTTCTATATGCGTTCACCATATATTCCTTAGGGTCTACGTAGAATCGCTTGAAGTGGATGACGAGAACTGGGGGGAGACGGGAGATGTCAAGCTTCTTGACAGCATCACGTTTTTCTTTGCAGTTGGGACAGTTCCAGCCTGGTATTGTTTCACCATTTAGGTACAGTTTTAGACAATCCTGGAAGGTGAAATATTTGGTTTTTACAATGAGTTTTAGTAGTGAATCTCAGGTACTATGTGTGTTCCTTCCTACCTTCCTTTATGTGTAGGAGAAAACATAGGCTGCTAAAAAAAAGTATGTGAAAAAGGTTCCAACATTTAATAATATTCATGTACCATTGCAAACTTTACACAAATAATCTCTAAAACATGTGTGATTTACTCTGAACAGATACAAAATAAGTGGTAAGGAAAATTAAAATGTCTTCAGAGTGAATTATTTTTCATAGTCATATGCTAAATTACGACGATATGACTTAGTATCACGTGACCTATGTCACGTTGCTAATTAGCGTTCCTGTTGGGATATTAATAGGGTTTTTGGCTAAAATATTAAAACCCAAAAGCAAATTTCACTAAAATCGTGATTTGTACTAAATAAATATTCATTTTTTTCAGTTTCTTTTGCAGCCAAATACAACACTCAGACCAGAAGCAGAGCCAACTCACCCTAAGCGTACACCGGTTGGCATCGGCCGGCAGTTCCAGCGACTGGTTGGAGAACACAACACAAAAGTAATGCCACTAGAGCAGAAAAGTTTGCGATTGGAGACTTTTTCAAGTTTTTTCTTGTGGGCGTCCTTTCGCAAAGGGCGATTTGGCGATGATTCCTTTGGAGATTTTGGGAAGAGCCTGCAAATGACGTATGATAAGATCCAACTCACGCTAAGCGAACACCGGCTGGCGTTGGCCGGCAGCTCCAGCGACAGGTTGGAGAAGGACTCGTAGGTGACGCTCTGCTTGCCGCACACGCAGCAGCGCACCGTCGACTTGATCTGCCCGTAGAACAGCCGCAGGATCAGGCTCTCCTTGGACTTGGTGTACTCGTGCCAGGCCTTCTCTGAGGGGGGCAAACTGTCCTGTGGAGAGGAGAAGAAAACTATTCGAAGCTTCGTATCTCAAAAATAGGGATCCCTTTTAGGAGCCCTTGTACTATCTGTCGAGACTTTATTAGTAAAGAATAAATATATCAAATTCAATCAATCAAAAAAAGCTTTAAGTTAAAATTTCTGTCGTACTTTTGACACTCGTAAAATACTGAAATTAACCATTTTACAATCACAAGTAATCAAGTATTTAATTCGCATACCAAGTGTTTTATAACCTGTGAGCAAGTTTGTACGAAATCGAAAGGCCTATCGATAATCTGTCAATTTTCCAAGGTAAACTCTTGATAGTTTTGCAACGCTTAATTGCTTCTCATGCCAATGACAGTAAGTAAAAATCATTGAAATAATGTGTCTGTATAATAAAACCTTAAAAAAGTATTAAAAAGCGCTTATTTATTGCATTACTGATACAAAATACGGCAATCCGCCATAATAATAATATGTTGAACGACAAGAGTTCCGTTCGATTTAGGAAAAACAAGCTTTTTAAAAATCGTTCTGAGCACAGGTTAATTCTTTAACGTGACGTCACAAGGGACGCCATGACACTGTGAAGCATTTGGGGTGAATTTTAAGTTTTTATAAAAATAAATACATGTTTTCATATCGTTTAACCTTTCTTTTGGAAATATCCTAGTAATAGATATTTTTGAACAATATAGAACAGTTTTTCAAAACAATTCATCATGCCTATTCTTAGTTAGGAAAGGTGTTCCGTGGTTTCGGGCACTCACCTTGTGCGGCGGCACGTTGATGGTGAACTGCAGGTCTAAATGCAGCCAGTCCATGAGGATGGTGAGGAACTCGTGCGAGTCCTGCTGCTCGCAGCCGCGGAACGCGCGCTGGTGCTTGCCCACCTCGTTCTGGTGACAAAGCAACCCTGATTATGTAATGTTCTGATACTGCCGCACACTAGGTCACCAGTCGCGGTTATAAGTGGCTGCTACAAGCTAGATCATGGCATCGGCGCACACTGACGCCACGTGGCCCTTGACCACAGTTCAACCAGTAGTCGTTGCGTCTAGTGGCCACGACAAAGAGTGTGCGACAGTACACACTATCACGGCATGTGCAGTCAGCGATAAAGTATTTGAATACGCTCTTTTTTCTGATAATACATTTATTTGGATTATAATAAAAGTTGTGTTTAAACTGAATTCGGAAGCATAATTTGTCCTTGAAGTTCATACAAACGTGATATATCAAGATTAATTTTGAACATATTCGTCTTTGTTGTATCTTGCGCTAGTATAGCCGACTAACTAAAAGCGGTTTTAAAAATAATATAATAAAATCCTTTCACACTTCCATCAAATAGTTTGGCTCTTAGATTTACCTTTTAGTTTAGACATAATATTATTGTAAAAAAAAAACATTTTGGCAAATGTTATGCACGCCAAAAGTGGTATATACATAGGATATAATACCTAGAATAACATTTTTTGTAAGTTTTAATATGTATGATGTGGCTGTGCAAATTAAATAAATAAACTCTCCTGGGGAGGCGGCTCAAGAGGCAACACCACGTATCTTTAAAAGGAGCGTTGTGAAGTAATACGTCAGTTTAAAGACGATGTTTCATGGAGTTAAACTGACTAAAAGTGGTTCGCTAACTTTATCTGTGAAGTTTGATCTTGCAGCAAAAAATTAGGACCTGATTCTGAGAACGATGCCAGATGTGGGCTTTCGTGTAAAATTGACAGCAAGTGAAAGGCGCTGACACGACACCGGCACAATAATAGTGCAGAAAGAAAGAATCTGGGCTATCCTAGCTATTATACTACTTTCGGCGTATGATGATATCCCTGACAGTTCATAATTGTCAATAGATAGTGATGTAACGAATGAAATTTAATCGAATTGGCAAAGGAAATGGAATGAGATTTACCAATTTTAAATTTAAAAAAATATATATTATTAACGGGTTATGGCTAATAAGTTATAGAATAAAACGCGGTATCTTGAAAATAATAGTTTAAAAATAGCACACAAGGCAGACGCACTCGTACTGATACGAATGACGTGTTTACAAAATGGACGCTCCTATCGATCGATTTTTTGTCGATTCAGTAGTGTCAATACACTATTGAATGGCGTTCCTTTTCACGCATCTGGCGCTGTAAAGATATATTAATTTCATTACATTTACTTCATTTATTAACAGTTAATAATAACAACAATTATTTACTTGATAAGATTCGAAAGGACAATAGTTTTTTAATAGTAATAACATTGGCTTTTACCAGTTTCTTTATATTTCGTTTGAAATACTATGCGTGACACGGAACAATGAGAACTGTCGGGCATATCATCATAAAACGAAAATAGAATAGTAAGAAGCACTCACCCTCAAGTCCTTGGTGGCGATGAACCGGTACTGGCCCGACCACAGCGCGCGCACCACCGCCGCCAGCTCTTCCGCTATCGCGCCGCGCGTGCTGTGCGACCTGCAGACAACGTTGTACTTGTATTTTTCATTTTACACTCTCTCATAATCTGCTGTCTGTCTTTGAATTGAAACACGTTTGGCACGATAGGGGCTAAAACATGGGCAAGTACTATTTTAAACTGTTTTTATGTAATACTTTGTTCTTAACAATAAAAATATCTATATTTATCTTACCGACTTGACTGGCCTTTTGGTGCTATGGTAGATTCTGTTTTTAGTACCAGAAGTCTTGGGTTCGACGTGTGTCCCTATCCAGGACAAAACATTCATGTGATGAACGTTTATGTTTTTTCGGTGTCTCGGTTTATTTTATTCAAGTATGTATCAAGAATTATTTAAGTATGTTTATCAGTCTCTGACACTCCTATGAGTGTACAAGCTTCACTTAATTTGGGGTCAGATGATATTGGGGTAAGGAGTTCCAGATATTTATTTATTTAAATTGCCTGATGAGATGAGAGGGAGCCAAGACGTAGAGTAAACCTAAAGGAGGACGAGCAAAAATATATAAAAGCCAGCCTAGGAACCAATAAACACATGCGATATATCATTGGAAAGGATTTTCTTTATACTTTAATAATTGTTATCGCGGTAAGTACCAAATCACTGCCTGGAAAAAGTTATGCCACAATAAAGCCAGACTCCTTTTCATTATTCATATTTTTTTAAATGTATAATCATTTTTTTTGTAATACTTACATAGATAATGAAGTTACCATAAGAATAAATCCGATTTAGTTCAAGACATTTGATGCCTTTATATAGGCTGTTGGTCCAATTTAGCAGCACTAGTAACATCAGATGAGTGATAACGACTTATGTCACATCTAAACGTCAAACCTAAACAATTTTTATCAATTGAATTTTATCAATTATATCATACATACAATTATATCTTTATATAAGTGTATTTTATACACGTAGATGAATATATAATTATATGGATTACACGTTTAGATTTGCCATACCTCGCTCTCACTCATCTTAAGCTACTAGTGCTTCTATATTGGACCAACAGCCAATATAAAGGCATTAAATGCTAAAGGAATATATACATTTAGAACCCTCAGTGTGCGAGTACAACTCGCACTTAACCGATTTTATTCTTTTGATACTTCACTGTGATAGTTTATTCAAAAAATCAAGAAATAGTTGATGAAGATATAAAATAAACACATATTTTTGAGAAGGAGTCTGGCTTTCTTGTGCAATAACTTTTTCCCCAGAGTAATTTGGTACTTCCCGGCATAACAATAATTATAGAACATAAAAAGCCCTTTTTAATGATATATCGCATGTTATTATTGGTTAATAGGCTAGAACGCCCGTCCTCCTTTCTAAAACAGAGAAGTGGACGTGATGTTCAATGATGTTTTTTTAATAAAATTCATTAAATTGTATGACATGTCTTTATGTTCAATAATAAATAACAAGATCAAAACTATCACTTATCATCACAATCAACTTGCAAGTGATCCGATTTAATTAATTATTCAACCTAATAAGAGCTCTATTGGGGCTAGGGTAAGAATCAGTCAAATCCGTCGATCACCGTCATACTACGCTCGCTCACCTATGGTGATCTTACCTGTTGACGTGTTCAAGGTACTGTCCGTTGCAGAAGTACGTGACGAGGATGGCGGTGTTGTTCAGGCACTGGATGATGCTGTTCATGTAGCACGTGTTCCCGAGGTTCTTCAGACCTGTGAGGCCGCGACCCTGGGCATACAGGCAGTTGGGTAAGTCATTGGGTGTGTCAACAGTGCTACACTTTCAACTTCAACTTGCTTTTGTTTCTGACTCATGCGTGAGTTTAGTTAGGTCTCGTAAGATGAAGCACAGCTGTATGATAACTTACAGAGTAATGTTCAAAATGCAGTATTATAATGTATAAGAGGAAGCTCAAAGAATATGTTGGCCATATTTATTTTTCAACTAGTCCCCTAGAGACCTAGAGGCATAAAATAATTTATAATTTAATTTACAAATCTCAAATCGAGTGAACTGTGTGTTTTAAAGGTATTTCTTTGTTGGATGACAATGAATTATCTTAATATTACTTTGTTAATTTTAGCATTTTTCAATGCTTATTTTGATATCGAAAGATAGTGAACTAGAAAAAATCGAATTCCGGACCTTGAAGAGATTAGGCAGAAGATCGGTTAATTGAGATTTCGGTAGCTCAGTGGTTAGAGCAGCCACCCGGATTGTGGAAGAAGCGGGTTCGTATCCTGCCTGATCTCTTTAAGGTCTGAAATTTGATTTTTTCTAGTTCACTATCTTTCGATATCAAAACAAGCATTGAAAAATGCTAAAATTAACAACAAATTATGACTCCAATTATTAGGCGAAGACCCAAGTGGAACCTGCGAGCTATTGGGCTTTTTTAGATAATAAGATTATTTATTAACATCTAAGAGCTCCCTGGCAGATACAAAACGATCAAGACTTTTTCTAAGTAGGCATTCTTAATCTTACTAACATTTTCACTTTTACAAATCTACGAAGCACAGTTTATACCTAAAAAAAATTCGTATACGCTCCAAACGTTCACTGAGATGGTGTAAAATAAATAGTTCCTTATCAGCCTCCCTCACCAAACATAATTAAAATAATGCATAACAACAGTTACGCGAATGCTCCAATCCTAATTACTCTAAAAACCTAATTAATCTTACATACGAAAAGGCTATTGGATAATCTTTATCCAAAATACCTGTCTACGAAACTCCCTACACTAAAATTTTCAAAATAATTTAGTAAAATAGTTGCAGAAGCAAGCGAACAAATACTGAAATATCCTTCATATATATATTTGCATATTCCCACAACAAAACTACTCTAATAAATTGTCTGTCCCCAATGCGAATTGCATTAAAAAGTCAAACTAAAAAAGAGAATCAGCATATTGGATAGTGTTGTTGTACGGACAATGCTCCCTGCCTGACATTAGGTTACCCTTCAAAAAAGGCAATGGAGTTCTGTGAGCGTTATTGGACAAACATATTTAGAGACTGATATAAGTTATGCATGGAGAAACAGTTTATACTTATCTGTTGTAGATTACCACCGACTGTTTTCGTTGTCCGTTTTTTAAATCATTGTTTGATGGCCATTTGTGATATTCATATAATCGCAAATAGTGATTTAGGTAGTAAAACCTGTCATATTTTTTTAAGAATGGAATATTTGGATAATTGTAGAATAAGCATATAATAAAAGCGTAGAAATTAGATGTTTAAATTTTATGAATACACGTATATTAGTAAACAAGCTGTTCGTAAGCGGCTTATACTGTTTCTCTTGTCAAAATAGGCAGTTTTGGAGCTTATTTCATTGCAAACAAACAAACAATGCAATCTTTCCTCTTTATAATATTAGTATAGAAAACCTAATCAATCTCAAACACAATTTGAACTAATTTGCGATCAAATGAGCGTCCAGAACATTACCGTTACAAATCAAGCGTCAAAGTACTCATCACGTCTTTGTTTTTCTAGTCTAGAACTACTGGACATTTGCTCACCCTGCGAAACAGCCAGACGATGTGGTTCTGCGAATACTTGAGTCGGACTTTGACCTTCAGCACCATATTAGCGGTGTCCAGTGGGATGCATCGCTGCTCGTAGCGGAGAATCTTGCCTTCTTCACTACTACTGTTGAGAACCGTTGTGGTTCTTTCTTCAAGTAGAGCCGAGTGTCTGTGTCAGTCACTATTTCGTGGTTTTGCAGAAACTCACACTCCTCAATTTATTTAGAAAAGTCTGTTGTCTGTAATTCGACTTGTTGATGGGCCTCTTTTGTTGTTTTTGTTCTCTTAACTTGTCTTTTGCACGATTTTGTTGATTTTAGATTTTTTTAATATGTAGCTAAATATAGTTTTACACTTCTGTTCTTTTGCTACTAGTTTTTTTGGTGTTTTTCTTTGACAGTACCTATTACGTGTGTCGATTTCGATTATACTTAATTTTGTTGTATTTCCAGCCGAGAAGCTAATTATTGGAATTTGGATTACCTACGTATTTTCTCAAATGCTTGGTTTTACTCTCTTCTGATTTATTATTCTCAATAAATAGAAAGCACAGCTACGGTGCTCCCTAATTTTATTAACAATATTACAATGTGGATCGACACTTAAACGTATATGGTTACTTCAATAATTTTGATTTCCTTGCCAATTAGCTTCAATTTAAGAAATGGTGTATTTGACTTAGTTTTTCTTCCTTCTTGTTATTATGTACTAAATTCTCTCAATATGGTACTCTTTTGGTGTATTTTGACAATGGAAACACCAATAGTACCATTACTAGTAGATATAATAGAAAAACTGTTGATATCACAGTTGCTATCGATTGCAGCATTTGTCCTTACTGAATAGTCTTTTATTTCGTAAAATTATACCACTGAACAGTTTCGATCTGGCTACGTTTTATCGTCGTGTGCATTTTTGTTGAACACTCTCCCATGAGTAGGTATGACTAACTCTACAATAATAAGTCCACAAATATTACACTTCTGATTTCCGAATTTTCACAACACTTTGACTCTTGGTTATTGTAACAACTAGTTTAATCACTTCTGCTAAAACTTAAGGTTTCAAATAATTTAAATAATTTAGCAGACTTTAGATCGTCACTCCTACTTATGTTTTTTTTTTTTTTTTCATCCGTATACGTCATTCATTATTATCATAATACACAATCTTCT
Source organism: Udea olivalis (assembly GCA_947369235.1). Taxonomy (NCBI): domain Eukaryota; kingdom Metazoa; phylum Arthropoda; class Insecta; order Lepidoptera; family Crambidae; genus Udea; species Udea olivalis. The sequence goes on from OX376361.1 coordinate 15,902,307, forward strand.
TTACATTCACTTAACTAACAACTTATTGGACTTGCAACAGTTCTCTGAACACGTTGTTTGTTTTCGTTTCACTCCTGTCCGCTAATGTCGTAGTAAGTAAGACCTTCAAGACACTGAAGTTATGATATTATGCTATAGCAACATTTGTCTAATATCGTGACTCCGCTACGACGGGGAATCGAACGAGCGCCTGTTAGCATAGTTAAAGCAATACTGAATACACAGTACAGCACGGGGTAGGTTAGGCGCTCACGTGTCCGTCAAGGGCTGTAAAAGAGGTGGGGGTAGGGTGACTGCCTTCTGGGGGTGGTTTGGGAGATTTTTGTAAATGTACACAGCACAGCACGTGGCTAAACACGAAATAATAATTGAGCTATGAGACCTTAATCCAGTTAGCTACATACTTGAAATATTTGCTAATACGACTAAAGCAAAAAACAATTTACCTATTTTATGCCTCTGCTTAATATACGGCTCGTTAAAACACTACCAGAGTCCAGGAATGTAACGTATTTATATTAGTTATGATCATGTAACACTTGTTTTGTATACTATACTTCCCAAATAAATAATTAGGGTTTTATCAACATATGCCAGCATTGCCAGCACATTGGCTAAATCTATGATAAAGTTGTAAGTAATCTACCTTTTAAAGTTCCATAACGAAAAAGATATATTTTTGATTTGGCTGCCAATTACAACTAGTAAAAATTTGCGGTGGTTTTGCTCAGGTGCCGCCGATCAATAATCGTGAATGTTTTTTTACTTAGATTATGTTTTTTTTAGTTACTAGATCAAGTTCCAGTAATTCCAGTTGAACAGCTTGACTAGCACAATTTAACATAGGTTTATTTTTAACCTTCTTCTTCTTCTTCTTGCGTCGATACCCCAGTTACTGGGGGTCGTGACCACTTTCATGAACCATCTTGCGTTTTATTATTGACCGCCATTGATGCCGATCTGCGGCGGTGTGGAAAGCGTCGTGGAGTGTGGATTCGAGTGTGGTGCGGATCTGGTCGGTCCAACGTGTCGGGCTTCTCCCTCTGGGTCGTTTCCCTTCGACCTTGCCTGTAACCACAAGTTTCTCCAGGTTGACGTTTTCCTTTCTGGCAATGTGGCCGAAGTACTCCAATACCCTGCGTAGGCATGTCGTGGATAGCCTGGTCTGGACCTTAAGCTCCCGCAATATAGACACGTTGGTACGGTGGGCTGTCCAGTGGATGTTCAGCATTTTCCTCCAGCACCACATCTCGAAGGCGTCTATGCGGTTTCGGTCGGCCTTTTTCATGGTCCATGGTATTTTTAATAAAGGTTTTCAAATAATAAAAAAAGGTCAAACATTTGTTGAGTTAAGAGCTCATCTTGGTTGGTTTTTTGCACCCTCACACCCGGTTAGGTTTTCAAAGCTTGCTGCTTAGCAGCAATAATTAAGAGAAAAATATTTATTATATTTATATTCCCATGGTCACCGTCAGCCGGCCTCGTGCGTGTCCCGTGAGTTTAGCGAAGGAAACCGCCGTACGTTTGATTGATTGCACTTCGTTCTACGTAGGCGGAGTGAACACCACAGTGTTTCGGTATGTTATGGCGGCGATGATCATTTAGTATTAACGCACAGTATTCGGCTGAGAAAAGTACACGGGCTAGGGTAATGCAATCTCTTATGGAAGTATAAAAACTACTTATCATAATATATAAGCCAATGTCTGTGGTATTCGTGTGTCATATTTAACTCTAAATTTAGGAATGTACCTCAAGCAGTAAACTTCTCTAGAGGCGAGATTTGACAGGCCATATGATTTATAAATATTTTTTTTATTTATTTTTTTACTTCTATTATAAGAACGTCACTCTGATTAGTTATAAAAAAATATATATCTGGGACAATTTACACCAAGATCATCTGACCCCAAGCTAAGCAGAGCTTGTACTATGGGTGTCAGAGACTGATAAACATACTTAAATATTTCTAAATACATACTTAAATAGATAACAAACACAAATGTTCGTCACATAAATGTCTGTCATGGGTGGGGAGGACATCGAACCCACGACCTCCGGTGCTAAAGGCAGGATCGCCACCATTGCACCAACAGGCCAGTCAGGTATAGATAACAAGTAAGTAACAATCGTTCTCAAGCAGCTGTAATGTTTAAATAGCTATGCTGTAATGTGTAAAATAGGCCTTATTTTCAGATCATGCTGGTATGGCCTGATATTTATTATTACGAATTTTTTTATAACAGTAGATAAATCTTTAGTACCTGATTCAGCAACAAATTCCACCAAAATACATATTATATTGCTTGTTACATAACTAAAAGCAAAGTTTATCATCTACATTACGAAGCAGCGATAAATTACGCTGTGCGAGAAATAATACAAAATTACAGGCCTATTTTTATAATAAGTGCGTCAGCAGCTTTAAATAAATCGATGCGAGTCCGACAAGAGCCTTCGTGACGTCACTCTGACGTCATAGGTGATGTGATTGAGACAACATGAAAGGATGCATTATTAATAGGCGAATGGAGCCTGATTTAGTAACAGAGGCCTTATATCCAGTTTCCGTTCAGTTAGTTATCCGTCATGAGAAATATTGTATTATGATCTTTTATATCCCACCAGTCAGCAGCCACCTGGCACTAGGTCATATTCTAGGCTGAATATAGACCGTTATAAGTCACGTCTCATCTGGTAAAAAGTGTAAAATTAAATTTATACTCAGTTTACGATTTTACCAAAATATGAAAAAGAACAAGTCTTAGTATGCTTAACCTCCTGAAGTGAGCTGTTTTTTCAAAATACTCTGTTATGAGGCTTAGGCTTGGTGTTACTTTCAGAATTTGTCAGGTCCGTTCTCATTATTCGGAGAAGTTCTGCTCATAGCGCCAAGGTATGAGCAGAACTGGGGGCCTAGCCAAGAGCAACACGCCGCGACGATTTCTACAATAGAAATCGACGTGGCGTGTTGCTCTTGGCTAGGCCCCCAGATCCCACTCAAGCCAACATTTTGTGTTCTGTCTTTGGGTCATATTATTTATTTAACTGAACTCAGGTAACCTGGGCCTTGCATTTGTGCTAAGTTGTTAATACGGAGGACACTCCTTCAATTCTGGACCAGTGCTTTGAATTAAAAGAGTTTGATTGCGCAATTACGTAATTTTTTGTTTCGATGGAAATAAAATATACGACAGCTAACGTGAAAAGTCAGTCACGTTCTGTAAATAAATCACAAACTTTTCTACTTCATACCCATTATCGCCAGCGCCAATTGTAACGCAAGTTCGTTCGTAACGGAGCCTTCATACAATCAAGTGTCTGCTGCTACAAAGAATAAACTTATTCACTACGTTAGCTGAAAGCGTAACATAAGAGCGTACCTAAATCAATAATACACACATCAAAAGTGTCTAGGGATCAACATATATTTTTGCAATAACTTTTCTCCTGATTGATATTAATTAAAATTTTCTTTAAGGATTCATCAAATAAAGTGTTTTCGTTTGTCTACAGTAACCATAAACCAAGTCACCTTTGCATTAATAAAGAAATTTGCCATTTTCCTAATAAAGGGATTTTTGACATTTGAACCACTAACATTAAAGTTCGAAAAAAAGACTGAAATAACAGTTTTCTTTAAAATTTTATTGGGTAACTTAAACAATTAATAATCCGTGTTTCTACCGCGAACACTAACAACACAATAACATCGGTTTGGCATACTCAAAATGAGTTCATCCAAATCACGCTGTGGAATCGCCACCCATGTTCGTTGCAACAACAAAAAAAGGTCTTCTTGCGACTGGATACCCTCCATATTCGGCAGAGCTCTTCTCTGTAGCATATCCCATGCATGCTCAATCGGGTTCAAGTCTGGCGACTGAGCAGGCCAGGGCAGGACATTGATGTTAGCTGCGGCGAGAGTCTGTCTTACAACTCTTGCGGTGTGCGGTCGTGCATTATCATGCATTAACTGAAATAAGGGACCGATTTGCACTTGTAGAGGAACGATGACGTCTGATACAATCGTCTCAGCATAAATTTGAGCGTTGAGGTTGCCTCTGATCCAAATCAACTCAGTTCTTCCACCGATCCAAATACCCGCCCATACCATGATGGTTCCACCACTATAAGGATGGACTTCCTGGCAGGATTTTAATCGCTGTTGGCGTCCAGGGGTTATCCAGTGTCGTATACGTCTTGTATCCGGTCTCATACCAAAACGAGACTCATCAGAAAAGCACACGAAACGCCATTGTTCTTCTGCCCAATTTCTGTGTTCAAGAGCCCATTGATATCGAATCCTACGATTGTGCATTGCTATAGGTGGTACCCTTAGCGGTCTTCGGGAATGAAGGTTCACTTCATGCAAGCGGTTTCTGACTGTTTGGTCGCTAATTAAGTTCCCTGAAGAGTGATGAAGCCTCACGGCTAACATCGTGGCGGTTATTGTTGGAGCTCTTCGAGTTGGGATTTGAATGTATCGGTCTTGTCTCCGTGTGGTGCAGCGATACCGTCCTCCATGGCGCTCAGCCACGGTACCAGTGCTTCGGTAACGTGTCCAAAGTCGACTGATAACACTCTGACTTGTATTCAGAGCTAAAGCCACAGTACGTTGCCGGGAACCAGCTTCTATCATTCCCACGGCTCTGAGCATTTCTTCTCTGCTTAAATGACGTCGCCGCTCCATAATAACGTTGGTTTTAATCAGTAGTAGGGAAACAGTAGCACTAATAATGTCTTCAATGCGTTGTATGTTTTTATAGGGAAAATATTGACAGCTGATTATCATCTTTTACTCGAATTTGATTGACAGTTCCTGTTTCAAATTATGAAATGCACCAAAAAGGATCCATATAAATTTATAAAATCATAAATTTATTACAAAGCCACATCTCAATCTCAAGAAATCCGCATAAAAATGCTTGATCCCTAGACACTTTTGATGTGTGTACTTTCAGCGTCCTAGAGACAGATGACTACCACAGTCTGCTACGACGCTACGATACACTACGACAACGCTACATGTGTTCGCTTACTACGAAACATCACAATGAGTAAAGTGTATTTATTTAAGGATGTCCTAAGACCAAAACAAACCTGACCTTGAACACTTATCTTGAGTTTCCAAAGAAATCACTCAAATTTTATCACACTACAAGTGATTCATTCATTAATCATATTACACTGCATCCTTTTTCAAAGTAAATATCACATAATTCCCGTTGAAAACTGCAAAACAATCAAGATAACCATAACCTAACCAAAATTTGTGTTCCGATTTTGACAGCTTTCAATTGATTTATTAGTGATGGGGTATAACAATGAACCAATTGAAGTAACCAATTTTTCAATCGATAATTATCGATAAAGTATTTACTGAGTATTATTACTCGTGAAAGTATTGTTATCGGGAAACGGAAAATAGGCAACGGGCAGCCACACTGCTAGTCCGTAGAAATCGCAGATTGTTTATTATTTCATTCTAATTAAACAGTAGGTACTGTACGCAGGATCAATTCTATTGTTGCGTCAAATGTATCGCCTTTGTTTTTCTTTTTGATATATTAACAAAAAGTATTAGTCATTATTAAAAATTAATCACAAAATAAAATAAAAAGAACTAAAATTACAGTTCAAAAACAAATGAGAAAAAAGGCGACCATTTCTTTTTCCTGCCAAATTGTAGAATTTTTCATAAGATTCTTATAGATAAAATTATGTTCATAAAATAAGGTTTTAGTCAAAGTTAATAATTAACTAACTAAAACATCAGCAATCCAGTAGGCTGATTATGTAAAGCTGTTTAAAACAACAACCGTTACATTACTGCTTCAGTAAGAAAGCTGTCATATTGATTCTCACTAAAGTAACAATGTAACGATGATTTCAATCAAATTTCGACAGTTGTTGATTCAAACAGGCATACTATTTTCCGATTTAAAAACGATTCAGTATTTGTAGTAAGTAAGTAATACTTACTTACTACAAATACTGAACTACTTATTTTGAAATACTTATTTGTAGTAAGTAAGTAATACTTACTTACTACAAATACTGAATACTTTATCAAAATTGTTATTTTTTTAATAAATATATTTTTTGTATGTATATGTATCTTTTTTTAACTATACCAGTATTCAATGTACGATAATAACAGTCAGTAAAAAAGAAAACTACAAATAAGCGTTAAACTAATGAACTGATCTGAAAAATCGAGAATATCGAACAGAAAACGAATTGAATTCAATTGATAATTTTGTGCCCAACTCTATAGGTGATTCCAAGGTCAGGTTTGTTTTGGTCTTAGGACATCCTTAAATAAATACACTTTAGCTACGAAACTTAGTTGATTCCAAATTCAGATATTCAAAATGCTACGAAAATAGCTTTGCTTCACACACACAATGTGTGAATCAGGATTCACTTGTTGGTTTAATTACCGCGACGCGATGCAAATTAAGTAAAAAAAAACATGTAAGCTTGTAGAAAGTACTTGTGACATGTCAACAAATAAAAAAAATAGTTAAGTAATAACAATAGACAAATAAAACATACTATAGGGTACAGATCTAAACATCATAAATATGATGGGTATAAGGGTAGGAAAGCAGAAAATTTGTCAGTTCCACCCCAGAGATTAACGCTGTGTTCCAGGAATGTTTATTGTATGGCTATCAGAATGTATAATAAATTCAAAAATGTTTTATTTAAAATTTTGAAAGAAAAAATGACATTTTGAATGATAAAATGTAACATTCATTTTAGGTATATGTGCGAAATTTGAAATTAATTAATTGACATCTAAATATTTTATACTTTTTATTTGTTAATAATTTCGATAAAATTGTAATATTTCGACCGTAATAGTTTAATAAATTTGACATAATTGTATCGACCTAATTTAATATGTGTACTTATATTTTTACAATCAGTCTGTTTGTATTAAACTGCTGACAACATTTGCACGTCGCATGCGATAGAATATGATGGATGATTTACAGTTTTACGAACTTTTTGTATCCATTTTCTGGCAAATAAATGATTTAGAGGTGCCCGTGCCTCAGGTGCCCGTGGCTAAGTGACGGCAGCGGATCGGCAACGATCCGATGTTAAGCAACGCCAGTCAGGTCGGGTTATGGTCTATGGATGGGTGACGATCCTGACCGAAACTAAGTGATGTGTTTTTCGGGCATATCCATGCTTCGGAAGGCACGTTAAACAGTTGGTCCCTGACGTCGCAAGATATCAGTCGTAAAGCCTAGTCAGAGGCCTAAAAAGGCGGCTTGATAACATCTGACGGTAAGGTTTATCACTGGCCGTACAGTCACCTCTCCAAGAATCCGCACTGAGCCCGCGTGTTGGAGTATGGCTCGTACCACCTCATAGTTGAGGTGAGGCCTGTGCCCAGCAGTGGGACGTAAGGCTGTGGTTGTTGTATTTTTGTTAATGATTTATTATCATTATTAAAGAGGGAAGATTTGATTGTTTGTTGTATTGAATAGGCTCCGATTCTACTGGACCGATTTTAAAAATTCTTTCAATAATATAAAGCTACATTATCAGGGAGTGACATATATTTATTCAAATGTTAATGGGAAAAATAGACAACGCGGGCGAAGCCGCTGACGGACAGCTAGTCACTAATAAACATAATGAATGACTAACCTACCCAACTACTACTCTACCAACGGTTCTGACGCTGCTTCTATCGAGAAGACTCCGACAAGAAACTCGATAGTTACTCTCATCTTAGTTAATTAAACAAATTTGTTTTGGTTACCAAAAATTGGATTCAGATCGAAAAAAAAAATCTAATTCCTCCTATAACCACAAACTCGACCTAAACTTGATAAAAGTGGTCAAGAAATAGAAAGTTTCTGTAAAGAAGCAAACCAAGTTCAAGGTATCGACCGGCTGTGTTGCATACGCAGATTCTTGGCGATCGACCGATAGCATAGCGTGTAGGGGCGGCATAAACACGAAACCGTTTTTATGGTGTGTTTTCGCTAATTTATATTCGGACCTTATAGTTTTTAGCTTTATACGACTGATGTGAAATTCTTTGGTAAAAGATGGTAAAAGTGGTAGAATCACAGATATGAATTATTGAAATAGAGGCTTCGAATGTACTTCTTTTGAGACTTCTTTATTTAGATGACTTGCTTTGTCTTCACAAGATAGTGCATTCAGCTACTAATGCCCCGGATTTGCTCTCTTCCCTCAACTTTAATACTAGGTATAGATCGCGTCACCCGAACATTTTTGCAATACAAGTGTATAAGAACAACACCTCCTTTTTCAATCCCATGGTCAGAATGTGCAGAACGTACAATGATGTCGTCCGTAGTGGCGGATGCGTGGATGTATTCAATAACAGATTTTCCCAGTACAAAAGAGCAGTATCTGAATTTCTTATAACCGAGCAGTCCTCGATTGTACACAAATAATGTATGATATTAAGAACACCCATTGTATAATTAAAATAGAGTCAGTAATCAAATTTGTTTAACCCTCGTTGTAGATGTATTAAATCATGATGTGTATGCTATTTAAGGATTACGGTCTAGTTATGATAAGTTTATATATATTCTTGGTTGTGTAATGGCTGTGATCTGTTTGCATACCTAATATATATGAATAAATAAATAAATTTAGTCCACGCGTAACAGTTAAGAGTTATGTTATGACAAACAACATCGATTGACAAATTGCAGATTCTCTATGTGACGTCACAATCAGCGTCAAAAAAGAGTCTTGCTTAGTTTTCAACAAGCGTTGCGTTATATATTTGCATTGAGAATTACAAATAAATCCAAATCAGAAAGCTCTTCAAATACTGTTCAGAACACTTTTGACTTAGTTTCATATATTTAAACAGTTATTTTGCCGACTACCCTCGCAAAACAAACGCCGCAGTGTGGGGGCGATTACCGCCCGCCACCCCGCCACAACACGAAACATGATTGCCACTATTGCCATATTACCGCTACACCATAATCGCTTAATATTCACGACCAACTTGGCCTTAGGCTGGTTAGGGCTGGCGGAAATCGGATATCGTCTATATTTTGGGAAGGCAGACAAAGTGATTTGGACTTTATGGTGTCAACTTTATACTATGATGACTAAATGATAGCCTTATTGAGTCTCCGGGTTCAGGAGTCACATTCGACTGGCTCTTACTAGCAATTTGAAAAAGCTCAGCTGTAGCTGTAGCTTAATATATAGGACTCTTATCTTGTCATATCTAATATCTATGAATTGTATGATTTCATTGACATTTAATAATCGTGTTATTTTAATTTATGAATGAATCTTATTGTAATTGTTATTACCTTCATTCGAATATGTAGATAATGCGAGGGGTGTTCAATAAAAAGTAATAATGACTACTGAGCAAGTATTCACTAGCTAAGTAGTAATTTTTTTCAGGAACATTCTAGACTTGAAAGGAATATTAGGGGTTAGTGCTCCTCGATTTTCCGTGGTGTGATGAGTTAAGGAGAGGAAGAACTTTAAAAAAGACGACCCGCGCTCAGGACGCCCTACGACGACAGTTAAAAAATGATAAAAAAGTTCATAAAATTGTTTTGGCAGATCCTCGTGTCTATTTGTTTTGTAGCTAAAGAACTAAAGCTTTCGATAGGAAGTATCCATAGTATTATACATGAACATTTGGGCAGGAAAAAAGTATCAGCGCGTTGGGTGCCTAGACAAACAAGACTGCGGATTTCTCAAATCAATTTGGAATTGTTACAACAATATCCTGACCGATTCTTGGCTCGCTTCGTTCCTATGAATGAAACATGGCTCCACCTTTATGATCCTGAAACGAAACAACCAAACAACAGTCCATGACTTGGAAAAGGCCGTCATCTCCAACGCCTAAGAAGTTTAAGGCAATTCCATCCGCCGGTAAGATTATGGGCTCTCTTTTCTGGGTTAGCCAGGGGGTGATAATAATTGAATACCTCAACCATGGAGCCACTATTACGGGGCCCTTATATGCAGAACAAATAAAAATAATGCGTTAGGAAACACTCGAAAATCGCCGCGGCAAACTTGCTAAAGTTGTGTTGTTTCACCAAGATAACGCACACACAAGTGCCGAGTTGTGCTGACTGGTACCCAAGATGCTGGATTTGAATTAATGGAACATCCTCCATACTCACCTGACCCTGCGCCTAGTGATTTCTACCTGTTCCCGCGGTTAAAAGAACAACTGAGAGGGCACAAATATGGCAATGATGAGGAAGTGACTGCCGCCGTACATGATTTTTTAAGCGCTCAAGATGAAGATTTTTTCAAGAAGGGAATCTTAGGATTAGAAAAACGATATACCAAGTGTATAAACCTCAAAGGTGGTTATGTCGAAAAATAAAATAAATAATATATAACTGCTTCATACTCATTATCACTTTTTATTGAACACCCCTAGTATGTTAAATAGATAAAATATCAATAAATAAATATGCGCCAGACCACAAATCTCTTGTCATGGTCTCGAAGTAGGGATAAATATCCCTGTGTTACGAGGTACCAGACAAGGAATAAAGCCCAGCACACCCAGACCCAAGGCAATTTAGAAAAGGTCGTTTCCTGAATTGGCCTTACCGGGCCGGTGATCGAACCCGGGACACTACGGAATTAAAGGCGAGAATCCGTGCTACAGCGCACTATGCCAATCATGTAATCTATAATTGTGAAAAATTTGTAAGCCAGAAATGGTAGATGTGACTTTAATCTTTACTTTGTCACCTCGCTATGTATCACCCACATTTGAACAAATCATTGATTGATTGATTGATTGTATATTCCATTCCATAGGAAGACAAGCGTTTAAACAAAAATATATTAAAACATAAAAAAATGACAAAACTATAAATATAATAGATAAAAAACAAAAGTGGTCGGAACTGAGATTTCCATTTTGTGCCTATCCTGCATTGTGTCGGCTGACTAAAGGTGATAAGATAAGACAAGATCAAGTTTATAAGAGGAAGAAGAAGACGGACTGTTTTACAGAATAATACTAATTGTGGGTAAAATATACTTGGAAATAAAGAAAACATCGTTATGTGATACAATTAGTGTAAATGGGTTATTTAAAGAGCTGCCCTGCCCTTGATAAAACACAAGGCCAAAGTACTATTATTGATTGAAACGACTGTGAAATTGGCCATTGCGTGTAAAGGGAACGATAGCTCGACTCGCGACCAATATAATAAACATTTTCGCTTTGGCATGTTATCGGGAGCCGAATGTTTAATGGGATAAGCATGCAATACACGCGACATGACATGTGATAGGTGAACAGGTAGGTTGGAGATCGTAGGTCAAGAAACCCTGTCGTAGGAAGTAAATATACAGACGACTAAATTTTATTTCATCAGACTTTCTGAGCACGTGAATGCGGAGCATCAAAAGTAAAGTAATTGGCCTATTCACTGTCCTATATGCTAGGAAAATGATCCATCATGGCAATCTAAGCATCGCAACACTTGTTGCCTTGCCAAATTCAGGTTGGTGATCATAAACCCTGGGATTCGAACGCAGAACTTCCGGATTTTGGTGCGAGCGCAATTATTCCGACCTGTCTAACAAGAGATTTTTAATGGTACCTGGTTTCCAGCCAGTCCAAGCCGGCGTACAAGCTTATTTTAAGTGTTTTACAGTCTCGTTTTGTGTTTTCAACTAGTCTTCAAAAATCCTAACCTATTAGCATGTCATTGAACTTGCGAGATTCCTACCAATACTCGGGCCATTAGTCGAAACAGTAATAAGCCGCTCAAACATGTGATAAAAATGCTTATTGGCTTAGATTTCGGCGCCGAGTGGACATGTGCTTAAGCACACGTGTGTCAGAGTCGGTAATCAGTACGTCTACCACGAGTTGCCACTTTAAATTTACGTTATCGTTCGCGTAAAAAAATGGTTTTGGGATGACACATGACATGTCATGACAATGTCAAATCCCAATACATTTTTTACGCGAACGATAATGTAAATTTAAAGTAGCAACTCGTGGTAGACGTACAGACATGCGTCCGTAAGCGCCTATGAAAACGTGTAACACAACTAGAGCTAAGATGCGAATTTCGAGAAAATTTAGGAAAAACATTTTCAAATATATATAAATAAATATATATAAATATGCGCCAGACAACACACCTCTTGTCATGGTCTCGAAGTAGGGATAAATATCCCTGTGTTACGAGGTACCAGACAAGGAATAAAGCCAGGGGCGTCTCCCAGCACACCCAGACCCAAGCCAATTTAGAAAAGACCGTTTCCTGAATTGACCTGACCGGGGATCGAACCCGGGACACAACGGAATTCAAGGCGAGAAACCGTGCTACAGCGCACTACGCCAATCGTGTCGTCAAAATGTGGACCATTTAATTGCAAATGCAAAATGAAGCGTTCACCCGCAAGGTGGACGAACCGTCTAATTGAAGCCGCCTACCATTAGCCGCTCTGTTATTGTTTGGAGATCTTTTAATTAATTACTTCCTTAAGTATGAAACCAACACTCGGAAATGATTTCATGATAACTTTAACTTGAACGTCATTCAGAAATAAAACCATAACAACTGTTTTACAAAAAAACATTCTTCAAAAGAATAATATAAGCTGAAACGAACTGACTAAAACCTTCAACGTGCCCTTTGAATAAATAACTAGAATAAAGGCTATAAATCCAGGTCAATTAAGAGATATAAACCTTGGTCTGCGTTCTTATTAGTCGCTGAAGCCTTTTGTAAAATATGACGTTAGCTACATGAGGGTCGATTCTTGAACTGCATTCGTAAAGCGTATATGATATACGTATACTTAAACTTTACTTACTGCCCACATTTTTGTTGGATAATGTTTCTGTTAGAAAAGATTTTCAAAGCTCAAAAAAAGTGTATACCTACGTGCCATATGCAGACTAAGATCTGATGAGTCATTCCAAACACATTTTAGAGAACTAAAAATATTAACACTTCCTGCGATGTACATTTATGAAATGGCGATATTCATAAGGGCGAATATTCACTTGTATGAAAACCTTAAGTCTGGACGACATGCTGAGAAAATAAGTCCCAGTTCATATAAGACCACTATGTATAGCCAAAGTGTATTCGGTATGGCCCCAAGAATCTATAATAAATTGCCTCATACATACCATCACGCCTTTTTCCCAACGGGGTAGGCAGAGACCACATCTTTACACTTGCTACGGTCCTGACACACCTCTTGCGCTTCTTCCACTCTCATTAATCCTTTCATACATGCTCGTCGATTAAGGGTACTCCTGACCTGACCTTTTTTTTGCCTCATAGTATTAAGCAAATAGATAATTTAATGCAATACAAACTGAGCTTAAAGAACATGCTATTAGACAGATCCTACTAGTGTTACGGATTTCTTAAATGATAAACTTCAGTGGCTCTTGATTTGACAGGGCCTTATCTTGTATCTTATCTTGTTTTTTTTTTACTTATTAAGCTAATGGAATTGAGTGTGAATATGGTTATGGTTGTGATATGTGTTATGTTTTTTAATTTGTTATTTATATAATTTGATATGGTTCAACCTCATTACTATAGTTAGACCGCATAATTGAGTCCTCGCCTGCGGTGTACAGGGGCGCGGGGGTTAGACGAAAACGGGGGGCGGGAGAGGTGCGGGCGGCAGGCAGAACACCTTGCCTGCCGCCCGCATACCGCGGCCCCCGTTCTCGTCCTACTCCCGCGCCCCTGTACACCGCAGGCGAGGACTCAATTAAGCGGTTTAGCTATAATGTTTCTTTAATTTGAATTTTGTACGCTCTAGAGCAGAACGCAGTGAAACAAAACGATGTATAACTTTAGGATCTGTACCACCTGTGATTAACAAATTATTGATTTGATTTGATTTGATTAGATCTGTCGACTGTTACTTTCAAGTAAGTAAAATTGACAGTAAAATAAAATTTACATTCATTGGAACCGGCCTTGCATATGAAGGAGACTTGTTAAAATGTTTGGAATTCGAGTGAAATTTAAGAATCGTTCACTTGTAATAAATATTTCAGGGAGACCAGCGAGACATTTTAACTTGAAATCGAATTGTTTAGCACATTGGGATGAGTGACAATGTTATAAAAAGTTACAACAATATCATACCCTAGTTTGAGGGCATGCAAATGTCAATTATATTAAACGTATGCCAGCTCATGTTCATTAAAAAAAAAATCAGAATCTATTAATCCAATTAATGTGTTGTACAGGACAAATTTTATCTCCGTAAAATTGTCTTGATGATGAAATAACTTTTAATCATAAGGATTGATATGCTTGTGTAGTAATCATTTTCAAAATCGACCTTTTTTTTACATTATTTTTGAACATATAACATACCTTATAGCTACTTATTCATAAAAGATAGATGTATTGTGTCGCAGACTTTTTCATGGATCTACTAAAAAGATATATTTTTGCAGTACATTGTATGCATGTATAATCAACAGTGGGGCCAGCGCACGCACGGAAAGATTTTCGATAGCGCATTTTTCCCGGATTACTTTACAAGTGTTAATTGATCTGGCTGAAAACTAATTATATCAAAATAAATATATGCATGTCAAAATCAAAAATATCAAAAATGTTCCTTATTGCTTATATGGTACATTATTACAAGTGTTGGGCATCTCCTTTTAAGTTAATAAAAACCTGTATTAGGAGAAGCCCGCTCTTTCGTTCGATTCATATAAATGTAAACAACAAAGTTAAGTATTAATCTTAACATATGAATATATTTAAATTGTATAGCCTAGTTAGTGATTGTGTGTGTGCGTGGGTGTGTTTACGCGTGTGTGTGTGTATACGCGCGCGCGCGCGCGTGTGTGTTTACGTGTGTTCGTGTGTGTTTGTGTGTGTGTTTACGCGCGCCTGTGTGAGTGTGTGTGTGTATGTGTGTGTAAGTATCAGTTGTGTGTGTTATGTGCGCGTATATTATGTATGATAAACATTATATTGCTGCTAAAGCAGCAATATAATGTAGCTTTTTAACAGTGAAGTCATTTTTGAAATCGGTTCGGTAGTTTCGGAGATTACGTACCTCAAACATACAAACTCACAAACGCTTACCTAATCTTAGTGTGGATAAGCTAGACCAGGTTAATCAGTGGTTAAAATAGTCCCTTGTGTGATATATTTTGCGATACGAGTATATACGACTGGCGGTTTTAATTCAGCTTGTTTTTAAGGCATTTTAGTTAGTGATCAGCAAATGTGAAAAAATGTATTAATGAAAATAAAATAAAACTTTGTTACTCGCTGGTAATGTAGCTTCATATTAGTGAAGGAACTTTAAAATCAGTCCAGTAGTTCTCGAGATTATCCGTTACAAAAAAAAAAATGTTTTTTAGGAATAATCGTATGATAGATAATTGCAAATATCTTCAATACTGTTGGGTTTGGGGCAAAAGACAGACCAGGTTTTCGTAATACAGAGCAAAACATTTATTCAGTAAAAAGCCATGACACCTTTCATATCACTAATAATCTAACCAAAACGAGCGCCGTCAATTGGCGGTTTTTCTACTTCTTTACTAAGGAGTTTAGTTCATAAACTCTAACAAATACTAATCAAAATTGAACTGTATTGAAATAAAATGTTATGCTAGCCGCTCCTAATCTTAAATTTAAATGTTAGATTAATTTTATTTCACAGCCGAATTCATATTTTCTATTGCTATTCGTTTGCAAGGCACCTCTCTAAGTGGGCCTTACCCGTCAATAAGGTACCATATTATCTGTAGTACATTTTACCGAAAAAGAATGCAATACTTCATAAGCGTGAACTGTCAAAACTATCATCCTAAACTATTCACTACTATGTTGCTAGCTGATATAGTAGCTCTATATTGATGAAAGAATTTTGAAATTCTGTTCAGTAATTTCGGAGCCTATATTCACGCAAACAAACAAACAATAAAATCTTGCCTCTTTATAATATTTCTATAGAAATTCAGGCATCAGATTGCATATTTAATTGCATACACATGTCATTGTGAAGCATCTGTTGGCATAATTGCTAATGATGACACACATCGGGGCACGTTGGTTGGCTCGGATTACCCTGCGGGGCTTCGCCCTTGGCGAGCTGCGTCATGCATTCCGCTTGCACTCTGACTCGCGAGATAGTGCATAATAAATAACGATTTAGAACTAGTTAGACAGAGATTTCTTAGGATCATTCTTTTAAACGAATTTATAATAAAGATATGGTATGGATTCGAAAAAAAACGAGGTCAAAACTATAACTTATTATTACGCCTGTGTGAATCACTAGGATTGGACAAAATTGTATTTCAGGGGCATAAATAAAAATAATAACAATACATGCATATCGTACAAAAATTTAAAATATTACAAATGGCAAAATAGCCTCGTTTATAAGCATCCTAGTTTTGCGAATAATGTATTAGAAATACTTAATATGAGGTAATATTTATTATAGCCGCTGGGATCCCAATGCATGGCAAAGGCCTCTTTTTCCCCCTACTATAGCTCGTTGTTTTTTTCGAATATGTTTTTAAAAAATCGTCTATCGTGAAAGTGGTGCCTTCACTTGTCTGTCGTAAATAATTTGCGGTGAATTGTTGGTTTTTTTCTTAGAATAATTACGCATAGAAGGCGAGTCGGAGCACCCGTTTTGATGCCACAAATGTCAGGACGTCACGTCTGGATCTGAACTTACCGATGTTAGTTTCTCGAGGTAAGAGCTTCTTCAAAATGTTTATTTGTGCAGTAAATGGTTGCAACAACATAACAGGAAAACACAAGTAGTATTCATACATGTTAGATAAAGAAATTGGCGCGCCTTTTTGTATGGAACTATCCTTCTAGGTGTAATTATTCTAAGGTTTTTGTCAGCAAAAAAGGCAAGGTCTAAAAAATTACACCATCTCAGAAAAAGCCTGTTTAGATCGGTATTTAAGAGCTAACTACAATTTGTCCGTGAACAGGCACGTAAATCGTTATTTTTATTCAAATGGATTATGCTTTCTTGGGCGAGAAAGTGATCTTTCGTTTAATTTAAAAATGAGGTTAAAAAGATATCCAAGCCTAACTAATAACACAAACAAAATATTAATAGATAACGCAAGTGTATGAGTTTCAAAGAGTACAAAACATCTTTTTGACGCTGTTTCATTCAGTCCAAGCTAAACCTTTATTACAACGGATGCAAATCAAAACCGATCTACAAATGGCAGGTGTTTGTCTATTGTTCGACAAGATTTATAAAAAGTGGCACGCTTGTTCTTCATTCAAATGGAGCGCCTTGCGTTATCTGTTAAGATTCATGTCAGTGATTATTATGTTCTAGCATTTCTAGCACTCACCACATGTCCCCAGACCGGCTGGAAGTCCCTTTGGTAAAGGTCGCTAGATGGCGCCACTTTGGCCGGCTTCGTGCTGCGGTCGAATACTGGCATTGGCTGCTCTTCGTCATCTGAGGGGTTCTAGATGGAGAGATATTGTGTGAAAGCGCCATCTGTTATTAA
Organism: Udea olivalis; assembly: GCA_947369235.1. Classification (NCBI taxonomy): domain Eukaryota; kingdom Metazoa; phylum Arthropoda; class Insecta; order Lepidoptera; family Crambidae; genus Udea; species Udea olivalis. The sequence goes on from OX376361.1 coordinate 15,919,852, forward strand.
AACCTGTAACTAGCGCAACACTGGCGCCAATGACGGTTACGGTAATAAAGGAAACTATATTGGTTGAATCAAAGCTTCTCGTAAATTCAGTTCATTAGGTTAATTCTACTTTTATTCAATGAAAATAAAAACAAGTTTCAACAAAACGTGGCAGTATTTTTTTGTGGCAGATCACTAGAATGTCCCAGTCTAAGACTGCATAAGGTAGGGAAATCATTTGTTGGTTAATGTGTAAAATATTTTAATAAGATTCCGCAAACTCTTGTTGAACTTCACCAGTTTAAGTCACAAATTAAAGCTAAGTTAATGAAGCGAGGTTATTAGTGTTGAGGATTTCTTAAATGATAAGAATTTGTGGTCATCTTAGGTATAATCTGCTCCTCTGCACACTTTTTTTATGACTTTACCCTGTTAATTCAATTTCTGTGTATAAAAACAAGATTGAAAAGAGTAACCATCGAGTTTCATGCCGGAGTCTTCTCGATCGGAAACAACCTCCGAACCGGTGGTAGAGTCACATTATGTTTAACTATGATATTAACTATCATAGTATTATTTTATGTAAGTTTATTTTTATTAATTATATTTTTGCTACAATTTTTTTTGTATATGACTTGTCTTATGTACTTTTTATAAGTCTATATGAATAAAGATATTTTTTAATTTTACTTTACTTTTTAATGGAAAATGACATGGTCCAGCAATGAACTTGCGAAGTACAGAAATGCAGTTACTATCAGAGCTGGTCTCCCAAATTTTGTGTTTTGTAATTGTAATATAAGTATAAAAAGTAATGTTTACCTTAGGTATGTTCGGCGAAGAGTGCGATCTGTTGAGGCCGGTCGCGCCGGGACTGTCGCCGGGCGACACCATGTACGTGTCGCCGTCTTCATCCTGACAAATAATGTGCAAAGTAAATAAGAGATAGAGTAAAAGGTTTTATGAAAAGGTTTCTCAGGCTCAACACAGTTATGGCAAGGATTTGTGGGCATTTTTTTTTTTTTGTTTTTTGGCAAATTTCAGCCGGTGAATATATTTTGCGTTATTGTTGCCACCATGTCTCGAAATCGTAGTATATAGGGTGTAAAAAGGCGCTCAACGAAGCTGATGCCTCCGTATTTTGCACATCATCAGGACCATTTTTTCTTTCTAGACCATACCTGGGAACTTAATTGTTTCCAAGTTATTGAAAGTCAAAGTCAACAAAATATCTTAAGATTTCGATGAAAACGAACTGTAATCATAATTTTTTCTTTCAAAAACATAATCAAAATTTCAAGTGTTTCCTTACAAAAAAATACTTCAAAACGTTCAACTCGCGATGTACATCGTGCGTACTCCTTGATTACTCGTAACAGCCACGCACACGCACAAAAGCGCAGGAGCGATCTGCTGCACGCGTTACATTGCGTAGTCCGTTTTTAAGTTTAAAATTGACACCTAAAAAAAATGTTTGTTCAATGGTCTGAGTGCGTAGACGCTGGCTCCGTTAAGGGTCTTTTTACTCCCTGTATATACAGGATTACAGCTTAGGTCTATCTAGTTCCTTTGAGAGATTAGTTTACATCATATCTGACTGAATCGACTAGAAAACGACGCACTTTTATTTACGCCTAGGCTGAAAATTGATCCTTTTTACTACTACCCGGGCTCTCATCTAAGTTTTTTCTCATATTACCTGTTATACATTGTTGGACAGCTGAAACACAGCCGCCAGCCGCGCGCATCGCCGCCTCCACGGCGGCGATGCGCGCGCGCTGGCGGCAGACTCACCTTGCTCACTTGCGGCTTGCGCTTCTCCCTGGCCTCGGCGAGCTTGCGCCCGCGCTCGAGCTCGAGCTGCTCGCGGCGGCAGACTCACCTTGCTCACTTGCGGCTTGCGCTTCTCCCTGGCCTCGGCGAGCTTGCGCCCGCGCTCGAGCTCGAGCTGCTCGCGGCGGCAGACTCACCTTGCTCACTTGCGGCTTGCGCTTCTCCCTGGCCTCGGCGAGCTTGCGCCCGCGCTCGAGCTCGAGCTGCTCGCGGCGGCAGACTCACCTTGCTCACTTGCGGCTTGCGCTTCTCCCTGGCCTCGGCGAGCTTGCGCCCGCGCTCGAGCTCGAGCTGCTCGCGGCGGCAGACTCACCTTGCTCACTTGCGGCTTGCGCTTCTCCCTGGCCTCGGCGAGCTTGCGCCCGCGCTCGAGCTCGAGCTGCTCGCGGCGGCAGACTCACCTTGCTCACTTGCGGCTTGCGCTTCTCCCTGGCCTCGGCGAGCTTGCGCCCGCGCTCGAGCTCGAGCTGCTCGCGGCGGCGGTCGAGCGTCGCGCGCTGCGCCTCCACGGCGGCGATGCGCGCGCGCTTGGCGGCCACGTCGCGCGCGGAGGCCGCCGCTTGCTCGGTTAGGAGCCGCTCGTCTAGGTGGGAGAAACTTCGTGAGTATGTGTTTCCTACTCTTTTTACGCGAAAACTGCTAACTTCAAAGTAATACAGCTTATACATCAGAATAACAATAGGCTACAATTTGTTATTTGCTACGCGGGCGGAAAGCTAATGTTAATAAACAGAAAGAAAAAATGTACTAGCGCAGACGAAACTAATGGAAAGATCGTAAAAACTTGGATAGGACATTTTTTATGATGCACATAATCAAAATATCAAATTGTAAATACGATTGCCAATCCAAAAGGAAATAAATATTATTTAATAAGTGTTGAAACCAAGACTGTACTGTGTGTATTTAAAAAACAGCGGGAGTAGAAGGAGTCGCAAGTGAAAATAAGTATTGCATAGTTTTGCAAAAGGCAAACCGTTTTTTTTTACTGATTTTCGACAATTTCTGGTTTGAGTCTCTTTTTTGGTTCCTTTGGCGCAAATAGCCGAGGTACATTCTAATTTTTTTTCGGATTCTAGGCCTACTTGATTCAGAAGCATTTACATTTATAGCACTAAAACTAATAAGTTATAATTGCAAAAGTATCAAAAGAAGTGTTGACTGTATAAGGTCGTTATGTCAATCTGCAGACATAATAGCTCTTCAAGAAACATGGCTATTACCTTGCGACCTGCATTGTCTTGGTGAAATCGATGATAACTTCAGCTACAGTGGGAAGTCTTCAGTAAACGTAGCCGCAGGCATTATGTGTGGAAGACCTTATGGTGGAGTGGCATTGCTATGGCGCAAAAGTGTATTTGTGAATGTCTCTATAGTCAAGTGTTTAAGTGATCGTATCGTCGCTATTAAAGCAGTTACTAGTACCAATAAGGAAATCTTAGTAGTGTTTACATGCCTACAGATAAAGCGGACAATCTGCCACTGTTTTCTCAGTGTCTGGGTGAGTTAAGTGCAATTATTGAGGACAGTCAGGTTGAAAGAGTCTTTTTGACCTTTCAAAGGCCTTCGATTTGGTCAATCACAATATTCTGATACAAAAGTTGGAGTCAATAGGAGTGAGAGGACCCACCTTGCAATGGATATCATCGTATTTGACCAATCGATATCAGCGCTTAATTATCAACAATATAGTACAGGATGAGCTTATACCTTGCGCATCTAGCTATAAGATAAATACAAATGGAGTTCCACAAGGAAGCGTGTTGGGCCCCTTTTTATTTGTATTGTATGTAAACGACATTATAGAAGTGACCAATCACAAATGTATTTTATTCGCTGACGATATATCCATTGTAGTGACATCTGAGAAACAAACTGACAATTCTATTAGAAAACATGAAATCGAAATTGACAAAACTATTGACAACGTAATAAAATGGCTAGACGCAAATTCCCTAAAACTTAACATCGCTAAATCAAATTTCATTCAATTTAATAAATCTAAACATACTCATTGCAATTTTAAATTAAACATTGATAGATTAAAAGAAATTACAAATACCAAATTTTTGGGCGTGGTTATTGACCAAGACTTAGATTGGAAACTACAGGTGGATAACTTATGCAATAGAATCAATAGTTTCGTTTATGCACTAAACAAAATTAGGAAAGTCACTAACATACAAACGGTAGTCACTACCTACCATGCATATGTTGAATCTATACTGCGCTATGGAGTTATAGTGTGGGGAAATAGTACGGATAAGAATAAATTATTTGTAGCTCAAAAGAAATGCATCAGGGCTATATGTGGTATTCCCCCAGGCGATTCTTGCAGACAGGCTTTTAGAAATCTTAATCTGCTATAGTACCCGGCAAACTTCTTGAGCATTTGTAGTCGTAGTGGGGGAAAGTTCGCGCATTGTACACTTACGTGCAAAAAAATAGATACTCTTTTTTTAACTGTGAAATGCTCATATTTATTCAGGTATATATTTTGACAACCTGCGTGGCCCGTTGGCAGGGTCTACTAGCCCAAAGGTCCTGGGTTCGAATCCCGGTACGGACAAAATGTTTGTGTGACGAACATATTAATTTTTCCTGAGACATGTTTTTTTATATGTATTTATAATGTATATTATTTATATATTTTATATGTATGTTTATTCGTTAACTAGTATCCATAACTCAAGTCACATTTGCCCTGTTTCTTCAAGAAGCAATATCTGTCGTATACCATTTTTCTGGCTTGTCGTTTTAATACCACATTAGGTTGTCGCGGCATATTATTCATTTAAAAACAATCCTCAGAATCGCAACAAATAACAATAACAGTAACAATAAGAATAACAACAAAGTCAACAAAAAATTATAACAAAAAAACGTCTACAACAACAACAAAGTACTTTTCACTGCACGCAAGTGTATTTGGGAAGACAGCGGGACGTAGACACAACGCGGGAGACGAGGGTCGACTGATCTACCAATAGCGCGCTCGATACGATGCCCCCCGCCGTCGCGCCCCGCCTTCACCACCCATGACACCTAAAATTCGGTTCTGCGCAGTCAAGGTCATTTGCTCAAGAAGTTTGCCGGTTACTATACCACTACCGGCTATGTACATTTACGAAATTTGCAAAAAAAAAATAGTAAACTTTTCATGAAAGCCAAAGACATGAACAGTAGACTTAAAAGAGATCCCGAGAGACTGGTCCTAAGCATCATTCCTAAATCAGATAAGTACAAAAAGAATTGTGTAAGCATGTGTGTCACAATTTATAATAAAGTTCCCTTTGATATAAAAAATCTGACTCTGAATGCATTCAAGGCCAAGTTAAATAAATGGCTCATTATTAATAATATATATGACATTAAAGAATTCATTGACGGTAGATTTTAAGTGTGACATTCATATTTAATTTACAATTTATTTAATTTAGTATCTACTGATCCAGCCATATTTGATTTAACATTATTACTATTTTCGCTTTGTTTTGTGTGGCTCTAGAATGACATTATTGTTGGAATATTATTAATTAATTATTACTCTTCGGATTAAGATTTGCATGCTAATAAATTGGCAAGACATGTCGCACACTTTATCTATGATATGTACATCTGTTAATACCATGTTCTTATGCAAATAAAGTTTATGAATTATGAAAATGTGTTTAAGTTAGGAGATTTTAATTCAAATCCTTCTGCTTCCTTTGGTGATGACTTATTGAAATTCTGTTGTGATAATAAATGGATATGCGTTGATGCTGTAAAACTAGGCATATCTTCGAGCACTTTTACTTACATAAGTGAGGCCCATCATTGTAAGCGCTGGCTGGATCACTGCATAGTAACAGAATCAGGGTGACAAGCGATCAGAGAAATTAAAGTCATGTATGATGTTTTCTGGTCAGACTATTTCCCACTGCAAGTTGAATGTGATATTGGTACCAATAAAGGAACAAAAGTAAATCACTCTGCTCAAAATAGGACATATAGTAAAGTTAATTGGGGAAATAGGAGTCAACAGGAAATTGACAGGTATCAGGAGTTATGCTCTGAGAAACTGAAAAACATTGATTTTCCCTCAGTGTTCCATGCGTGTGCGGGATAGACTTTGCAGTGACCCAGACCATTTATCTGTTATTGATAATTTATATAATAATATTGTTAATACTTTGTGCCAGGCATCCATTGATAGTGTAGTAATAGAAGTAAGGAATCCTGTCATAAAGGGAAAGGTGTTTTTGGTTGGAACAGGCATGTTTTTTTTTTTTTTTATATTGCCCGTCAAGATGACCTCACTCCACCTGATGGAAAGCGGTCGTGAGGTCCAGATATGAGGTTGACAAGCCCAGTCATTCAAACGAATCACTGGGCTGGCCATCCTCACCTTGAAGGCCTGCAGAAATGCCTTTTCACGCCCCGCTTGAAGAACCCGGGACTATAAGAGGAAGGAAACACATGTGCTGGAAGAGCGTTCCACGTCTGGATGGTACGACAAAGAAACGAGTCACCGAACCTTTTAGTTCGGGCCAACAAATGTTGAATTGTGTGTGGGTGACGCCGTAGTCCAGCACGCGTGGTACGGGAGTGGAAAGGTGAGGGTGGGATAAGCTGGAATAACTCGTCAGAGCATTCCCCATTGTAGAAGCGATAGAGAACACTTAGCCTGGCAATGTCTCTACGCAATTGGAGAGGCTCAAGGGTCAAAGTTGCCTCTGGGTTTCCAATAATACGGATAGCACGCCGCTGCAACCTGTCAAGAGCTTCGAGTAGGTACTTAGCGGAACCGTCCCAGAGATGAGAGCAGTATTCCACACACGAGCGAACTTGTGTCTTATACAAGAGACAGAGCTGCTCAGGCGTGAAGAATCGTCTCACTCTGTTCAGGACTCCGAGTTTACGGGATGCAGTTCTAATGACGCTCTCAATATAGTCCCGCTGGTTTAGGTTGCTACGAACATCCATGCCAAGGATGTTTAGGCTATCCTTAATCGGTAGTGGGGTGCTCTGAAGAGTGGGATGGGAAAGGAAAGGCGACGCCTTTGCTGTGAATGCACACACCTGCGTTTTCTTGGCATTGAACTCGACAAAATTGCATGCACCCCATTCTGAAATGCGGTCCAACACTCCGTCAAGCTCAACAACAAGACTTCGCCTCTTCTCCTCGATGTCAGTCTGCTTTGCCCCAGGGCGCTCGAAATATCGCGCGTGGACCGTGCTATCATCCGCATAGCAATGAATATTACCAAGAGATAACATGTCATTGATATGCAGAAGAAACAACGTCGGCGACAAGACGGAGCCCTGCGGCACTCCGGCATTAATCTGGAGAAAGCGTGATTTTTGACCATCGCAAAGGACACGAATTCTACGTCCCTCCAGAAATCCGGCGACCCAGTCGCATAGGCGAGGTGGCAGACCATATGCCGGAAGCTTGGAAAGAAGCGAACGATGCCATACACGGTCGAAAGCTTTGGCAATGTCAAGGCTGACGGCCAAAGATTCCCCATGCTTGTCCATAGCCTCCCCCCAGATGTGTGTTACTTACGCTAGAAGATCACCCGTAGACCGTTTTGGTCGGAAGCCGTACTGACGGTCGTGAATGAGAGAGTGATCCTCTAGGTAGCGGATGAGCTGCGTGTTTATGATCCGCTCAAACACTTTAAGATTTTCAAGGTGAGGATGGCCAGCCCAGTGATTCGTTTGAATGACTGGGCTTGTCAACCTCATATCCGGACCTCACGACCGCTTTCCATCAGGTGGAGTGAGGTCATCTTGACGGGCAATATAAAAAAAAAAAAGCTAAAACTGAGGTTACGGCTATTGGACGGTAATTGGCAGGGTCAGACCGGTCCCCTTTTTTGGGAACTGGTTGAACGTTCGCCTCCCTCCAAGACAGCGGCACAAGACCCGAATTGTAGGAGAGGCGATACAGGCTAGTGAACACTGGAGACAACTCCGCTGCACATTTCTTCAGCACCACAGCTGGGATTCCATCAGGGCCACTGGCTTTCCTGACATCGAGTGACTGCAGTTCGGCACGTACATCACACTGCCTAATACGAATATCAGGCATTGTGGAGCCGCAATGTGGAATATCAGGCGGCGCAGCACCGCAGTCATCGATGCAAGAGTTTGCGGCAAAGAGGTTAGCCAGTAAATCGGCTTTCTCTTGCGGCTGATGAGCCAACGATCCATCAGGTAATCTCAGTGGGGGCAGCGAAGGCACGCAGAAGTTAGATTGCACGTGTTTAGCCAGTCGCCAGTAGGAGCGGCTACCCGTAGGGTGCGTGATGAGTTCTTGGCCAACACGTGCAATTCGCTGGGCTTCTGCTCTAATGTAAGCCCTCTTCGTGGCCTTGGTGGCTTTATTAAAGGCTGCTTTCAGGGAGGCAAGGTTTGAATGATCATTGAGTGCCTGGGCCCTAGACCAAGCACGGTACGCCGCCTGGTTTTGTTCAACAGCTGCGGCACACTCGCGATTGAACCAGGGACCAGTTTTGCTAGCACTGACGACATCAGTAAAAGGAATGTAGTATTCCATTCCGGTACCGATCTCGTCAGCGATAGCAGATGCACTCTCTGAAGCATCCCTTTCTCCAAAGCAGCACTGCCGCCAAGGGACGGAGGCAAAATACTCTCGCGATCCGTCCCAATCTGCCGACGAGTAGTGCCATAACCGCCGCGTCACCTCCACAGGTTGTGGGGGAGCTGCACAAGGCACTGTAGCGCCAACCAGACAGTGATCGGAGGAGCCCAATGGAGCACCAACCGATACTTTATACCCGGCTGGGTGACTCGTCAGCAGAAGGTCCAATAAAGAGGGAGTATGACCGACAATATCTGGTACCCGGGTGGGCTGGTGTACCAGTTGCGTCAGGTCTTGCGTGAGAGCAAACGCATGGGCAGTTCGGCCTGCATGGTCTGTTTTTGATGAGCCTAACCAGGACTCATGGTGGGCATTGAAGTCTCCCAAAAACACCATTTCGGCATTTGGGAACTGCGCCTGAGCGTTGTCTGCGGCCTGACTCAGATGCTCGAAGAGTCGAGTTGTCTCGGCGTCGCCTTTGTGGGAGCGGTATATGCACGCATAGACCCGGCTTGTGGAGCCCAGGTCAACGTGCACCCAGAGAGTGGAGAAGGATGGGTCTTCTAGGCAGCGGAGACGGCTACAGCAGACGTCCGCCCTGACGAATAGACATACACCGGCTTTAGGTTGGAAGGACTCTTCCAGCACATAGCCGGGGTAGTGCAGGTATGACGTATCGGCAGGGCGGCCTATCTGTGTTTCCGTCAAAAAGAGCATCGCAGGCCTCGCCGTCTCAAGGTGTTGATGGACGGCGTTGAGGTTTGCATGGAGTCCGCAGATGTTAGCGAACTCCACCTCAAACAGCGTGTTGGTGGGGGATGGGGATGCCGCTGTAGGCCGTTTTTTTGTGCTTCTGACTGCCATAGAAGTTGGAGGATGGGAGGGGCGTGAAAGGACGACTGTGATCGAGGCAATGAAAGACAAAGCGTGGTGCCCTGCATTGGTATTAGTCGCGTGGAATAGTGTAGGCCGGTCCGCCGGACGGAAGGGCCCCCGTACCCCCTCGGGTGTGGTCGCCGGGCCCCACCGGAACCGGGCACTACCCGGCACGACGAGCCACCCCGAGATTATGCGCGACCTGGTGGGGCAGCCTCCAGAGGTGGTTAACCCCTTTTGGGCCCCTGTACTATGCCGCGGGCGGCCAGCGGCACCACCGTTTCTACGGGTCTCCCTGGCCGGCGGGCCGATACACACTACACACACAATACCGCCGCTAGGGCCCCCACTGGTCCAACAATTGCCACGACCACAGTCCCCCTGGCACCGGTTAGTGCAGTGCTGATCCCGGAACGCGACCTGACCGAGATAGGTCAGAATCACTTGGCGGGTTTTACACAACTGCATGGTGGTGACAACAACCGGCCGACATAAGTCTTCCACCTGAAGAGCAGATGGTCTGCTGGAAGAAACCCTTAGTCGCCTCTTACGACACCCATGGGAAGATATGGGGCTGTGGAAAGTATTCTTTTAAAGTGCCGCCACCAGCACGGCACAAAAAATGTGACAGAAGCTCACAAGCAGGCTAGGCTTAATTATGACATGTATGTTCTTTATGGAAAACCAACCACTGGGCGGGTATATGAGAATATGTGTGATAGCCGAAAAGTTTTTAAGTCCAGACTTAGATTTTGTCAGAATAACCAAGAACAATTGAAAATGGATTTATTAGCTTCGGAAGAAACATTTTAAAAACTTTTGGAAAAGTACTAAGAAACTTAACGGTAATGTAAGTCTATCCACGAATGTGAGGGGAGCTAGTAATCCTTTGGAAATTGCAAACAAGTTCAAGGACCAATTCATGTACAATGCTGAGTCGTCCAGTGTGAAGCAGACACCGGTAGGAGTCAGTGCAAAACAGGTGCAGGTTTGTATTAAAGAGATGAAACGGGGCAAGTCACCTGGCCATGACGGGCTCAGCATTGAACACCTAGAACATGCTGGTGTGCATGTTAATAGAGTATTAGCTATTTTGTACACTTTCTGTATTCGTCATTGTTATTTGCCGCAGAGCCTGATGAGGACTGTAGTTGTACCCATAGTAAAGAACTCTATAGGTGACATTACAGATGAAAATAATTACAGAACTATATCGTTAGCCACTATTCTGGCTAAAGTGCTAGATAATATTATCAATAGCCACCTAAAGAGTTATGTACAGCTACAGGATTCTCAGTTTAGTTTTCGTGAGGGATTGTCCACGGAAAGTGCTATTATGACCTTAAAGTTCACTGTTAATTATTATGTTAAAAGGCAGACTCCTATGTATGGATGTTTTCTTGACCTCAGCCAAGCATTTGATCTTGTGTGTTATGATAAGCTCTGGGCGAAATTGAAGGATATACATGTTTTTCCTGAGGTCATAAATGTACTGGCCCACTGGTACGGTAACCAAAAAAATGTGGTGAAGTGGGGAAATACATGCTCAGAAGAGTTTTCTCTGGAGCGTGGTGTTAGGCAGGGTGGGCTGACTTCTCCCTTGCTCTTTAATGTATACATGGACAAACTCATCGCTCGGCTGAGCAGCACACATGTTGGTCGCTATATAGATAATGTCTGTGTTAATAATATCATTTATGCTGATGACATGGTGCTGCTCAGTCCATCGCTGGGTGGCCTCAGAAAGCTTCTGTGAGAGTTTGAGGATTATATTTGAGAGCACAGCCTAAGCTACAATGAGAAAAAGAGTGAATTCATCATCTTCAGGGGTAACATTAAGAGACTTGAAAATGTGCCCCCGCTATTTTTGAACGGGGTTCCCTTGGGCCGTGTAAGTCAGTTTAAATCTTGGGCACATAGTGACTGAAACTCTACATGACAATTGTGACATAGAAAGAGAGCGCAGGGCTGTGTCGGTCCGTGGTAACATGGTGAGGCACAGATTTGCTCGGTGAATAGCAGAAGTAAAGCTAACATTATTTAAAGCCTACTGTCAAATTTTTTATACTAGTAGTCTGTGGTCAAACTTTACCCAGCGTGCCTACAATGCCCTGCGTGTGTTGTATAATAATATCTTTAGATCCTTGTTGGGGCACTACTGCAGTGCATCTGGCATGTTTGCCGATGCCAGTACCAATGACTTCTATGCTTGAATGCGCAAAAATTCTTATTCCATCATCAGAAGGATACGAGGGAGCTCCAACTCTATTCTGAGGATGGTATCGGAGAGATTAGACTCACCATATTTTGCAAGGTTGTTGCATGTGAGACATGCGAAGAAGTGAAACTTTGTGTCTTCATTTTTCATTTTCTGTCTTTATTTACTAACATAGCGAGTAAGTCAACTGTTACTAACAATCTATGGGCATCAAAGGCCTGAAATAAAGAAATTTAATTTATTTTTTATTTATTTTATAGCAATGAATAATAATTTTGAAAAAAATAAGGAAGTGAAAAAGTGGAAAATTCTGTTTTTAAAAAGTAATTAAAACTTTTATGTCCAAATGTGTTTCAAAACATGCCCATATCGTCCACTATTCATCACGTAAATTTTAATGGGATAGTTCAACGGCCACATACTTTTTTCATAATTTACATTCAATGTATCGGAAGTGCAAAATTCAAGGTCTTCAAATAAAACTCGTTTATGAGTTAAACCAAATGCATTTTTATAAAAATACAATAAATCACACAAAGCTTTTAGAATGATGGCGGCTCTCTCGTTTAAAACTAATTCTACTACAAATCGAAAAATGGCCATCTGACGTTTTTTATCTCATTGGATTTAGATCTTTTCAGCGCGCATCCAATGAAATTACTTACAACGTCATAAGTAGCCAATCAAATCGTATAGTTTGAGAAAAAATATAATTTCAAAGAAATAAATGACTGTAATAGATCATCGGGATTTTAATGTAATGGACCTAGACTCGGGTGGTATTGTTTTTATTTAGATAATTTTTATGAAAAAAATATTTGTGGTGTGTGCACAATAAATTGTTATATTAAAAATAAAACATACTAAAAAATTGGCATGGGCAAGCAATAATTAACATAAAATCTACTGATTCCAGTGAAAATACAAACAATGAGAATGATTACTTCATTTTCTAGTTCTTAAATAAAAATGATTCAGTATTCAAGTCCCATTTCAGAGTGGCATTCAGAGCGAACTGTCACTATCACTAGTGTCACTTGTGTTGTGTTTGTACTTATTTTGACTCAAGACTCAGCTTTTGTTATGATGCATTCCGGCAACAATAACCACAAAAGTTGTTCATAACTACTGGTTAAGTGAAAATAATCTCCATGTTGTTGCTTGTAGTCTTGTCTAATTGACACCTCGTAATCTGTGTTGAAACATCGATGATGTTTTTCGTTGCAATTCTAATATTTGAAATCTTGCTTGAACCAAGTAAATGTACCTTTTCAAAGAAATTGAATGTTCAGAAACTGTTCCACTAATTTTTCCTATTTTTTGTTATGGTGTACATAGACCTGGCCAAAACTACATACATTTTGGGACATCTCCTTTCATTCCAAATCTATGGATGATGATTCTGTTCCAACCGCTGACAACATATATACTGGGGAAATCTGTATTTGTCCAGTCTGACGCTGCAAATTTTTGTCCAATAGCCGTAAACTCATCATCATCATTATCACCCTTTCGAAGTCCAATGCTGGACATAGGCCGCCGTCATAGAATGCCACAGCGAGCGGCTTTGGGCCGACCGCCAGGCGGGAACCAACAATACTTTGCTACCCACTACAGGCCACAGAAAGATCTACCAAAACAACGTTTGTCGCCGCATGCGGCATCTTAAAGTATTTCGTTTAACTAATTTAGGGCCGATTTTCAATTCTTAGTTTAATCCCTAGATAGCTAACTGAAGTATAAAATTAACTGGCTGTTTATCAAGCGAATAGATATTTTAAATTTTTCAATCGTCTTTTATTCAAAGAATAGCTATCTATCGGTTGTCTATGTACTTAAATCGCTAACTTCACACTGACTATGCACAAGCGAGATGCACTCATAAAATCATTGCAATGTTAGAATGAAACAAGACAGGAGTTGATGTTTGACAAATTAACACTGACGTTTAAGAAAAACAACCCTACCTTTTTTTGCTGTCTAAAGTTGTGGTAAAAAGATTGTGATTATAATAACACTCCAAAACTCCTTTTCATACCATGTACCTACATACTGAAATTATAAGGTCTCTCTCTTACTGTTCGGTCTTTTCTATTGGGCTCAGCGTTTATATAGTTAAGTATCTGCCTTTACTCCTCAAATTTTGCATCGTCGATTTGGACAAAACATCCATTAGAATGTGTGTGCATGAAAATTACAATAATATAGGCATCAAACAAAATGAAAATAATCTTAAATTTCACACCACATAACTCAAAATGTCAAAGAAAACGCATAGATAAATCTTATCCAGCCCCTCAAGCAGCAGATAACTTTATTCTTCAGTTAGCGGCTTTATTCAACAGATAACATCTATCTGACCATTGAAAAATTAAAAATCTTGTTATGTAACCTTCGAATAAACTTTATTTATTCTACAGATAAATTTCACTATCTGAGGATTGAAAAATCGGCCCTTAAATGTACATAGTGGTTATTTCAGTATTTGATTAAATGAGTATCTTACAAAACAAAGCATTCGGTCGTCGGGGCACCCGTTTTGATGCCACTAATATCTAGATGTTATTGAATAATAATAGCGAGATAATTTATACTTAATTTGAGTGCAGCAGCATATGCGACGTTTACGATCTACCCAAACGCAAAGAGCAAACCTCTTAAATCAGTATAATGTAAGTAAGTAGGTTAGGCTCACCGTGCGTGTCGTCGGCCCCGGCAGCGCCGCTGTCGGGCCGCTGCGCCGCGTCCTCGCGCGCGCGGCGCTGGTACTCCTCCAGCTGCGCGCGCAGGCTCTGGTTCTCTTGCTCCTGGAATGTGAGGCTGATGTTGCATAGCGGACTGGACCAATGAGCCTAGTGCATAACTAGCTTCTGCCCGCGACTGCGTCCGCGTGTAATGATGATTTATAGCCTACACAACGTGTTAGTTAAAAAACGCAAAACCTCAGACACCCTAACTTATTTTTATTATAAAAGAATAATGTAAATTATTAAATTAAATTTTCGCGTATTATTTACGAGGATATCAGTTTTTTTTGTTTCTTGTCTTTGTTGCAAGATTAAAAAGTCTATGGTAATAACGAGCGAGCTAGTGCGACGTTGCCGCTACGCGTGCCGCCGCAATAATAGAGTTAAGTAATGATTAAACACGGCGTAATTAAAATATTTTTTTGGTTAAAATTTTACCCCTATTTTTTATTAGTGGAATCGATTCTACTCTTCTGAACAAACTAATTTCAGGTTTTGCGCTTTTTCATTAACACGTTGTATAGCCTTCCTCGATAAATGGGCTATCTAACACTGAAAGAATTTTTCAAATCGGACCAGTAGTTCCTGAGATTAGCGCGTTCAAGCAAATAAACTCTTCAGCTTTATAATATTAGTAAATATTAGTAAAGTATAGTTTAAAAATGCAAAAACACCGCGCCAAACGAAACGAAATTAGTAATAGAGATATAAAAGACTGAGGTTGACCCTAAAATATGAGTCAAATTGAACCGTAGCAAAACATTTTAGAAGTATTTTTTTTCGATGTTAAATTTATTTAACATAGACAATACTTAGATTCAACCATTTGAAAAATATTAAATTCCAGCTCGGTTCCAAACACATTTAAGATATTTTGTGCCACATAATGTACATTAGTATTTTTTTAATAATTACTTTTACGCTAAAAGCTGACTAAATTAACTAGACAGAACAAAAAACGTATTTTCACCGGTTAATATATTACATCATCGTTTTGTCAACTGATTTTGGATTGTTCAATTCTAAATACAGTAAAATAGTTTGTTTTAGGTGTTTATTTACACTGGATTCATAGATTATTCTGAATAGGCGGTTAGCTAGCATATACAATAGTTCTCTCTCACCATATCATACTGCTTGTTCTCGAGCTGCATCAGCTGCGAGATGATCTCGTGCTCGCGCAGCTGGTACAGCGCGCGCAGCTCGTCGCGCGGCTCGTGCGCGCGCTGCGAGTGCACTTTATCCCAGTCCTGAGAATAAAACATTTCAAGAAATATTTTTAGGATATCTAGTGGATGTGACAGAACCTCAACCTAAACAAAAAATACACATTTTTGAAAAAAAACAATATCATAACAGTGCAATCTATACACCATTCATTTTAACATAAGAAATAAGAGTCTCATAGAAGCAGGGCTGCTAAAATGAATGACAACTTGCATTTGACGTTGCAATGCCGTATGACACACCTGAGTATAAATAAATAAATAAATAATAAATATCCCTGGACATTATTCCACACAGCGCCATCTAGCCCCAAAGTAAGCTAATTAAAGCTTGTGTTATGGGATACTAGACAACGGATAAACATACTTAAATACATTTTCTTTTGTAAATACATACTTATTATACATAGGAGACACCCAGACCAGTACAAACAGACATGTTCATGCACACAAATGTTTGTACTGTGCGGGGATCGAACCCGCGACCTCTGGTGTAGTAGCCAACTTCTTAACCATTACTCCTAGTCGGTCGTCGAATATAACCTGGCAAAATTGAAAACTCCTTCCGCCTCAACGTATGAAGGGATTTTGTAACATTTTAGATTCAGTAGAGTTATTAGTGACAGTAAAAATGTGTTCGGATAACCCCTACTTCATTTAGGTTTAAAACATCGACAATAGAGTTTTAAAAAATAATTTATAAAAGCAAAGGCCTCTTAATTCTGAAGTTACTACTTTAAATGAGAACAATTAAGTGTGACAGCTGCTATATAAGTAGATTTTAATAAATTCGGCATAAATCTTAAAAGTAATAATGTTTATTGTACTTTTACTACAAAGTGTACCCTAAAAAGAACGTTTTCTTACTCAGTCTAATGCTATAATGAATGAATGGACCGGACCTATCGAAACGCATAACGTTTTTCGGCAAAAACTGGTTATCTTTACCAGTTTTAGCCATAATCGTCATTTGGCATACGTTTTTAAGGCTTAACTTCATAATGCATACATCATATGGTTGAAATTCGCATAGCATAATCATTAAAAGGCATAATTTCAAAAATGATGAGTTAAGTTTTTCATAATATTTAAAAGGCATAATGTTGAAAAATAATACATTTAAAACTATACAGTGAGTTTTCTGGCGATTCATCGGCCGCTGCGCTAGCGCGTTGTTTCGGTCACAGTTCTATCCAAACCTAACCAATCAATGATGTAATCAATTTGCTATTTAAGAATAGCAAATTGATTAAAAAATATCACATCATCAACAGTAAGCTGTTACAGGCTAAAATAAGAATATACCAAACAACATTTGGGATGTTAAACGTTAAGCTTCTTAAAATGATGCCTTTCTAAATTTTCTAAATGAAATTATGACTAAAAAGTTATGGCTATACACAATTAAGTTGCCTTTAAAAATTATGCAATATAAAGAATTATGCGTAATGAAAATTATGGCTAACAATATTTTATTTTATTTTATGCTCATCATAATATGCCAATTTAAATTATGGCAAAAGACAGTATGCGTTACGAAGTGTCACTGTGCAATCCATTTCCATGAGCCATTTCAGGTCATTTGTGTAAATTTTAATATGACAGCGATTCCTGAAAGATGTCACAGTGCAAACTGAATTACACAGTGAATATAGTATTTTTTTTAATGGTTATTATAACGAGGACGTTCTGTAAATTAATACATTAATATTATTGGCCGAAAGTCATCGGCAGGCCTAATGATAAAAAATGTAAGTTTGAGCTACAATTACAATGGATCACTGTATTGTGTATTTTTCATTAACACTAACGCATAATAATGAAGAAATTTTACGCAATATTTTATTGATCTTCTTCAACTAAGAAACAAGCAAATGTAATTAGCCCTATTGTGCTAGCGGTACACCCCGAAATTTAGTAGAATGCTGCAAATATTTTTAAAATTGCTTTTTTGGGGTTGGCTATGAGGATATTACATACCATTTGAGGCAAATTTTACAAAAACTATTTAACCGTATCATATCAGGAGGAGCCCAAACTTGGTATGTTTAGCAAATTATTTTTATTTTAATTTACAACAAGTAACTGAAATGTAATGATGTGATATATTTTAGGAATCGGCTCAGTAAACCTTTTCACCAGATACCGCACACTATAGTTTTCAGAGCAAACATTTTTTTCCCATACAAAAAAGATGCATAACTCCTCTCCTTTTTTTCTTTTTTTCCCGTGCTACGCGGGTCAAATCGATTGGTATGGCCTAAAGATCAATAGTTCCGATTTTTATGAGTTCAACACCATTTGCGGGTTAATTTGCATGCAGTAAGTAAGGTGACAATTAGCTTTAAGTTTGAAATGTAATATCTCAATAGTATGCATTAGTGTTTTTCTTGTTGGTTGTCCTATCTAAATAAATGAATAAATTTGGCGTACCGCTAGCACTACTAAAGAACAACAACTCTCAAGGCAAACAACGTCAAGTATAGAAACTACAAGAACTTATGTTACTGATGGTAAGTAGCCTGAAAAAAGTTTGTATACCTGTTCAGCTTCAATCCTTTGCATCTCAAGAGTGAGCGAGGTGTCGGCGATGCGCTCTTGCTCGTCCAGGATCAGCTGCATGTTCCTGGATCGTTCTTCGTACAGCTGGACGGCGGCGGTCTGGAATTCGAGAAAAAGTTACAAAAAAGTACAGTAGATTGGGCATTTAGCAAGGTTGTACCTTATTTTACCACAAACGTAAAATTTTATTTTTTAAACGTTTTTTCGCTGAGGAAAACCACAAAAAAAAACCATAAAAGGATTATGCACACCATACAATTGCCAAGCTCAAACATGGCACACGTGTCACAGTGACATCCTGCCTTCTGTCTCTTTCTGACATTTAAGAGTGAAACTAGCCCTCTGTCACTGCATGTACTTGCGCGCGATAATTACCTTCCAGCCGCCGGGTATTCCATGACTCATTTGGCAGTTGTCAACAGCCGCGTCGAGCATTTGCACGCGGATTTTGCGACGCGATGCCGTTCTGTAAGTACTGACATCTATGTCGGAAGAGGTGGCCCTGGCAATTGGCAATATATGTCTGTCACATAACAGCACGCAATTAGGATTAAGATTTTTTTTATTTTTCTATGGATGTGGTTTATCTGTATCGTAGTAACTGTGGCGACATACACATCCGCATCGTACTAGCCGACTGAGACGTGAGTTGATTGTGAGTTCATATTTATGCATTTGTAATTTTTGTGTGCTGGTAGACAAAACTTCATATTGCATACTAATCTGCGGACACCTGCAGAAGGTGTTGTTTTTGTGTTGAGTGAAATAGCGTAATTTCTTGTCTCTGTCTAAATGTTTAAACTATAATTTTTGCGTAAAATGAAATAAACATTTATTTGTGTCCTTTACCAACATTTCTAAATTTTGTATATAAGTAGGTAGGTAGTTTCAGCAAATAAATACATTACATTTTGGAAACTGGTTTCAATTACATCGCCACAAAACCCTATCCTCAACAATAGCTATTAAGCAATCTGTGGTGAAACCAAGGAAAAATTGTGCTTAGAGTGACGATAAGTATATTTTTTTTATGTAGGACTAGACAGTCATTTGATTGCAATCACACCTGATGGTAAGTGACGATGCGAATCCTATTGCGATGAATGCCTATTCACTCTTGTCTTGAAGATACCCGGATTGTATTAGTTCGGAAACACATGCGCGGGCAGCGGGTTTCACTCCTTTGCATTATGAAGGAGTCCGCAAAACGTTTAGTGCGAAAGGCTTGAATATCCACTACGTGCAGGTGGAAGGCTAATGTGCGTCTTGTGCTCCGATGGTGAAAAGGAGATGGCGGAACCAACGCTACAGTTCGCTCGCACACTCCCCGAAATAAAGCCTGTAAACACCGACAGGCTAGCAATGCTGCGCCGGTGTTCAAGCTCCCGCAGCCCGGCAGAGAGAGCCGGATCATCAATGAGCCTGACGGAGCGTGACTCCACCGAATCCAGAGCAGCAAGCTGGTATTTAGCGGCTCCATACATGGCCGGATTTGCGCTTTATCTAATTTGAGCAGCTGCGTCGATGTGAATTAAAAAAAGAAAAAATTGTAGGCCCTCAAGGTGAGGATGGCCAGCCCAGTGATTCGTTGAATGACTGGGCTTGTCAACCTCATATCTGGACCTCACGACCGCTTTCCATCAGGTGAAGTGCGGTCATCTGGACGGGCAATATAAAAAAAAAAAACCGGCCAACCTTGGATAGGATGCCAAGCTTTTTGGCAGCAGTTTTTGCTGAGGACTCAATGTAGTCGCCGAAGTTGAGGCTTGCCGACAGCTCAATACCAAGCATCTAGATGTGGTCGGCTATAGGAAGGGAGACATCCTGGTCTTTTGACAAAGCGCTGAAGCATATTCCTGTATTTCCTTGCATTGGAAGTTGATCGACGCCGTACCTTGCTGGCGCGGTCCACGACGGGCTCCGCGCGCGCGGGCGCCGCGCTCACGTCCGACCAGCTCGGGTAGTCGATGTCACCTGGGGAGGTGGAGCGAAGTTAACAACACTGCGATCTGGGACCTGATTCTGCTATTTACGGGCCTTTACACATCGCGACTTTTTGCAGCGATACAAACGCGATTCAGTATCGATACAGTCGCAAGACATCTACCTTTACACACAAAAAGCAGCGATACAATCGCGATGCAGTCGCGCTACAGTCAAATGCGTTTGTATCCCTGCAAAAAGTCGCAATGTATAAGGGCCCTATTTTTTTTTAAATTATTTCAACTGGGGACGCTGTCAGTGGGCCGGGTGATCGGTCCGCTTGTTATGGGCCATTTCACCCATTTCCCCGGGCCTCCCTTGCAGGGAAAAAGGCCCTAAATACCAATGTAATCAATAGAATGTGATTTTGACAGTTTTAGAAGTTTGGTCCATGTCAAAATCATACCTTTTAATTACGATTCCATTGGCTTTCAAATAGCAGAACCGGGGCCCCTATAATCTTCAAAGTGTTTGCAATATGCTGTGAAGCAAAAATGCGTGACGTATGAATGGTTATTATTTTACTTGATGATTTTGATTGAAATATTATTTTTTAAGGCGAGTGCCACAGAGTAATACAGATGGACCGATTAACGGAATACCGAGCATTATTCGGTTTTACTTTCATCAAACCGAGTACCTAGCCGATTAGCTAGAAAACATCGAATTCTTGCAGTAAATTAAAGCCTGTGAACTCTGCCGCCTCGCGTTCACATGCCAGTCATTTTTTCTCACTACGAACACACGGACATTATTCATACACGACACACATGTAAGATGTGATTTGAAATAATTGTTTCAGCAAAGTAATCTACACTCCTAAGCCGATACTTGCTAACAGTTCTTACGTCAATCATGGGCTAAGATTCGTCACTTATTTAATTTTTGAAATAAACTTACTAAGCATGTCGTCCATAAAGTCGTCTTGTTTCGGCGGCATGGCCTGCGGGTTGGTGGTGAATGCCGGGTACTTCAGCAACCAGTCTTCGTAACCACCCTTCAGTGCTAAGGGCGGTCTGGCGTACTGCACTTTGACGTCCCACTAAGAGAGAAGAGTTATAATGTAGTAATCGAGTCTAGTTTGTTTAATGATTGCTGTTGTTTTACATTCAGTCAAAAAAGTATCGGGAATGGATGATTTGTTTATGGTTCCAAATTTATTTTTTTGTTGTTGTTAGATTGGCACAACTGTTTTCCATTTTGGCGCGGAGTTTGAGTTGCATCTGTTATTTATATTAAATCCAGTGCTGTTTTTAGTTATATCATATCTCGTGTGTATTGCGAATTTCATAATGGACAAAAACATCGAACAAAGAGTTTGTCTCAAATTTTGCACTGCCAATGGAATTTCGTGTTCGGAGTCACTGAAAAAGTTACAGAAGGTCACCGTAAGAAGGCTTACTTACGGTGAATCGACTTTATCAAAAACACGTGCTTATGAGTGGTACAAAGCGTTCAAAAGCGGTCGAGATGTGATGGAAGATTTGCCTCGCTCTGGTAGGCCATCAACGTCTGCAACTGAAGTTAATATCGCAAAAGTGAAGGAAATAGTGACTGAAAATCGTCATTCAACTTTAAGAAAGACAGCCACCGAATTTTCTGTATCTCACGAGTCGATCCCTACCATTATAACCTATCATTTGGGTATGAAACACGTACCGCTCGGCTTGTCCCAAAAAAAGGAAATTCTTGGATTCTGCACCACGACAATGCGCCTTCGCACAAGGCCATCATTGTGAATGAGTTTTTGACTAAACACTCAACAAATACCATCCAGCAACCACCATATTTACCAGATATGGCTCCAGCCGACTTGTTTCTTTTTCCTAAACTCAAATTTCTACTTTGTGACACCCGTCTTCAATCGGTAGAAGATATAAAGGAGAATTCGCGGCGAGAACTGAACTCAATTCCGGAAACAGCGTTCAAAAAATGTTTTGATGATTAGATTATTCTTTGGCGTAAGTGTATTGTTTCTGAAAGCGCATACTTTGAAAATGATGAAATAAATTTGGATGAATAACAAACATTTTGTGTATTATTGATCTCTTCCCGGTACTTTCTTGACATAGTAGTAAGTATGACATTACGCATTTCTGTTACTGTGTTCCGGGTTCGGTTCTCGGTTGGCTAGGGTGCTGGAACGTATCCTTCACAGATCACTGGTATGGTGGCATAAGGCGGCACTAAGGACCAACCAGCTAGAGCCAGACAAGGTCGAAAGACGAAGTGGCGCTGATGATCACGGGTGCAATGAGAACAACACCCACATCAGTGCTAGAGATCATGCTCGGACTAGAACCGCTGGTCCTAGCGATTAAAGGAAGAGCGACCGAACAATGGTTCAAACTTAGGAGCACGAGCCTCTGGATCGCGAACCATACGGACAGAGGGCACCTACGCATTGAAAGTGAAATCGAGAGCAACATGTCAATGATCTTTGCCAACAACGACCTAACAAGGAAAGAAAAGATCTTTTACAAAAAATACAGAGTACATACAGGACAAAGACACAGATGGCTCCAGGATTGAGTCATTGAAGCTATCTGGCGCGGGTGTGCACATAAGGTGCGAGGACGGTACAGTGATAAACAAATCAATCTGCCTAGGCAGGCTTGCCAGCGTATTCCAAACAGAAATATATGCCATCATGGAATGCGGTGATATATTAGACAACCAGGACAACGTCAACAAGGCCACTATCAACAGTGACAGCCAGGCAGCGCTGAAAACACTCAGCAAAGCAGAAACGACATCAGCAGTTGTCAAAGAATGCAAAATAGCTCTAGGGAGATTAGTTAACAAAATAGAAGTGGTGATTGCTTGGGTCCCTGGACACGAGAGGAATGCTGGCAATGAGCTAGCAGATGAACTAGCCCGAAGTGGTACCGCTGAAGGCTTAGTGGGTCAGGAACCCAGGCTGCCAATAGCCCACAACATCACCAAGGGAGTAATAAAAAAGAAAATCAGGGAAGTAACAGATAGACGATAGAAGGGAGCAACAGGTATGCGATAGTTCAAAATGTTTATCAGCGCCATGAACATGAAGAAGACAGGTCAACTGCTGAAGCTGCCAAGGAATAGTGCACGTATGGTCACAGAGATCGCCACAGGACACTCCAGACTATCGGTATCAAAGATGACCCCATATTCCCGGAGTGCATGGACAGCGAAGAAACGAGCTTCCACCTACTCGCCGAATGCCCGATGTACTCACACATTCGATGGGAACTCATGGAGTCAGACTCGCTAGCTGAAGATCTTAAAGAACTGACGGTGGACCAGATAGCAAGATTCTGCAGAGCCACGGGAAGATTCAACGGGACGCCGTGAAAATGGGACAACCTAGAGACCGCCTGCAAGGAGGGGCCGAGGAAATGGGTGAAATAGCCCACAACAAGCGGACCGATCACCCGGCCCACTGCCAGCGTCCCCAGTTGGAAATAATAATAGGGTGCTGGAAGACGCTACTGGTTTTAAATCCTTGTCTGATACTTCGTAACCCAAGGATATTTAGCCTTATTGGCGTGTTGTCTGCCGCATAATTTTGTATTATTTCTGTACTCAGGATAGTTTAACATCTCTTGTTCTGGCCCTAAAGTCAGCACTGCAACGGTAGACAGAAAGACAAAATTATATAATTTGTCCTGGCCCTAAAGTAAGTTTATTCCTTCAGTAACACATCAAATAACGAAGAATTCACGATCAACCACGATACATAATATATATGTGTGGGAACTGAGTACAAAACCCTTATAACCAGTGCTCCTGACAACTGGGATTCATATGGTCAACAATGAGTAATCACTGCTAAGTTGAATGATGCTTTTTTTTATTGTCCAATTGTTTTTTTTATTGTATACATGAAATACATTTCTTTCTTTCTAATGCTGAATACTGTGGATTAAAAATGTAAAGATTAACTGTCTTAGAAGACTTGAAAGAAACTCTATTATCAAGGTTGAGGAAGGATCTGAAAAAACTTAAAAGAGCTTCTGCTACCTTCAGCAGTATAGTCTTCAGCAAGTGCAGAGTCTTCCCCGGAATGACGGCGGAGCTGGTCCAGTCCAGCATCACGATGAGCTCCATGGTGGCACGCTCCGCCCACACCGGCCGCGACAACGGCGGCAGGTTCTGCTCTAGGACGTGGGCTGATTGCCTGGAGATTTCATGATAATTCAAGCCAAAGACAGAAAACTAGAAAAAAACGCATTTTGGACCTTGAAGATTGGAGAGAGAAGGTCCGATATTAGTTTTTTAGTGTTCTACCTTTAGATATGAAAACAAGCATTGTAAAATGCTATAAAAAAAATTAACCAATTAACTGTTGACACTTGTTTGTTGTTGTGTTTTTACTTTACAACAACCAACTTTTCATATCTGTAAAATTTAAATAACAATCCAATATTTAAAGTTATGAGTTTACACAACTTTCATTGTCAGCAAAGGCTTGCTTTATAATCATGGATAGAGCCAGAATTTTATAAGTTTTTTTTAATTGGCGCATTTGTTGGCTGTTATATTGTGCAGTTTTTACATTTCATATATTTGGACATATTGGTACCTTGGAAATCAAACTAGCTTATTTAATAGATATTAGATTCTTACCCTGGGGAAATGCACTCCTCCGGCACGCTGATACAAGCGGGATAGTTGATGTGCGACTCCACGTAGTCCTTGCCCGGCCTCGCGTCCAGGATCATCACCTTCAGCTTGCCGCTCTTCAGAATTGTGTACAGTTGCTCGCTCTTAATTGTTACTTCGTCAAGGCCTGGAATAGCATACTAATTATAAGGAAAAGATTTAGAGAAAAATGCTCATTTCATTGTAAAGCTTTGTTTCATTTCCTTTTTAAGTATTGTTAATTTTATCCTCAACTATAACTGTATAGCTATTAGCTTCATTGTCTAATACTCTTGTCATTGTATAGCCTCACTTGATTATATGTTCTTGTATTTTAACATTCTAATAAGAAAGCAAAATAACAACAACCAATTCAATTTTGAAAAGAGTAACACCAGAGTCTCGCATAGGTCTTCTTAATTGAAACCAACTGTCCAACATCATTTAGGAAGGGCAGTTTTACATTATGTTTTAGTATACTATGTTCATGTTATTGCTTTATAAAATTTAAGTTGAATATTATTTTCTTTTAATTTTATGAAAGCCTGTTAAATAGTTTAAATCAATAACTACTTTTCCATTTTTTAACCCTATAGGGGTGAATTGGTTGCAAATAAACTCTACCATAACTCTGCCCTTTCAAAGGCATAGCTTTATTTTTCTTGTTGTCGCCAAAAAATATTCAAATTTGACATTTACTTAACACATAACATACCATCACGACTTTATCCCAAACGGGGTAGTCAGAGGCAAGTGACTGTTGCCGTCACGGTGAACGGAACACTCAGAAACCCACATGGTACGTGGTGAGCCTTCGGCCGCTATCCGGGTTGATTTAGTTTTTTTATCTATGTTTTCCATCATCGGGACCACATGATCCGCGATCCGAGTTGGTGCTTGACCACTAGGCCACGACGCTCTCTCGACATTTACTTGAGAGTTATTAGAGTTATTATAATACATCCACACTACATAATTTATAAAATTAGACAGGGAATTATATTGAGAAACTATTGATATAGGTATATTATTAATATTATTCCTTACTTGGCAAGCCTAACATCGCCTGTGGTGCATCTATTACGGTAAAGACAGTCTCCATGGCTTTTTTCCTGTTTTCTTCGATTTTCTGTTTGATCAACTCATTCTCTTTAATGTCATTGAGTCTTTTGGCTTTCTGTTCTTTTGCATACCTGTAAAATACACACATATCTCAATCTTTATCTGTTATCAATTGAAAGAACTTCTGAATTGAGATAGACAAAGAAAATAAAACAAAATTGACTAAAGTTAAATAAAATGTCAACAAATACAAGGAGAAATAAGAAAGGTCAAATAAAATACAAACAATGACAGGATTAATCAAATTTATCTATTAATTAAAATTAACAATAAACAAGAAATTACAAATATTATGGTCTCACACAGTGCAGGTGTCATTAATTCTACTGTAGAATAAAACGAAACGAATAAACGAACGAATAAACGTTACGGTCTGATCAAGATTCCAAACT
This sequence comes from Udea olivalis, assembly GCA_947369235.1. Classification (NCBI taxonomy): domain Eukaryota; kingdom Metazoa; phylum Arthropoda; class Insecta; order Lepidoptera; family Crambidae; genus Udea; species Udea olivalis. The sequence continues at coordinate 15,946,005 of OX376361.1, forward strand.
TTAGACTTACATTAGTCAAGTATTTAAAACCGATATCTCTAAGGTCTTTCAAATTGCAAATGAAGCACCCAACCCAAATAACAGAGCATAAAGATATCAAACTTCATAATTTAACGAAACCTAAGTGTCATCTTACTATGAAATGCAAAAAGTATCCAAAACTTGCCTATAGAAATAGAGAACAAACAATTTCAATGTTGATTTTAGTCTAAAATGTCCAAGATACATATATTTATTCCAATTTCACACTTAATATAATTGAACACACTTAGTATGTATATTGGTCTTAAAAACCTATGGAGGTGCCCATGCTGAGTTTGAAGATAGATAGTATTTATTCATGAAAATTATTAAGTAACATTATTTTGATAATAGTTTGCAACAATATAATTCATAATTTATTAATGCATTCATGTGGTTTACATGTACATGATGGTACATTTTGGTGTCCAGATGTTACATGAACTCTGCTAGGGTGTGGCAATATTTAAATAAATAAATAAATATCTGGGACAATTCACACCATGATCATCTGACCCCAAACTAAGCAGAGCTTGTACTATGGTCGTCAGAGACTGATAAACATACTCAAATATTTCTAAACACATACTTATATGGGTAATAATAACACCCAGACACAAAACAAACACAAATGTTTATCACATAAATGTTTGTCATAGGTGGGGTGGGCACTCTTCCTCCTGTACATAAATGATCTGCCCGAGAATATAAAATATCACTGTTCACTCTTTGCGGATGACATTGCATTAGTTGTCCCCAGAGAAAATAAATCCACATATAATGTTGACCTTAACCATGCAGTAGCTTCTATTTTCCGCTGGTTACAAAACAATAATTTATCAGTGAACAAAAACAAAATTCATACAATTTCATAACAAGGGAGGTAAGAAACAGATATTAAAACTAGAATACGAAAACCAGCAAATCAATGAAGTTAGAGAGTCGACATTCTTAGGTATTCTACTTGATGACTGTTGTACATGGAAGCCGATCAACCGATTTTCGTATGCCTTGATTTCGGTATATCAAAGAAACTACTCTATAAGCATACCATGGCTATGTAGCCTCAAACCTAAGATATGGTATTCTTTGGTGGGGAAACTCAACTCAAAATACTCAAATTAATACAGCATTTATAGCACAGAAACGGTGTATTTGAGCAATCTGTGATGTCTCCCCAATAACCAGCTGTAGACCCTTTTACATTAGCTAGTCTTTACATTTTTGAAGTATGTAACTTTGTAACAAAATACCCAGCTTTTTTCAAAAAACTGGGTGATGTTAGTAGATTTAATACAAGGTATCCAAATCGCCTTGTGCTGCCGAGCAGCTCGAAACTGATATTTGTAGTAGAAATTGCCATACAATGTGTGTACAAATATTTAATCATTTGCCAGGTGAAATAAAGAAACACGGGTAACAGGTTTAGGCACAAATTACACATGTTTTTAGACGACAAATCTTTTTATACAATTAGTGAATACTTGCGAATGAAAATAAATTTTCAGAATATGAAAATTGAATGTATTGAAATGAATTGAAATGTAACATTATTTTTATTATATTAGGATTGCTATTAATTAATAATTACTTTTTCAATATCAAATTTGTTAAGTGTGTGAAACTAAATATTTAAAAAAGATCTTTATGTACCACATTTATTGCAAATAAAAAACTTTGACTTCGGGGATTGAACCCACGACCTCCAGTACTAAAGGCAGGATCGCTACCATTGCTCCAACAGGCCAGTCAATTAAGTAATATTAATCAATTTAAGATTAATATTACTTTCAGCTATACATATCATTATTGATCATCTTACCTTTCTATTAGGCTATTTTTTAACTTCTCTGCAGCATCTATTGCCTTATTTGGATTCTTAGGGCCCAACATATTGCTATAGTAAGCCTTGTCTTTCTGATATTCCTTGTCCTTGCTGATGAAAGAGACGACACGAAGATACTTCATGTAGTAGATGTACGAATACTCTTCATCACCCTTCTCACGGGCCTCCTCAGCACTTTCGAACAGTTTTTGAGCAGTTTTACATAACCTAAAACAATACCGAAGTTAAGAGATAACCGATCGCTCTAACGTGTGTACAATATGTATTTAAGCTGCATAATCACTTACAGAGTAGCTTTTTTGGATTTTAAATCAGGTACATTATACAATTTATCCAAATCCTCTATACACTTCCCAAGGTGAAGCTGTATCCTACGAGTTTCCGTCATCTTGATTTTTATTCACTCACAAACTTTGCTAAAGAGAATAACACGGTTTTGGACCACTGGACACTACATTTGGAACGATTATCAGCGAGATTGCTAAAATATTTCACAGGAAATAAAAATCACAACTATGGGGGAAAACATGAAAACGTCATGTTTTTTTCATGGATGGATGTCATGGATGACAGGAAGACAACCAACAGTATCTTCAAACAAAGGAATCGGTGAAGAAGAAGTAAGAAAATTGTTGAACAATTTCAAATCAATTTTTAACCAAAATCTTGAAAGTTTCAGATGATAACAGAGTTACTATAAAATAAAGGAATTAATTTCTGGGATTTCGCACTTCTGTGAGAATAACGAAACGCAGTTTAAGCTATTTTAACCTGTGGTTAACGATTTGTCAAATGAACATATGTCCACTAAAGTTTGGCCATGTCTTTCTAAAGATTTCGCTATTATGGTTTTTATTTCGTATTAATAAGTACTATAATCAAATAGCATATTTTGACAGTTTTCCGCAGCACTTGTGCTGCTCTCACATTTTGTAAAGAACGCATAGGCGCAAGTTTTCATGCGCAGTGAATTCCTCATTTTCCTGGTCGATCGTGGTTTTCCATCTAGTTTTTCAGCTGATCGCGCTTCCTGTAGCCGCATCGCAGTCTGTCCGCGCCGTGGGTCATGTGCGAAACTGTCGCAGCGTAGTGAAATCGCTGAGTGATTGTGTTGTGTAGTTGTTTAGCTAGTGCCAGTGATAATGTTTTCAGGACTTACGAATCAGGTCAGTTCGTGGATGGGGGCAGCGAAAGGGGAGCCTCAAGATGAAGAAGTTCCCACCCCAACGAAGGATGCTTTAGGGGAAGCAGCGGCGGAGGGTGAAAAACAAAGGTGCTTTTTCTTTTGTTTACATTTTTCAACGTCCTTGTATGACGAAATTCCTGCGTATGAAAAAAAAAAAGTAACTTATCTTGCTTTCTTAAACCCTTCTCAAACTTTCGAGAAGATTTAGCAACCAACGCAGATAAGATAGAGCAGTGCTATGCTCTAATAGAGGTCTAAGTTCAATTGCTTTGAAAATGTTGCCTGACACAGTTAAGTATTGATCCAACTTAAGGCAACGCAAAACTAAAACATAAAATGGTTGGTTCTCTTTCCCCATGCATATTAAGCATGCTTTTCAGTACCGGGTGATGCATATTCTACTCTGGTAATAGCATTTATTACAAATTCATAGCAAAATGTGATGTAATGAAGTTATAAAATTCAATAGTGGTCTATGCTGTTCAGTGAATCAAAATTTTTTAGCTACTGTTCCACTTTCATGAGATGTAAGCCTTTTTTCAACAATTTAAGGTACCCTAAACCTATAAAGTAGGTACAATCAGCATACTTTTTAAAATTTTAAAAAAACTTCCTTAAACTAAAAAGACTTTTTCACTCAGTAATGAGTGAATAATTTTTTGTGAATGGTAGTCTTCTTATTATAAAATAATAATTATTTTCCTTTTTGAGTCCAATTTTTAAAATGTAGTTTCTGGCCTAGGAACTTCTTTTCAGAATAACAAGTAGGTATATGAAAAATAGATAGGTACTAAAGGACAGTTTATATTGAAATAGTAATTCATCCCTTTCCTTGAAAAGCAGCAGAGAGCAACTGCATCCTTATTAGCTGAGGTTTAAATAAGCAGTTTCTGGAACTGCATTAGGGTTCTAAGAAATTGGAGTTCATTCAAGCTATACATAGAATCTTTTCAAGATAGAGTTAAAGCTTAAAGTGGCTTCTGGGTAATCAAATCTTTTGTTAACATTATTAAGCTTAACATTTTTAAGTACATATTTAAATAGGGCCCTTCTCAACAAAAGTTACTTCTACCTGGTTTCAAAAGTTATCCAATAAAGTAAATATTCATATTTCACCTTGCACATAAAAAGAGTAGCCAAAAAGTCAGTTCTGGACTCTCACAAAGTTGACTAGTGAAATAAAAATGATTGAATGAACAATTTGCCTGAATATTGGGAAGTTTACAAAGAAGAGATTACAAATCATGTTTAAATTTCCTAAAATTGTGATTTTATGTACAGAGTAGTATTTCTTATCTAAATCAACCATTATATTGTTACAGCCCAACCAAAGCTGGCAGCAAACTCGACCTGATCACTAATGTAAAGTCACAGATGACAGGTTGGCTGGGCTCTGGCATCCCTATTCCAGGTCTCAGGAAAAACGAAGCTCCTCCAGCTGATGCTGAGCCTGCACCGGTTGAGAACGTGGAGCCTGCTGAGCCCAAGCCAGAAGGGAAGGATGATGATGATAACTCTAGGTATAATAGGTACGAGGGGTTGGCGGATGCGATGAGTTTGCAGTACGTTACGTCACGCTTGCGCAAGTGGTGTGTTGTTTCTAGGAATCGCAGTTGGTTCTTGAGCCAAAAGAAGGGCGTGCCGTGTAAATTATGAAATCAAATATCTAAAATCAACAATGAAAGCGGCAGCGCTAACCGGCGTGTAAACTAACGAACCCAAAATGCAAAGGATATCATGAATTATGCCATTTTATCCAGTTGGTCCTCAAAGTAAGAATATGAACCTAATTAATAATCCTTAAAAAATTCAAGAATATCTAAATAAATTTTACGATCCGGCGCGAAGGACCAAAGTAATAAAATTAAATAGAAACGTCTTTTATTGCTCTTGCCCTGTTCCATTAATACGAATCATAACATATATAATATTGCATCTAGCTAGACTGACGAACAAAAAACAGGACTAACTACATATAACATTGTTAATTTTTATATATTTTTTTGAAAGGCCGCTTGATTTGACAGTTCATAAAATTTGCTTGGATCCCAGATATAAACAGAGAAATAACACACCAATTGCTTTTAACATTACTATAAATAATAAGCAGTGCTTTTGATTCAGTTTAATGTTATTCAATATTCAATTTCTTCTGATCAATCACTTATACAAACTTACGTTTAAATTTTAAGAAACTATTGCTTGAAAAATTCCAGGCATTTTACTAGCACTACAAATTTTAATATCAGTAGTTAAGGTGATGCTTTTTGATATATGTTATGCCACATAATTTATTTCATCAGCTTTCATGGCACTTGGCACATTAAATCATGATATTTCAGCACAACTTCAGTTACCTTCTGGCTAATTGTAAACTGCTTAAAGTAAGTTTTATTCCATATGAAACCTACAACATTTTTTTTATTTATGTCTAATAATACCAACATTTACCACAGTTACCGATAAGTTTTATGCGGTATATTATGCTATTCTGTCAGGCAGCGCAGAGCCACAGGTGCTGACATTCTCGTCATCATCGGTGGCTATATGCTCTTTGTTCGCAGCTATACCTAGGTCTTGATCGAAGTAGAGCGAGCTTTGATGGGGATATTGTGACGGCGCCCCTGAAACAAAAAAAGTGCTAAATTTGCTCAATGGCGCCGCTTGCCACCTGGCGCTTGAAGCTATCGCCCCTGCACGTATTCTGGTGCTGAACACAGGCCTCCCCCTTAGAATTCCGAAGTGGCTGGATCCAGGCTAGCTGCTTTTACCCAAGTCCTGCGATCTTTACTAGGCCGTCAGTGCACTTAGCTGCGGGAGGACGTCCCGCGCTACGTATATCGCTGTCAGTTCATCGCTTTATTTGCCTGTTTAAATGGTCCAAATAGCGGGTTACGCCTTGAAATGTGCTAGGAGTTGGTGTAACCGCCAACGTCAGACAACGTGGCGTAATGGATGACGTCAGTGACGTCATTAACGCGCCATTAACGATGTTTTATCTCGTGGTTTGAGTGATCATACACTTAAGGAGTTGATCCCATTGTCAGCATTCGCCTTTTAATCAGCCTAGAGATAAAAAGACGACATCTTGCGTGTCGAAGCCCGAACTGTATGATATTTACTGCTTGAAGAGTTAAAAGCTTAAAAAACGACTTAATCATTTAGTGCTACAGCAATTCTAAACTTGTCACTAAATTACATTGCATGCTGAAGTTTTCATTAAAGCAATCTGAATCTAATCTAATTTCCATACTTTGAAGCACTTGCTGAGTTTGTAAACTCATTTATTCTGCTCAAACCCCATTTTTTATTTATCATTGTTGTGCTTTTGTTATTATTACCAACTATTCTTAACAAAACAGTCCAGTTACATCTATTTTACTGAAATAACTTTGTTAATAAGCTTCTATGCTTTGAAGATGGCTAGAAGTTTCATGGAACCCTTATTATCATCTATTTTGTGATAATCTCAAACTCAAACTCAAATAACTTTATTCAAATAGACTTTCACAGTAAGTACTTTCAAATCGTCAAATTTAAAGTAAGATATACTAAATAATAGACATAATTACTATGATAATATAGATATAATAGACTAAAATAGTATACTGACATAATGCGACTCTACCACCGCGTCGGAGTTGTTTCTTGCTGAGAAGACCCGGCGAGAAACTCAGCAGTTACTCTTTTAAACATGTTTTGGGTGTACAACAGGCGTTAGTAAAGTACAATGCGTCATTTTGATACAAATAAACCTACTAAGTGTCTAATCCAAAGAATATAAAACAATGGAAAAAAATCAAATATAAAAGAATGTATACTTAAGGCCATTTAAACAATTTTGCAGTCTTTACTGGACTTAATTATGTCTAAGCAGGTAGGTATCATGATCGCACTGTACTCAACATACTCTTTTTTTTGTTAAATAAACGTAATTCTAAAAACATCAGTAAAAGCAAAAATTAAGCAAGTTAGTATAGATAGATTTGGCTGATTAAGCAAGTAAGTATATAGATAGATTTGGCTGGACCGTGAAATTTTTACTGTTCTAATGAGAAATTACGACGCAGTTAAATTTAGTAAAAATTTGCTGATTATATCTTGCATTGAACGTTCAATTTAAATCTTAAGTAGGTTTATCGTTTTTATAATAAATTTCATATATTCAACCCATACAACAGTAATGATAGCTAAATTTATGCATTGTATCTGTTTAGTAAGTTTTATAAGTGTCTTACTTATTTTACTTTGGATAGTTGCAAGAAAATTCTTACTAAAACAGCGCTGTATTTGTATGGGTTAAGGCACTTTGACGTCAAACTGGCGTAGTGCTGATTCGGCACTTTTGCACATAGCCTAACTGGCTTTGTTAGCTTAACATATTCTTTTCATAATTGTAAAAAGGTTCTTTCATTATTTTAATAAAATGACTAGTCGAATATCCTAAGGTGAATGTCTATGTATTGCAATATTGTGTTGTGCCGCAGTGCCACTGGCGGCGCCGACAGCAGACCGGGCTCCACCGGCGGCACGCCTACTGAGGAGCAGCCGGCTGGAGTTGGCAATGGTAAGTGGATTCAGTAGCGCTTTTCAGTTAGCTGCTAGTAACAAGGACCATTTCAACTTTGCCGCACATTGGGCTACCAGTCCTGTCGACGAGGTTCTTCATACAAAAGTATGGCATCAAGTTACTTGCGTTTAGTGGTTTCACCTCAGCCAGTATAGTCGTGTTTAGTCGCCCAGCACAACCACTGAGCTCCGCGTGTATTGGCCGTGACCAGTGGCTCAGTGTGCGGCAGCACATAAGCAACATTAATACTACTGCCAGTTACAACGACCTAAACAGTACCCCTTTTAGAAATGTCTAATTACTTTCCCTTTGTCAATTATTCTTTTTTTTATGTTTTGATCTGTTAGTCTTCTTTTATTTTCGTGCTAGTTGTTTGCTATATATTTTTTTGTTTATTACCAATTCCAGGTCAACAAGACAAAAAGTTTTTCTCAGTAGATGCTATCGAGGTGCCTGATATGCAAGAGTGTTAGTATTTCTTTTTATTTTACTTGTTGCTTATTTATTTTTTATATATAAAAAATATACCTACCAATACTTCTACGCCAATGCACTGTTCTGTCACTCTCAAACGTTGATAGTACATAAAAAAAAACAGTTTATGAGTTCAAACATATTGTAAGATCTTTTTCTAAAATGTACTGCGCAGACGTCGCGGTTTTATATAAGTCCAGCGGTCTGTTTGACCGCCAAGTGAGTTGGCAGTTATGATTCCTTTTGTTCCATCGTTTGCGGGTAAATTGTCAATTGCAGCCCGCTCATTTCCATCTCCCATATGTTTTCCACCACGCAGATCATACTATCACGACTATATCCCAAACGGGGTTGTCAGCTTGTCAGGCAAGTGACTATTGTCGTCATGGTGAACGGAACACTCAGGAGCCCTTTTCAGAAGATTTTTTTTACTAATGGTATTAGAACCTAACCTAGTGGTGAGCCTTCCGCCGTTATCCGGGTCACACAGAAACTGAGTAATATAAATATAAATAAATAAATATGCGCCAGACAACACACCTCTTGTAATGGTCTCGAAGTAGGGATTATTAAATCCCTGTGTTACGAGGTACCACACAAGGAAATAAGCTAGGGGCGTCTCCCAGCACATCCAGACCCGAGTCAATTCAGAAAAGATCGTTTCCTGAATTGACCCGACCGGGAATCGAACCCGGGACACTACGGAAATCGAGGCGAGAAACCGTGCTGCAGCACACTACGCCAATCGTGTCGTCAACATGACATGATACTTTATTTTTGTTTTTTGCTATAACATTTCACACTCATCCGCAGTTTTGTGTCACTTTGGTAAACCAGTTGATTCAAAATGTTATCAGTCTTATACTTCAACATATAGGTCAACTAAGGCACAACAAGGTAGTCAACCTTTTGTTTTTAATTAATTCCAACTACCATAAAGCCCTAATTACAATTTTCTTTGCATAAAAGTTACAATTTACATGGTTCTCGGTTATTTACCTTGTTATCAGATTACTGAACTAGGTAACTGACTTACTCGTAGCGTGACAAGTGCTACCTGTTTTTATTGCTGCCTCTGTATACTTGATGGTGATTTCCTTATAAAATCTAGTTCTGGGTAATAACCACTATAACCAAAGTAGCCGATGTGGGACAATCAGCAGCTACGCTGAAATAGGATTGGGCCGAAAAGATCACTAGAATATTTAGTAGATTTTTATGCAAAAACAGCCGCAGAAGCCGCTTCTTTGGATACCACCAAAGAAGCATCAAAGGCCCGGTAAACCACAGACGCAGGTGACGAGAAGATTGAAAAGTCAAGCATGCACGTAAATTATAATTGAAGGTGCTATACTAAAATCCACACAAATACTTTATTTTTTCCCGTCAAGAAGATGCGGTTGATTAGCGATTTACGAGCACAGTAATACAATGCGCAAATAACGAGCCAATCAAACTTCATCTTTAAGACTTGCAAAAATGCCTTTTCTCGTCACGCTTGAAAACCCCGAAACTATGCGAGGATGTTCATGTTCAAAAAAGCGTTCTACGATTGGTACGACAAAAAATAAGTCGGTGAAAAGTAAACTTTGGTAGGTACGCATACTACAGCTTTGAAGTTAGGAGAACTGTTCTAATCAGTGTACAAACTGCTATTTCTCTTTGGACTCTGTATACCTTATTTATTCTACTCATACTTCATAAAAGGACATTGCCAAGGTTTGGACCAAGTGCTGCCTAGGAATGGTAGTTGGTCCAGTGGTACTGTAGCAATCACAAGAACCATCAAAAATATTTTTAGAAATTGGCCCCAGGAATAATTCAACGCACAATATTTTTTTTAATACAAATATTTAAAACAAGAGGCTGTTGTTCTTTGGACTCCTGCGATAGATTTTTATGCACTTTGAATTACATATTAGTGATAGTCTGAGGAGTAAAATGCACTATTCTAGGCAGCAACCTAACCGATTCTTTACGCCTGGGCAGCTCTGTCTTTTGTATAAGACACAAGTTTGTTCGTGTGTGAAATACTGCTTTCATCTCTGGGACGGTTCCGCCAAGTACCTACTCGAAGCTCTTGACAGGTGGCAGCGGCGTGCTATTCGTATTATTGGAAACCCAGAGCCAACTTTAACCCTTGAGCCTCAATTGCGTAGAGACATTGCCAGGCTAAGTGTTCTCTATCGCTTCTACAATGGGGAATGCTCTGACGAGTTATTCCAGCTTATTTACCCTCCCGTGCCACGCGTGCTGTCCAGCGGCGTCATCCACACACAATTGAACATTTGTTGGCCCGAACTAGAAGGTTCGGTGACTCGTTTCTTTGTCGTACCATCCAGACGTGGAACGCCCTTCTAGCACATGTGTTTCCTTTCTCTTATAGTCCCGGGTTCTTCAAGCGGGGCGTGAAAAGGCATTTCTGCAGGCCTTCACGGTGAAGATGCCCAGTGATTAGTTTGAATGACTGGGCTTGTCAGCTGCGTATCTGGACCTCACGACCGCTTTCCATCAGGTGGAGTGAGGTCATCTTGACGGGCAATAAGAAAAAAAAACCTCGGTCCAACTTCCATACAAAATTTGGCAATCTCCTTTCATCTAACTGTTATGTACCGAAAAACCGATTCAAAAGTAATCTCGTTCGATAATTGGGCCCTGGTGACGGCCTCTGCTCGCTAATAGAGAAGTTTGTATAGGATGTGCCCCTGGGGCCTTGAAGGGAATGGGCTAGAGGTACTCAGGTGGATTTAGTACCTTTAGTGACATGGGTACGGGGTTTGGATATGTTATTATCAGCTTTTGTTGTAATTTATAATCAGATGTAATTTTAGCAGATGGTTTATTGGTTACTCGCCGCAATACAGAATGATCGGTTTTCAGGAAAAGCGCTATATTTTAATGATATGTCAACTAAAGCGCCATTTTATTTTATTTTAATGAAAATTAAAACATAGAGCTCCCATGGCCATGACGTGCAAAAATATAGCAAGACAACCTACACGCTAGCCAATTTTTTTATGCTTTTTCCATGCTACCCAAAATATGTGTCCTAGCCTAGCACGAGAATCGCGTCTCTCATACTGAGTCAGTCAGCAAAGTAAGATGTAATCATAAAAACGGAAAGCTATTTGAATAGATTGTTTTCATGACGTCAGACAGTAGCTTCATAATACAAAGCTATGTCGTCACCATGTTTATTCCCATGCTAAGACATGGAGTTACACCATGGTCACAGTGAACTTATTCTGTAAAGATTATTATAAAAGGCTTTAAGCTCATGAATTAACCCAATAAACTGTTGACAAACAAGCTAAGCGGAACTTCACCAAAAGTATGATCCAAAATCCGGAGGATTTGTGATTGTACCCAGGTGGCGCTCTAATGTTAGTTTACTTAGGACAGGTGCTTCAGGGAATCGGACCGGGTGATTGGGTTCATGGCCCAAATAATAAAGGGCTTCTGTTGTACTTATTTGGGTTATGTTACAAAGGATTGTCGGTCAAACGGGAAGGGGCATGAACAGCACCGAACCGAGACGTCGAACTAAGCTAGTATTTTTTGAGACAGCCAAGCTGCCACCTCCTACATAAGTTTGGGGACGTGAGGAACAGGGTGTATAGTTATCATCCACCATTGAAAAGGGAGGATCCTCCGACCAGACGGGTGTTGTGTCTGGTGGGCTACTGCCCGACGGTTGTTGTCGGGTTCTTCTATCTATGTTTAATCGCTCGGATAACTTTAATATCGCGATGTAGGATACGTCGGTTCTTAGTTGGTATGTGGCGAGATAGATGTCGCTATATCACTCCCCTCCGAGACCGGAGGTCGATAGCAGGTTGAGTCGTTCATACATCTTGTGATGCTTGCCGGGCTAGTGGAATGTTCCAGTGAGTCGGAACCAGATGCCACATAGTTCACGGTGAGTCGGAACTGTCTGCGATGATGCCCCAGTGAGTCGGCGTGATACTGCAAATGCTCCAGTGAGTCGGAGTGGTGCAGTGCTGCGTAGTGGCTTGCTGCTTCGTCGACCAGGAGAGAAGTGCGTCTCTGCTTGCTGACCGGCCGAAGTGCAGTGTGCTGTGCCAAGGTCGCTGAGAAGGCTGTGGGTGATGACCAGGAATGCGCGTCCGCTGCATGCCGGTAGTCAGGATACCCGTAGTAGCCGTGGATGCTGGTGGCTGTATGACTAGCTGCTCAAAAGCTTGAGGAAGTGATGATGACGTCACGATGACGTAGCTTTGCATAGACTGCGCTGACGTTCCTGCTCGGGGTCACCAGTTTGGGGGCGTGAGGAACAGGGTGTAAAGTTCCTCATCCACAATTGAAAAGGGAGGATCCTCCGACCAGACGGGTGTTGTGCCCGACGGTTGTTGTCGTGTTCTTGTCTTATATGTACAATCGCTCGGATAACTTTGATATCGCGATGTTGGATACGTCAGTTTTTTTGTTCGTATGTGGCGAGATAGATGTCGATGAGTAAATGTAATTAGCTTTTAACGCTGACAGTTACTAACTCTGCAGTTGTAAGAATATCTCCATTGATACAAAAAAAGTACTAAATACACCGTAAGAGAGATCTTGTTCATAAAAAGTGAGCACCTAACCTCACCTATCAAATCATTTCTCTCGTATTTTGAGCGCTATCAACATTTGCGAGAAACTGACTTAAAGTGCATTAGCTAAAATATATAAGGTATATTATTATAAGATTTTTATGAATACGGTAGTTAAGGGAGTTTTAGTTTTAGAATAGACAACCTGTATTCATGTTCTCATTCTGTCCTGAGACAATCACGATTGATAGACATCTTCTTCCCTGACTTTTTTCTATCTGAAGATCTGGGTGACTAGCCCAGAGCAACACGCTACGACGATTTCTACGGCCCCCCAGATCTGAGGGTTCTAGATTGTGTTTTAAATCTTCTGTAAAGCAGAATTAGTCTTCCTAGGCAAGTTCATCACTAACCCACCCTCTCATCTCCAGTGACCACAAAAGCTGTCGCCGGCGCCAAGTCCCTGGGCAACTTCCTGTACTCCGCCGTGAACAAGGCCGGCGCCAAGGTGAGCGAGGCCAGCGCCAAGATCAAGGAGACCGTCGAGAAGAATGTAAGTAATAGAATAGTGAAGATTATCTGATGTATGTCGATGATGATGATTACATCATCATCGACATACATCAGATAATCTGATAAACATTAGTTTAGTAGGAACTTTAATTGAAACTCAAGATTTGATATTTCTTAATTTTCAAACCTTCAAGGAAAGCTTACGAAAAACATTTCAATATTGAAATTGGACAAAAATCTTTCGCTCGGTCAGACGACCCTGTGCACTACCAGTCCGCTCGTGACTACGGTGACATATAATTGTAAATTTAGTCGAAACGTCGTCGAGCTAACATAGGTAAAACAATGCACCGTTCATTTTGTTTTGATTGCGAAAACCTGTTGGTGTTCGAAAAAGGTAACCTTTACGGATCACGAATCACGATATTAATGACAATAATCCTTATTCTTAATCTATTTCGAAGTGTGTTCCTAGAATATAATAGTTCAGAAAAAGCTCTTTGTCATTGAAATACAGTGTGTGTATAAACGTATTGATATTTAGGGTAAATCGCTGGTTAGCAGTGATGTGATTTTTTGACCTTACTTTTAGAGAGATCCACCGGTAAGTATTTTTTAGGCTTTTTGTGTTTGTCGAATCCCAAGGAAATCTTTGCAGAAGCTAAATTATTAGGTAACAAATGCATTTAGGATATTATGACTATTCGGAACTTCAACGTCTTTAAAAACATACTGGGTTTACTACTACCGGTGAAGGTACGGTTGGCCAGTATATATATCTATCGAGGTGAATCTTACTACTGCCGCTTCCAATACTGTTTTCGGCATTTACTGGTACCTAATAGAATTGCGGCTTTATCTTCATAATTCTCTTCGAGAGAAAGCAAACGACTAATCAAATAAACCATCTATGGGTAAACTGAGCCTAGAATCAGAATACGAAATCAGTTGAACTATTTGTTGTACGTTTCGTCACAAATTTAACCTTGTTTCCATGACCTTGGAGCAGAATTTCAAGTAGCAAATCAATTTGTGCCCCGAAGCACATAAGTTTACGTATGTGTAAGCTAGCGAATACGATACGTGTCTGAGGGGGATACTATCATTATACAACCTACGTACATACAAACCATAACGACTATATCCCGAACGCAGTAGTCAGAGGCAAGTTGACTGATGTTGACATGGTGAACGAAACACTCGGAAACCACTTTCAACCAAGCGCATTCGAACTCAACGTTTTTTTTTTATAAGACTAGGCCGTCCTTTGTTCGCAATCGCACCTGATGGTAAGTGCAATGGCGATGCGATCTATGATGGAACATAACTGCCTAGTAAATGCCTATTCACTCTTGAATAGACCCAGATTGTATCGGTTCGGAAACACATGCGCGGGCAGCGAGTTCCACTCCTTTGCTGTTCGCATTATGCAGGAGTCCGCAAAACGTTTTGTGCGAATGGCTGGAATATCCACAACGTGCGGGTGGAAGGCTAATGTGCGTCTTGTGCTCCGACGATGAAAAGGAGCAGGCGGAAACAACTCTTGCAGTTCGCTTGTACACTCCCCGAAATAAAGCCTGTAAAACACAGACAGGCTAGCAACTCTGCGCCGGTGTTCTAGATCCCGCAGCCTGGCGGTGATAGCCACGTGGTCGGTGGTGAGCCTTCCGTAGTTATCCTGGTTGTTTTCCACAACCCCGCTGCACCAAAGAGTTATTCGCTTACGAATAAACACAAGGATGGTTCTGGAAAGATTTGAACTCAGGACCACACGGGTTCTCACTATCGAACTGAAGTCACAGAACAGGTGGCGTCGGCCACGACGCCACGCTCAAAATACAACACAATAGCAAATACAACGTCTCGCTATGAGGCGGTGTGTCGTGCCTGCGGGTTCTTCGATATTTACTCTACTCTGTTTGCTGTCCGTTCATAGGGGAATGCGATGAATTTCTGTTGGCAAATAAACCAGAAATTATGTTGTAAAAATATAGAGCATGTTTCGAAAAATAGCAGCTATTTTCAGATATATACTATGTGTAGAATAACTAAGAAAATATTTTTCGTTTAAAGCATTTAGTTCTCCATAACTCTATTTTTTTGGTTCTCTTTTAGTGCAGGAATTGTTGACTTATAGGTGTTGGTAGACTTTGAATTATTTAAGCTACCAGTTAGTACTCCGAGTAAAAATCTTATTGTCAACAGAATCAGGTTCATTTTCATTTAATGGGCCATGCACAATTTCATTAAACCAAAAAACGCTATTTTACAAGCAACTTTTAGGATAAAAATAGTGATAGTAGTAGTTAATTAGCTTAAAAGGTATCCTATTTGAAATCAATTCGTCATTACGATTGGTTTAATCACCACGCTTGCTAATAGTGGGTTGGCTTACCCTTGGGTTTTAAGTAAATTAATTTTGAAATACAATGGTATTTCAGCGAATCGGAATTCGGGAATGCCCGAATTTGCGCTGTGGTTTTCCAAGTTTAAAATTAAAGTTCACACAAATCCGTGCTATATTTCTCCCCGACGTGATGGCAAAGTGAATTAAATGCTGAAAATGTCGTCGCCAGGCGACGGGATTAGCCCCCTTCGCATCGTAACTCCGGAGATAATACCTTGTGATGTGCCTGGAAATAATAACGGCATGATAAGTAAGGTAATATACCTAAGGGTTATTCGGAATGACTTTTAGTAAGTAATTAGCGCTTTCCTGTGTATTTTTTTTATTTTTTAGGTGATGATGGCCAGCCCAGTGATTTGTTTGCATGGCTGTGCTTGTCAGCCACTTTCCATCAGGTGGAGTGAGTCATCTTGACGGGCATTATGAAAAAATCGTGTATTTTCGGTCCTCTGCTGGACATGCTCTTAAAGTTCTCTCCAGCTTGCTCTTAGTGCGGTGATTTTGTCCAGGGCGATCCTGTTCTACCCCCGTTCACACTTCCGTCTCCTGTGTAAGGTCTTCTGAGCAGCAGGACTCTAGTCTTCCGTCGTCTCTACGACACATAGTTGTCCATGGGCGGAGGTGATCACTTTCCATCAGGTGACCTTCCTGCTCGTTTGTTCCCTATTACTTAAAAAAAACATGGGCCATTTCTACACCAGTCATTCCACCCGTTTTCCGACGTCAGTTTCTTTGGTGTTCTGGTGAGTTACAGAGATGCGTATCTTGTCACGTGTAAAGATAACGATATCCAAACATAGGACAAAAACCAATCATCATCATCATCCGTGCGGTCTATCCCGGTTGCGAACCCACACTGTGTGGTGTCCCAAGTGTGACTACTGGTGTGTGGGGTCCCAGGGTCCGCCCAGAACAAAAACCAATAATTGTCACAAAAAATGTTTGTCCTGCGTGGAGATCAAACGCACAAGCAACTTTGCAGATGGTCTCAAACCATTCTGCCCATAGGCCCAGGGACCTTATTAGGATCTTTTAAAGCTTGCTCGCATTTGTCTGTGATTTGAGCGTCATCGCATTTTGCTATTCCCAGTCACGTGACCATTACGTCATGCAAACTCAACTTCTGCGCGGCGTATTGGTATTACGAACTGTTATTTGACGTGTCATACCATTGTTTATCTGTCGAATAGTACCAGTCTGAAACTGTTCAGTTGCAGAAGTAGCTCTAAAAGAAGACATCGTATTACCAATAGAAAGTGAGCATTTTTAGAACCTTAAAACATAATTTTAGAACCACGCTGCGATAGTGGCAAAATATTGTAATACGGCCCCTGCTCAAACAAAACCGTAAAGCATTTCGCATGTGATTATGCAAAACCATTTTTAACCTAATTCGTATAACGGGTGGAATAATAAATCCACTGGTTGAATACCCAAAAGGGGGAATTCTATTTTTGTGTACAGGAAATTTGGTTGAATAAACCGCCTGTGTTATTTATAATTTTGGTTCTAATCTTATAAAATGGATGGAATTGCTGCAGTAAAACGAATAACATTGGATATATACATATACAGCAGGTAATAGCTACTGCAGATAGCAGCAAAATTGCGGTGACTTGATCTTTTGTGATGACTCATTTCATTTATTATCTTAAATTGTAATAAATAAATAAATATGCGCCAGACAACACACCTCTTGTATGGTCCTGAGGTAGGAATAAATATCCATGTGTAACGAGGAAACAGACAAGGAATAAGCTAGTGGCGTCTCCCAGAACACCCAATCCCCTGGGTGCCTATTTAGCAAATAGGCTAATAATATAGGCTTGCAAATAGGCCTGCCTATTTAGCAAGGATCATTTCCTGAATTGACCTGACCGGGGATCGAACCCGGGACACTACGGAATTAAAGGCGAGAGACCGTGCTACAGCGCACTTCGCCGACCGTGTTCTTATCTTTTTACTTTTGTGTCCATGAGTGAAAATATTTGTTTAGTAGGTTTTTTCTAAAAGCACTTTCTGTCCCTACAAATCGTGCATTTACATTAGAATCCGACCTATCATTTTAAAGCATTGACTTGAACGATGGTGTTTGCAGTGGAACAACAAAAGACGTGAGCAGAATACTTTTAAGTGTTACATACCAATGTGTGTTAAGCTGTAAAAGTCACCATTTTACTGCCTCCAGTGAAAGGCAAATGGAAAATAAAACCAATTTAAACGTTGTGAATGCCGACAGCGCCCAAACGCGGCGACCGCCCGCCCTGCGACCGCCCAGCAGCGGCGAGGTCGGGATTACTTCCGTTATTTCCGTCATATCGTTACTCTGCGGCAAAGCTCCATAAATATCAATTTGCGACGCGCCTTTTTCAGCAGCTTTCTGGTATTATGTCGTTTATGTCAGGATTGGCATTTTGAAAACCTGTAGATACGACTGTGTAATTACAGAGAATTCAGAAATGCTCTGAATTTTAATCGCTGGTAATTTATGATAAATACTGTTTCATAAGTACATAATACTTAGGTTTGAGTTTTATTTGTTTTTGTACAACCAAGAATATTATCTATCTATCTAATCCAAAAATATGTAAATGCAATATTTGAAAAGCTTGTTACGGAGGCTTCATCTCATTTTATTGGGTTAAGCTGGGACTAATTTTGTGCAGTCTCTTGATGTCATCATCGTCATTTGCTGCCTTATGGCTGCGAGTCCCTTGGTCTTATGATGTTCACTGCTAAACATAGAGACATGCAGAGCTACTGATAGTACGCTGGCATTCACTAGAATCCTGCAATTTTCGTCGGTTTAGGTGAACGTTTATTTATCTAACATTGTATTTATGAACTTATATGTATATATTTGCTATTTTTATATGTAGGTAGGTACACATATATATATATTGTAATTTAGATAAGTAGGTATATATATTATATGAGTAAATTGTTTACTTTTAATTTATTGAAACTTAGTTTTACAAAACCCCGCCGTAAAGATTTCTGCTTCACCTAGTGGTTGTCTGGTAGAGAATGCCTTTAGGCATTAAGTCCGCCAATTGTACTTTTCTTTGTGCAATAAAGATTAAATAAATAAATAAATAAACGTTCAGCTAAAGAAACACAATTACATGAAGGTAATAGTCATCACAAAATAGGAACTTGTACAAAAAGAGCAGGAAGGAAGAAATTCGCTATAAAAAGTTTTAATGCGACTAAATTTGTTGTTTTACTTACGAAGTTTTCAGTTTGATTTATCACGACCATTTAGAGTTTAATAATTTCTTGGCAATCTAAGCAAGAAGTTTGCTGAACGTAAACTCTTACGACCGACCAGCCAATAAGCGTGACTTAACAGCTAAAAATGGGTGGTGATTGCGACCGGAGACTGCGACCGTTACTAATTATTTGCTTTGTATGGTGGTCTCGCGTCTCTGTCATCGGTGTTTTTCTCCTATACAAAGACATAGTGACAGGTACTGTCTCCTGTCTAGGTACTGCCACCTTAAGAGATGCCATTAGTTGGTGTTAGTACTCCTAAAAGTTTTTGTGAATCGTTGAAAGTGTGAGATTCAACACAGTGCAGTCCGGAACGTTCGTTCAGTTTTTCAGCGTTTAGGTCTGCTGAAAAACTGAAATGAATTGAAAAATAGGTTCAGGTTATTTCCTTATGTATTGTGCTAAGAAGCACTTATTTTAAGGTATTGGGAGTCGAATGAACGTGACAATCCCCTGGAATGCGAAAAAATTACTTTCAAGGCTACACGATATTTGCATGATAACTCATCATTGTTTAAACTCAAGGCGTCGATGCTCTACCAAGAAGTACACTCCTGAGCTACGAGGATCTGTGCCTTTTGCTGTATCGTATCTATGCATCAGTAATTCTATTGTAGAGACCCTTGTAAAGTTTAAGAGGAGTTTCCTTCAAAGAAGTTTCGGGAAAACTTGAATTAGTCGATATATCATCCATTATGTTGATTCAAACCTTTATTTATTTGAGCAAGTATTAATATTGTTAAAAGAGAGGTTTTATTGTCGACAGTATCGATTCTGGTGGAAAGGGTAATATAAGCTTTTAGGCATTTTCGTGTTGCATTATATCCGAAGTGGTTAGGTATACAGTATCTGAATACTTCGTTAGTCTGGTTTCATTTTCGCTGTACAAATTCACTATTACCCTTATTTACTCTGGTTCTAAATACTACTATTCGTAAAGAAAATAAGGCGCTTCTTCGATAGAAATAATCAGTTAAGTCGCCCGAATCACTAGTTTGTTAAGGGCCATTGTCCAAACACCCTGTATTCTGAGCCCTTCCCTTTCATTTCCTGTAATGGAAGGTTCTTCTTCTGCTTGATTATTTTTCTTATCTCAGTAGTGCCATAAAAGTATATACACACAAGAACAATAATGGCGGAATCAGAGTTTGAATTTGCTCATCCATATGACAATGTGGCTACTCAATGTGTGTTTGTATATACAGGGTCTCCTGGGTGGTTTTGTGTCACCGAATAAGACCAAACTAGATACTCTTATATGACTAAAGAAAAGTAAAAGAGTTTTATTAGTAAGTATAACTGCTTCCAACTTTGTGGCTTGGATCTCAGGTTTATTCAATAATTTATCGTTTTTAACGTACTTCATCCACCTGGGATATTAGTTGTGATTTATAAAATAACAGTGAATAAAGGATAAATAGGTGCAGGGTTTCAACCCAATATAGTACAATGAACGTCTATAGTTGTCATAACAATACACATTTGATAACATCGTGATTTCAGTTTTGGAGTCGTCAGCCATCTGCTATGAGCGTAATATTGTTACGACAGTTGGAATGGGGATAGCAAGCTAACCTGAATTCTGATAATTTCACTGTGGTGCAGAATTGCTAGTACGAAATAGAAAAGGTTGATTATTTTGGTATAATAAAAAACGGAGTAATGAATACATTTATCAAATCAGTGGTGTAAAACAAACATCAGAAATATATATTTTTTTTAATTTAAAATGGGTTTGCGTTTGGCCTCAGTCTCGCCTGGTGGTGAGCGATGACGAGGCCGATGGTGGTACACGCTTACCCAGAAAATGCCTATTCACTCTGGCCTTGAAGACACCAAGGTTGTAAGTATCCGGAAACACAGACGCAGGGAGAGCGTTCCACTCCCTAGCGGTGCGTACCAGGAATGACGCAGCAAACCGTTGGGTACGGACTGTCGGAAAGTCAACCACATGGGGGTGGAAGCCCTCCCGGCGTCTAGTGGTCCGGTGGTAGAAAGTAGACGGTGGTATCAGGTTGTGTAGTTCCTGCGCACACTCTCCAAAATAATAGATATAAATAACTAAAATTTATAAAAAAATCGAATCGTAAGATTTAAACATTCATTATTTTTTGGAAAGATCAAAAACAGGAACTAATTCAGGCACTATGAACGTCTATAGACGTCATTACATTAAATATGACGTGAATTAACGTTGTCGTTCTAGCTTTGCGGTTGTTTCAAGCCACATATAAGCGTTATAGTGCGATGTTACCAGAGTTGTAATAATGAAATGGGACATAGCCAAGCCAGCCTGAATGCAGACAATTGCACTTTGTGACTGCGGAATTGCAAGAATCTTTTTCATTCCGCGAATGCATTTGCTATTTAAGCTAAAATGTTCTCTTCCGTGAGTATCCTTAGGGATTGGAAATGTCCAATATTTAATAGGAGCTAAAAGCCGTATATAAAAAGAACATTAGTTTGTACTTTAACCATTCTATGTAATTTGAATTTGAAACTGTTGCTAACAGAATCAGATGAAAAGATTTTATTAATTTTACGCAGAAAAAGTTCTAAATCTGCCTTGATACTTTTATACAATGAAACACCGAAATTTAGATGAGCGTGTAACGGAACGTAAAGATGACAGTGACTTTAATTCGATCATGATCGCTTTTTTCTCTTATTTCAGTTCTCGAATTCACAAAATTTAGTGAAGATCGTATTTGTTTTTATTTTGTAGTGAACATATTTGTTTTTATTTTATTGTGCACAGTTACAAATACACACTTTGGACTTATTTTCCTCTTTAATGTCTTCACTAACGTCGACAATCCCACAGGGGATTACTGGAAAACAATGGCGGTACAAAAACACTAGCCATGTCTTGAAATGTAAGTAACACTTAACGCAGTCACGTACAGAAAGACATAAAGTCTAATGGTTAGCGACCAGTGTTGGCTAAACACAGAAAAACCGGTAACTTGATATCGGTAGTATTATTGTGCTGAATCCTTGCTTGTAAGAAAACTGCAGTTTCATAATATACGTTAGGGACCTTAGCTTTTTTTATTTATGGTTGAAAATGCAGGATGAGTGGAATCCTGTCACCCTAAGTTTAAAGAAATGAAGGTCCTGACACTGACATGTATGTACATCATGGAGATAGGTATTTTCGTTCGTAATTATGCCTATTTTTTTGACAAACCAGTGTTGAATCCCAGATTACGACCATGAGACACTAAGAAGTTAGTTATACCATTTCACACAAGTGCGTTATTCAGTAAGAACTGTTATATTATGTCAATCAAGATTTATAATCACATTCCCCTGATAATTAGAGAACTACCGCTAAAATTATTTAAATCAAGGCTACATCAATAGCTTACTGAAAAATGTTTTTATAGTTTATCAGAATATTTTGACAGTTAATGTTTTTAATTTTATTTTTATAATCGTGTCGATATTAATATTGATAATTGTATTTAATTAACTTGCTGACATAATAGTATAATTTTGACTACCTATTGGAATTAAGTGTTGTATTTTTTGTTACTTATATTTTGACATTATCCTAATTTGCTAATTAATCTTATTATTTTATTTTTATGGGCATGGTTATTAACTTTTCCTGTTTTAGTTATTTTTTAATGAATTCCATGACCTGTCTGAAATCTAGCTTTAAAAGTTTTTGCATGCCAAATTAAGGTAAATATGCTGATCTTATTAAGTATGTGTCATCTTGTAAACCATATTTTAATGCAAATAAATTATTCTATTCTATTCTTTCCTTGCATTGATGTCTTGTTGATCTAGCATTTCAAATCCGCCGGAGTGTGATCCACAGGTTAGATCCGCTACGGAATACCGTCTCAAGTCTTCCCAATAATTGTGCCGTTTTTCTTTTGGTGACGTTTTCAATCGGTTTATATTTCCAGGTATCGGTACTTTTCGTCCCCTCCCTATTAGTGGGCTGGACTCATTAATACCTAAATGGCCTTCTACCATTAGCACAGCTAGGGAAAAAGTTCCCTGCGACTGGATTAGCTCGAATGCGGTCATTTACCGCCGTTTGGTGGCGTTAAGGGTAAAATAAACCCCCAATTTATCCTTATTTGTTTATTCGTTGCTTTCCGTTAGAGTTGATTCTTATATTTTTGGAAACTCAACAGCAAAGGAAAGCCACTTTCAGTTTTGTGAAATGAAATGAATTCATTTAATATTTATTAATTTTCTATTTTGGCTAGCCCGTTGGCGCAGTGGGTAAAGGCGTTATGTTGTTATTCGTTAGGATATGTAATTACAAATATTTATGTATTTTAATCAGATTCTGCCACCCCGAGTAGTTGCTTTGTATGTGGTGCGATAATATTGTAGTATGTGGTTTATTTCAATCAAGTGATCTGTGCTTTTTTATAAGACTTCAGAATTCCCTCCTTTAAAGGTTTCCAATCAAATCTTTGTCACACGTGTAAATAAACAGCACGTTAAATAAAAGCTTCTTACAAATTATACCGAAGCTTTTTAAAATACAATTGATAAACGCAAAACCTTTTTGATTACAAAGGTACCGCCAGTTCCACTGAGTTTTCATTGAGAGCTCCTTAATTTGGATGCTCAATCGCTTATCACAAAAGACCCCGAATATAAAAGTCGGGTAAAAAATGAGGTGAATGCCGCAGGGTGGGGAGAGGTCGGGGGACACTGGGAGGGAGGGGGGGAAGTGGCCTTTAATTGAAGTTGAAGGTATTTTATTACAAAACGTATTTACACCTAGATTCGTTATGATGACGACACCTAAGTTAAAATGTTTTATTTCCTTTTTTTAAATAACATCTGGTTCTGACGGGTACGCTACTACGTTAGCTTGACCAATAGCCGAGCCGGCATAAACCGGTATTGTCACACTTTTACCCAATAGGACCCAGACTATTGCCTTTATTTGCAAGGGCATTTATCCTCATTTCAAGACCAAGACAAGTGACGTAATGTCTGGCGCATATTTTAAAAATAATCATGTGTGCCGCCGACGGCCCTCGGTGTCCGATGGATTAATATCATTACGTTTAGAGACGTGCTGGAAAAGGTATTCACATCATCTCTGAAAGGGTAGAGCGATGGCCGAGGGGGGAGAATCGAAATGAGTCCTCGATTTGGGTCAGGGATGAATTATAGCTTCTGGTTCATTGCGTTTTATTCATTACACCACCGTTGGTTGAATTTTGAGTTACAAAGCTTATCGCTAAAAGTTATTGGTAGTAGGACGTTTAATGCTCTATTTTCAGTTGTGGTAGATCTTATTGTTCTTCGCTTTTTCTATGTAGATACGAACGCTTATTTTCCTTCTCATTGACTCCTGTTCTTTAAAAATTAACGGACTTTTTAAAATTTACAACCTAAAAACATCACACGTTTATGTTTCACCATGGGATGCATGTACTCTGCTTTCACTTGCTGTTATCCTAACACCCACCATTAACATCTTTTTTTACTTTTTTACAGATCTGTTTTTTGCGTTGCGGTTTTCCATAATCTCCTAATTCTAATATGAATTGGTCTCATGCCTCACCCTCCTCCATTTTTCGTATAAACACTCGGCAGTAGGTCGTAGAAAAACTGCATTCAATTGTGGTTTTCAAACTAGTCAAAGTTTCTAAGAGAGCATCGTGGCGTAGGGGTTAGGCACCCCAACTCAGATCGAGTTCAAATCTGGCCAGAACCATTTCTGTGTTCATTGTACAATTTTAGGCTTGCTCTCAGGTGATGGAAAACATCGATAAAATACCAAATGAACCCGGATAACGGCAGAAGGTCCACCATCACCAACTGCGTTGGGTTTTAATACCATTGATGAAAAGTGGTCTTCTGAATATTCTGTTCAACATGACGGTAACAGTTTACTTGCCTCGGACTACCCCGTTTGGGATATAGTCGTGATGGTATGTTCTTATGTTTTCAAAAGAGCAACAAAGAGAGAGGTGAATCTAAATTGATTGAAAAGAAGGTCTTCTTTTCAAGCAATTTACATTCACCTCTACATTTCAACGTTCCACGTATTCCAAATGGCTCGCCAACGAAAATTTGTATCTATCGTAAGTATCCTCGGTCAGTTGTTAATGTCCGATACACGTTACTATGTCACTGCAGGTTATCCGGAAACTCGGACCGGCCAAATTTAATCAGGAAGTCCATTAGGGTCTACCGTAGCTAGTGATGTGAGTAATATTGCGGATATGATAGAATAGGGTTAAAACTATCTACTGGTAATTTCTAAACGGCTTTTATAACATATTTGCTCGTAAAGGGTCTCTTATTTCACCAATTTCAATATCGTATTGTATCTCATTACGTACTTGTGCGTTATTGTAATGTAAAACGCACGAGTTTTTTTTTTATTAAGGTAAAACGCACGGTTTATCAAGATGCTCCGTCTAAAACGAACGGTACTTTTTTAAATCTTAGCAAAGAGTTTTTATGTCTGAAAAGAGGTCAACTTTCTATGAATAAAATAAAATATAATAAATAAACATTTAATTCTTTAATTTAATTAATTTTGACAGTAAATTTTTAAACCATTTATCTGTAACAAAAACACAAAAAGATTCATTTACTTTATTAGTAATACTGGCTGTTTTTTATGCCTTTGCCTTAAAATAAGCGCTGATGCGCGCTTCGTTAATTTGTGTACAAGTAAGAAAATTAATAACTAAATAAATAAATATCCCTGGACATTATTCCACACAGCGCCATATAGCCCCAAAGTAAGCTAATTAAAGCTTGTGTTATGGGATACTAGACAACGGATAAACATACTTAAATACATTTTCTTTTGTAAATACATACTTATTATACATAGGAGACACCCAGACCAGTACAAACAGACATGTTCATGCACACAAATGTTTGTACTGTGCGGGGATCGAACCCGCGACCTCTGGTGTAGTAGCCAACTTCTTAACCATTACACCAAGTCGGTCGTCGGCTGCTTTAACAAGTGATTAAAGATTTATTCGTTTAAGGAAGTCCGAGTTTTATTCATTTCCTCGCAAATATGTTATCAAACGTCGTATGACATACGTGCGCTTTGATAATTACAGCCTCTGCTTTCTTGTAGCCTAGCCCTGTAATTTTCAACTTACCGCACTTATATCATAATGTACTGTTATCATCGTTATTATTTGCCGTGCTGATAAATTAAACCATTCACTTGTATAAGAGCATCGAGCATTCGTCGTTTTCAAGTTTACTCGAACCACATTGCGAACATAAAATTCGGTGGTTTGTTACAACCTGATTGATAAACCAAGCAAAATCGTTACATTACACGGAAATGTTTTTAGACAACTGAGCATTTGCCTGTATTGAACCATTCGCAAAAACTTTAAGGTGGTCCTTCACCTGGAGCATTTTCTTATAATGTAACGTTTCAGATTCGATATTGAGCATTACATTACAGAACTGCCTACCTGACGTGACGAATTTTCGCCTGTAATTAAAATTTCAGATTCGATTTTAAGCATTACAAAACTTCAGGGAAATTGTATCAAAATATTACACATTGTTCATCAAGTTGCGCACTGTAATGCTCGGTTCTCCTCCCTCACTGATGTAATGCTCGACTTTGTAACGTTACATTACAGAAAAATGCTCCTGGTGAGGGAGCACCTTTACATTGCTTAATGCTCTAGCAAAACCTCTAGTCTATACCCGCCTTTTTTTAATATCCACTGTCAAACAAAGGCCATAATAAACCATTCGTTGGGAAGTAGACTGCATCCACCGAATGCACGTAGTCATCAAATAAATAAATAAATATGAACGCGCGATGAAAATAATTACCAAAGAGAATCTCCCCTGGGTTTCTTCGTTTCTCAAAGTCTCATAAACATCCTGAAGTAGGTTGGCTAGAAAAAAAAACAATTCCGTTACATTTCGCAGAAGTTTACAAAATAATTTAACATACTCATGAAAGTCGCTTAAAAGTAATAAACTTCCAACAAGAATCCCTTAGCGACTTGACTTAATCGCGTTTCGCCTTCCTGCGTTTCATTAAAGAACTTTCTCGATAAAAATAAGGGTAAAAATGCCGTTTCAGCAATATTTGGCCAACCCTTTTTGTTACAGCTTTGTTGGATCAATTCTAAAAGCGCTCTAAATACTTGAGTGTTAAGGTCTAAAATAATTGCTTTCAAGATTTAAGGCTTAAGCATACTGAAAGCGCAGCTGACAATGTCCTACTCAAAGTATTTACAGGAGTAATTTAACTATGAGTCTTAAATCTTATTTAGCATCGTGTTAAGCGCTCGGTCTGGAGTGTTTGATGATGCAAAACTCAGAATAAAATCAGAACAGAAATTAAACATCAAGTTTAAAAAATATATTGAAATGACTGTTTTGTTTAGTACAGCTCTTACGAGCGTAAAATAGATTAACAACCGTCTCTTAACAAGAGACTTTAGTTAGTTAAATATCTCCAAAAGAACTTGCTGCCTTGACAGACTTCGTACTGTCAAAAGTAATTGCACGTCCGTAAAGCAGCACATGTCGCCCGCATTTCTTCGACTTATTTTGCATATACTATGATTTTACTCTGAATGTTTTGTTCAATCATAATAAATTATAGCCTATGTCACTTCCTGATAATTT
Source organism: Udea olivalis (assembly GCA_947369235.1). NCBI lineage: Eukaryota > Metazoa > Arthropoda > Insecta > Lepidoptera > Crambidae > Udea > Udea olivalis. Next base: position 15,973,476 of record OX376361.1, read on the forward strand.
AACTATATTGGTGAAATAATTTTTAAAATCGGTTCAGTAGTTTCGGAGCCTATTCAATACACACAAACAATCAAATCTTTGCTCTTTATAATATTATTATACATTGGTAGCTTTTACTGTGTTCTGGCCCTAATATAGCTGTTGGCTTGGAGCCAAAATCCGCTGGTTCGGTTTGCGCGTTTTCGGGGCGCTCAGCGTTTGACACGGTGAGCAAGTCAGCGAACTGATGGCTGGGGGCTGTTAAATTATGTAGAGCATAGAAGTTAAAAGTCGAATCTGAAAGGGTAAACATGTAGAGAGAGGGATTACCTTGCCTTGCCACCATAGAAATCCTATTAGCGAAATCCTCGTTGCAGGCCAGCGATACAGGAGCCGGAGCGCCGGGATTCGTCACACAATATTTAGGAGTAGATGTAGTTATGGAATAATGAATAATCAGCCAATCCAGTGACTTGTTTAATGAATTTGGTGAAAGTATAGGTAGGAAAGAAGAACTGTAACAAAATAACTATAAATGAATACAAAGAGTCCTAGGTAATAGATTATCTAATAGTAATAGGTAAGTAAATAGGTATCCCGATACACGGGTTCCTGGTACATTATATATAACTATTTACACTTGGTTATTTAAAGTATTTAAAAATACACCATCACATAATTTAATTAAACTTATACTGGTAATCTAGTAAACTGCTCGCAAGCTCTGTTCAGTACGATGGTTTTGGTAGGACTGACTCAAAATGTTGAACATGAACGTGGAACGATAAATTAAATTTTGGAAGGTCAGGTACAGAATACTATTGCTGGCCAGTAAGTTGAACGATGAAGTTTCCAGCCATCGTAGGGGTTCTAACGTCCACGAGACTGGAACGAAACGGCATCGTTACAAGCCTTTTACTATTGTAGTTGCCTTTGTATACGTGTAGCAGTTTTGGAAGCTAATGACATACGAATTTTAAGATATCAAACATTTCGACTTTCCCTCAAATTTAAAAACGTCACTAACAGTATCTGTTTGAAAGCATTCAAGTAGCTATGGTAAAACACAGAATAGGGTATGTTTCTTTCGAAGAATTGAAGAGAATAGTTCAAAAACGAGATTGCTAATATCCTATTCCGTAATAATGGTTTATTACGAAATAGGATATTTTAAAATATCTAAATAAGCAAGTATCATTAGCCGTGTAATTTTCAGTTAAACAATAGACAATAAACTCAAATTCCGGGTGACTCCTGCATAGTGAGTAATACAATGAATCAGTGATTTTAGAAAAATATTTTATGGACCTTTTTCCTTTGTTATTTATATCACGGCACTTATTGTACATTTTTATCAAAAACACTGTAGACGGAAGAGCACAAAAGGGAAACAGGAAATCCCATTTCCTTTTGTGCTAATAATTGGGTAACGTGTAGGAGGGAGAATAATCATTTTTTTATTATTAGATTGTTATCACCATTAAATCTATTTTTGGCGAAATTTACAAGTAGTGCAGTCATTGAAGCATTATTGCTCCGAATTTTTTTACTGTGAACCGAATTGCATACAATTTTGGAATTAGGTTCATCTTACCCTTAACTTCAAAAGTGAAAATGATTTGAACTCCGCAACCACCCTGGGGGTGGTTGCCACCCCTTCTCGGGGGTGAATTTTTTTTTTGCAAAATAACCTCGGATATCGATAGAAGGCCTAATTTTAAGCAAAAAATCATCTCTAAAGTTTTTCAAAAAATCCAATACTTTTCAAGTTATTGGCAATTGAAAATTCGCAATTTTTTCACGTTTTTCATCGGTTTTTTGCAAATATCTCCAAAAATATACGTTTTATCGAAAATTTTACGAAGAACAAAATTGCAACAGGTAAAACAATGAACAATTTCGTTTTTTATAAAGTATTCTAAGTGCAATATTAAGCTAGATATTAAAGATCAAAGCCGTTTTTTATTTTGTCTGAAATTTAATCGATGTGGTCAATGCCATCTAGCGGCGAGCAGATGCATTTTATGCATTCTAATACAAAAGGGTTTTGTAGTGCTTGAAATAAGCTTTGATATGAGCACTATTAAAAGTTTTTTGCACGTAAAATAAGTGAGCTGTATTGCAAATAAGGGGAGCATCTAATGTTTTTTCTTTTAAATCAATGGGTTTCATAAGTGCCATTTCCACCAAAATTAAAATCAATCGTACTCCGCCAAGAATTAACTTTATTATAAAGAGTTAAATAGATAGTATCAGTTTGGCTGCTTCAGGACACATAATTTTCAAAAAAGTCACGATTAAAAAAAAAAAATTCAAATTTTTAAAAAACCCACTTTTTTTTCATAATATCTCAAAAATGACGACCGATACGTAAAAAAGTGAACGGATTAAAAATTTAGGTATTTTTCTGACAAACAATTTGGTTTTTTTGTTTTTTCTGTCAAACAAAAATTGACGGAGATATGATTGTTTAAAGAGCGCGTGGCAGCGCAATCACAGCCTCTCTTAAGCCCTTTAACCCTTCACCGTTTTAGAAAAAGGTTTTTTACTATATATTGCAATAAAGGATGTTGTAGCTCTCTTAATTACCTTTACAATTGTTTTTTATAAATTGTGATAGGTAGCATGAAAATTGAAGGAGTTATGGTCCAAAAACTTATCATTTTTTTTTCTACTTAGTAACTGAATTTTTTTTTTTTTCAAGGTGTTGAAAATGATTTTAATATGAGGTAATTATGTTAGAAAATACTTTACAATTTCACCACTTACTATTAGACATGTTTTCTAGCGATAAAATGGCTCAATGTCAATTTTTCCATTAAGGGGTTGTTTACACCCCTTAAAAATAATAGGCGGAGTTCAGATCATTTTCACTTTTGAAGTTAAGGGTAAGATGAGCCTAATTCCAAAATTTCATGCAAATCGGTTCACAGTTAAAAAATTCGGAGGTAAGACCGTATTTTTCGCTTCAATGACTGCACTAAAGCGTCAATATCTAACATCTGTAGCAATGGCATGATTTTAATTATAATCGTTTGCTAATGTCATAATTTCTCCTTTCAACTTACAAAATGCTCGCGCAAAGTATTAATTTTTTAGCAGTAATCTTCCGTCTTGTATCAATCTGGTGCCTGAGTTTCTTATATACCCGTCTGTTCCCTGACTTGCCTTGTTTTTGCGACTTCCGGCCAAGAGCTTAACTTGCCTGGACAAATCCCTTGCAGAAAAAAAGTGTTCACCAACTTTCTTCTACAGCAATGCGGTAACTAGCTAATGCCTTGCCAAGGCTAGTTTAACTTTCTAGTAACTTCTTGAGAGTTTACCTTGCATTAATTCAGTGCGGAGCGAGTTTCAGCGACGTATCCTTTGGCTGCAGTGGATACTAAAATAGGATCGGAAATAGTGTTTCATTTAGTGCTTTGCAAATTACTTTTTTTTTTTTTATATTGCCCTACAAGATGACCTCACTCCACCTGATGGGAAGCGGTCGTGAGGTCCAGATATGAGGTTGACAAGCCCAGTCATTCAAACCAATCACTGGGCTGGCCATCCTCACCTTGAAGGCCTGCAAAAATGCCTTTTCAGGCCCCGCTTTAAGAACCCGGGACTATACGAGGAAGAAAACACATGTGCTGGAAGAGCGTTCCACGTCTGGATGGTACGACAAAGAAACGAGTCACCGAACCTTTTAGTTCGGGCCAACAAATGTTGAATTGTGTGTGGGTGACGCCGTAGTCCAGCACGCGTGGTACGGGAGTGGAAAGGTGAGGGTGGGATAAGCTGGAATAACTCGTCAGAGCATTCCCCATTGTAGAAGCGATAGAGAACACTTAGCCTGGCAATGTCTCTACGCAATTGGAGAGGCTCAAGGGTCAAAGTTGCCTCTGGGTTTCCAATAATACGGATAGCACGCCGCTGCAATCTGTCAAGAGCTTCGAGTAGGTACTTAGCGGAACCGTCCCAGAGATGAGAGAAGTATTCCACACACGAGCGAACTTGTGTCTTATACAAGAGACAGAGCTGCTCAGGCGTGAAGAATCGTCTCACTCTGTTTAGAACTCCGAGTTTACGGGATGCAGTTCTTATGACGCTCTCAATGTAGTCCCGCTGGTTTAGGTTGCTACGAACATCCATGCCAATGATGTTTAGGCTATCCTTAATCGGTAGCGGGGTGCTCTGAAGAGTGGGATGGGAAAGGAACGGCGACGCCTTTGCTGTGAATGCACACACCTGCGTTTTCTTGGCATTGAACTCGACAAGATTGCATGCACCACATTCTGAAATGCGGTCCAACACTCCGTCAAGCTCAACAACAAGACTTCGCCTCTTCTCCTCGATGTCAGTCTGCTTTGCCCCAGGGCGCTCGAAATATCGCGCGTGGACCGTGCTATCATCCGCATAGCAATGAATATTACCAAGAGATAATATGTCATTGATATGCAGAAGAAACAACGTCGGCGAAAAGACGGAGCCCTGCGGTACTCCGGCATTAATCTGGAGAAAGCGTGATTTTCGAACATCGCTAAGGACACGAATTCTACGTCCCTGTTTCAGTTGGTAATATAAAGTAATCACTATCACGTAATTTAAACTTATACTGTTAATCTGGTAAAATGCCCGCAAGCTATGTTTAGTACGATGGTTTTGGTAGGTAGGAATGCCTAAAAATACTGAACAGGGAACGTGGAACGATAAATTAAATTTTGAAAGGACCGGTATAGAATACTATTGATGGCCAGTAAGTTAAACTATGAAGTTTCCAGCCATCGTGGAGGTTCTAACGTCCATGAGACTGGAACGAAACGGCATCGTTACACTTTTAGTTATTTTTAGCCTCCTTACACCTCGAGAGCGTCTTGACCTAGGGGCTTAGTACTCCAGCCCGAAACCCGTGTGGTCCTGAGTTCCGATTTGGCCAAAACCATTTTTCTGTTGATTGTCAACTTTGCTTTTACTACCCCGTTTGGAATATTGTCTTACGTGAGCGTATGTTATATTGTGTTATGTTACATCTTGATCTTTAAATAATATAAAGATTGTTTTTTTTGATATTGTATAACTACTACATTTGTTCTCTTGTATTTTTAGCGAATTTCTTCAGGAATGGTTAGAATGAATGAAAACATTCTTATTCCGTGAGAAACATGTGCGCTAGCGTGGCAGCGTGCAACGGTTACATTATGTTAAAATTACAGTTCGAAAATAAAAAAATATTATCTCGTATACCACCCAGGGCTTTTTGATTTTTTTATCGTAACATTGACCGATGAGTTCCTTTGATCATTCAACAGTTTGTTGAATTTATTTCATTTCAGTCTGTTTCAATGTCCTTAAACAGACTAGTTGCATCATTGAAATGTAAATTCGTGCCTTTTCCCTTTCTCTACTTAAATTTGCACGAACACAGAGAAGTGTCGTTCACAGGAAATGAGAATGAATCTCAACGAAGCTCAAAGGCCGGATAAGGAAAAAGTTTCACTGCACTTTGCGCCTCTTTAGCCGAGTAGTGAGACTTCTCGACGTGTTCTCAATATCTTAGGGACGAGCTACAAGTATGTTTTGGTTCTTGTGATCAACCCGGGTGATGTTTTTCGTATTCAGCAATCGTGGCACAACACAACTTCAGCAAATGTATTGATTATTTGAAGACACGATGCACGGTTTGTCGCCTTGACTTGCTTGGTGTCCTGGGTTTCCAGGTCAGGTAAATTCAGGAACGAATCTTTTCGAAATTGGCTCGGGTCTGGTTATGCTGGGAAACGCCTCTGGCTTAAATCATAATCATAATCTTTATTGCTTCATGTCAAGTATAAAAGTTGGTAAAATACAAAATAGTCCAGAACATGAGCCCTGCTAGGGCGCTGCAATATACTAATACAATAAGCCTAAACTAAGTTGAAAAAGAATGAATTTTATAAAACACACAATTCAATTAACATAAAATAAAATATAAAATGATTAAACATTGGTATTATTAGGAACTATTAAATTTTCAAAATTAAAAACGAATATAACTAAAATAATAATTGAAACATTGCAAAAAAAAACATAACAAGAACACAAGTACAATTTACCCCCCGTTCAGCCCCCATGTTAAGAACCTTGACCTATACGTAGATAATAAGCTGGGACAAACAAATCAAGGAAACAAGCAGAAAAGTTGTCGCTACCTTACGCTCTCTGTATAGATTTAAAAACTTTCTCCCACTCAGCACCAAAATTTTACTGGTCCAAGCCCTTCTGATGCCTCATATGGACTATGCGGACGTTTGCTGTTCCAACCTGTCCCAGGCGCTTCTCGATAGGCTCGAACGCCTAGTCAATAGTTGCATTCGTTTCATTTTGGGTGTAAGAAAATTTGACCATATTTCTCCGTTCCGCTCTAAATTGAAATGGCTTAAAATCCGCCAACGAAGAAATTCTCGAACGCTATGTTTACTGTTCAACGTACTTAAAAATCCCGATGCTCCTAAATATCTCAAGCGTAATTTTAAATATAGGGGTGAGTGCAGCTCACGTAACCAACGCTCAAATACTCTTTTAAAACTTTCCACTCCCCCTCATCTATCCACGCATGTGTCTAACTCCTTTATCTTAGCTGCTATAAGGTTATGGAACTCGCTTCCGAACAGAATCAAAATGTCCTCCAATAGGTTCTCCTTCAAAAAATCTATCCACAAGCTTTTTTTACAGACACCCTAATCAGTTTGAATTAGTGGTATTTAATCATTGGTCAGATTAGTCAGATCGTCAATCATATCATTCCGAGTTAATGTTTCGTCTTCCATTTGAGTACATAATAATATGTATTTATATATCATTGTATTTATGAATTTATATGTATATATTTGCTATCTTTATATGTAAGTAGGTACACATATATATATATATATATATATATATATTGTAATTTAGATAAGTAGGTATATATATTATATGAGTAAATTGTTTACTTTTATTTTTACTGAAACTTCTGCTTCACCTAGTGGTTGACTGGTAGAGAATGCCTTTAGGCATTAAGTCCGCCAATTGTACTTTTCTTTGTGCAATAAAGATTAAATAAATAAATAAATACAAATAAAAAAAATTACATGAATAAGTTATTTTGTCTTAAAAAATTCTTCTAGATCATAGAAACATCCTAAAATTAAAAAGTTCTTTAATTTACTTAGTTTTTTTTTTACTTTTGATATCCTGGATATCCTTGGGAATTTTATTAATTATTCTTATTGCCATATCATGTGTACCAGAGCCAACAATGTGTGGAGTGGTGCTAGGCAAAGCCAAGCGGTCCCTGTGCCTGAGATTACGGTCTTGAGAACAATGCTCTTTAATCCTTGTCTGGTACCTCGTAAAACAAGGATATTTATCCTTACATCGAGACCATGACAATTGGTGAGTTTTCTGGCGCATATTGATATTTATTTATTGTTCTGCCACATATTGGCAAATGGAATATTAGAAAAAGTACGTCAGTTCAACGATTGTTATGTTTTTATGGAAGGGTTTGTGTTTATCGTCTGTTTATAAGAAACGCTGTTTTTCTTGTTACATTACATCATTTTGTGTGAAACATTCTCGGTTAAGATGGCAGTTATATCATGTCATTTAATGTTATGCCAGAGATTGCTGGCGGTATAACCCGAGTTTATTATGTGAATTTTATATTCATACCTACTAAATAAATGGTGCTATAAAAACATAAGGTTATCGTGCGTTACCGGTTTTATAGGACGTGCAAGATGATAAAAAATGTATTATAAAAAATAAATAAATATGCGCCAGACAACACACCTCTTGTAATGGTCTCGAAGTAGGGATTAATATCCCTGTGTTACGAGGTACCGCACAAGGAGATAACCTAGGGCTGTCTCCCAGCACACCCAGACACGAGTCAATTCAGAAAAGATCGTTTCCTAAATTGACTCGACCGGGAATCGAACCCGGGACACTACGGAAATCGAGGCGAGAAACCGTGCTACAGCGCACTACGCCAACCGTGTCGTCATTGATGTGATAGATCAGGTAAATTTCATAATGTGCTCATACGCGTTTTGTTTCCCAAGGAGAAAATGAGAGTTATACCATAGTAAGGCTATAAATGTTCGAGAGCAAAATACGAATGGAACAAAAAGCTCTTAAAGCTTTTATCAAATGTTAAGTGCGCGTCTGTGAGTATTGCTCACTGCACTTACTCTATTTTACTCCAAACTTAAGCTGACTTTCCACGCAATCAGAAATAGTGACTAAGTAAAAGACGTAATTATGACGTCATTATAATTATCATCATCTTCAACTAGAACATTTGAATAATCAATAAAAAATTCAATAAGCTCATCAAAATTGTAAATGATTACAAAAAAAGGCTCCTAAGTAATTGTTGCAATGTTGTTGGATTGGCAGTGGTTATGGTTCGTAATTCTATGTTCCACATTTCAATATTTTAGCTGTGGTTTCAGAAAGTCTAATCTGTCCTTAAGTGCCATCAATACGGTTGAGTGGTGTTTTATTTCTTATCCTAAAAAATATGAAAAATTAATGTACTGACCGACGTATCAACGCTTAAATCAGTTTTATCTTAATAATTTGGCACCAAGAAGGATTTCCTAAAAAATTACCCTCTTACAGGGAATAAATGAGGTCCGACAAACGCGTAGCTAATGACTTCAATTCCAATAAGTTCACGATCTATCGCAAGTGGCTAGGTCCGAAGCTCTGATTATTAGCATCCAGGCGCCAGCGCGTAAGCGGGCTTTATGGATCCGCCTCAACTGGGTCGAGTGAGCTATTGTTCTACTTCGCTCTGGTATACCTACAGGACTCATTTGAATTACGAATTACGAGACGTAAGCAATCGTAAAAAGCTGTGATTATCCAACAATGGCTATAGAACGAAAATATTCAATATTTTATATTTTTTGTCAAATAAATAACTATAAAATTTATATGCCAAACGCGTGGTAGTGACATCTCGTCTTGTAATCTTTCTGATATGTGTAAGGGAAAAGTGTGCTTATAATGACTTCAAGCAATCTTTCTGTTGTCTTGTTGACAGCGCGCAGTAGCTAGGTCCTTGTATATTGAAGGTATTGCTAACAGTCATTAGTGACTGACAGACAATTGGCTTATCTCTCCGTCCCGACATTGCACTGGTTGCTTGGCAGTTTTTATTCTTTGTGTTGATGATTAATGGGGACTATATTCCAACTAGATTCAACGTAAACTTGTCGTTTGAAAGGTTTATACGAATCTTCTCTAAATGGTTAATAAAGCTGTTAATTCGAGTTTTTTTTTCTTTCACCTCAATGGCTGATTTGAATTGGTATTTTTTGATTCAGCGTTGGCCTCATTACTGTGGTTACCACTTACCAGTAGGTTTGCTTGAAAATCAAACTTATTAAGAAAAATCTCTTCTGTCTTTGTTAATCTTTAGTAGGTATGCCATCTGAACACTTCCAAAATTATCCTTGGTGGTTATAACTACAACAGAGTTAAGGCCTTAGCAGATATTGTCTTACTTGAAATAAGAATGCTACAGAGTTATAAAAAACCAACTACGTAGGTTAGAAAATCCATGTGGTATTTCCGTAGCGTTACGTAACGTGAGCGCTACGGTATCGATCTACGGTCATCTCTGCTACGGAGCTACGAAGCTACGAAGTCGACGCGAATCGCGGTTGTGTACGCAAAAGTACCCAAGGGAGGGTTCCAAAAGTGAAATATTATGTGAGATTCGGGGTAGTTAAATGAAATTTTAGAGGATTTCATAGAAGTACCGCTATGATTTTGATACGTTCTTTGTCATCATTAACACATTAGCTGCCATGAGGGCATGGGGGTCACCGGCGACCGGCAAACAATAGATTATGTATTTTTTCTTGTTTATTGTAGGGTGTGAGCTATTTCCTTGCATTGCAATGTAGAACTTCCGTGTCCTGTGCTGGTTAACGAGTAGAATTACGTGAACAACCAGCTTTGAGCAGCAAGAGCCACCTTAGGATAGTGGTGGGGTTAGAATTGAATGATTCAAGTATGACTTTGATACAAAATGATGCTACGTATACAGTGACGTTTATTCTCAGTGGTCGTTTTTTTCTTGCCATTTCGGTCTTTAGATAAAAGATATAGCGTTGTAAATGGTGAATGCCAAAGAGTAATAATAAATCTTTATTTACTCCAATTTTTTCCATGTAATTCAACAAAAATGTAATAAAAAACTTATTGTGTTTAAAGAGTGTGAACGATTTTCCTGAATCGTTTTCACATTGTGACGTAATCACGCCGTGCTTGGGAAAGATATAATTTTGGTTTGATAATTTTCTCTATTACAGAGCGGTGATCTATTTTGAATAGAGCAAATTTGACAACGTCATTTCATTTAATAACGGATCTCAGATCATTATTCACGTACATTTTACGGCTAAATGACTTGTTTTCGCATGAAAACTACTAAAATGTATTTTATGCAACGACACTATAAAGGTTAAATTCAAATAAAGGGACTGAAGCTTTAAATACTGGGTTAACAAAAATCAAAGTCGCTGGCAACAGCTAGTTCAACAATAAAAAAAAAACAAAAAGCCTTAAATGTCTCTTTTGGAGAAAAGCTCCATCTATGAGTTGAAGTCGCTCCCATTGCGCTAGCTCTACTAGTATTGATTTTGTCCCATTCCTAGCTCACAGACGAGATTGTTGCATTGCATTTGAGTGTGCATTAGATACCATTTTATAGACGAACATAGGTATGAAGAGCAACAACTGCTGAACACGTGTTATGAAATGTTTAATGCCAATATCGGCCATATAAGAAAAAGTGTAATAATTATACATTAGCAAATTTACTTGATACTGCAAACTGTAGATTTCTGCAAGAGAAAGCCTCGAAATATCTTATCTTGTTTCAAAGATGTCACACGTGCTTTCTCTTCAACAAATACCAAAAGCCCAACGCTAAAACTGCTCAGAAACAGCATAATAAAAGCTACAAACCCTCTGTTATCTCGCTTTTAAAATATCCCTAGTGTCCATATTCCCGACAAATGCCAATAGTTCAAAGCTTAAACTACTCAAATACATAACTTGATAACAATTTTTTCCATTCCAGCGACTTTCGTCGTCCGCACAATAGCTTCGTTTACAATGTGAAGTCGTTAGCCTGTTACGTCAGCCTCGTATCGATCCAGCTGCTCTCGTTCCCGTTTCGTCTTTGAGACGCAAGGGTGCGCCAGTAGTTGCATAACTACTGCATACGAACTTATTTTAGGAAATAGTACTTGCTGGCACGTGAACTTGAGGTCTAAGGTCATCGCTTGTGAAAACGACATTGCTCAACATTTATCACGATACCGAGTCACAAACGAAGACTTTTCGCAGCTTCGTTAATTAAAATGGCAGTTGGCTGGACATATCTGTCGAAAAACTGGTGGCCGTTAGGAATGAAAAAAATTGGAACGGCTTACTTGTTTGGCCACTTTACAAGAGCTTTGTCTTCACCATATAGAATAGACTGGAATAGTCACCTGTTGCTGTATTGATAACATTGCGCCCATGTGAGAGTTTTGATATTCGTCACACCTTGGGAAGTTTGACGTTCGCCAGTCTTGAAGATTTGTCATCCTCAACTCTCATTCAATAGTATGCAGTATGAACCATGAAACATGTATTTTTTTGGCGCAGTCTTCACAATAGCTTTGATGGAAAATGTTGAAATGTGCAGTTGTTAGCTATTTACGTCAGCTTCGCTTGTATCGATTTCGCCACTACTCACTTGGCCCGACTTCGAGTCGCGTGGGTGTGCCTGTACTCCTAGTACTGCATAAACACTGCATACAAATTTTATTCTAAGAAAGGTCAGTGCTGGCTAATTCGGTAGCATTTGTTTTATAGTAAGGTCATTCAACAAGCTGTAGAGAATTTGCATGCGATTTCTACCGGAGCGAATCTATATCGAGAAAACACAGCCTAGTGATAAGCCTAGTGATAGCTTAAAAAGACACCGTTAGGGAGAAAACAGATTTAGAAAATTAGGGATTTTTTATCAACTTTTCAAAGTTTACTCTTTAACTTAACTCCACCAGGATTTATTACGTTGCATCCTGTCTCGTGACTAGGACTTCGATGGTTCGAACTCTTAAGAAATTCGGATGAACCGAAGCTAGAGTAGACCTACCTAAGTACGCTGAAGAGGAAAAAGTCTAATCACGTTATTGTAAAAACTTTGAGGTGTGGTGCAAAGATACAAATGACTACGAAATTGGTTTTGCAGCGACAACTACTATTGAAGCTTTGCAAATCGCAAAGCAGGAGTGATACGGCTATTTCAATCAGACCCACAAGTGGATATCGATCCTGGCACATCGCATGACAGACCCATTTGGAGTTTGGGCGTAGAATGTTAGACTAGACGGCGCCGTTGAAAGCAAATTGAGAATAGTTTGGCACGGAATGTATGCACGTTCTTAAATAGTCGTGACTTCACAGTTCTTTATTTTCTAGGTTTAACAATTATCTTTGACATATTATAAGATAAAGAAAGAACTGTGTGGAAGAGATGAAGAGGAGCCTTTTCCCAGCGTCTAATTAAGATAAAGATATTATAAAATAGGGTTACAAGCCTCCTAATTTTTAGTTCTTAATTATATTCTACAACAAAAAAGAAATCTTCTTGTAGAGTATCAAAATTAGTATCGTTATTTTCATGTTGCTGGCATTTTTTCTTGGTATTCATGCCCTTCACTTGAATAGTAAAGGTTTTTTCCAATTCAAGGTGAATAGACAAAAGCGCCTCCGCGAAACCAAATTGGTAAAATAATTTACTAAAAATTCTACCAGTGGAATGTAGCACGTGGACTACATTGCATCTTATGGCAAGGCATGGTGGCAAGGGTTGTGATTTACCATGGGAACCTCTTTGTATCAGTGAAAGCGGTTTCAGACGCGATTATAAGCTCATTTATGGAAGCGTATGTAGTAGACGCGTGCAGGCGTACCCTTTGCCTCACGCTTAACTCGTACGAGCGTTGACGCCTTTAAGGAACTAAACTTCGTCCGTGAACATAACATTCTCTGCGCTCTGTAATAAAGTAAAATTGTGTCACCGAGGACTTAATGATAAATGTAACGTGAATGTAAAAGCGGGACTGGTCTATAGGGCATGTGTACTTGTGGTTCCACTAGTAGGTATGTTGGAGGGTTGTCCATCACAAATGTGTCCCGTTTCCGTTTTCACATCACGTATTCGTAATAGGTACGTGATTTTTATTCAAAATGTAGACCTCATATTAATGTTCGTATTCTGTATATTTTAATACAGTGTTATAATTATATGTTAAATCAGTACGTAGGATAACAGCCAAGCCCAAATACTTGAATTTATTCCACCAAAATATTCAAAGCTTGACGTGACGGGCAAAGATTTAGAAATAGAACTTTTTCTGGAAAACCAAAATATTGATATTTTATCTAAAGATGAAAACAAATAAATTGATATGGTTCAAACCTCGATGGTTCAAACTCTTCGAAAATTCGAATGAACCAAAACTAGAGTAGCTATACCTAAGTATGCCGATAAAAGTCTAGTCGTGTGATTGTAAAAACTGAGGTGTGAACTCATAGACACAAATTACTTCGAAATTGCTTTTGCAGCGACAACTACTATTAAAGCTTTGAAAATCGCAAAGCAGAAGTTATACGGCTATTTCAATCGAACCCACAAGTTGAAATTGATCCTGGCACATCTCAGGACAGACCCATTTGGAGTTTGGACGTAGAATGTAAGACGAGACGGCGCCGTAGTTAGGGGACGTTGAGAATTATTTGGCACGGAATGTATGTATGGTCTGAAATAGCCGTGACTTCACAGTTCTTTATTTTATAGGCTTTAACAATGATCTTTGACATATTAAAATATAAAGACAGACTTGTTGAAAGAGGGGCCTTTGTCCAGCAGTCGGATTCCAGCGTCTAATTTACCATGGGAGGGTCTTTGTATCAGTGACATCGGTTTCAGACGTGTGTATAGCCTCGTTTTTGGAAGCACGTGTAGTAGGCGCGTGCAGGCGCTTCCTTTGCCACACGCTTAACTCCTACGAGCGTTGACGCTCTTATATGCTCGTACAATCCACATAAATTGTGACTCACCACTACGAGTTCGAATAAACACGCCGCTTTAAGCCCGAACACGCGCGTTGTGATTTCTGAAGTTGCGCGAAATGTAGCGCTCTTGTAAGAGCTTTTGCCAAAGCGATCATATACGCTCGAAAAACACGCTAGTGTGACACCGCTTTCATGATTTAGGGTTACATTTAACATTTAAAACTTCAAACACAATGCATGGATTGTTATTGAATAAATAAATGAAAAAAACCTTTTAAGTAAAATAACTAAGCTAACATTGTCGGGCTTGATATAAAAATAACATTTCATTTTCCTCTGTTGGAGTGGAGATAGTGAAATAGTTCCCGACGGAAACCAAACTTCGTCCATGAACATAACATTCTCTGCGCTCTGTAATAAAGTAAAATGGTGTCACCGAGGACTTAATGATAAATGTAACGTGAATGTAAAAGCGGGACTGGTCTGCAGGGAATGTGTACGTGTGGTTCCACTAGTAGGTATGTTGGAGGGTTGTCCGTCACAAATGTGTTCCGTTTTCGGTTTCTCATTACGTACCTGTAATGGGTGCGTGTTTTTTTTAAAATGTAGACCTCATGTTAATGTTCGTATTCTGTGTATTTTTATTTTTATACAGTGTTATAATAATATGACAGAGCATAAGAATAAATAAATCACAAAACATTGAAGTAGTTAAAGTAAAGTAAAATAATTAGCATACACTTACACTTTTATTGAAATCAAGGCATCGCTATAATTGGTGGGTATTGGCATAATCACCACGCTTGCCAAGTGCGGGTTGGTAATCGCAAACCCGGGCTATGTTTCGAAATATCCGAAATCACACTTTGCCCGACGCTGAATTTCAACCCGGGGCTTCTGGATTTCGGGCTGAGCTCTGTTACCACTCGGCTACGAAGGCGTTCACAAAACATTCAAACTACAATGTAATTAGAAATCAATTTAATTTCCATGTGTTGTATAAGTGTTTGTTTCCGTTTTGAACTGCGTTGTTTAGCCCAATCTTTTGTTACTTAATGGAACAAGAAAATAAAAGAGAAGGAAAGCTTATTTAGTGAGAATTAGTTATTCGAAGTCGTTTCACTTGTATCTAATATGAGAATGTTGAATCCATCTTCAAACCGCTTCTAAGATGAGGCGATATTCAAATTTCACATTTGAATAATTCTCTTATGGATAAATGCTACATGAATAAGTCGAATTTTCACAGCTTTTTGCGACTTACGCCCAAAAAAATTCGCGTTTAAACCTCTGAATGAGACACATTACCAGAAGTTAAGAAACTGCATCTGTTCTGTAAAATGTTCGTGCAGGTTAAATAACGGTTTATAAATAAATATCTGCGACACCTAACGCCAAATTCACCTGACGCCAAACTAATCAGATATTGTATTGTAAAAATAATGTGTTTGTTTACTGTTACTAGCTCCATTTCACCGAAAGTTTTCTCCAGACATCCATCTGTTCTCGAGGGTCGTTACAAAATGGCGAGTCGTGTAATTATGTTGTTTTTCCCGGCGCTATAATTATGCTGTTCTCACAATTTTTCACGACTCGTTAAACTAATGCAGCTGGGAATCGTCGAGGTCTCCGTTTGGAATAGTGTTGTATAAGTGAAAACATATTTTCATATCGATCCTCCACGGCAGAGTGATACTCAGTACCACTAGGCGGTGGAGGATCTCGGCCTAAAATCCAGAGGTCGTAGATTCGGATTTTTCGAACTAGATTTTTGATACCCATCAATATAGCTACGATTTGATTTCAATTACGGAGGCTTTTGCCCAGAAGTGGGGCAGTATATAGGCTACTTGCTTTTAAACGATTGTGAACGATAGTGAGTTCCCATGCAGCACGTGCAAGACGTGCATCTGATGATGATCCGTAGTACAGCTCAAATGATAAACTCCACTTTGACTGCTGTTAGCCCCATACAAGATTAGAGCGGTCGAAAGCTTAGAATGTTGAACGACGCGACGTTGAACTGGATGGAGCTATCTTATGAAAGCACTTAGCTGCGCTCGTCTGCAATGCATAAGCTTGCGAGGCCGACATGTCACATATATTATGCATCTTACTTGCTCTGCTTGCATCTCTTTATGTCTTTTGGTAGCACGTCTTTATAATTAATGTTTTTTAAATATTCTCACTATAATATTTTGTGACTTTGGAGTTCAGATGCTGTTAGATTAGTCCATCCCCTATTTTTTAACTTTTTTAATTATATACTTGTTTGATATTCTTAAAGTCATCTTGCACATTTAGATAAAAAGATAACACTCTTCTGCCAGTGTTTGGACTTTTTACTAAAAAGCACAGCAAAAAACGAGTTGGATTACAGATTTGTGTCTGAAAATTGCTCTAAACATCACCACTTGGGGTCAATTCACACCAAGACACGACGCGACGCGACGCTGCGCGCACTTTTTCATAGAGCTACTCAAAATAAAACTCAATTTACGAGATGTGTCGTGACGTAGTGCTGCGTGGTGCAACTTATTCTGAATTCTTATGTATCTTTTATTGCAGTAAATAAGTTAAAGTTTGAGTAGCTTTGTTAAAAAGTGCGCGCAGCGTCGCGTCGCTTCTTGGTGTAAATTGACCCTTACTCACACTCACCATAATACCTTCCTTCAACATTACCTATTAGTTAATTCATTCAAGTTGCAAACATCGACTCGATGGATGAACTAACAACACTGGTCCCTAGGGACGTCACAATGATTGCTATATTTTTTAATATTCATAGTCGTTTTCTTTATTCGGGGGGCTACTTTTTCTGTTCTTTTTCTTTTTGATTGTTTATTCTATGGCTTAATTTAAATTCAACAGCTTGACCTTGTATCATAAAGGAGTCCATACCTGTATGACATTACCATTTATAAAATACTGTAATTAATCGTGATATTTTTCAGATCACGTTTTTACCTATTCCACGAGTACTGCTGCGCACGTATTCAATAATCATTTCGTCAGGCGTGTGACTACATAAATGTCTTGTATATCTGTCACGTCCTTAGTCTTGACGTTAATCCGTCCTTCTCATGTTAATACTTACTACATAAATAAACAACATGACTTAAACAGATATCATAATATCTGGATTAAAAGAAAACGTAAGCCCTGTCTAGAAAGCTAGCACTGCCACATCTAACATCATCAGAGCCAATTTACAAACCTCCGGAACGGTCTATTTGAACTGTTTACTGCGGCGCTTCTGCGTAAACAGCTAGCTCAGTTTGCTCGCTCCGCTCGCTCAGCTCGTAATATATCAAATTATACGCGAACCTTGTTGCGGTTCTCAATTTCCCAGCATCGCAAAGTGGTAAGCTTTGCACAAGAACCGCGTCGCTACTTCGAATAAGATTGCGTTCTCATAACAAAAATGGGACGGTTTCTTATGAAATCTATTTATTTGCCATGGTAGATATTTTTCAGCCTCTCACCGAGTAGGTATTAAATGCATTATTGTTGAAAAAATATTTTCCTATTCTGCATTTCATTCTCAAAGATGTGCTAATTATCTATGCATTAATGACAGCTAACTTACAGTAACCTCGAATGAGAAGGCATAAAAACATTACCTATCAAGAGACTGGCTAATTTCGAAAAAAGGGGGCTTCGTTTGCTAATTTTAACAATTTATTTAGTAATGGTATCTATTGTATGTATATCTTTTCATATTAAGACATTTTACTAAATAAATGTAAAGCAGTTTCAAACAAATTTTACTTGTTAGCAAATATTTTTTTATAGTCTACGCATTGTAGTTTGTTAAACAAACACGTCACGTCAAACAAGGCCGCGACTATAGAATGGAGACAGCACCACATAATTTTCCAAATCTTGACCTCTTTAGCTTCCTTGAACTACGCCCAGCTTAAGCCGAGGCGTACCGCGCTATCGATCTGGAGCACTGGTCAAAAACAAGTAACTTTAGCCGCTCTCGACTAGTGTCCTACTTATAAAGTTCCTCTTAAAACATTTTAGTATCCTGGTTGAGCAATTTGATGCGTAGGTTCCGACCCCGTGCGCCCAAAATATAATCCTTAACCACTTTTATTCTGGAAAATTCAATCGTGATTTGTTAGGTAGAATTTTTTACTACGTTTTTTTTAAACCAATACCTAATAAAGTTTAACTATTGAATACTATATTATTACATAAAATGTTGATGATAAGCATTTTCAGTAGCAATTGTGCGTCTTGTACCTTATTTTTCATCGAGTGTATCTTTTTTTGTTGTGCATTTAAGATGATCCTCATTTTTAAAGACCACATTATTAAAGAGATGTCTTTCTTTGGTCTTGCTAGTGTGATTATTTGGCTGTCACAACAGTAGATCACACAGTATTCATATCCAAAAGAGGTTGATTTTACCAACAAGGCTGGAAGAAGGCATAATGTATACTTCAGATTTTATATGCAGTATTAGAAATCGCTGACCAGTAAGTACAAAAAAAACTTCTGATGAATTTTGCAAAAAAAAGCAACGCTAATCATCAGTGAGGAGGAAAGAACAGTAATTAATATATGAAAGGTCGCCAATTCGCCATCTTTAAGTGACTTCCAAAGAATAAAGGTCCCGGCATAACTTGTCCAATTACGGGGCCGAACTTTGTCCCTGGCAATAAACGTAGTTACATCCACTCGCCCAAAATTGTCCCGAGCACGTTCAGGCTGTCAGCTTTTCACCAATTTTATTATTTTCGCCAGAAATAGACAAGAATTTGTTTGCTTAATATTACAATATTGCCATTAAAATTGATTGGCGTATGAAATTGTATATTGAGACGCCTAGAACATGTGTAGTCGCTACTAACTCTCTGCTGATGGAAAACACTTATAAAAAACCAACCCGGATAACGGCGGAAGACTCACCACCTACCACGTTGGGTTCTAATATGCTTGGTGAAACGTGATTTTGAGTGTTCCGTTCACAATGACGGCAACATTTAACTGGCCTCTGACTACCCTATTTGGGATTTAGTCGTGGTGTTATGTATGTAAGACGTCTAGTTTACTGATCAATGTATGCAGGTAGGGGAAGGAAGAGGAAGGCCAGGCCAATCACACAGCGAAAGTGGGTCAAGGAGAACGTTAGAGTGGCTAGCTAGTTAAAAGTGGAAGGAAAGCTGTAGCTGATCATAATGTGCCTTTTACTTAAGATGGAAGTTTTCCAATGTTTGTAGAGTTTTCTTACATATCAAATTATAACATTTTCTGAATTTTTACAACATGTTTCCATTAATAAATAAATAAATTGAAATTGTGGAATGAACTCCCTGCCGAGGTTTTCCCGATGAGTTATAGTATGGAGTTCTTCAAGAGGGGTTTGAAAAGGTTTTTGCAGGGTCGACAACGCGCGAGTGATAGCTCTGGTGTTGCACGTGTCCATAGGCTGCGGTAACCGCTTACCATCAGGTGGTGCGCATGCTTGATTGTCACCGACCTGGTATAAATATATATATATAAACTGCAGTTATAGACACTAGCTGAGTGTCATGTTCTGCTATTATATGATGAAACATTGCTTTTGTAGTTAAATCGAGCTCGGAAAAGCTTTTTAGAGGGATGCAAAATATACGGATTATCATGTTGTCCCCCCGGGACAAATAACTGACGTCAAACGATAGCGAGTTTCCTGTTAGATGGATGGGGCGAGGATTAAAACAAATTGTTACATAACAAGGTATCAACCAAAAAAAATGTTTTCCCTTGCAGCATTGCGAGTTGAAGTATATGCAAGTTCGCCATTACTAGTTATTTATACATGTTAGAAAAATTGCATTGCATGAATTTGATGAACTAGTTTTCCCACCTGGATGCGTATCTGTGCAAATACAAAAACTTCGTTAAATCTGGTAACCCACTGTTGCTGAAAGGTTGCTCTCACCGAAATGTATCAGTACATTAAGAATTTTAAAGATACAAATGTATTTAGGGTGAAGTAGCATAATTAAAGCAGTTAAAGCTGGGCTATTCACAGACGAGACTTAGATATGCTAAATACGTCATCTTGTGTTATCTGGGGCCCTAGGCAAGAGCATACTTCTACAATGGGGAATGCTCTGACGAGTTATTCCAGCTTATTCCACCCTCACCTTTCCACTCCCGTACCACGAGTGCTGGACTAACATTTGTTGGCCCGAACTAAAAGGTTCGGTGACTCGTTTCTTTGTCGTACCATCAAGACGTGGAACGCTCTTCCAGCACATGTGTTTCCTTCCTCGTATAGTCCCGGGTTCTTCAAGCGGGGCGTGAAAAGGCATTTCTGCAGGCCTTCAGGTGAGGATGGCCAGCCCAGTGATTCGTTTGAATAACTGGGCTTGTCAACCTCACATCTGGAGCTCACGACCTTCCATCAGGTGGAGTGAGGTCATCTTGACGGGCAATATAAAAAAAAAACTTTCGTGTCAAATGTGAAAAATGTACGGGAATGACTTAATCGAGATGACATTTGATGTCAGTTCCATGGTTACATTTTTATGTTTGACAAGTCGAAACGAAAGTAGCATATTGCTCTTGGCTAGCCCCCCTGTTCCCTTACCTCTGTGATTGACACTTAATAGTTTAGTTCCTGACATCTCGGTTATAGACCACCCCGCCTGTTGTATACTGATAGCAATTCATCAATTATTATCTTTGACGTCTTTATCAGTTGTCAGCTTCCCCTCCTCCCTTGCGTTGAATCTACCATTTTTGGAGCCAATCGCTATTGCAACGCAGGCATATAAATCATTTTATAAAACACCATTACGTCTATATCCTAAACAGGGTAGTCAGAGGCGAGTGACTGTTGCCGACATGGTGTACGGAACACTCACCAGCTCACTTTTACCAATAGTATTAGAACCCAATGGGGTAGGTGGTGAGCCTTTCGCCGTTATATATATGATTTGATTTTTTATCGATGTTCTTCATCACCGTAGAGTTAGTCGTAAAAACAATGAGCACAAAGATTTTGGGTCTGACTAGATATGAACTCGGAACAATCCGGGTTGGGGCGCTAAACACCTTGGCCACGACGTTCTCGTTTTAATATCTCTGGCATTTTTTCTGCTCTTAAATTATGTTTGTGTCGCTGATTTACGCTTTCCCCCTAGTTAGAATCTTTCCCACTAATAAGATCGCTTCCGAAAGTCTCAATGCTCTCAATGGGGATCCAATTATCTGGAAATCGGAAGTGACCCGAAAATCTTCGCTTCAGAAATGCCGCGAAATAAAACCTTTATTTCGGCCCCTATCGGCATTGGACTGTTCATGTGTATGTCTTGCTCTATACATACATTTAAGAATATCACTTTTTACTATAGTTAGGTCAGTGTATTCAGCTGTCCGAGGATGACGGTTACGCGTGTCTTCGGACACAATGGTCTGTGTTATCGTGCACTGGAGTTGAGCTTGCTCCTCCCGAAGCTGGCTGCCAGGCGGCCTTGCGCGCCGAAGGGTCCTGCGAGGAGTTCCTCCCTCGCTGGGGATCCTGGGTCCCTTCCATTCTGCGCCGAAGATGACCACCGTCTGGTTTTAGTGGGTAGGGGTCTCTGTTTTCCCAGGAGTTCCGAGGCCTACATATCTCAGGTGTCTCGATCCAAGGGCCTTGGGAATGCCTAAATGCATTTCCTGACGCAAAAAAAAGAGTATTCAGCTGTGGGGTTTTAACATTGTCAACTGATTTTCAAGGATATTTTTGAATTTGTCTGGGCGCGGCGCCATAGCTGATTATTATTATTAGGGACAGTTTTTTTCTAAGGTACTAAAAGTAATTGATGCTACTTCTTTAAAGTTCAATTAAACGATTATTTCACTTAGATACCAATATTTTTAAGTATTTATTGAGTATGAAAATCTGTGTATATGTACGTTATTTCAATTATATCCATTACTTTTTTGTAAACATTTTCCTGTAACCATGGCCTGCTGGAAGAAATCTCTCTTAGTAGATGAGCTCCTGCACTTTTGTTTTCCCTCAATTGTATCTATTATTATAACTGTAATTTTGTGTACGAACTAACAAATAAATGATAAGTAAATAACTAACACAAATATGTAACGTAACAAACTCCATTTCAACAAGGATTACTTATTCGTATATACACAGCGAACAAGGAACCAACTGCACTCCTACTCTAATCGAGATTCTGAAAGTAACATTAAATTCTCTTCAGGACTACTCCTGATATATGAATTCCTATTGAAAACGAGCGAAATGCTATAACTATTTGCATATAAATGCACTTCTCAATCCGACTCAGTCCACTTCTAACGCGAAGTTTGCTATTGTGCTCATAGTTGGGAGACGACTTCTCGTTTGCGCCTTCTAGGTTACAAAATCCAGTATATTGTTGGTTTGCTGTACATTTTCCAAAAAGTTCAGGAAACTAAAATGGAGACTTTAACCCGAATACAAAAATGTATGTTAATTGATATGTGATTTGATCGTGATTCAGTCAGAATTCCACTTGATACGGAATAGTGAAGTAACTATTTGATTTTGATTTTTGACGATTTTAGATTTACAATGCTTGTTTTTCATATCTAAAGATAGAAGCTTACTAAAAAAAAAAATTTCTTACTCTAATGATCCAGCTGTAGATCATCAAGGTTCGAAATCTGAATCTAAAGATAGTATACTGTCTTTAGATATGGGGAACAATTTGTCAATTTGCTATATTTGTAATTAACGAGTATTTTTCTTGTTTCAGGTAAGTACACAAATCAATTGAAACTGAAACGTACATCTGCAAAAACATTCCTTTGGTAAGTTATAGTATAGTGATGTCTTCACCGTTTCTAGATGTAAGTTTTCAGCATTATAAACTCTTGATCTGGATACCGGGACCGTAATCCGGATGACCATCATCGGGAATCGATCAACGAGCTCATGACGGTGTTGTCCTGCCGTCGCTTGTTCCAAAAATATAATTTTATAGATTACTTTTGAAGGGCTACCGATAGCAGGACTTCATCATTTCCAACGATAAGACATCAACTGCTCAACATAGAGAACTCCGATAAAGATTGGCTGGCTTCAGGTGGCCTGCAATCCTGACATCCTGCATTTAAGCAAATATAAATTTGGCCTTTTAACGACTGATATTACCAACGTTTAGATGCCGTTGCAATGTATAATCTGATCTTGTACATCTGTTCTAATACTTTTTGTATGTGTAAAATATAACTCAAATACCGTATATTTAATATCTAAAAGGTAAACCTAACCAGGACTTGTAGAAAAAAGGGCTGATGCAAAAAATTGGATGAACTTAACCTCTTGAAACATGATGTAGTTTCAAGGACTCTCAATTGTGTCTCAGTGTCAAAGCACGAAGCTGACAAATCTGTTGTGGTTTCAGCAGGTAATTACATACCTCTGAAATTAAATAGGTCTGGTCAAAGGTTACTCCGACACAAAGGCAAAGCCAATATTTGGCTGAACGTCCGACGGGTTTGAACGATGAGCCTGAAACACGCGATTCAGGAAGACCTACTATCTAAATAGGCACGCAATTGGTTCCGTGTGTACGTTCAACTTTTGTGACGCCAATTGGGACGTTGCTATAACGTTTTATCGATAGGAATCTGCCATTTCTCAATCAATTTGGATATAGTTTATATTAAGAGGATATGATAAATCTAAATCTGCTGGATTTTGACATCCGTTTCCATAACGAGTGTTTTTTATTTGTTCCTTTAACACAATACAGTACTTCATTAAACTACACACATCAACATGGTCTAGGGATATTTCAATTAAACCTAAATAACTAAAATTCTAATAACTTTTTGTTAAGACACCTACACATTGAAATAAACCTTGTTTAATAGCCTATCTAATCTGATAAATAAACTTTTACATAAAGTTAAATTTAAAAAAACTTAGAAGACGAGGAAATACTCAAGACAAAAGTTCAATCTTAACTTTATTTTTGAAACATCAAAACCTAAACAAAACTAATATTTTTTT
The DNA here is from genome assembly GCA_947369235.1 of Udea olivalis. Classification (NCBI taxonomy): domain Eukaryota; kingdom Metazoa; phylum Arthropoda; class Insecta; order Lepidoptera; family Crambidae; genus Udea; species Udea olivalis. Next base: position 15,997,555 of record OX376361.1, read on the forward strand.
TATAATAATTGTTGAAAACTTAAAATGAATAATCAGTGGATCCACCTAAGACTCTCAAAACAAGGGTGTCAATATCCTGTTGTGGAATACTGTCCCAAGTCCTGCTAAGATGCAAGAAAAGCTGATTTTCATGCACAATATCTTCAGGGAAATTCCTAAGAGCTCTTCTCTGAAGCATATCCCAGGCATGCTCAATAGGATTTAAGTCAGGGGATTGTGCAGGCCAGTCTAAAGCTTGGATATCATGCTGTTGTAACCAACTTGTAACGATACGCGCCGTATGTGGACGGGCATTGTCGTGCATTAGCTGGAAATTTTGTCCCATTTGCTGTCTGTGGGGCAAGATTACTGGCTCTAACACCTCATCTCGGTATTTAAGAGCAGTCATATTGCCTTGTATCCAAACGAGGTTCGTTCTACGCGCCGAGACGAATGCCTGCCCAAACCATAATCGTGCCACCTTGATATGCATGAACTTGTTGTGGGTGCTGCAGTCGATTCCAACTTCCAGGTTCTTTCCAAACGCGTACTCTTCGCGAATCAGGCTGAAATCCAAACCTGGATTCATCAGTGAAAAGCACAAGTGACCATTGAGATTGGTTCCAGTTTTCGTGTGCAATAGCCCATTGTAATCTTTTTCCTCGATTGCCTCTCCTTAGCGCTGGTACCCGAAGTGGCCTACGAGCACGTAGGTTGACTTCATGCAGTCGTCTTCTCAAAGTTTGACCGCTTACCAGCAAACCATACTCTCTCTGTAGCCTTTAAACCAATTGCATCGCCGCTACATTTAGTTGACTTCGTGCAGCATTTAAATCGGTCCTGTACATGTGTTGTAATGCGTTGAGGTCCTCGGTGCGGTTCCACCACTTCCCCCGTGACACGATAACGTGACCAAAGCCTGGATATCACGCTCTGACTGGTCCTCATGGCTTCAAAAACCGCAATTTGGGTACCGCCAGCTTGAATCATGCCCACTGCTTTTAACATTTTGTTCCTGGTCAAGTGTCTACGTGGTATGATGAAATGAACACCGGAGATGCGCTTGACAAAGATTTGTAGAAATTTATGGAGTTTTTATCAAGTTAGAAGTTCGTGAAGATTCACTTCTTCGGAAGAAAAACCTTTTATATACAAATTTGAATTCAAAAAAGAAACTTAATAATGGTTTTATAATCTGTCATTAATAGTTTTTTATTTATTTATTTATTTAATCTTTATTGCACAAAGAAAAGTACAATTGGCGGACTTAATGCCTAAAGGCATTCTCTACCAGTCAACCACTAGGTGAAGCAGAAATTTTTACGGCGGGGTTTTGTAAAACTAAGTTTCAGTAAGATAAAAGTAAACAATTTACTCATATAATATATATACCTACTTATCTAAATTACAATATATATATATATATGTGTACCTACTTACATATAAAAATAGCAAATATATACATATAAATTCATAAATACAATGATATATAAATACATATTATTATGTACTCAAATGGAAGACGAAACATTAACTCGGAATGATATGATTGACGATCAGACTAATCTGACCAATGATTAAATAGCACTAATTGAAACTGGTTAGGGTGTCGGTAAAAAAAGCTTGTGGATAGATTTTTTGAAGGAGAACCTATTGGGGGACATTTTGATTCTGTTCGGAAGCGAGTTCCATAACCTTATAGCAGCTAAGGTAAAGGAGTTAGACACATGCGTGGATAGATGAGGGGGAGTGGAAAGTTTTAAAAGAGTATTTGAGCGTTGGTTACGTGAGCTGCACTCACCCCTATATTTAAAATTACGCTTGAGATATTTAGGAGCATCGGGATTTTTAAGTACGTTGAACAGTAAACATAGCGTTCGAGAATTTCTTCGTTGGCGGATTTTAAGCCATTTCAATTTAGAGCGGAACGGAGAAATATGGTCAAATTTTCTTACACCGAAAATGAAACGAATGCAACTATTGACTAGGCGTTCGAGCCTATCGAGAAGCGCCTGGGACAGGTTGGAACAGCAAACGTCCGCATAGTCAATATGAGGCATCAGAAGGGCTTGGACCAGTAAAATTTTGGTGCTGAGTGGGAGAAAGTTTTTAAATCTATACAGAGAGCGTAAGGTAGCGACAACTTTTCTGCTTGTTTCCTTGATTTGTTTGTCCCAGCTAAGGTTATTATCTACGTATAGGCCAAGGTTCTTAACATGGGGGCTGAACGGGATGTTAGTGCCGTTATAGGTTAACGTAGGACCGTCGGTACTGAGGTGACTCAGCTGTCGCGGAGTACCTATCACAATTGCCTGACATTTAGCTGGATTTACTGAAATACCGTAACTGTCAGACCATTCGAGCAAACGTTGGAGATCGTTATTCAGTAGGCAAACAGCATCCTCGAAGCCATTGGCGTCAGTCTGTACATACAGTTGAAGGTCATCAGCATACAGATGGTAGGAGCTGCAGAGATTAAGTGTGACAAAGTTGATGAATACAGAAAATAGAAGTGGGGATAATATACCTCCTTGTGGAACTCCGGAATCCAGATTACACCACTGAGAAATCGTATGACCAATACGCACAGCCTGTTGCCGTCCACGAAGATAAGACGAAAACCAGTTTAATTCATGTGGGGTGATGCGTAAATGAGAGAGCATTGCTAAGAGGATGTCATGGTCCACGACGTTGAAAGCGTTGGAGAAGTCCACTAGAACCAGAAGAGTCAATTTGGAAACGTCAAGACCAGTTCTAATGTCTTCAGTCACCTTGAGAAGTGCAGTGGTGGTACTGTGGCCAGGACGAAAGCCCGATTGGAATTCACTGACAAGATTAAAAGAAAATAAATACCGGGAAAGTTGTTTATGCACAACAGCTTCAAGTGCTTTAGAGAGAAATGGAAGAATCAAAATGGGACGGTAATTGCTAAGAAGACTGGGGCTAGAAATTTTTGGAATAGGTCGAATAATAGCTTTGCGCCAAAGTGAAGGGAATGTTCCAGAGGTTAGAGAAAAGTTGATGATGTGCGTTATGATCGACAGAACAAAATCAAGAATGGGCAGCAACAGGCTTCTACTAATCCCATCACAGCCAACAGCTTTAGTCTTGATAGAAGAAATTATTTTACGAACCTCTTCGCAAGAGACGGCAGAAAAACTAAAGCAAGTGCTATGAGGTGGTGGAGACATTGAAGACAAGGCACTTATAGTTTGCGTTTTTAGATCATCGCGAAGTTTAGGAGTGGTGGAAAAGTGATTGTTTAGGTCATTTGGAGAGTGTGTGCATTCGATATTTGCAGAATCGGATTTGCCAATGCCTATAGAATTCAAAAACTTCCACGTGTCAGAAAAGGACGAGTTTACAAGATTGTCGTGAAAGTATCGTCGTTTTGCAGCCCTTACCACTTGATTACAGCGATTCCTGGCTTTTTTGAACAATTCTCGGTTGACATCGCTTCGGTTTCGCTTGTAGACCCTGAAAGCTCGGTCTCTCCTGCTCATAGCGACCCTGACTATCTCAGTTATCCACGGAGCTGGAGGACGCCTTAACCTTACTGTCCGGAGCGGAGCATGGACATCGTACAGCTTCAATATAGTGCTATTGAACTGAGATAATTTTTCGTCCACTGACGATGCCAAGAGAACCGGTTCCCAGTCAAGAGAGGAAGCATCCTGTTGCAATTTAGCAACGTTAAGCTTTGAAAAATTCCGTAGGGTAGCCATTTGGGGTTGTCGTTTCAGAGGTTTTATTTTATAAGACAGATAGATGAGATCATGGTGCGAAAAACCAGGAGCGGAAACTTGGCCATGTTTAAGGACACGCTCAGGCGAAGAAGCGATGATGAGATCGAGCCACGTATCATCAGTGTTATCATTAAAATGAGTTGGGTCAAGAGGAAGTATTGAAAGGTTTGTTGACTCGACAATAGTGCGTAACTTAGATGACCGGGGCCCCACCTTCATTAGATCAGCATTAAAATCACCCATGATAATAATGTTTTGAAAGTCTGTGACATAATTGCCCAATACAGACTCCAGGTCTGCAAAGAAGTCAACAGTAGGTGGAGAGTAAACAACTCCCAACAGAGCTTTATTTCCCAACAGCTTGACCTCGAGAAAGAGATATTCCATTGACCGTGAATATTGCGGAGCAGAAGCAGCCAAAATATTATATTTTATACAGCTATTAAGATAAACGGCTACCCCCCCATATCCCTTGCCTATGCGGTCGTTACGCAGAAGAATATATCCCGGCAGGCCATAACTGGTAGAGGCCAGGTTGGGTTTGAGGAAAGTTTCAGAAACCAACACTGCGTGAACGTTACTGTCTGAGAATATGTCAAGCAGATCTCCGTAATGGCTGGGTATACTCTGGGCATTGATATGGCAGACATTAAAATTCTTACTATCGGGAAAATTTAATTTAATCTGGTCCCGGAGGGTGTCTACCTGAGCTTGTGAGTCATCAAGGGAAAGATAAGATGTGCTAGATTCATTGGCAGAAAAAAATAAATCGTCATCTGACATTCAAAACCGTGTTATGTTTAAATAGTTTCAAAGGTAAAAGAATATAATAAATAAAATAAGGATATCTAACAATATATATGTACACTACTTATAATAAACAAGTAAATCTGCTAAGCAAAAGGATAACAACAAGATTTACTGTTCAAATTACTGCTCCTCCTGCTGGCCAACTGTTCACAATAACACATTAAATATTACAACAAGTACAGTACAGTAGTACCACTTACATGAGCATTGCAATTTAAAAATATATTTAGAGGAGGATAAAAAAAACATAAAAAGTACAAGGCTCCGTGCCGAGTGCCGAGGCCATAATCAAAAATTAAAAAAAAAAGTTCAAGCAAATCGGCATTCGGCTATAATGTCAATCTGACAGTGACAATTGTTGTCAAACACAGTACTTGTGATCATTTATTAATTTTTGTGGGTAATGGAGCAATACAACATGAAAACACTAATCAAGTTAGATAAAAATGAAGAAAAATTAGCTAAGAGATATTCTGCGAACACTACTTGCGGGTCGATCTTTTCTCTTTGGGAGGTTGGGCAGCCTTTACTGCAGCCGGAGGCAGCGATTTCGGCGCGGATGAAGCTGGCTTGTTTTTGCTGCTGTTGGATCCGCCAGGGGAACCTTCAACTGGAATGCCATGAGCGCTGACAAGCACATCGAGCTCAGCCTGGGTGTTGATTCGACTCCGGGTCCCATTTGGCAATTTTATGGAGATGTTTCCGTCGAGCGTCCAGACGTTCCTCATCCCGAAATGTTTACGGGCAGCAATGAATAACGCCTGACGACGGCGTGTCAGAAACTCGCTCAGCACATAAGTAGTACCCTTGAGTTGAGCCTTGCTCTTCCAAGTGGCAGACTTCAGATCAACATTTGAGAACTTGATCAATATTGGCCGTGGGTGATCGTCACTAGCAGTGCCAAGCCTGTAGCAGGCCTTTATGCCGGACTTTGAAGCATCTGGAATATGTAGCTTACCCTGCAAGATTTCCAATACAGTGGCTATGACGTCCTCACCTGCAGACTCAGGGGCACCACTAAGAAGTAAAAACTTTCTGCGATGGCGCATCTCTGTGACATCTCTGTGTTTTTTTGTAAGGCCAGTACTTTTTAAGTTATTTAAAAAAGTTTTATCCCTAGACCATGTGGTTGTGTGTATCTGCTAAACTGCGAAATAGTTTCTTGGCGGTAGCTTTCGTGGATGGTATACAATGAAAAAGGATTTACTTATTTAGTAGATACAATACATTAATATTTTATTTATTCCTTCTTACTTTTAAACAAGGCAAGCTAGGTAAGGCAAAGCAAAGGTAAACATTTACACGTATCTGGGTACACATCTTAATTACGTGCTAGGTACAGAGAATCCAGATCGACTGTAAATTATATAGATGTTGTATTCCCTCCAGCTTTTTAACAAGTAAGGCCTCGTACTCCGCGGCTCGGTGAGGAATATTCGTAAATAAATTTCATATTCACTTACAAAGTTACCACACGACTTACTGAGTATACCATTTTGTTTATATAAGTCTTTTGATTATCACCTGGTATATTTTCAGCATTAATTGTTTCTACTTTGACACTAATAACTGCTTGTTTACACCTCGCCGCTTAAATGTGTTCTGGTAAATTTCTATTATAATTAAATCCTCAAGTTACCAGTAGGAGCAAAACAATGGTTAACCCTTTCATGTTCAAACTTTGGAGTGAAGCAAATTGGTGCTGTTATAATATTCAGGCTACATTGGCGCTCCGCTGACATAATTGGGCTTTCTATCATTATAAGTAATCCTCTTTAAGGCACAGATTATTTGATAGTTACTAACGTAACAGATAAATCACATCAATAGAAAAATGACAGCTACCTTTTTCGATATACATGTCAGTAGTCAGTACAACCTGTACAACTTACAGTACGTCTTCGCGTCAGTTTGTAACGATGCCGTTTTGTTCCAGTCTCAGAACCTCCACGATGGCTGGAAACTTCATAGTTCAACTTACTGGCCATCAATAGTATGTTACAAACGGGTGTCAAAGACCGATAAACATCCTTTAAAATTTCTAAATACATACATACTAACACTGAGACACAGATTAAACACAGATGTTCGTCATATTAATGTTTGGTCTGGGGTACGAAGTACGAACTAAAGAGCAAAATAAAGAGTTTACAGAAAGACTGCTCGCGCCTTCTTCCTAAACTTGCGTGACCGCAAAGGGTTACTACTATATTCGGTCTGAATTTTTAAAATGAATTAAGTAGCTTATACCTATTTGACAGAACCAGCCAAACACAAAATACATCATCGACACAAAAACACTCGCGACAGTGCGACTGGCCGACTCACTGAAGCGGACTAGTATATAGCCTCTAAACTCACTGTGTCTGTGTGCGTGATTAAAATGGCGGGTTTGTTTTAAGCGGACTATCTGTTAGAGGCGCCGCGCCGCATGCATGAATCGTGATGGCTTCCATTGTGGGATAAGCAGCTGTCAGCGAGCAAAGGGTTAAAAATACTCAAATAGTAGTAGGTATTACATTGGAACGTTTGAAAAAAGTTTTATTATTTAAGTAGAAGTGGGCTGAACTTAGCAGGTTTCACGTCAGGTGGGGATCCCAAGATTCACAAGGCGAGAAGACTCCCTAAGTAAACTCAGTTCGCATCAAAAGGGCAGCTTATGTTAAGTGGTCCGACCGTGAAGAATAAAAAGACTGGGAGAATAATAAAAGTATAAAAGATCTTTACCGTGTAATGAAAAAAAATGGCTAGTAAGGAGGGATCGTCGGAGAGCTTTGGTTCATGCGGATACTTATTCAACGTCAAAGAATACTTTTTCTGTCCTTTTGACTTTCCATGTTGACTAAGAGCGCCGTGGCCTAGGGGTTAGTACTCCAACTCGGATCGTGGGTCGTGTGGTCCCGAATTCAAATCTGGCCACGAACCGTCTTTGTGTTCATTTTTAAATCTCCGGTGATGGAACATCGATAAAAAAACCAAATCAACCCGGATAACAGCAGGAGGCTACCACGTTGGGTTCTGATACCATTGGTGAAAATAGGGCTCCTGAGTGTTCCGTTCACCATGACGGCAACAGTCACTTGCCTCTGACTACCCCGTTTGGGATAAAGTCATGATGGTATGTATGTATGTAGTATGTGAGCTGTGACTATATATCACCTTCTTTTAAGTCTAATGTAAATCTTTCCCAGCTATTGTTTTACTTTTTACATTTCTCAATGTCCACTTCACTCCATTTTTTCACCGAGACCCATGAAAAGATCTTAGGAAACTCGATAATCGAAACGGCACAAACTTTTGTAATTAACGTTGTCCTCATTTTCTTTAATAAACCATTTTAATATTCATTACGCAATAATGTCATCACAATAATTAATTTTGCAAAAAAACTCCGAATATCGTGAGTTGTTTTCGTGATCGGTACGTCTACCGCGAGTTGCCACTTTGAATTTACATTATCGTTCCCGTAAAAAAATGCATTGGGATTTGACATTGTCATGTCATGTCATGTGTCATCATCCCAATACAATTATTTTACGCGAACGATAACGTAAATTTAAATTGGCAACTCTTGGTAGACGTAAAAGAAGATAAAATAACGTTGTCAAAAAAGAGTACGCTTTATGTATTCCGTTTGCGCAAGTTGAGGGCTGCCCTTTTAGATAATTATATTTATCTGTCCATCGTATTTGTTTGATGAATATGTAATAGTTTCCGTTTTTCCAATCTTTTCCTCCCAAATATAAGCCTTAAATAAGATTGTCTTGAAGTATAAAAAACGAAAGGAACAATTCAAAGGTTATCTTATCCAAAAAAACTTGAAACCCTCTTTGATAATTGGTTATAATTAATAAATTAAACCTAGACTTTTGATATAAGAATTAAATATTTAACAGAAATATCAAAGAGCTCTCAAAGTAAACAGCTGGCGGTTCATCGTGAAGTTTAAGTAAATTAAGAATGTCGCTTTAGGTTGGGTTGAGTTCGTGATGAGATTTCACAATGAATTAAATAAGACTTCATAAAAAAGGGGTTATTTTAACTTTGCTTCATGAAAATACTCTACTAAAGCTTTGCGAAAGTATCTAAGTACTGATGAGGCATTTACTGGGAAGTCATGATTAAATATCACGACGTTTCCTACCACCAGGTACCATGATCTAATGACTGCACAGTAATAAAAATCAGCACTTTAGATTTGTTTAAAAAAAACACTTTTAGTGCAAAATTAGTTCCTTATGTTTTTTCAGTAGTTTTGCCCATAAGCATCAAGCTCCATTTCTGATAGAATGCTAGGAAGAGGGTACCTAATATCTGCCTGTATGTCTTGTGCTCTTCCACGTTATCTTTTCCATTAGGAGACTTGAAGCAATATATAAAACAGATATAGGGTGAGGGTAGTCAGCCTACAGATAATTTTACTAGCAAAAGTTGGTTTGTCAAGTGCCACCTCGAACTTCTGATAAACAACATCTTTCTATTGGCTGCTACAGCTGAGTTTCATGCCAGATTATAGTCAGCTCTGCCCATGTATGAAGAATAGAAAGCCAACGCAGCTCCCTAAATGCTCCAGAAAATAAACAATGGTCGCTGCAAAAGTTTAACTAAATTACGGGTGTCTTCAACCCGAGTTCGTGCCCAGATGATTTAATGAACCCGACTGTAAGTGTCTAACAGACTAATAGGGACTCCAGCAAAACTGTTTGTTCATTAGCTTCTTTGATGGAAGCTTCATTGGAATTTGTAATGGAATTTATTACAGCACTAACGAGAAGCCTCTACTGCTTTATGTATAAAATTTTTGTATCGTGAGGTTTTTTACAATTAATTTACTTCAGTACCTGCTTATTTGAAAGAAATTCATCATTGTTTTTTATATACATACATACCATCACGACTATATCCCAAACAGGGTAGTCAGAGGCAGTTGACTGCTGCCGTCATGGTGAACGGAACACTCAGAAGCCCACTTTTCACCAATGGTATCAGAACCCAACGTAGTAGGTGGTGAGCCTTCCGCCGTTATCCGGGTTGATTCGGTTTTTTATCGATGTTTTCCATCACCGGAGAGTTAGTCGGAAATTGAACAATGAACACAAAGATTTTGTTTCTGGCCAGATTTGAACTCGGGACCACACGATCCACGATCTGTGTCGGGGTACTTAACCCCTAGGCCGCGACGCTCTCCGTCACGACGTTCTTGTTTTTCTTATCATTTACCCATTGCCCTCGTCTTCGACTTCTTTTTTTCACACCGCTATTTTTATGAAAAGACAGCTTAAATCCTTTCCTAAAGTCCTGTTACCAAAATTAAAAGAATCTGGTTCAGCAGCTTAGGCGTAAATTACTTGTCCTTTTCACGATTATGTGATCATGTACCCAAACGTTCGGGCTACATACTTTCATTTGTGTTTCCATGATCAATACTGATGATTCGTTACGATTGCAATTCAACTGACACTGAGTTCGATTTAATTGCCTAGTTAAACATCAGTAGAAAATTGTATATTGAATCAATGCCTACATTTTCAGTATACTATATTCACTGGTGCTCCGAAACATGCTCATTAATTCCTACCAGCCAATGTTTCACTCGAAGTGGCCACTAGGTATTATCGACGTTTTCCAAGGTCAAGTCGCTTTCAATGTTAAGTGGACTTAGCCTAAATGGGGGGCTACTAATAGATAAAAGTTCATTCAAATGACTTCAAGCCTTTCTGCGTCAATTATTCCTTTGAAACGTCAGGCGCATGCCGAACTTTGACGTATTTGATCGTAACAGGCTGACAAACAGAAACGTCGCCGTTACGGTCCGCCATTGAATTAAAATTAAAACTCTCGCTGCCATTGGTCGGTTTGCGGGGCGAGGGGCGGGGCGAAGGCGGGGGGTGAACGCGGGCGATCAATACGCGGCGTTACGTAACGGGCGCGACGCCTTGGGCCGTTGGGCGATATGTTGTGTACAGTGCGCCTCGTATGTAATATGAGGTGTGGAAAGCGCCTTATGTCACGCTTGGAGATTGCGAAACGTATGGGCTTTGTTCAATCTGTTCTGTTATTAGGTTACAGTCATGAAATTTTCATGAGTTTTGCTATTATTTAGCTGATTTTTAATAAGATAGTGATTATCATCACTGCCATCAAATATTTTTCTGCAGAAAGACAAAAATAAGCGCAATTATTTATTTTTAAACTTTTTGCGACAGATGCCTGGTTTAGAAGCCATTGAAAAAAATGTAATGAAACAAGATACTGACTGTCATCTAGTAAATAAACTCATTTAGTTTTTAGTTCTTTTTGTTCCTCATTATCTGTAATAAAATTAATACTGGAAATAAGAGCATTGCGAAGTATGGCAAGAGTGACATTGAGTGATAAAGTGAGGAATAGCATAATTAGAGAGCATTGTGGTGTGAAAGAGGATGTTGTCACAAAAATTTAGATGTGAATGCTAAGATGGTTTGGGCATATGGAAAGGATGGATGAAAGGCGATTAACGAAATAAATATACAAGGCGAGGGTTGGATGTTGGAAGGGGAAGGCCTAAACGGACGTACTTAGGTCAAGTCCAAGACGTGCTTAGAAAAGATCAAGTCAGGAGTACCCATAATCGACGAGCATGAATGAAAGGATTAATGAGAGTGGAAGAGCAAGATGTGTGTCAGGACCGTAGCAAGTGGAAATATGTGGTCTCTGCCTACCCCGTTGAGAAAAAGGCGTGATGGTATGTATATATATTATGTAAATTAATACTGAAGGGCTTTGACTCGAGAAACTGGCGTGTTTACTTACGTAGTTTACAAACCGCGGTTAAATGCTAATCAATAGCTGAACGCATGCCAGGTAATGAGATTGGTTGTTTGAACAATCACGATAGTAGATTGAAATGGGAATAATTAACTGGTTTAATTTGATTAGAGCTAATCCCTTAATTAATTAAAGGAGAGACGCCATTTTGTCTGTCTGCAGTATTTTCACCTATTTAAAAACCTTATATTCAAAGTCATTTATTATATTTTAAAATTAATACGAATAAATGTCAAGCGATATGTCCGTGATATAAAACGCTTGTAGGTTTTAGATGGTGCATAACTATTTTCTGAATTTGGCCAATGCAGTAGGTAGGTGCTACCGATAACTTTCTCATCAGTCAATTTATTGTAAACCATAAGATGTCGCTAAATATCGGCGCTTATAATTTTCATGCTATCAGTTTATTTGATTACTAAACTTTCCGTCCGCGGCTTCGCCCGCATTTCGTTATATATTATGGCCAAATTACATAAAATCTATATAAATTGTAGCCCATGTGTTATTCTGATGTATAAGCTGTATTACTGTTGAGTTTCATCCAAATCCGTTCAGTAGTTTTTGCGTGAAAGAGTAACAAACAAACATACATAAATATAAATAAATTTATTAAATAAAATATGCGCCAGACAACACACCTCTTGTAATGGTCTCGAAGTAGGGATTAATATCCCTGTGTTACGAGGTACCACACAAGGAAAATAAGCTAGGGGCGTCTCCCAGCACACCCAGACCCGAGTCAATTCAGAAAAGATCGTTTCCTAAATTGACCTGACTGGGAATCGAACCCGAGACACTACGGAAATCAAGGCGAGAAACCGTGCTACAGCGCACTACGCCAACCGTGTTGTCAGACATCACACATACATACACATACATCCTTACAAACTTACGCATTTATAATATTAAGTAAGATTGACTTTAATTCATGAACACCTTGACTTATTTATTCAATTCCCTTTAACTCCACACGTGTATGAAATCAACTGTACTATAACAGTTGATTTCAAGAGTTGATTGTTCAAACAACCAATCTCATTACTTGACATGCGTTCTATGACCGCTCATTTATAACTTTCAGGGAAAATCATTCATGGTATATTAATGTTGTCTCCCAGTATACACGCGATATAAATGCAGTCGCCCATTAAAGTTGCGGTTGTATGAGATGGCTCTATTGTCCCGGGGGGGTGGTGGGTGGTGGGTAGCAAACTAATAATGTAGCGCCAACTGTTTCCTATTATTCGCTGTATGAACAGAAAGCAGAAGACGAGTTTAGCTATCAAATAAATGCCTTGACTTTGCCGATATGTAATAGATAGTTCTCATATAGCTTTCGGTTTTTTGGAATCAGCCCGGATTTTTATTAACCCCTATTTAGAGTACCCATCAATGAGGCGATGAAATAAATTCTACCCTATCAGGTCGTTATCAAAAAAAGCAACCTATATGATGTTCTTCAAAGCCATAATCAAAGTCAAGAGGTAACTTGGAAAGCTCAGGTGCCATAAATCCCCTTTGAAAATAAATACTTTTGCAAAGAAACAAACAGCTTTGACACTGTATCTTGTGTTACAAATGAAAGATATGTATTTTTCCAAGAAAATCTCTAAATGGGAAAAAATATTTTTCTCAACACTCAGCCATACCATCTCGCAAATGTACGGAACCAACCCGACACTACTTTGTCGCCCCTTCCGCCTGTGCTCTCCCTACTTCCTTCCGCCAAACACCCCCGAAAGGACAATAACACCCTATAATACTACCTTCCGGAGTCGTCAGTTAAGGGACGATAGGACGACAATGGGGGAAATAAATAAATCAGTTACACGTGGAAATGTGACTTCAGCAAATATAAATAAATATGCTTCAGGCATCACACCACTTGTCATTGTCTCGAAGTAAGGATACAAATCCTTGTGTTACGAGGTACCGGACAGGGATTAAAGCCAGGGGCGTCTACCAGCACACCCAGACCCGAGGTAATTTTAATAATAACGTTTTCTAAAAAGTCTCGCCCGGGAATCGAACCCGGGACACCACGCAAGTTAAGGCGAGAAACCGTGCTACAACGCTCTACATCAAATCGTGTCGTCATATATAAGGAACTTCGTAGGAAGCGCTGGCGTATAATTATCTCTTTGTTACGGTTTAAAACTATTGATTCGAAGAAAATATACTGACTCTCCAGAAGAAGTAACAACCAAACCAAAACTTCTTGATAAGGCTCTCACTCTTACTGCTATGTAAGCTATAGGATCGGGAGAACTGCCCAAGCTGGTGCCGCTACCACCTTTAACCATAAGGGCACGAGACACATTAACTTTTCGCCCTTACACCGTTGATATTCCAGCTATCCGACAGCTAACGAAAAGTGATGTTGGCTCATTCATAATGCGAACAGATTAAAAGTGGAACTTGCTACCAGTGACTGTGATTCCAAACATGTGTCTTTCAAAAAAAGAGGTAATAGGCATTTATCGGGCCGACATATTCCATTATAATCATATCGTTCAAAAACAGATTAGATTGCAATCAAATAAATGCCTGGTACTCAATCAAATGCAATCAAATAATGGGAAAGGAGATCTTTTCGATCGTTTGTATTCACACTTGCTGAATATTTAGTACAATATTCTAGCAGTTCCATGCTTTTGAGTTCAAAACATATCTGCTTATAAAGAAACACCAATAACGTTTACAGCAAACGAAAGTGACGCGAAATGTTTATATAGGCGATCACTAACTTTAAAGTGTCGATGCAGTATAAAGCCAGTATCTTAAAACTATATATCATCTTCATCATCATCATCATCCGTGCGGTCTATCCCGGTTGTGAACCCACACTGGTGTGTGGGGTCCCAGGGTCCGCCTTTCTTATTTTCTTGGCCCACTTCGCGCGGTCTTGTGCATCCTCAGTGGTGAGTCTGTTGGCACGCATGCCACCCTTAACGACGTCGAGCCACCGCTTCTTGGGTCGACCTCTTCTACCGGTACCTGGCGGGGGCGGCATAGCCAGACATTTGTTGCCCACGTAGTTTGCCGATCTCCGTGAGACATGACCATACCAACGGAGGCGGCACTCCTGCAGCTTGTCTGCGATGTCACGAACACGAAGGCTGCCGCGGATGTGGGTGTTACGCACACGATCTTTGCGTGAGACTTCACACATCCACCGCAGCATCTTCATTTCCGTGACGCGCAGTTCCTGCTTGTGTCGCTCTAGTAACGGCCATGTTTCACTGCCATATAAAAGGACAGGCCTAATGATGGTTTTATAGACCTGCCCTTTCAGCTTGATCGGCATTTTGGGGTCACAAATGACACCAGCCACCTCACGCCATTTAGCCCAAGCCGCGGAAATTCGGGCTCTGACGTCGCGGTCGATGTCCCCGGACGCGCTTAACACAGATCCCAGGTATTTAACACGGTCCGTGCGCTCGACCACGTCAACGCCTATGCGGACGGACTGGGTATCTGTGGTGTTGCAGGCCATGTACTCCATCTTCGCCACATTAAGTTTCAGACCGCCGTTTTCAAGTGAATTTTTCCACTTATTCACCCGTTGTACCAGCCGTCCCCTGTCCGAATCTGCTAGCGCTATATCATCAGCATACATAAGCAACCAGGGTGGTTGCTCATGGTGGTCTAGGATGCTGTTTGACACAACGTCTAATATTACGCTGAACAGAAACGGGCTAAGCACGGAGCCTTGGTGTACTCCAACGGTAATAGGGAAGGGAAGCGTGTCACCAACCGCAGTCCTAACTATGGAACTGGAGTCGTGGTACATGTCCCGGATAATGTCAATAAAGACTTCGGGAACGGCCCTGGACCGCAGCGCCCAGCCGATCTCTCACGAGGGACACAGTCGAAGGCCTTCTGCATGTCTAAGAAAAGTAGATGCAGAGGTGTATTCTTCAGTCTGTATCCCTCCATGAGCGTTCTCAAGGCAAATATGGGGTCCATGGTCCCGCAACCTGGTCGAAACCCATACTGACACCCCGAGATTGTGCACTCCTGTCGGATCCGAGAGTCTACAATGCGCTCGAGGAGCTTCATGGTGTGGGACATCACCTTTATGCCACGATAATTGCTGCACTCCTGCACCGAGCCCTTGCTCTTGAAGACTGGCGTGATAATGCTCAGTCTCCATTGGTCAGGTATCTTCCCGGTGAGGAGAATGCGGTTAAAAAGGTGGGTAAGTATGCCCACACCACGAGAGCCCATCGATTTCCACGCTTCGATAGGGACTCCATCGGGTCCGACAGCTTTCCGGTTCTTCATGCGGCGAAGAGCCAACTGGACTTCATCAGGCGTTACCGGGGGCACTAGACCCTGATTTGGAGGGAGTCCAGGTGGCTACACCTCTTTGTGCTGCTTGTTGAGCAGCTCGTGGAAGTAAGAGCGCCATCTCTCCTTCACCGCGCGGTCCTCGCATAGCAGGTTACCAAGAGTGTCATTTACACAGCGGCACATGGAAATATCCTGGGCCGCTTTGACTCTCGAACGTGCCAACTTGTAAACGAGTTTCTGCCCCTCAGACGACTCCAACTTATCGTACAAAGGACGTAAGTGCTCATGTCTAGCTCTGGCTACAGCTCGTTTAGAGGCACGTTTGGCATCCCTGTACGCGGCGCGATCTTCAGGAGATTTGGACGCTTGCCACGCTTTGAAAAGGGGTTTCTTTACCCTAATCTCCTTCTGGACTGCTTCGTTCCACCACCAGGTCTCCTTGTCAAGCCCACGTCCACCCCGAGACACACCCAACGCCACCCTCGCCGCCCCGGTGATAGCTGCCTGACACCTATCCCAGAGCTGTTGCCCGGACTCACTATCCGCTGCGATGCACAGATCACCGACAGCGGCAGCAAAGTCGTGGGATCTGGCTCTTTCAAGCAGCCACCACCTGGTTCGGGGCGGGCAGTGCTCCCGGCATTTGCCTCGAGGCTTCACTCGCAGGTCCATCACAAGTAGACGGTGTTGGGCAGTAAGACTCTCTCCGGGTATGACCTTACAGTTAGCTACCTTGCCGATCTGGGCTCTCCTAGTGAGAAAGTAGTCGATCTGGGTTGCGCTCCTACCGCTCTTGTAGGTGATCAGATGCTCGGGACTCTTTTTGAAGAACGTGTTCACGACGGCCAAGTCGGCAGCTATACACGTCCGGAGAATCTCTTCGCCTTCAGCGTTACGACTGCCAAAACCAAAACCACCGTGAACACGCCCGTATTCCTCACACTGTTTACCCACATGACCGTTCAGATCGCCACCCAGAACGACGCCTTGGGACAATGGAATAGTGCATAGGAGCTGGTCGATTTGCTCCCAAAACAGTGCCTTATCCGAATCGCTACAACCGACCTGCGGTGCGTAGGCACTTATCAAATTGGTCGTGACCCCTTCGATAAGCACCTTCACGACCACAAGGCGGTCGCTAACGCGATTTACTTCCAAGACACTATTCTGGAATTCCTCGGACAGCGCCACCCCCACTCCATTGGCCCCACCAGGAGAACCCGCGTAGATCAGCTTGTAGCCGTGCCCGATGTTCCGGGACCTGTTGCCTCTCCAGCGAGTCTCCTGCAGGAACACCACGGCCACCCTCCACCTGGCGAGCACATCGGCCAGCTCGCGAGCGCGTCCCGTCAGCGTGCCAACGTTCCACGATGCGAAGCGGACCTTCCTCTGGACTAATGTCTTTAACCGGGCCTGCCCATGGCCCGGTAGCCCTAACCCACTTTACACAGGAGTAGGGCGATCCCCCTGCGCGTCGTTTTCCGGCGACGCCCTATCCATGTCGGGTACTCTGTGCTGACTTTTCATATTTGTTTGGCTTGAGTTGGCTTTACGGGAGTGACTGCCATCTGACCTCCCAACCCATGAAGGGGAGCCGTCGCCAGAGCCTCCTTCGTTAATCAGCAGGGCGCACCAGCTTGCAGGCGAGGTTGGCTTGGGGCCCGAAGATGTTGGAGGACCCCCTTACACCCCAAAACTATATATAATCTTGACTCTATTAATTAAACTCATCTGTTTAGGTGTATTTTTATCTTATAATTAATATTCACGCTGAGACAATTTCTCTCATCTCAATGTACGATTAAAAAAGATTAAAAGAGCTCCTTTGTTGGATAATATTCTGGCTAAGGTATTGCCTTCGCCTTAAGGACTATTTAAAAAGACGAATCGGCATTTCTATAAAGATCCCCAGCTAAAAGGTGGGAGGGCAAATACCTGCCGAAGCTACCGGTAATCCGGATCGATGGATTTTCGATCCTGTATTATATTCCAAGAATACGATATTGTGAAAATCGCACCTACCTGCGAGTAACGTATATTTCATATGAAAGTGTCTGGCTGATACATGTTTTATTAGCTATATACACTTTTTTATAGATAGAATAGTCGAGTACTCTACAGATTACCTGTGTTTCTGCTTCATGGGCATCAAAGAACATAATAATTGCTTCCATGTTATTTGCAAGTATCGATCAATCAAACCAAATTTGCATTCATGTTGAAGTGTTACGTATTCTTGGCAGTTCCACTGCGCCGCTGAAGTTAATAACTTTTATATTCATTGCCTGCCTCTGTGGAAAAGCTGTTTGCAGATTGCCAAAGCGGAGATGAAATTGCTTTTCATGTTTATTGCATTCCCGTTGAGTTGAAAGTGCAAAATAGTGCCGATAGAGTGATTTCGGTATTTTAAAATTGAGAACCGTCGAAACTTCAATTTCAACAGGAAAATCATTCAATATTCATCACCATAGATATATTTTATGCATAACTTCTATGGTACGACAGGTTGATACAGCAACTTCATGTTCTGTGTTTTTTGTCTCATAATCATAGGCTGTTAGATTTTCAAAGAACTTGAATCGATTTTACTTCTAACATACCTTTTGAATATAGAAATCACTTAAGATGCCCGTCACCTACCGTCACTTACCAAAAAACCATGCATTATGTATTAGATATTACTTAGATGCCGTTCCTTTCTGATCTCATTCTTCATGGCGCCCCGCATACCAATCGGGGCGTGAAAAGGCAATTTGCAGGCCCTCAGGCCTTTAGGTGGACCAGCTCAGTGGCAACTTTTGCGTCCATCTAACATACTATATCGAACAGTGTTGTCGTGTCGCTAGGAGCAAAATTTTCTGAGGGCTCTTTCTTCCGGTAACAGTCGAGGTATTGCAGTTGTCCATAGGTGGTTGTGATCACTTTTCACCAGTCGACCCTCAAACCAATTCCTTCTCCTTTTATAAACAAATATTATATAGTTACAAAATCAACTTGCAGTCTATCCTGTTTCATCCAGTCAAGATCATTGCGATACACGCGCCGGCCTTCGATTCCAGTAATCAGCTTAGCGAGTGTTAAGCTTCTGAGTCGTATCGATGTGCTAGATACTCGTTTACTGTCGCAGGTTCAACTGGTATTCAGCCCCTAGTTGTAGGCAGTTCTTGGTACTTTCGTTGTTCACACCCTCCAAGGTCTCAGCCGAGTAGTGAGGAAGCTTGCGGGCGGGTGAAATTCAATGCTCGACGTGCACAGTTATAAAAATCGGGTTATACCGATTTGGCTAATTTTGATCTTAAAAAAAATAATTTTTCAATACAGCAGGTTCCCAGCTGCTGACAGCTGACATTTGCCTATAACTTTTGACAGAACGAAGTCTGTCGAGGCAGCTATATTGAATAAAAAATTAAATATCTGAGACATCCCAAAATTACCCGACAGTTTCTACTTCTTCATTCGTAACGTATTCTGCCACCTTTGCAGCAACTGCTGTACCCCATATTAGGTAGAGTGTGTCCTGACTTTGAAAAAAACACTGAAAATCTATTTTTAATGACAGTCATTACGAGGTGCATTCAATAAGTACCTAGCCTCATCGCCAGAGGGCGCTGTAGTTTCAAAAGAGTTTTACCACAGTGTAGCACATTCTTTTTAAATTCTTTTTTCAAATTTTCATTCCAATCCCTTCATTTGTTTTAATTTGACAACTTATGGAAGCGAACGTGTCGATCGGTTTTACAAAAATGGAAAAAGAGCAATATCGTTCGGTGATTCGATTCCTATTTTTGGAAGGGAAAACGCGCATCGAAATCAAAGAGCGCTTGGATGCTGTGTACGGTGACTCTTCTCCATCGATGGCTACCGTCAAGAATTGGTTCAACGAGGTTGCACGTGGCCGTACGTCGGTTTTTGATGAACCACGTCCAGGTGCACCGATAACAGCTGCTACGGAGGAAATCATTAAAAAAATCCATGATTTCGTATTGGCAGATCGCCGATTGTAGGTTCGAAAGCTAGCTGAGACTGTAGCCATTTCAGAAGGAACAGTGCATCATATTCTTCACGAGGAACTCGGCATGAGAAAGCTGTCGGCGCGATGGGTGCCGCGTTTAGTCACACCGGAAAACAAGCGCAACCGTGAGACCACATCGGAGACGTGTTTGGCGCTGTTTAAGCGGAATCCAGCGGAGTTTTTGCGTCGTTTTGTGTCCGTCGATGAAACCTGGATCCACTGGTACACACCAGAGACCAAGGAGCAATCAAAACAATGGATCCAGACCGAGGAACGTGCTCCAAAGAGGCGAAAACTGTAAAATCGGCCGGAAAAGTTATGGCCACCGTTTTCTGGGATTCACAAGGTGTGATCTACATCGATTACCTCGAGAAGGGTAAAACAATTACAGGGCTTTACTATGCCGATTTTTTGGGCCGATTCGACGCCGAATTAAAGAAAAAACGACCCCATCTGGCGAAGAAAAAAGTGCTGTTTCACCACGACAACGCACCGGTTCACACGTCTGCCGTTGCCATGGCCAAATTGGTCGAATTACGCTACGAATTGCTGCCCCATCCACCGTATTCTCCAGATTTGGCCCCTTGTGACTTCTTTTTGTTTCCTAATCTGAAAAAATCACTCGCCGGGAATAGATATGGATCAAATGAGGAGGTCATCGCCGCCACGGAGGCCTATTTTGCAGAGTTTGACAAAAACTATTTTTCGGACGGGTTAAAAAAGTTGGAGCATCGCTGGGCTAAGTGTATCGAAGTAAAAGGAGACTATGTTGAAAAATAAATTGCCACTATTCCAAAATTTTCGTTTACTTTTTGTAGGCTAAGTATTTATTGAATGACCCTCGTACCATCCTACTCGTCTTCGCGTTTATGGCGTAATAAGCTGCCCTACTTAACTTAAGGGTTCGCTTGGCTGCTGACCTCATATGCAAATGATGCCGCAATGATGGCAATTTGTAACTGAGCTCTGGTTTTAATTAGCAAGTACAATGTTGGTTTTTTAAATTCAAAGCATTCAACGTGTACCTAATTTTTGCAAACTATAATACTGTTTTAACTAATGGACTGTCTTCTCTTCTATGCTCAGTAAAAAAATATATTTCACTTTAGTTTTGAAAATGCTCAAATTGTAATGGTTTGAAAACTCAAGCTGGAACAGTCCTTAGGCTTAGCTGTACGTAGTATTAAAAAAATCTATTTAAATTGTATAAATAATATCTCAGTATATATCTGCCTGTCTAGTTTTTATTTAAATTAGTACCCTTTTTTAAGCAGTTACACTCTCCGACACTCGGAAGTTGGGTCATTTTAGTATGGAGTCAGGTGGCCCCTTATATAAAGAAGTCTATAAATACTTATTTCTTTTGTCTAGTATAATAGCTGCAAGTTCTGTTCTTCTCAATTTATTACTGAAGCTCATTAGTTATACAATTATATTGTTTGCTTATTATGCAATACGAACAAATTTTTTTTTACGCAATTACGAAATTTCTTATCAAATTAGAAATACACCACGATATATTTTCTTTTTTTATTTCAATATCTAGGCGCTACGATCTAGGAATATAGTATAGATTGAAAAGCTTACATCCAAATTATTCAACGTCTTCGTTAACGGATATTTGCTTCAGCAAAGCTGGCTATAAGGTAATGTAGGTAATATAATGACATTCAATTATTTCAGTCAGCTAGTCGTTAAACCTTTAGTATTTAAATGGATTGCTTATATCCGGAGATTTATCAGTAACCTACTTCGATATCGATTTTATCTCAAATCGAGACTACTGGTGACGCATTCGCAATGTTTGAGGGCGTGAGGTCAGCTTCCCAAAGAGACACCTTTTTTGAGATGTTATTTATTATATTTTAATGTTTTTAAACTTTTATTGATATTTTATCAGTATTGAAATTGATATACTCGTAACATCATCCTTTTGGGAAGTGACTAGTTTAGAATGTCTCGGTACTCAATCAGATCAAAATTCCATTGATATACATCAACTATGTCGGCGGTGTAGGTATGGTTAGCTTGAAGTAGCACCAAACGAGAAGTGACCTCGTGCTTCTTCCTACATGTAAAATTAAATTATTTATTTGTTTAAATGTGGGTGACACAAGGGTAACAAAGTAAAGATTAAAACAACGCATCTACCATTACAATTGATTATTATGCTTTGCCCTGTCTTTGCCGTCAAAATATAGGCTAAATAAAAAAAAAGCCTATGTCACTCCCTGATAATGTAGCTTTATATTGGTGAACGAATTTTCAAAATCGGTCCTGTAGTTCCATATTATTATAACATATTCAATAACATATTCAATAGAAACAAACAAAAAAGAAACAAATCTTTCCTCTTTATAAAATTAGTATAGATGCGCTTTTAAAAGAAAACATATTTCCTCATGTATCCTGCATAAGAAAAACACGTAGTGGCTTCCTTAGATAAATAAAATGTGATAATCCCGGTCGTATCAATAATAGGCCTTCAGAAAATCGGCGTCCTGGCAAAGGCTATTAGTTCACGTCTGCCGCCCCCAATTCCGCAACTTGCTTGTATCATGATGACCCCGATTCGACATCTATTTTGTCTCCTTTGTCTTTGGTTGTGATCGATGGTGTAATCATTTTGCCTAACATGATAAACTACAAATAATATCTCATTATTTGAACTGTTTGATGTTTATTTATTCAGAATATTATACGCATAATATGGGAATGAGACAATAAGGCAATAAGGCTTTGAGTGAGTGCTGAAATTTGGATATTGAAAAAAACATTCAAAAGTTGTTATTTAGTCTCACGTAGTTTGTTACGTAATTTTTCATTCTTCCTGTCATTGAAATTGGTATACGGTTCATTTAATATTTTTTGTTTTTAATAAAAGCTCACCAGTTCAACAGTTCGCATTCATCCAGTTAGAAATATTTTGCACTGCTCATAATTTGTGTCCTGGAAAAACATTTATTTCTATCTTTGACAAAATATAAAGATGCCACTAGGGGGTTTAAAAGCGCAATCCATACGGTTTTCAAAATCGTCCTGGGCACGAATGCCATCGGCGGCATTTTTATAAAGGATGTTTAAGGGGTTTGGCTCCTCTCCTTTCTCGCTCTATGAAATAACAGTTCTGTGTTAGAAAAGGATGAGAGCATAGGAAAGTGCGATTAGGTGCTGGCAGATGTAAAAGGATGAGAGCATAGGAAAGTGCGATTAGGTGCTGCCAGATGTAAGAGGATGAGAGCATAGGAAAGTGCGATTAGGTGCTGGCAGATGTAAAAGGATGAGAGCATAGGAAAGTGCGATTAGGTGCTGCCAGATGTAAAAGGATGAGAGCATAGGAAAGTGCGATTAGGTGCTGGCAGATGTAAAAGGATGAGAGCATAGGAAAGTGCGATTAGGTGCTGGCAGATGTAAAAGGATGAGAGCATAGGAAAGTGCGATTAGGTGCTGGCAGATGTAAAAGGATGAGAGCATAGGAAAGTGCGATTAGGTGCTGCCAGATGTAAAAGGATGAGAGCATAGGAAAGTGCGATTAGGTGCTGCCAGATGTAAAAGGATGAGAGCATAGGAAAGTGCGATTAGGTGCTGCCAGATGTAAAAGGATGAGAGCATAGGAAAGTGCGATTAGGTGCTGGCAGATGTAAAAGGATAAGAGCATAGGAAAGTGCGATTAGGTGCTGCCAGATGTAAAAGGATGAGAGCATAGGAAAGTGCGATTAGGTGCTGCCAGATGTAAAAGGATGAGAGCATAGGAAAGTGCGATTAGGTGCTGGCAGATGTAAAAGGATGAGAGCATAGGAAAGTGCGATTAGGTGCTGGCAGATGTAAAAGGATGAGAGCATAGGAAAGTGCGATTAGGTGCTGCCAGATGTAAAAGGATGAGAGCATAGGAAAGTGCGATTAGGTGCTGCCAGATGTAAAAGGATGAGAGCATAGGAAAGTGCGATTAGGTGCTGCCAGATGTAAAAGGATGAGAGCATGGGAAAGTGCGATTAGGTGCTGGCAGATGTAAAAGGATGAGAGCATAGGAAAGTGCGATTAGGTGCTGGCAGATGTAAAAGGATGAAAGCATGGGAAAGTGCGATTAGGTGCTGGCAGATGTAAAAGGATGAGAGCATAGGAAAGTGCGATTAGGTGCTGGCAGATGTAAAAGGATGAGAGCATAGGAAAGTGCGATTAGGTGCTGCCAGATGTAAAAGGATGAGAGCATAGGAAAGTGCGATTAGGTGCTGGCAGATGTAAAAGGATGAGAGCATAGGAAAGTGCGATTAGGTGCTGGCAGATGTAAAAGGATGAGAGCATAGGAAAGTGCGATTAGGTGCTGCCAGATGTAAAAGGATGAGAGCATAGGAAAGTGCGATTAGGTGCTGCCAGATGTAAAAGGATGAGAGCATAGGAAAGTGCGATTAGGTGCTGGCAGATGTAAAAGGATGAGAGCATAGGAAAGTGCGATTAGGTGCTGGCAGATGTAAAAGGATGAGAGCATAGGAAAGTGCGATTAGGTGCTGGCAGATGTAAAAGGATGAGAGCATAGGAAAGTGCGATTAGGTGCTGCCAGATGTAAAAGGATGAGAGCATAGGAAAGTGCGATTAGGTGCTGCCAGATGTAAAAGGATGAGAGCATAGGAAAGTGCGATTAGGTGCTGCCAGATGTAGCTCAACCCTGATGGTAGTGACGTGGGTATTATAAGCTTATTCAAGTTTTGCCTTTGTCGTATCGTATTTAGCGACTATTAGCAACCAGATTAAAGCTTAGCTGGCTTCCTCCGCTAGACAAAACCCAATTTAACCCGTTTGTCGTAGGGGTTACTAATGGGAGAAGATCAACCTCCTAGGTGCGGCTACTACGTAGGTGAATCAATATATGTCTCAGCTACGACCTTAACTAATTCTTGGTCATGAATTTGTTTTGTAGCATCACATTTATTTGTCGTAGCTATTTTTTTGTAGTTCTGTTCTGAATTAATTTGACATTTCCAAGATTATAAGTACTCTTTATGCAAACCGTGGTCTGCAGAAGCCAATTTATTTAATTATCAATCGAAGCAGAATCGTTGGAATAGTTATTAAAACACTGAAAATTGATCCTCCGCTCCGCTTGCAAGTTAGCAATTCAATTTCTATAATTATGCATAGAATAAGGCGTGTACTGAAAGAAATTATGATATCAAGACCGTTGAGACTTCCCTGGGGAGAACTAAGAACTCGTTTTTCTGCTTTAGTAATTGAAAAACTTGTAAA
Source organism: Udea olivalis (assembly GCA_947369235.1). Classification (NCBI taxonomy): domain Eukaryota; kingdom Metazoa; phylum Arthropoda; class Insecta; order Lepidoptera; family Crambidae; genus Udea; species Udea olivalis. The sequence continues at coordinate 16,022,449 of OX376361.1, forward strand.
CTGGTCTATTCTCTGAGGGAATGTACGAAGTCAGTGGCTAAAATATTTAAAAAATAGTCCTCTTTTTGAATAGGTTCATTTTATAACATGTGGGTTTTGATCTCGCCGGTTTTTGATCAACTTTAAAAAATCTACAAACAGGTTTTCTGATGAGCTTGGTGTAAGGTGTTCCGGATATTTATTTCACTACGAATTTATATCACTCACAAACGAACGAAGCCGCTTTATGCTGTTTATTTTTCCGTGACGCAAAAAAAAAAAAATAAGCAAATCTATAAATAAACCGTTGTATTTCTTAGGAAAAATATTCCACAAAGTAACATCTTAAATCAAAATGTTGCTGCACCGCCCTCCACCGCGCAACTAGGTCGCTCTCTCGGTGACGTAACGCCAACTCCCTCGCCCAAATGCAGTTTAGGGCGGAGTCCAATTACACCAGTAACTAGTTTAGTTTGATGAGGCGTCTCTTGAAGTGACAATAGATCCACTTGGCCCTGATCACAGCTCCCTAAAGCAATATTGAAACTGTCTCAATCTGGAAGCACAGGGAAGTTAACACTTAGATTCTGCATGTAGGAAGCTTTAAATGTATTAAAATGGCATCAGCAAGTACTCAATTAATGAATGACAAATTCATTAATATCATGCACAAGCATTTTTAGAGATTTTCTCATTTATCTCTCAGTGGTTTTTTGCTCTTTTATATACGACATTGAAATAATAATTTTAAAATGTAATTAATATGTATCGTCTACATTTTATCTTGGAAAAGGAAATTCACGTACATTTCACAGGCATTTCTGCAGGCCTTCAAGGTGAGGTAGCCAGCTCAGTGATTCGTATGCATGACTGGGTTTGTCAGCCTCAAATCTGGACCTCACGACCACTTTCCATCAGGTGGAGTGAGGTCATCTTGACGGGCAATATAAAAGAACCGGCAAAGTGCGAGTCGGACTCGCGCACCTAGAGTTCCGTACAAACCTGTATATTACAACTGAAAATGTACGGTTTTCCTAATTTTTCCTTTATCTGTGCTATAAGACGTTGCTTCGTACCAAATTTCAAAATTCTGAGTTCACGGGACCCTGTAGGTTTTGATTCCCCTGCGAGTGTCGAAAATTGGCGAAAATTTGCGGCATGAACGGCTGTATCTTTTGATTGCGTTGGCTTAGAAGTTTGAGTTTTTCACAGCTCCAAGGGGCAGTAGACCTGAGTATTTGATATAAATTCCAGCTTGATACCTCTACGCGTTTCTGAGAAAAAGGGTCTTCACAGACATACAGACGGTCAACAAAGTGACCTATAAGGGTTCCGCTTTTTCCTTTCGAGGTACGGTACCCTAAGAAACACGCCCGCACACAAACGTAAAGTACCCAATACTATAAAGTCACTGAATTGGAACTGCTACTACTACCCACATAGCAAAAATAGTGTATTCCGTTAAAAAGCAATGCAATGGAACCAAAATGGCAAAAAATTATGAAGGATACTTATGCTATAGCTTGCGGAGAAAGTAGCTAAGTAAAAAACAGAGCATAAAAGCACAAATTAGGCATGCGCGGATCTGACAGATAGCTCGCTTAGAACAACACGCCAATTTTGACACACGCACACAGAGACGTGAGTTTACAGGCGAATTCAGCGAGTTTCAGTGAGTCGGAAAGTCGCACTGTCACGAGCTTTTTTTTTGTCGAACTTGGTGCAATTTTTCACATGATGAATTTTGTTTTTGGCCTGTTCTGTCAAGTAGGTATTACCTACTTACTTCATTTTAAAAATTCAGAGCGAATATAGTAGTAACCCTAGGCGGTTCACGCAAGTTTAGAAAAAAGGTGCGATCGGTCCTTCTGTAAACTCTTTATTTTGTGATAAAAGGCCATCTATGTTGTGTCCATGACGATTCTTACTTGTCATGTAAAAAAGGTAAAAAATCAAGACAACAAACTAACAAAAGAATCTCGTTGAAAAGGATACGAAAATCAGTGATGCTCAACTATTCTAAATCCAAGTCATTCCCAATTTTATGAAACAATCGTCAAAATGAAACGTGTTCACAATTTGGAATGGTTTTTATTTCCAGGAACACGAAATAGAGTTACAAAGAAAAACGCTATTAAGGCGAGGTGGTTCTGCACATCATTTCCCGAAGGAAACTGGTGAGCGCCACGCGGACCGAAAATCACTAAAACAATCGATTAAAAAATTAATAGATGTAATAAAAAAAACCATCGGATGTAATCCCTCCAGTTATCTTTAAACTTTGTTTTGGTAAAGGACCCATATTATCAGATCAATTATTTTAGGAATAAAACCAAAAATAGGAGACAAAATGTCACGAAAAGAGGTTTTTGTGTATTTATTCTATCGAGCCAACTTTATTGAATCATGTTTCCACCGGATGAATTCCCCGTATTATCCCCTCAACAATGTCAGTAAATTTTATTCGATTTTAATTTCACTGTTTACTACTCGAATAAGGAATTCTAAAAACGTGTTTTGTGAACCACCTTCCCTTAATGATTGGCGTCATTTCCGTTGGAAGCGTCTCCGCTGTCAGGCGACGCGACGCCCTACTTGCTCTGTTCTTTTAGTAGTTGTGGAAATAAGTTCATTTCAGTTTATAAGTGTGTTTGTTATGAAGAAAAAGTGTAAAAGATGTAATGTTATGTTGAAAACGGGAAATTGCTTCACCTATATTTCGACATTTTGACGACGCTTGCATGTAGCCGTGGTCACGTTCGGACTCAGCAGTTAATCTCCAACTTGAAAGTTTAAAACGTTATCTATGATCGTTACAAATGGAAAGCGTTATATGTATGTGAATGTATAGTAGGCAAACGGGAACCGTATCCTATGAAATACGTTGATTTTAGTTGATTTTTCTTCCTTTAGGTTGTAAGTCGATCCGTCCAACTGTTGTATCAATGCCAACTGTTAGGGCTTCGTGTCACAGTCGGAATGAATGAAGTGGTGCATTTGTTATGTCATTGCATTCGTTGAAAGTAGTGTAATTACGCGTGATAATAAGCCTGTTAGCTTACCTATCTTAAGCAAGATTGATTTCTGTTCAAGGGGCTTACTGATACGACGATGGATTTAGAAATATTGAGTATCACCCTGTCTGGTCCTCTTGCCAAATAAATTCTCCTGTTTGATCGGTATCATGACATGAACAATCTCCTTATCTCTTGTCCTGGGTGAAAGGGGGTGAACCCTTAAGTCTTAAGGGGTCCTCTTAAGGCTTAAGAGGTTGTATTCGAGTTGCTTGCACAACTCATCGCGATGGAAGCAGTCTCGGTACCGCTTGAGTCGCAATATGTCGCTTGGAGTCGCGATATGTCGCTTGGAGTCGCGATATGTTTATGTATACAGGTGACTGTGCCGTCACGGTGAACGGAACACTCGGAAGCCCACTTTTTACCTATGGTAGGAATACATTGTAAATAAGGAATAAGTGTGCTAAGAATAACTTCAACCACTTTTTGTTGTCCAGTTCCGTTGGCAGCGTTCAGAAGGTAAGTCATATTGAAGGTCATTACAGCACCGTATCATGAATGTTTCCACACTAGCTATTATCTTCTTTTCGTGTTGATAGCAACTCTAAATTCATCAGACCAGTATCCTCCTGCCACCTTTACGGCATCTGCATTGGCACATATTAGGGCATCGTGTGTGCAGCTGTCAGGAAACGAGGGGTGTAAGAAGTGATGCATGGTCCCAAGACCTGGGGGGATCAAATTCGCACACATTTTTTGCACCTTCAGTGTTTCTCGCTCCACACAGAGACTACGTAACAGATAAATCACATCATAGAAAATTTACCATTTTGTCAATTATAAATGCGTGCTTTCATGACGTGACAGGCATATATTGCGAGGGATATCTCTTTCGATATAGATGTCAGTTAATACTTACCTTACGTCATCGTGCAGTTCAACCGCAAGATTCGCGTACTAACTGCCAAATAGGTCATGGATGACCCGGCGGCTAGTAGGTAATTATCGCACGCAAGTACATAGAGTGACAGAGGCCTGGCTTAGGTACGAATCGATGACACATGTGGACCCTCCTTTGGTAATTCTAGCAACGAATTCACACACACTACCACGATGGCGACAGAACGTCCTCATTAACGTCTACTGAAGAGCTACCCTATTTCGAGTTTCCGGATGCGGGGTTTATCTGCAAAGCCAAGCCCAGATTTAACGGAATAAGCCGACTAGCCATTTAGGGCAACAGCTGAGCTTATTTTGCAATGCGTTATACAACATTTAAAAAGACTGTTAATAAACGCGTTTAAATCTTGAATATTACATTTACTTGTTAAAATTTCAAACCAGCACAACTTCAACGCAGCAGTTACCACTGCTGCCAGTGACCTCGTCGATGGGACTGGGCTTTTCTGCCTGCTAAGACGCCTGAACATTTTTTACAGTTTCGCGACGTTTTTGTCATGACAATGATGCGATTACTGTATGCAGCCTTAATAAATTTCGAGGAGCTGCGCCGCCTCTCAAAAGGTTCCACTGAAAACCAGCGCCAAGGTTTCTGTCTTGGCTTGAGCTGAGTGGCTACCTTTTCGGTTGCAAGGTTGTAAATTGCATTCGAATTCTCAATCATGTACTTTTTTGCTCCGAATATTTTTTTATTTATTTCTTGTGGCGTAGCGCCCTGCAACCGCTTCGTCTAATTTGCAGGCGCTGTAAGTGTCTATCGCATGAATTCCGAAACGACAATTGTAGTTATCCAGCTTTTACATCCCTTCATCCCTTGTAGTTCTACTAACATGTAACAAGACACTTTCAATTTGAAGAGTGCTCAACTCTGAGTTACGTCACTGAATTCGGGGGTATGAGAGGGTAGACTTTAGCAAATAAGCTAATTTTGTAAGTGTGATACAGTAACTGTAGAAGGCCTAAACGTAAAACTCTTTTATAAGCTATACCAAGATTAACAGCCGCTAAAACCCTGTTTTACTGCTTTGTTCGTTTATGGGTGCTAATCAGCCTTAAATTAATTACCAGCTTTTAGTAGGCACACTTGCACTTTAGAATATTGCACCTTGGTCTTGGCAAAGTGTTTTGCTAATGTGAAATTAATCAATTCAGAGTACAAGGTTTTGCTCCCATAGGAATATACATAAATAAAGTATTACTTTGATAATAAATTTGACTGGCCTGTTGCGCAATGGCAGCGATCCTGCCTTTAGCGCCGGAGGTCGTGGGTTCGATCCCCACCCATGACAAATATTTGTGTGACGAACATTTGTATTTGTTGTGTGTCTGGGTGTTATTATCTATTTAAGTGTGTATTTTGAAATATTTAAGTATGTTTATCGACTGACAGAGACTTCTGACGCCCATATTACAAGCTCTGCTTAGTTTGGGGTCAGATGATCTTGGATGTGCATTGTCCCAGGTATTTATTTTATTTATTTATATAAAATATACAGGGTTATATTTTGAACACCATCCAAAATTTTCCCAGACATAAGGCATCAATCGAAGACAGCTTTTTTTAAAAAAAGGTCTTGCTAACTTTTACATTACAATATTTTTTTCGAACGGATTATTAATACAGCGTGGTTACTTAGTCATAATTAAATTTCAACTTTTGAAAAAAACGCGGGCGGGGAGTTGAGAGGCAGTTGAGAGGCTGCGAGCCCACCGCCCCACTCACGTCGCGCAGTGAAAACGAAACCTTTTAGTTGTTTTAATAACTCAACATTTTAGTACAATGTACCTACTGAAGGTTATAAAACAGAAAAATACGTATTTTGCGATTTTCTCCATAGATCCTCATATTTCAATTTGGATGATGTTCATAAGGTACAGTACAGTAGCCTTGCCATAACGTAAACATTCTGCTTATTTAATTGAATCTTGTCCATCTTGTCCTCCTTACAATAACAGACACGAAAAAATAAATAAAAAATTATGCAGTCAGTTCAAAAGTTATGCGCGTACAAACATTTCTACGATTAATTGATATTAATAGATTAACTAGCTGCCTCGACAGACTTTGTTCTGTCAAATGTAATTGCTCGCCGCGGTGTCGGTAAAGCAGCACATCTCGCCCGCGTTTTGACTTGATTTACAAAATGCTATTATTTTTACTGAATGTTTTGTTCAATCATAATAAAATAAAGCCTATATCACTCCCTGATAATGTAGCTTCATATTAGTGAAAGAATTTTTAAAATCGGTCCAGTAGTTAAAGGAACAAACAAACAATCAAATCTTTCCTCTTTATAATATAAGTGTAGATTATTTTTTATACTTAAGAATTTGAGGATAAAACAATTAACTGAATAACACTTACCTCGCAATATTATCAGGTTGTACTTTTTTCTCTCCATTTTATTACGTAAATATTAATACAGAAAGAATGTTTGATTTGAAGTAAAAGAATACTTTAATTTAATTAATTTGAGTTATATTTTGATTTTCACTAAGTTGTCAGTAACAGCCAATGTCCAGGGGTAGTGTGCATGAGATGGGCTTTTCTAATCTCTTTGAGTCTCGGTTCGTTAGATGTAAGCGGTTTATCTCTCATCAGAAATTTCTACAACCCTTTTCAAAATTATTATGTTGAAAATGTATCCTTCCTGTGGCAAAACGAACTCCCTACAAAATGTATTTACTTTTTAAACAGACCATTTGGTAATTATTCTTTGTTTTTCTCTTCTGTCAAAATTTTCCTTTTTACGTAAAATTAACAGGTCTCCCTAAATTTTGCCGATCGTACTACTCGCTCTACGTTGTAAAGGGTAAAAGTAACTCTACTTGGCAACCACTGGATTTTTATGAACTTTACGGTGCATACGTAATTTTGGGGGTAAGTGCGTTCACTTGTTAGTTTATATTTCCCAGTAGACCGGATGCTATTTCGAGTATATTCTGCTAAATAAAGCTTATCAAGCATACTCGTAGTTAATGATGTCTTTTGTGCTAGTTAATCAGAGGATCGGCTTATGGAAATTTTAATAAGATATTTTATTCAAATGTATATGATGTTAACATTAGTATATTTACTGAACACTGATGATATTAGAACAACTTTTTTTCAACTACTTAAAAACTATGCTTCAGTAGGTTATAGTAACTGACAGCTTGGTCAATGGTTGTGTAACAAATAAAGGTCACCTATTTGACAGATAAGAAATCAATATTTGAGACAACTTACATCAAGATGTCAGAGTAATTATTAATAGTAAACATTGAACAGTTCGATATCCTGATGTATGTACTGTGTCACGATGATGACAAAATGAAACACAAACAATTCACAATTTCAATGATTCACCATAAAATAAGATTTAATTATCACAAAATGAAACTTCTGGAAACCGATTAATTAATTAAAATACTAGTAGTCCTACCTACCATGGGTGTACGCCGATGCCATAGCAACGGTCATCTATTGCCAAAAATACCATACAAAGAGCATGGAATATGACAAAGATAGAGACTAAAAAAAATCGACCTGATCCTAGGGAGTCAAGCGGGATCCCCCTAGGATCTGGGTTCGCGAGGATCAGGTCGATTTTTTCTAGTTTATATCTTTGTGTAGAAAAAAAAGGATTGTTAAATGCTAATAATAATAATTCACTTAGCATGAATATGCTTGGTATACCTGAAGTTTCCTCAAGAGAGCCCCACTATGAAGAAATTAAACGGAGATATAATTTCTTTTGTTTCGTGAACATAATTAATAACTCCGAAAGTTCGTTTTCGAGATTTTACCAAAATACGTTTTAGTTTGTATGGACTTTGTCTATCTATTGCCATACGTTTCATCACTGGCCACCATAATTTTGATTTCTCCATAGTAACTCCAAGTGATCTCTTCGGTAACCTAAAGTATACCAAGCCCCATACAAATATCTTCCATGCTCTTTCTGAAGTCAACCATCATAGTTAACGTGACAGAAACCCGTGGAACCCCGTGGTAGACATACTGAAAACTATTTGCATAAATCCTTAGACAATTGGGTTTAAGTTCTTTTCTTGAGCCCTTGTATGAATGATATGTAAATGTTTGCTTTAGCTATGCTCTCGCCGTCTGTGATCGTGATGTCCAGGTCAGCTCTGCATTTCTTTAATGGTATCAAGTTTGGGAAGTTCTCTGAAGGCACTGACATGTTCAGCAGTGAGTAATGATTCTGTAAAAATTAAACGATAATGTAATATTGTAGGGATAATTTATGCCAGCAGGGCTGAGATGTGAATCGCCAGAACAAATTTGGATAACTACTTGGCGGGAAACAAATTCAATACCCGAGAGGCAGTACAAATTTTGAAATAATTTTTTTCCTCCCTTTTTTGTTCACCAGCGTTGTCATAAACGCATCGATTGCATGGGTAATGTAATCACCCAATTTGATAAAAAATATGTTAAAGAAGTGTCTGCCCATTATACCGTCCCATACTATGACCGTGCTACGTGAACGTGTCAGGCAAAAAAATGTACTTTGTATTGAAATGTATGAGACTATGCCCATTGGACCGTTCCGTGACTGACCAACACCGTATCTGCGCTGGCAATTGTTGACGCTTCCGTCCATGGTGTAGAGTATTTTTTTGCCTGATACGTTCCTAGTACGGTCATGTTGGAATACGCTAGCATGGCACAGTGTATCTTGTTGCTTTTCGGTCCTCATACGATCAAAGCACGGTCGTGGTATGGTACGGATAGTGGGCAGACACCCTATTTCATAAAAAACAACAAGTTCATAGATAAAGACCAATTTCTTACCGGCGGAGTTGGACAAATGATTCCTCGTGCCGCTATCATCCCCCCCACATAAGGGTCTTTGTTCATCATGTCGCAGAATTTGAAGTGGAGCTCCACGAAAGACCTGCGGTACTCATTATGCAGGTACTCAAAGAAGAGGAGGTGAATCTGATGGGAAGAATATTTTGACTTTTAGTTAAGGAAATTATTTTCCTACAAACTCACGACAGAACTATTGGCAAGTTCCACTACAAGTTCCATACCACACCTGTTTAAACGTTGGTTCTTCTGTATTATTAAGCATATAGGTAGCATTAATATTGTGTATGTTATGCACATACACAATAATAATGCTACCTACACAGTTAAAGTTCAAATAATAACTGACCATTTTTTTATACTACGTCGGGTCAATCAAGCATGCGGACCACCTGATGCAATGTACCAGGGGTATCACTCCCGCGTGGTCGACCCTACAAAAACCTTTTCAAACCCCTCTTGAAGAAGAAGAACCCCATACTATAACTCATCGGGAAAACATTGAAAGCATTGTAAAAATGGTCTATCGAATAAAGCATTAATTTGATTTGAATTGACCAGAAATGTCTATTCAATCATTTATTTTATTTTTAATTGAAGGAACAGTAAATCACAAATGCACAATTAATATTATGGTTTAGTTTGATTTAATATCAAATATTAGCCACTGGGCCACTAGACGCGGGCCACTGGCGCTACCGCTAGTAGCTGAGTGCAAGCCACTAGACGGCCACTTGTTGTGCTTTTGCACCAGGGATGTGCTTTAAGCTACGTTGCTGTGGATGCGCTTGATATCCACCAAGCATAGGGCCGGGCCACCTAGCATAGCCCTGGTAGAAACAAGTTCTACTAAGCTATGTTTTTTATATGAATGAATGCGTGCTATGGATGCGTGCTGTGCCTGCCTACCGTATGGTCGATACATCGCATAGCTCGAGCTACGCATCAACAACAACACTACCACCTTGCGGCGGCGGATCTACGTAGTACGTTGTCCTCGCTCAGTTACATAGCATAGCAGCAGTGCATCATAGCTTAGCTTGCGCATCCTCGCAGCATAGATGCATAGCACATATCTGGTGAAAAAGCAGCCTTGATGAAAGACGCCGCGATTATACGGCTACTCTAACCAAGAGGTGTGAGGCTGGCACGTGCGCTCAACTCGGCACTGTCATACAAATTGTATGAGGAAGTGGCTACTTCTCATGGCCGAACTTAGTGGCCCAGAAAGTAACTACTACCGAGATATTGTTGCTCCAGGTGTGTTTGATAGTCCCTTCCAAGTTCAAGTAATACGGGCTTTTTCTGCCGTGCCTGCTGATGTAGAGTTTTCCGTCGCTCGCATACTTTGGGTTCACGTATGTCACATTGGCACGCTCGAATATAACTTGTACGCTCTGCAAATTATAAAAAAAATATTAATACATATTATTCTTGAGTATTCCTTCTTGAAAAATGACTAGCTTAGCCATTCGAGCAGCAAAGATGAAATGAACCATTAAAAATAAGTGACATTTTCCTACACTTAAAATAAGACACGAAGGATTTCATGAATATTATTTATTGAAAACAACATTACGGGTTGTTCATATAACAACATGCCAATGTACATTTTATAGCTGTTAGCTTATATACGTAATGACTATTATAGTAAAAAATATTAAATATCTGGGACAAATTACACCAAGATCATCTGACCCCAAACCAAGCACAGCTTGTACTATGGGTGTCAGAGACTGATAAGCATACTAAAATATTTCTAAATACATACTGAAATAGATAATAACACCCAGACACACAACAAACGCAAATGCTCGTTACATGAAAGGCAGGATCGCTGCCATTGCCTCAACAGGCCAGTCAATTTTTTTTTTGTCAGGTTATATCTTCTCATCATTTTATTATATTTGTTGATTGTTAACTTCGTCTCTATGACACCTGTATGGAAAGTCTAATGGAATACTTAGTAGGTGAGAATAGAATAGTATCACCTACTGAGCGAGCATGTATACTGATAGTAGAAACTAAAAATTAATGTACTTACGGTTACCAGTCCGAAGAAAAGCGTTAAAGCGAGTGCAATGTCTGCGGTGTCCATGATTTTTCTAAATGCGTTATGTTACTGAAAAAATCTTAATAACAGAATTATATTTGGCGAAAAAAATGGTAAAACATACCGAATTACCTACGGCCATTATGCCTAATTGAAAACATTTCTATATCCATTTGTTCCTGTATTGTGTGTTGGACTATAGTACAGTCAGTAAGATAAGTTGTTGAACTGTTTTATTTATACGTAACTAGCTGCCTCGACAGACTTCGTTCTGTTAAAAGTAATTGCACGTCGCAGCGGCGTCGCTTAAGCAGCATACATCTCGCCCGCGTTTCTCCGACTTGATTTACATTCTATTATTTTTCAGTGAGTGTTTTGTTCAACCATAATAAAATATAGCATATGTCACTCCCTGATAATGTAGCTTCATATTGGTAAATGAATTTTTAACAGAGCATATTCAATACAAACAAACAAATAATCAAATTTTTCCACTTTATAATATTAGTATAGATATTTCATTTTTATCATTACTGCAAGAGGGGGGCCATTGCTGAACATAATCCTCGTCCAGCCTGTTTATCTTGTGAACAATCATCATCATCTGGTGTGTTCACTTCTTTTATGAGTCTCACATGCCCCAGATGTCTGTACTCGAAAAGGCATACCCTATAAAATATTCGTGATCTTCAATAATTACATACATACATACCATCACGCCTTTTTCCCAACAGGGTAGGCAGAGACCACATATTTCCACCTGACACGCCTCTCGCGCTTCTTCCACTCTCATTAATCTGTTCCTACATGCCCGTCGATTATAGGTACTCCTGACCTGACCTTTTCTGAGCACGTCTTGGATTTGTCTTAAGTACGTCCGTCTAGGCCTTCCCCTTCCAATAGCTCCATCCACCCTCGCCTTGTAAATTTGTTTCGTTAATCGCCTTTCATCCATCTTTTACATATGCCCAAACCATCTTCAATAATTATAATCAGTAATGAATCCAAATGCTAATAACAAGCTAGAAGACTGCTCAAGTTTGGGTCATGTGATTGAGTCTGAGATTTCCCAGCCAATCACGTTCGTCAAAAATGAACAAGGGTTAAACCTAACACTAAAACCAGCTATTAGTCTCTTATCTCTTGCTAGCACTTGACTTTAGTGCCGAACAGAGCACATATCTCTGGTGCCGAGTTCAGCGCACCTATCAAAGCCAACCGTTAAATCCAATGGAAGTTACGAGTCGATAAAGACAGACGCAGTGTTTAGTGCCAATAAAAGGTTCTCTGAACGGCACCTCGTCAGCTGTTTGTGCTGTTAAAAAGCAATAAGTTTTCAGCAAAATACACTTAATAATTCATCGTCATTTGACTGCAGAAATTCTGAAATACAAGTAACTCTAGGCAAATTTACACTTAGTTATCCGAGCTAGAACTAAGCAGAGCTTGTATTTTTGATAAACATATTTAAATAATAGTTTTGTTTGTAGGCTTTATTTTAATCAAGCTTTCATAGTGTAAGGTTCTCCAAAGTACATTAAGTAGTGTGTAGTAGTCTCGTGATACTAGAACAGCAAGAACAACAAGTTCTAAAAATGTTTTTTTATTCAGTATCTTTTTTTATTTTCCATTGTAATTGATTATTACCCAAAAAAATAGTGTTCAGTTTTACGTAGGTTTTACGAAAACGCACTACTTGATTTGGATGGATTAGGGCAATTTTCTTCTCCGTGTACTTCATAACGATGATACATGTTTTCGGGGCTCACTGTACCTACTAAGTAGATTTATTTAATCGTTTCGGATGCGCTCGTTTACCACGGAAATTGCGTTTTTAACAAGCCGAAAAATATAACCTTTTGTTGGCCTGTTTTAAGCATACCAATAAAATATACAAAGTTAACAATGTTTTTAAATTGTACTAACCCGCATTTAGCGAGCGCGAGCGTGGTGTTTTAGCTTATACCTCTATCAACTATAGCGATTGCTTGGTTTCAGTTGAAGAAGGCCTCTGCCTAGCAATAAGACATAGCCATATATAATTTATTTCATTTCATTTCATTTCCAATCATTCCTAATTAACATAGATTGTGTTTAAATGCACATTTTAGATTTTTTATTTATTTATTATGATTAGTTACACGGGCAACACCTAATTTACATAACTAACTACATACAAACTAAACACAATTTAAACACATTTTACAAACAAATATCAATTTTCAAACATACAAATAACATGATTTCAAATAACAACAAAGGAAGGAAAAAAAACACCAGAACATAAGAAACAATTTAACAACTTATAGGGTGGTATTTAAAGCGGGTATCCCATTTGGCAAATATATAAACATTTAGCCTGAATACTTCCCCAATTATCATTAAATACGTCGCAGTCAGGCTGCTGACTCAGGAGTGCATTGCGACCGGCGTGCATCTGACAGACAGGTGAGTGGTCATACGCGACAGTGCGGCCCGAAGGCGGCGCGAACAGGCGACGAACACATGGTCCGGCACATGCAGGCGCAGAAGTTGCTCCAGAAGCTCAAGGCATTGAACCCTGCCGCATACCTTCAAGTGCCTTCACAGCTGTTAAAATTAAGGCTTTGTCACGCCTCACCTGACAAAGACTTAATTTTAACAGCTGTGAGGGCACTTGAAGGTCATACCCAATAGAAATTTAGTGGGATACAGATATGGATAATAGCCATATACTCTCTTATCTCAAAAAGGCCTTCTGTACTTCTAACATTAACGTGTATTTAGCTTCGTGTGGGTTTCACACGCATGAACTAGCATTTTACTATTATAAATTATTTTAATATAGTTTATTTACATATAACTAAAGTATGTAGGTGCCATTTTGTTCGATTACTTTTTTCCATCTGGTAGGCAGAAACATGATCCCATTTCTATAGGAATTTTGAGGCTTCTGATCAAAATACCGCGACAAGTGGTTTTGGCAGTCCTCTCGTGATGTTGACCTGACACTGCCTAAAGAATTCTGAAGAGACCGAAGCATTTGAAGCTGCAAGGTCAGGACTATACGGCGGATGCATTAACACCTCCCAGCCAAACTCTCTTAATTTTTGCTGAGTGGCTAAAGATGTGTGAGGTCTAGCGATATCATGATGAAAACCACACCCTTTCTGTTGATTAATTCCGGCCGCTTTCTCTCAACTTCTTGCTTTAATCTCATCAGTTGTTCGCAGTAGAGTTTAGAATCGATGGTCTGGCCTGGTGGTAACAGCTCAATGAATAATGCCCTTCCAATCCCACCACACACACAGCAACACCTGGTTGCGAGTTAACCCGGGTTTCGCCACAGTCTGTGAAGTCTGACCGGCCTTTGACTACGACCTTTTTCGCACGTTCTTGTCGTACGTGATCCACTTTTCATCACCAGTTATCAGCTTCTTCAAAAATGGTTTGGTTTCATTACGCCGTAATAAAGAATCACAAATTAGTGCAGGGTTTATTAGGTTTCTTTGAGTGAGCACGTGAGGTACCCAAATATAGAGCTTTTTTGTGTACCCAGTTTTTAACAAATGCGCCAAAACTTTTTTGTGGTCAATTCCTATTTCTTCAGATACGTCGTAACTACTGATATGCTGATCTTGCTCCACTTTTTCAAAAATGGCATTAATTTTATCCGTAATAGGGCAACCAAAGCGAGGTGCATCTTTGACATCAAAATTTCCGGATTGAAAACGCTTAAACCAAATTTGTGCTACTCTCACAGACACTGCACTAGGTCCTTAAACATCGCAAATGTTTTTCGCGGCTTGCGTTGCATTTTTACCTTTTTTGTAGTAAAATTTTAAAATGTATTGAATTTCTTCATTAGATACACTCATCTTGACAGTAAGAAATACAAATCAAAATCACACATTTTCCTAAATTGAAATTGATCTTCTTTAATATTAAAACTTTTAATGATACCAAAACCAGCCAGATACAAATAGTATGAAATGAAATGAAATGAACTTTATTGTGAACATTAATTTGGGTACATTGTTAGCGGATACATTAGAAATTATAGCCAAAGAGATTATATTACAAGTTCATACATATACCATATGCGAAAAAACTTTTTCCCCAACCTAATAGAAAGCAAGTCATCGCTACAATTGATGGGCATATCTATGACAAACACACAAAGAGTGCGAAAAACATTCTGCCCACAAAATCCATATGTGCAAACAATAACAGAAGTGAACGTGACAATGGCGCGTTTATCTGGCCCACAACGAAGCCCCATGCCCTGAGTGACCTAATTGCAAGGCGGGTGACCTACTTCGCATCACGTCGTATGGTAAAAAGGTCACTCCAGTGAAGAGCACCTTGAATATTAATGTCACTTTTCAGCTTTTTTATCAATAATCCTATCTGCGTACAAAAATCTCATCTTGCTTGAATCACTATGTATTAGAATGGTAGAGTAAAGTAATTGACCTATCTATATACTGTTCCACAACTAGGAATCTTTGAAGTCAAGTCATCGGTACAATTAATGGGTATTGGCTTAATCACCACGCTTGCCAAATGCGTTATAATCAGAGTATTGTTACTTCTACTATTGGAGCTCAAGTATTATATACTGTTCTTGGTAAACCAGTGTTTATCTTGACTAGTTGGTCTAGTGTGGGACCTTGATCTAATTTATTTGAGTTTTAGTTCAAATTGAAAGTAACTAGGTCAGGTCAGGCTTTTGTTCATCCTCCCCTTTACAGCGGAGCCATTAGTTTGAAATGGAGCACAAAGTTAATGACCAACTTTTGTTTCACTGTGGTAATACTTTTACCAATTGTGATTCAGCTGCCTTAGCAGATTTTGGATTATTCTAACACCCGCATAGCAAAAATATCAAGTAACTTCAATTAATAGTTTTTAAGTTATTGTCTATGTTAAGTTTGACTGTAACGTATAACCGATGGCATAGATATTAATGAAACTTTGTACTTATACTTGTACAAACCACTCTTGAGTGATGAACTAAATATTGTACTAATCGGATAAATAAAAACACCGATACAGAATTCAGAGAGATATATTTGCATAAGTTTGCTGGCCTATTACCTAGTTATAAAAACATATTGCCAGCGCGTTTTAGAAACAAACTAATAGCTAGAATTACTAACGCCATCTATTGGTGTTTAGCTGAACTAATCCCGGTTCATTAGTAGATCTCAAAGAAAATCTTAACACCGTAAATTAGGATCTCTCAAATTGGGTGCGCCATCTGGCGATAGCGATGGTGATTTAACATACTGCCCACCAAGGACAATATTGACAAAATGTGTCCTTTCTGGGGATTGATGTACTTAACTACAATAGTAACATACAATATTAACTGTTCTACTAAACTAAAACTATAATGCATGACCACACTAGCAAATAATAAATACTACAGCTTACAATTTAAATCAAGCATTACACGTTTCTAAAGGTTACTTAATTAGCGTTCTACATACTACTAAGCAATTAAGCTATACACACAAAATAAAATAAACTTAATTAGAGACCGGGAGGACGCATACCTTTGATGTTGGCCTTTTTAATGTTGACGTTTTGGTTTTTAACGTGACTACTCGGGTTATATTATCATGTCCTGGATGTTTTACTACCACCCGACCTAATAACCAACGACACGGTGGCATATTGTCCTCTTTGATCAGGACTACGTCTCCCACTTTGGGCTCATTAACTTGGGATGTCCATTTATGTCTCTGGAGTAGAGATGTTAAATATTCATTGGACCATCGAGTCCAGAATTGCTGTAACATCTTTTGAACGAATTGCCATCGTTTGAGCGAGCTAATATCCGAATTTAAATAGTCCACATCAGGTACCGACAATAATGGTTCACCAATCAGGAAGTGACCAGGTGTAAGGGCAATTTGTTCGTTTGGGTCCTCAGTGCTAATCATTGTCATAGGTCTAGAATTTAAACAAGCCTCTATTTGACTTAGAAGCGTACTTATCTCCTCATAAGTCAACGTAGATTCCCCTATGATCCGTTTCAAATGAAATTTGGTAGCTTTTACGCCAGCCTCCCATAGTCCGCCAAAATTAGGTGCGTGGGGAGGGATAAAATGCCACTCTGTTCCCTGAGACTCTAGGTGAGTAGCAACTGAGTTCTGTACCGTCTGCAACTGTTCAAGCTCTCTCTGTGCACCAACAAATGTGGTGCCGTTGTCGCTCCATAATTGGGCGCAGTGACCTCTCCTAGAAACGAATCTACGAAATGCAGCCATGAAACTCTCGCTTGTCATATCGCTCACCACCTCCAGATGTATGGCTCGGGTTGCCATACAGACAAAAAGGCATATGTAACCCTTATATGAACGATGTCCTCTCCCCTTTGTTGTTCTAATATTTATAGGTCCGGCGTAATCCAAGCCACTATGCAAGAATGGCCGAGCTGGAGTACATCTAACAGAGGGGAGAGAGCCCATGAACTGGCTTTTTATGTTGGCATTCTGTCTAATGCACGTTACGCAATGTCTAACGTGTTGTTTTGCTAGATTTTTTATTCGAATTATCCAGTAGCCAGATGTCCTCAAATAGTTGATCATTAGTTGTGGGCCCCCATGTAGCGTTTTAAGGTGAGCATCCGCAACTATCAACTTAGTCAAATTTGATGCCGGGGATAGTACTATAGGATGTTTCATATTTTGATTTAATGTGGATTTTTGTAATCTACCACCTACTCTGATAATATCTTCTGGATCAAGGTAAGGACATAATGATTTTAGTTTGCAGTCTTTTGCTTTAATTATGTTTGCTGATTTCAATTGTGTAAATTCGTTATTAAATTCTTCTCTTTGTGCTATTTTAATACAACATTTCATTGCTTCATCTAGTTCTTGTTTTGTTAAATATTCTTTATAATTTTTTGATTGCTTTTTATATTTCAGGAAACGTCTACAGTATGCTACAACTCGCACCAACCTTTGGAGTTTTGAAAACCGTTCAAGCAGTGGCTCCTTACGGGTAACTAAATGTGTCTTTATCGCTTCTTCTATTTGTACTTGCAAATCTTTGGGTCTTTTGTAGATAATTTCACTTTGGCGTAGAAAATGTGGTCCATTTAACCAAATTTCGTGATCTTTCAAAGCAGCAGGTGAAATACCTCTTGATGCACAATCAGCCGGATTATTTTTAGTAGCTACATGAAACCATTGGGAGGAGTCAAGCGAGGTTAAAAACTCTGATACCCGGTTCCCGACGAAGGTTTTCCATCGACTAGGATGGCTGTTCAACCAAGCAAGTACTACCGTCGAATCAGTCCATGCTTTCACTGACGTCTTGGAAATTTTCATAACCTGCATTGCTTCTACTAAAAGACGAGTAAGTAACACTGCAGCGCACAACTCCAAGCGTGGAATGCTAACTTGCTTTATTGGCGCCACCTTCGTTTTGGCAACCAATAGGGAAACATTTATTTTTCCGTTAGTGTCAACCAAACGGACGTATACCACCGCCGCGTATGCCACCTTAGACGCATCGCTAAATCCATGTAATTCCATGGCGATATCATTTTCATTACTGCCAATCCATCTTGGAATTTTGATTTGAGCTATGTGTGGCAATTCCTCCCGATAACT
The DNA here is from genome assembly GCA_947369235.1 of Udea olivalis. NCBI lineage: Eukaryota > Metazoa > Arthropoda > Insecta > Lepidoptera > Crambidae > Udea > Udea olivalis. The sequence goes on from OX376361.1 coordinate 16,040,887, forward strand.
CTTCCATTCTTGTACTAATTCTATGGGAACATCTTGATCCCATTGAATACCTGCTAGCCATAATTTTTGAATAAACATTTTTGCTATTATAACACTAGGTGATAACCATCCTAATGGGTCAAACAGCCGCGCTATATCTGATATCATTGATCTCTTTGTTACCGCTCCTGATATCTTCGGAAGGCTCACTGTGAACTGAAAGCTGTCTTCGCTGCGATCCCAGGTAAGTCCCAGTATTTTTGTAGGTTGAGTAATTGCTGTTGAATCAATTTTTATCTCCCTATTCTTCCTATCATCATCCCTTTTGTCCTTTTCCGTGTCTTGTCTGGTCTTACATTTAGATATTCCTTCCAACAATTCTTTACTATTACTATTCCACTTCTGTAGTTCAAATCCTCCACGATGTAACAATTCTTTCATTTGCCTGTACAATTCAATACCTCGTTCCACAGTTTGAGCTCCAGTCATTAAATCGTCCATGTAAAACGAATTTGGTACCTTCTCAGCAGCCATTGGGTAATTTTCGCCTTCGTCGAATGCTACTTGATTTAATGATCTTACAGCTAGGTAAGGAGCAGATGCAGTGCCAAAAACTACCGTTACAAATTCGTAATCTCTTACTACAGCCTTTGGATTATCTCTCCATACAATGCGTTGGAAGGATACATCTTCTTCTGCGACTCTGACTTGTCGGTACATTTTCACTATGTCTGCTATTATACCTATAGGATGGATTCTCCATCGCAGTACAGTGTGACGTAATTCTGGCTGTAGCGTAGGACCAGTCATTAGAGTCTCATTGAGTGATAAACCATTATTATATCGACAAGAGGCATCGACTACGACCCTGACTTTTGTCGTCTCTTTATCATTTCTAATGACGGCATGATGAGGCAAGTAAATGGCTTCCTTTTTATCATTTTGTTTCACAGGGCGCATATGTTCTAGCAGTAGGTATTCATTGATAACTTCCATGTACTTTTCTCTTAAATTTTGATCTTTCTCAAACTTTCTTTCTAACGTGTAAAATCTTTTCAGCGCAACATCGCGTGAATTACTATCAACACACGACGGCACGTCATCCCGAAATGGCAGCCTTACCATATAACGACCATCTTCTGTTCTTTTTGTAGATTTTGTAAATAGTTCTTCACACTTTTGTTCTTCTAGTGTAAGTATTTTGTTTGTACTAATTATTTGATCTTCTACTTCCCAAAATCTTTTTAATACATCATCTTCATTGACCTTTGTGTGCATTACTGTTATATTTGATCTATGGCCGATTGAACTATCGTTGCTATTCAATCGTGTGGCATTGATTACGCCTGATATAATCCAACCTAATTTGGTGGACTGCGCCACGAGATTACCAGCTGAACTTTTCTTTACGCCGTCATTCAATATATGGCTATAAACTTCAGCGCCAAGTAATACATCTATTTTGTTAGGTGTATTGAACTGAGGATCGGCTAGACTTAAGTCTGCTAACTCGATCCAATTATGCTCTTCAAACTGGTTCTCTGGTAGACAGCACGTGATATGTTTGAGAACATATGCATTAAGTTCTATTTTGAAATTTGTGTCTGTTAGCGATTGAATTACAAGCTTAACCATATATTTGGAGACCAATGAACCATCACCACCTAACCCCGAAATTGTACTTTTGACAGGTATCTTTTTTAATCTTAAGTGTTGGACTGCAGCTTCGGTAACAAAGGATGCTTGGGAGCCTTGATCCAGCAAGGCTCGCAGCACTTGAAGCCCACCAAGTGTAGACTGGGCTTTTATTAACGCTGTGGCTAATATAACTTGTCTACCCCTGGTAATATTTCTTCTAGACATAAGTGACACAACAGGAGGACTGTCTGCGGAGGTATTGCCACCTCCAGATGCCCTACCAATGATAGATTTGTCGTTAGATGATGTTTTCGGGTGTAAAAGCGAGTGATGCCTTTTTTTGCATATTCTACAGTAAGTATTCTTATTGCAATCATAAACGGTGTGGTTGCTTCCTAAGCAGTTAAAACAAATTTTATTTTTTAACACGAATTCACGTCTAGCATCATAATCTAACTTAGAAAACTGCTTGCAAAAACACAATTTATGATTCTCCGAACAACATTCGCAGCGAATACTGTTCGTTGAATTGGTCGCATGTAAAACTTTAGTATATTGGATTTGTGAACTATTATTACTTTGTCCTGGTGACCTTTTCAAATCCAAACACTCTAACGCTCGAAAACGACTCTCTACAAACTTTTGAAATTGTGAAAATGTAGGCAATTCGCTTGACGAATTACTAGAAACATTTAACTCCCATTGTTTTCTACTTTCGTTGTCTAGTTTATAAGTGATAATGTGAATGATAATTATATCCCAAGTACTGACGTCAATATCCAAATTATTAAGAGCATTCAAACAATCTGTGGTGGTATCTAACAGATCCTTTAAAGCAGACGCTGACTCAACTTGCATGCGTCGCTGCGAAAATAAACGTTTTAATACGCAATTGGCTAGGTATTTTTTGTTGTTGTACCGGTCGTTTAATTGTTTCCAACATTGATCGTAACTTGAATCGGAAATAGGCACGTATCTAATTAATTGTTCTGCCTCTCCTACAAGATGACTCTTTAAGTAATGCATCTTTTGCACTTTATCTAATCCGTTATTATTATTTACCAACGATGTAAATAAATCTCGAAAAGTAACCCATTCGGAATACTTCCCCGAGAACAAAGGAATGGAGATTTTAGGTAATTTTACTAATGAGCTTGATTTCTCCCCACTACCTGCACTATTCATTCCCAAATTGTATGACGATAATCTATTCAAATCGACTTTCATGTAGGTCTTGTACTCAATGTATGCCTCCTCCGTGGTATCGTACATAGACTTTGTTACATAAACAGAAGCATCTATATCTTCCATTTCATAAGCCTCATACAACTTAGAATTATTTTTTCGAAACAGCGTCCAATCTCTTTCTACAATTTCCAACCTAGTTTCAATATATTCTTTCGTGATCCTATCCTTAGGAGATTTTTTATAATTAACAAATCCCTTAGAAATTGAATTTTGGAGATCCTGTTGTACATTAATAATACTATCCATTTCGGTAAACAAAATTGTTAACTATCAAAAATAATAAATGTAAATGTAATTATTAATGTTTTATAATTACACCCTTAGACCTAATTAATGAGTATTTTGTTTTGTATAAGTATACAGGTGTTACAAAATTACTAAACAATTATAAATTACCAATTATTATAAAGTATTAAACTTACAAGTCGAAAAGCAACGATAAAAATTACAAGTGTTTTTAACTTAGAGGAAAATCGGGCATGGATTCCCCGTCCCGTCGCTTTTTCGCAAATTATTCTAAGTGTCTACTTCTAAGCATGCAATTTAAACTATGTCTAAAATACCACCTAAACTAAATTACTCTAAATTTAAAAACTGGCGCGAAAATATTCTAAGTCCCAAGCTCGCAATGTCGATAAATCCGATCCAAGCTAAATCTTCTAAGTTTTCTTCGCAATGTGTTTAAGGCTCAAATTAAACTGATAAAAGTACTCACAGTTGAACTTCACTTATGCACACACTTGCACTGGCAATACCTCTGGAATGCTCCAGTTCCGGTAGAGGGCGCTCCTTGACTTCCGATAGCTCCAGTACGTCACGTCCGCGGCCTTACTTGGTGACGCAGCTGCTGGCCGTACCTCCTGAACAGCGATCCACTGCTCCTCGAGGACGGTGTGTGGTTCCCAGCACCACAAGTACTCCAAAAAGTTGATCTTAGCCAAAAGCGCTCCGGCTCTCAAGGACCATGTACAAACCACTCTTGAGTGATGAACTAAATATTGTACTAATCGGATAAATAAAAACACCGATACAGAATTCAGAGAGATATATTTGCATAAGTTTGCTGGCCTATTACCTAGTTATAAAAACATATTGCCAGCGCGTTTTAGAAACAAACTAATAGCTAGAATTACTAACGCCATCTATTGGTGTTTAGCTGAACTAATCCCGGTTCATTAGTAGATCTCAAAGAAAATCTTAACACCGTAAATTAGGATCTCTCAAATTGGGTGCGCCATCTGGCGATAGCGATGGTGATTTAACACTTAAACTATTTCATGATTCACATACAAGGGAAAATTTCTCGGGTGAAGTCGCTGGCAACAGAAATAGAAATATTTATTTGCAAAAAACATGGTATAAAGGTGTACATTTTTTTGTAAAGTGGCCTCATGTTTTGCCATTTGGCAATAGCAAGCAAATCATTTTTGACATTGGTGGTCATTTCATGAAATAATTTAAATGTTAAAAAGTAAGTACAATAAACAGCAAAATCATGTCAAATTATCTCTTATGGGCAAAAAAGTCCTTAATACTATAAAAATTAATGCTATTAAGCCATTTATGTAATTTATTCTTAAACAAGCTCCACTTCAAGGTTTTAAATTCGTTAGGAATCTTGTTAAACACTCTCACGCACATAGCTTAACAGCTTTTACCGTAGCGGTCAGATTTGGGAACAGTGTTTATTACCAATCTATGTGGGTTTCGACGCTGCCTAGAGTTTCGACAGTCACTGGCTTTTTTGAAAAGATCTTTGTTTCTCATTACAAAGTTGCATATCTCCAGGATATATAATGAAGGTAGTGGTAACAAACCAAAATGCCTAAATAATGGCTTACACGATTCGCCAGGCTTAATTCTACATATCGCTCTTATGCATTTTTTTTGGGCTATAAATGCTCTATTCCAGTCTGTGCTATTTCCCCACATCATCATGAGACCAAACCGCAGCACTGATTCTACGTAAGCCTGATAAGAAATGATAGCCTTCTTTTTATCAGTTACTTTTCTTACCTGATCATGAGCATAAGCAAATCTATTTACTCTGTTACACGTGTTATCAATATATATATATATATATATATATGTATATATATATATATATATATATATATATATATATAATATTATGATGCTGATGCATGTTTTATCAATGACTAACGTTTCATGTGGACCGTCTGATGAGTGATTACTACAGAATATAACACGTGCAGCACTAGAGGTATCACTCGCGCGAACTCAGCAAGGAGACGCCTAGTCACCCGATTCTTTCTTACTTTCTTTTAGTGTCTTTTTTTAATAAATAAATATGCGTCAGACAACACACCACTTGTCATGGTCTCGAAGTAAGGATATACATCCTTGTGTTACGAGGTGTAGACCAGGATTAAGCCAAGTCTCCCAGCATACTCAGACCCAATTTAGAAAAGATCGTTTCCTGAATGGCCCGACCAGAAATCGAATCCGGAAATCGAGGCGAGAAACCGTGTTACAGCGCACCACGCCAATCGTATCGTCAAACCCACTTGCCCAAACTACAACCCGATGAGCCCGCTCAACTCACTGACAGAAACCACACTGCCTAAATTAGTAATGCCTAATGTTATGGAGAGCGTCGTGGCCTAGTGTTTCAGCACCAGAACTTAGATCGTGGATCGTGTGGCCCCGTCTAATGGTCATCGATAAAAAACCAAATCAACCCGGATAACGGCGGAATGCTCACCACCTATCACGTTGAGTTCTAATACCATTGGTGAAAAGTGGGCTTCTGAGTGTTTCGTTCACCATGACGACAGAGTCACTTGCCTCTGACTACCCCGTTTGGGATAAAGTCGTGATGGTATGTATGTATGTATGCCTAATGTTATTTAATATCCGAACAGTCCGCTCATTCGCTTTTGGGAAAGCATTCAAACACTAATGTGCCATTCGCGTAGCTCTTGATTTATTCATGAATATCTGAATATGTTGACATAATTAAATAAAGTATGCAGAAGCAAATTTGATCCGCTCACTTTATGAATACTTTACTGTCTATCCTGTACGTCTATAGGCAGACAGTTGAGAGTTCTGCCTTAAGGGGAATTTTATATGAGCTTGGTTTTTAAGAACTGGTATGTTAAATAATAAATAATATTGCTAGTCATTTATAAAAGCGCGTAGTGAATGGTAAGTACAAAGAGTTTTACCAGCGAATTATTTATACCGAAAAGAAGGAGGTTTTCTTGGCCCAAACTAAAAGGTTCGGTGACTCGTTTCTTTGTCGTACCATCCAGACGCGGAACGGCCTTCCAGCACATGTGTTTCCTTCCTCTTATAGTCCCGGGTTCTTTAAGCGGGGCGTGAAAAGGCATTTCTGCAGGCCTTCAAGGTGAGGATGGCCAGCCCAGTGATTCGTTTGAATGACTGGGCTTGTCAGCCTAATATCTGGACCTCACGACCGCTTTCCATCAGGTGGAGTGAGGTCATCTTGACGGGTAATTTTAAAAAATGGAAGAAGATCAATTTCTACATCATGTTCTAAAGTTCGTTTTCTTGGACACTTCTATTTCTGCTCAATGGTACAGCCAAGTGATGTATTTTTAATTTGATTATTTGATTGTTAAGTACTTTTTTCCAATCTTTTATATCAATTGCTCAGTAAGAAATAAAACAAGTTTTGAGTAGAATTATTATTAATTATTTTACTACACACAGATTCATTGTGACAATAGAAACATCAACTTTTTACTCTCATCTACGATCACAAAAGAAGATGACGTACGTTGAATAAATTTCCATTGTTGTATTAAGTTTAAGCGCCATCAATCTTCTTCCTATAGATCCTGAGTCATAATTTTCTTATGTAACTTCTATTGGTTTTTTCTAATAATAAATTTCTAATTCGATTACTGCTCAGGTCAATCATGTTTACAGACTACACACTTGAAGAAGTTTTCCATCCTATTTATCCTAAAAATCAACGTCTGATCATCAATCTGCCTCCAGCGTTTCTAGTAGCTTCCTGCCTTTAGTCTCAGGTAGACAGCAGCAGACGCTTGCTGCAACCAGTGGCGCCACTGCGAAAATCAATGGTGGGAGCCAGGCCTGCCCCACGATACCGGCCACAAACGGCGCCAACATCGAGCCCACTCTTGAGGCAGTCGAAGAAACCCCCATGGCCATGTTGCGGGCCACCGTCGGGAACAGCTCAGATGTGAACGAGTACCTAGAGATAGAAATGTGGAATGTAACAAAGCAGTAGCTGATAATCTCTTAACCTCTTAATCAAGTATGATAACATCTGTTATCTCTTATGTTTAATTTTAAGTCATATATTTGTATACGAAAGAAGTGATAGTTTTAAATCTCTTTTAACCAGCTGCAACGGATTGGGTGATATTTGCTAGATAGCAATTAAATCAAGTGAGCAAACAATACCTGGATAGAGTTTTGCTGCTGTATATTATGCTTAACATAATGCAAAAATAAAACTTAAAGTGAGGTAACAGAGATTTAAAAGAACCTTGCTGTATTTATTAGTTAAGAATGGATTTAATGAAGAAAATTTCGTATACTCTTCTCACATGGCAGTAAAAGCACCAGCAGCACAACTGACGCCAATGGCGCCAGCAAACATCTTCAGATAGAACCAGTCATCAGGCATTGCCAAGAGGCCGTTGCAGATTGCGTTGACGAGCAAGAACCCCACCACTGTCCTCCGACGGCCAAAGCGCTTAATGAGATACCCGGATGACAGCATTCCGGGGATCTGGAAAACCATGAAGAGTTGAAAAGTTGAAGAAAAAAACCAGTTCCATAACCAAAAAAGAAGGCTTTAGTGACGCACTTCAATGTCAAATTTCAAGACTAAGTCCGCGTAGAAAGTAATCCCTAACATAGAAATGATATAAATGATTCTGCCATACATTTCGCGCGTCGTAAAACAAATAATGGTGTATTAAACGACAATTTAAAAGAAAGCAGAAAACTGACCTGCAATCCTCCTGCTAAAACCATAGTGTAAAACACGTTTGAACTCGTCTGCCCGATATATTGGGTGCCACCGTAGAAACTCAGCCCCAAGATGAACCAGGAAATACATGAACACAGGTTCTTCATCCTGATACTGGAGTTGGTGATCAGGTCTAAGTATGTCACTCTTGTCTGCTGCTCCTTGTCGTTATTACTTCGGGATTCTTTCGACATAGCCTGGGCTGCCTCCAAAGCATTACGTGTAGGCAATTTGTTACTGAAACATCAATCTATATATAATGTATTGCGATTTTCGAAGAAGAAGTGCGTTGAGCTGGCTTCATCTTGAATTTTTGGAGCCTATATGTTGCTGCTTTTTGCAATTTAATATTATTTATGACTACTCGTAATATCTTTTAAAATAAAGAATAACTGACCACTTTTGAAAAAAGTAACATTTTAACCTTTTTTGTTGCATTAAATTTTAACTAATTCTAATAAAAAACTGGTTTTTGCAACGAAACAAAATTACGGCAAAGATAGTATGAATGGATTATGAAGAAGTTAAGATGGATTTAAACTATCGTCGGCGTGGAACCCAGTGATTATAAAGTGTAAAACGCGAGTTGGACCGTCTCGAAAAAACCCAGACACAGTTTGTCGACCTGACTGTACTATGGACAGAATTATTAAAAATGTGCGGGCGGATGAAGATCGTTCGCTGCGCCCAGCTAGACGACGCGCGCACCACCAGTCCGCTTGTGACCACGGTGACATGCGATTGTAGCCAAAACGTTGAGAAAAATAGGTAAAACAATTTACCGTTATTTTGAACAAAGTATTAAGTAAATATGTATATTACTATGTCGCTCCTCTATTCATTATTATGCTGGCTTCTTTAAGCCTTCCCTGTGAGATGAGCCACCTGGGTGACTCAGGCACTAGAAACATGTACATCAGGAACAACAAATTTGGCAACCCAATGCCCAGGGAAAACATCTTCCAAGACCTGAAACAGTTTTAAAGTTATTCTTGATTAGTAGTTTTTAACATTTCAAACCTATTCAGCCAATATTTATTTACAATACCTTAAATAATATGCAATGATAGGCATGGTCATCTCCCCAACAGCCAGTGGAATGTGGTACAAACTTGCTACCAACTCTCTCTTGCTAGGGCCAGTGATCTCGATTATTAAAACGAACGATACCACCATGATCCCAGCCGTGGAAACACCGAGAAAGAATCGGATCGCCGTGAAACTCCAATATTCAGGACTTAGGGGCAAAATCAGGCTAAGAATAAGCTGCATCATGCTAGCAAGAAGAATAGCCTTCCGTCTCCCATATCTGCAATTCGCAAATAAAATATACTTTATGACAACCCTTAGCTAGAGTAATCCAGAGTAGAGCTAGAGTTTTAAGTACTATTTCTAAGTACTTCACTATACAGCGTCACTATACACTAGATAGATCCTGGTAGCTAACAGACTTCTGTTACTTTTAAAACGTAATTTATGACTTTAATCTTAATAGTTATATTTAATTTGAGATAATAATTATATTCCCATAAATCTTAACCCAAATACTCACTACGCTCTTATCATCTACTCAATGTAGATGTATGTTTTTACCGTGTGGTTACAAAATGTTACTAGAGATAGTAATATCCTATCAGGATCTATACTAAAAAAACTAACGTGGCATAGTGTTGCTAACCTAAAGTACAAAATGGATGGTCTGTTACTTATATACTTTGATAAATTGAATTAGATAGATCTGATGGTTTAATTGTAACGCCAGTTCATCACTAATATTGTACGTATAAACCGATTTTTATAACTGTGCTGCAGGAAGTTTGCGGACAGGTGAAACAGTTAAAAAAATCGAGTTGTAGTACTTATAGTAATTAGTACGATAAATCCATGATAAGGAGACCAAGAGATTTCAAATAAATTTAAAAAAATGTAAATTAGATGCAAATTATCATGAACTTACCTATCAGCCATGAATCCGATCACCATACTACCAATCAGAACCCCAAACATGTACAGCATCTGCGTCAGGTTGGGAAGCCATGCTCTATCACAGATCAGCTCGAACTGCGTTATAATAGAATCCTCGAACTCTGTGATGTACTCATAGGAATCACAGTCACTGTAACACGTCATATTCAAAATATCTTCTGTCGAATTATTTCTGGATATACATTGATATTGAGTTTTCGGCGCCAAGAATATAATTCCTAGCATTTGCCAAATAGCAGACATCTTGCACGGAATAGCCAATATAGCTATTAGGAATATTTGCCATCTTCCAAGCTCTCCCATCACCTGGGATAACTTATCTTCTGTATCTGATTTTTCATCCTGTACTTTTCCATTCTCCAGACCATGTTTTTTGTCACTTTCACTATCGGGTATAGTTCCGTCCATTTTTTAGTTGATAACTTTAATGACTTATCGCATCGGAGCCCAAGTTTACACTAACTATAAACAGTTTAATAAATTGACATGTCGATAAACTGCAAAATGTGAATGAAATTAAAAGTACCTTATCAACTTCACTTATAGTGTTTTGAATGATGAATGTTGTTATTGTTATATCAAATTGACGGAATGAATATGCTTTTGTGTAAGAGAAGTAATCCTTATGAATGATGGACAGATAATGATCTTGTCGTATGCAACAGAAGTACCTAATACGAATGGATGATGGACAGATAATGATCTCGTTGTTTCAAAGTTTGAACATATTGTTGCATATATTTTTCATTTTAAAAACAATAATGGTTACGTTCAAACTAATTCTGCAGACACCTTAAAAATTGATTCTTAAATTCGTTCTGAGATCAAAATTGTATGTAATTAATATTCTTTTTTGTATTTAAATGCTTTGAAGATTGAAAACACTGTAAGAATAATATTGGCGTTTTAAATAGATCTTTATAATTTTAATTTCAACCAGCAAGAGATAATGGCATGGCCTCCTACCGAACGGTCATCCGACTGACAAAGTCGATCGACTTCCTTTTTTGGGACTTCACTAACCACGCAATCAACATGTGAATGCTTATTATGTCTGTTTCTTGTTCACAGAGCATCCTGGGCGAGTTCAACAAGGAGCAAGACGCGTTCATCAAGGGGCAAGAAAACCGCGGTGGGGGTGCCGCTGCCGCTCCTTGGATTGGGGCGCCCAATGAGCCCGCCCTGAAGGAGGAATGCCTGTCGCTGTCAACTGTAAGTTCAATCTAACGTATATTTAACAGCCAAAGTGCAAGAAAAACTATTGTCAACAGTTCAATGCGAATGTCGACGCTTAATTTTACTCAATCTACTATATTTTCAGCCTCGAGTGCTCAAAAGAAGCTCAAAGATTAGAAACCCCAAAAAATATCAACATGTTTAGGTGAAGGTGTTTTTCTCGATTGTACTGATAATATTTATAACATTGAGTTCCTTGTCATAAGTCCTAACGAGCGTGAATTGCACCGACATGATTTTTATTCGTGTTTAGTTTTTGTTCCTTTATCCATGTTGTATTATATAGAGAGCATTTCGACACTTCATCAAGATGTAGATCTCTAAACGTTCAATTTTCATAAATCTGAGCTTATGAGGGGCTTTTATATTTATTCAAAATGAGTTTGCGTTTGGCCTCAGTCTCGCCTGGTGGTAAGTGATGACAAGGCCGATGGTGGTACACTATTATTCAGAAAACGCCTCTTCACTCTGGTCTTGAAGATACCAAGATTGTAAGTATCCGGAAACACAGACGCAGAGAGAGCGTTCCACACCTTAGCGTTGCGGACCAGAAAAGACGCAGCCAACCGTTGAGTGCGGATTGCTGGAAAATCAACCACATGAGGAAGCCCTTTCGGGGTCTTGTGGTCCGGTGGTAGAAAGTAGAGGGTGGTATCAGGTTGTGTAGTTTCTGCGCACACTCCAAAATTCACCTTATGAAAAACCGATAGACAGGCGACTTTACGCCGATGCTCGAAACTCTGAAGTTTGGTTCGAACGAGCGCATCGTCGCCTATGAGTCTCCTGGCCCTTCTGTCCACTGAGTTCAATGCATCCCGCTGGTACTTCATTCCACCATCCATTCCACAGTTGGCAGCAGTCCTCCAAACACGACCGAACTTGATCTTGATACAAGTGTAGCAGTGAAGCATGGCCGAACCTTAAAAAAGATGCTAAGTTTTTTGGCAGCGGTTTTCGCTTTAGACTCAATAGAGCTACTGAAGTTTAGGATAGACGAGACAGCCATACCTAGGAGCTCGAGGTGGTTAGTTATCGGTATCGGTGTATTCAGGAAAGTAGCAGTCAGGTTGAATGGACTCAGTTTGGCGGAGAACAGACAAGCCTGGGTTTTTAGGCGTTGAACTCAACAAGGTTAGCTTCGCCCCAGTCGGACACTACTTTTAATGTTGAGTTCATCCGCTCAATCATAGCCTCCCTGAGGAACTTAGTCTCAGCGACACTGGCCCAGGCACTGGATATATTTCCCTCTGTAATGGTGCGGTCTGCGTATCCAAAGATATTTGGGCACCACAGATGATCGATGTGCAGCAGGAAAAGTGTCGCAAAGAGAACAGAACCCTTAGGAACTCCGGAATTTTTTGCCAATAGGTCAGAAAAGCAGCCATTAATAACTACTCTTTACAACAGTTTTACAGTGCGGTGGGAATTCCGTATGATGGAAGCTTGCTTTTAAGACTATCGTGCTAAACCCTGTCAAATGCCTCCGAGATGTCGAGAGAGATGGCGAGAGCGCTTCTCGAAGGCTTCGCCCCACATGTGAGTGGCATACGCGAGAAGATCACCAGTTGATAATTCACGGCGAAAACCGTACTGTCGATCACTGAGCAAACTTTTGTCCTCGAGGTACGCCAGGAGCGTGTTGTTTATAACACGTTCCATACTTTTGCAAAGTATGGAGGTGATTGCCATTGGTCTATAATTAGCAGGGTCGGCTTGACTGACGTTTTTAGGGCACAGGTTGCACGTTAGCAAGCTTCTAGGACTAAGGAACTGGTCCCGTTTTGAAAGAGAGGCACAGGTTTTTACTCACATGATAGATATAGGCAATTTGGCACTACTAATTTTATTGTTTTTTAGTATGAGCTGGTCCTCCAATATTAATGGAACGCTTAAAAAAGAACGAATTAAATTTTGATTGTGCTCACTCTACTCGCTGTTTCTATCTTCTTTTTAGCGATTTTTCTTTTCATCTTATGGACTGTCCTCTTGTTTTTGTTTCTTGCCCTTTTTGAATCGTTCAAACTCACGTATTTCTCTCGTATCGTAATCACCTTCATACAAGGCATTTATATCTTTAAACTGTTACACATAATGCCCTATAATTCTCGCCACTTAACTAGTTAGTAGTGTACAAAGCAGATCGTCAAATGACTCTCCGAGGCGTTCCTTGGCTGAGGCGAACCGGCATTGCGCCAATGACTCAGATCCATGACCTACTTTAACTGGCGTATACTCTAATTAACTATTTGAATTGAACTTGCCGTTGCAGATAAGGTCCATCACTGCCTCTTACTGGAAATATGAAATGAAATCACTGTAGCGGATACTACTTTAATTTTCGTAGATCCAGGTCTGTAAAAGAGGTCAATCGATCAATGCAACTCGGCCGTGCAGTTCCGAATACTGCGCGTTCGAAATACCTCTTAACTATGGATATTGTGCTCTTTTACTATGGTTTTTATTTCCAAAGTTGGACATTAGACCAAAATCGTAATATTAAGTGATAATGTGGTCTTAAGGTGTTACATGCCAGCTTTACAAATGCCTAATCAGTCCTATTCCTATTCAATTATGAAGAGTTATTTTATGCTCAAAATAAACACATTAGCATTTTTCTTCTCTTCTACTCAGAGTACACACATAACAAACCCACCATACATCAAACACGCACACACCACAAAATACACATCCCACATAAACACACCTCATACGTACATAATAACATTAAACCTATTAACTCTCAAAGCATTATTTTTTGTCTTAGTTTTGGTACTTTAAATATCTTAAATTCAAATAAGTAATAAAAATAAAAGTTTTCATTGAACACCAAACATACTGTAAATGTTATGCCATTTATTTATTCATTTACCTGCTTAAAATTGTAAGTTTGTTATTAGTTAAATAAATATGTTTTATTTATCTTTCTTAGTGGTCTCAGGAAGGAGCGGGTTCTCCTAGCACAGGCATTGATGCTTAAAAGGAGATCCCAGCGATTTGTATGTAACTATGATGAGAGATACACAATTAAGTTTTTTTTTTTTCATTACTTATGAGGCAGCTCAAGGTTTCTTGTGCTAGGAACCGTTTTTGCTCCCTATCGAAATTTTCTCAAAAAAAAATAGTTCTTTAAGAGGGGTTGGAAAAGGTTTTTACAGTGTCATGACCTTTGGTGTTGATCGAGTAGATAAGCTGCAAATACCTCTTATATACCATCAAACGATCCACTAGCTTGTTTGTCAACGACATAAAAAAAAGGGTTGTAACATTTATTATAATTTAATTTATTTATCTTTCCAGGATCGACGGAACTTCGTGCGCGCGCCGCCCGCCGGTGTTGAGTTCGACTTTGATTATGACAAGATGTACCCGGTCGCCGTCGCCATCATGGGAGAGGATCCTAACCTGGAGAAGATGCGTTTCGATCTCGTGCCAAAAATGTAAGTTACACACATTACCGTGGTTACACAGGAGTGAAAAAAAAACCGGGAGGTTATTTTGTTCGGTAGGAAAATGAGCATATTCAGTAATAACATAAAAATTTAACAAATTTTAATTTAATTTCGCTCGAACTTTTCGTTCATAATCACGGCAGATTCGGACTCTTCTGACGAATCATCTTCGTCCAGAACAGATGACGATGCGTCGATTAGAATAGTACTTACCTAATTTTGAAATTTTTGCTCATTTGATTTCTTCAAATTCAAATTTTTTGAACTCCGAAAGTTAGTTAACATTATTTATCTCGTTTAACTGACTTTAACAAAAGTGGTTTTTAGTGTTTTCTACATATCGCTACTGAGCTTCTAGACGCTCAGTAGCGATATGCGATAGCGTAGCGTGTTGTTCCTGGCTAGGGCCTCTCATGTGTTAGCTTTTGTTTAACAAATCGCTAATCCTGTCTTTCGTGCGTGTTTTCAGTATCACGGAGGAGAACTTCTGGCGGAACTACTTCTACCGCCTGTCGCTGATCTGCCAGGCCAACGAGGCCGACGCCGCCGCCAGCCGCCAGCCCAGCGCCGACGACTCCCAGGGTACAAGTAGTTGTTAGCTTGCAATGATCAGACAAGTATGGACCCAGGATGCACCCTTGAAGCATTCCTCATTTTTTAGAGTACCTATTTGGCACAACTTACCTATACTTATACTATACTTTTGGCAGTACATGCAAACTATGAGCAACTTCACACATTTATTTTCTTGGTAACAAGACTGATAATTTCTGAATCTAAAAGAACCTGTTTATCTGATTCCACTGTGACTGTTGTAGTTTTTTCTTTTAATGTCATAAATGTAGGACTGTAATATCCTGGGTCTGTCCTTGATACTCTCACCCCAGTAAATGCTTCATTTATCCTTCATTTGTAGTTTCTTAATGTCATCAAAAACAGTCAAATTATGTTATTTCATTATGTTTTTCAACGATTTTTTTTTGTTATTTTCATTTTTTGTTTTTTCTCACAAACACCAGATGACAAATCGGCTAGTGAAAATCTAATAGCAAAGGAGAAATCTTCACAAGAATCGATTGACGATGCCAAGAAACGAATAAAGTCACTTAAAGTCGACAGAGAAAATGAAGATGGTAAGACTTGATTTGGGTATTCTAACACACAAATTACCCCTGAATTGCATCTAAATGCTGAAATTCTAAAGGGAATGAATAAATAACAATTTAGGCCTGCGCAGACGACGTACTTTTCTCACGCTTGAAGTACGCTCCGCGAATAAAAAGTCCGTCGTGGATTTACCGAGGGTTCAACGCACACAGTGTGCGATCATTTGTTGTCCGAGAGTATTTAAATATTCTAATATTACATTGTGCTGTAATATAAGAAGACGTTTTGAAAGAGAATACTGGGTCCATCATCCATCGATCAGTTACCATAGTTCGTTCGTTCTATTTTTTTCGCGGACGCACTTTAATCCGCTACGCTCCGTGGGCGCCCGCGGTGTTCCAGCGATTTTTTTTTCAAACCCCAAACTAAGCAGAGCTTGTACTATTAGTGCCAGAGACTGATAAACATACTTAAATATTTCTAAATACATAATAACACCCAGACACACAAGAAACACAAATGTTTCATGGGTGGCGATCGAACCCACGACCTCCGGTGCTAAAGGCAGGATCGCTGCCATTGCACCAACAGGCCAGTCGTTTTGGTTTGGCGTACTTTTTGTCGTCCGTGTGCTTTGCTCGATACAGTTTGTAAGGGATCTATTTTGACGGAGAAAAAAGTACGCCGCAGATAATCCCTCGCCTGCGCAGGCCTTTTATACACTTTGAACAAGATATTTTGTCATTGTCCAAAAGTTTTTTATTTATTTTTGCTAGTTTAACACATATAGCCGTATTATTCAGTTTCATTTATGATACGTTTCATTTTTTAGTGTTAGTTAAATCACATACAACTAGTACAGATTATTTATTAAAATTTGAAATATTAACCAACTTTGAGGAATATTTGATGTAACAGCTTGCATTTATTTTATTACGAGTTAACGACTAATAAATAGGGCGAAAAAATGATAATTTGAAAATTACACAAATGGTAAGATCTAGATTTGTAAAAAAGCTGCAAGTATATTAAATCGAGCTCTGAATAAGCTTGGAATTTAAGGAATAATGTCACTCAAATCAATATACTGCTCGCTCAATGGAGGCACACGTCGACCAGCAACTATTCGATTTTCTATTGTGTCTGTGTTTTGGCAGTCAAAGACATTTGATGAGTTTACTCATTAAATGAAACAGACTTCACATTTCAACATGAGGCATGTATGTTAAATGTTTTACTTTTTTCTGGAATGCAGCTTAAGCAAGATCCACGGACTACAAAGGGCAACCGCAGTCACTATATTAACGATAACACCACCTTGATGCCACAGACCTATATACTATCTAAACTTAACCGATTTATAGCAAAACAATTACAAGACACATTCAGAATCACCTGCAAGGAACAGTAGCTAACCTAACCACTTATCGATTATGCACATCGATAGTATATAGATCTGAAACAATAGTCGATACGAAGCTTGTTAAGCAAAATCCATGTATCATGCTACTTAAGGGCTCTTCTCATGCAAATTGTTTTGACCTTGACGAAATAATGCCATCACAGTTGAATAGAATTAGATGATACGCACATGCATTCTTTCGCTGGTTGTCACATTCTGTAAACAATAGAATTACACTAAATTTATATATTGAAGTCAAATTGTAGGTGTTTCCTAGTTTGTATTGAATATAATATGGAATATAAAATGCACAGTATCTTTTCGCGGTCTTAAAAATACGTTTTCAAATCCTTATCTAATAGTTAGTTTCGTTATATCTACTTCGATGACATCATTATTATTTGTATGCGTTATGGCATTATTATGTCAAGTTATACCTATCACTGTTATTCTTTCACACTTTAAACTAATTTGAGCGTTAATGCGTATATACAATTCATCGCTATAAGCTACATTTCGTTTAAACTTAAAAGTTTATATATAATCTATATCACTATGGTGTCATATCTTCATCCTTGTTGTTATCTCGTGTGTCGTATATAAATAATAAATGTTATGACAATATAGCTTCTTTATCCCTAAATCGGTGGATATAATATAAATTGTATATATAACAGTGTCCTTATTTAACCTGTTGTCTATCAATTAAACGTATTGGTCTGTATTTCAATAGCTAATCTCATTTCATATCATAAATGAGGAGGGTTGTGATTTAGTCACACATTTTAAGCACTGCTCATAAAAGCAGCTATTGAAGAATAGTCCACTTACAATTACTGTATACTTGTCTCAACTATATACATTTTCTCAATGGGAAACATTTTAATGTCTACTGAATGTTATATATGTCTAAGTATCGGTTAAGGTTATATAGCGGTAACGTCTCACAGTTCATTACGATTCGGCTCAGTAGTGTTAACTATAAGTATCTTTTGTCCAGGTTTTAACATTGCTACCTTTAAATGAATTTCTCAACTGCTTGAAGTCTCGTCATTGCTTGCAGTCTTTTGTGTTTCTTTTTTATTTTTGTCTCTTTTTCTCTGCTTGCATATTTCTCAAAGTTGGTCCTTTTCCATTCATTTAAAATGAACCTTTAATTTACTAAATTTGGCATAACGTAGCAATGTTGAAACTTACCTTTTGTACATATTAAAATGTGTTGTCAGAATTTCAGTAGGATTTTCTCGCAGAATTTGGAGTTAAATAAATTATGACTTCTCCAGTTCGATTTCCTACGAAAAAGCCGCGACATATCACTTATGGGTGACAGTCAATTAAATATATCCATACTCTAACTGCCGTCTTTTATCTCGGGAAAAATTTGGAATCTTTACGCTGACAACACAACACTCGACTTCTCACTTCTTTCTTTTGTAATTATTTACAATTAGATAATAGAATCAATATTGTAATTTGACAAAAAATAATCCAGTGTTATAAAGTTGTGTAGAATCATAGTTGGTAATGAGGTAACACATTTATATTGATTAGCTGTTCGAGGAGTTACAATGAGAAGTGATAATACGCAGGCCTAGTACGATGTTGTTTTAGTTTATTGGAAGGTTTGAATTTGCTTCGAAGTGAATGCAGCAATACTATATGTCATTATTTCTGGTCTAAGTGACATTCGTATGTTCACTCGATCGATACTTCTGGATCGATGTAACGAAATGATCCGCAACACTGTCTTCACAAATGTATAACTAAATAATCTGGCTATAGTGTGTTGAATATATAATATATCTGTGTCTTTAAAATTATATCAAATGAGATTGAAATCCTTTAGCAACCCACGTGGCATAATATTAGCATCTAATAGAAGTTCGAAGTTGACTATCTCTTCCGTACACGTTTCCAATGCAAAATAAATGAATTAATAAACATTATATGTATGTAGAGTTCCTCGTTATTTAGTTTCTAAATGGAATTTCAAATTGTACCCTAGCAACAGTTTACATAGATATCACACTTTATATTGTCAATACTTGAAACATTGTTTAGTGAACTACATTATTACAACGTATAGTTATTAAATGAATTGGCATTTATAGTTAGTTATTATGAATTAAAATAATAATATTATTCTAAAATAATATTGGACTTATTATTTAACAGTCCTTATTGATTTTTCCCTTCACAAAGAGCAAGCCAGCTAGAACTGTAATGTTTCAAACGCTGAAGTAAGTTTCAGAAAGAAATACAGTGAATTTATTTTATCTAAGAATGTTAGAATTAATATCGACCTAAAAACGATTTCAGATCAATGGGAGAAAGAGTTAGAGGCGGAACTCAAGGAGTATGAAGTGGTTGCGGGGAAGGCAGGCGACGACAAGTGGGAGAAGGAATGCGATGATCTTCTGCGCGAAGACGTAGACCTTAAATAGACCAAGAAGACCCTTGGTGTCCGGATTAGCCTTTACACTTTTTGAGCAAAAGTTGTAGGTCGAACTGTGCATTTTTATCGGTTTGTTTTTAAGTTGCGTAAGAATGGTTTTTTCATTATCTTATACTAATTTCAAGCTACTTGATAACTGATTTATGAATATTTTTTTCATTGGTTTTCTTCAATTTCAATTTTTTTCATTGGTTTGCAATTTTATTCCAAACTACAAAGGCGGATTTGAAAAGCGTTGGAATTCTTATAATATTATTGACATGGCATATCATTCCAAATAACTGATGGTTTCAAACTCTGCATAACAGTTTGGCAGTTTGGAATTGAATCGTTTATATGTAAAAGATTGAAATGTATGTTCCTACTGCCTTTTTTATTTAATTGTTGAAGATATTTTTTTATCTATCACTATTATTTCTTATGTAACTGTTCGAAGAAAGCTCAGTTACATTGTCATTGGTTGGCGTTAGTGATAAGAATATAATTAATTAAAAACCTCTTTAAAAATCTAATTAAAGAATAGCCGCTTGAGGCTTGAGCTCTATTTCCTCTCAATTGCATTTGTGGTTGCATTTTGTAAATAAGCTACATCGCCAAAAGAAAACTTTTGAGTTCAAATTCAACCTTATTTTTTGTTTTATAATGAGCATTTCATTCGTTTATTCAACAGTCTTACTACCTCCTTTTTATTCATGAATAAATTATAATTTTAAATAAAAAAATATTTATACATAAGCTGCTCTTTAAAGACTCTCTTTTGTATGTATGAGTTAACTCATAACGACAGTATGCAATGTAATGTAAATAGCTTTAGATTTATTATGTATATGTTATTTAAATAAATGCGTATTTTATGTTACAATTATTTTAAGTTTTTTTTCATGTTATTGATAAAATATAAACCTCTCTCAGCAAGCTTGCAAGTATTTGTTTGATGGGATACTTTTGCTCAGTGAATCAGAATTTCTTTGGAATTAGTGAAAAATGGCGAGTCTGCCAAAAAACTAATGTCAAATAAAACGGGTTACACCGCAACCCCGTCCTTTTACGAAAATCTTTTTGCTCGTGGCTAGAGATTCAAATTAACTCTGAATCTGACCAATTATATGGCCATAAGGCCGGTCAAGCATCACAATGATCAAAAGTGCGTATATATCAAACGCATTTTTGGTCATTCTTACATCGTTTTCAAGAGATTCCATGTCGAAAGTGACTGACAATATTTTGATCATTTAAACATACAATGAAACTGATTTTCCCATATTTCACCTGAGGTTTCATAGATGACTTTAATTCTGGCGTAAATTGTGCCGTCGTAGAACATTCTTCTCTAGACTTAAGAACTATACATAATACAAACAATAAATTCAAACTGCTCACTTAACTAGTTTTAAAATGTTAATGATGTTGATGTTTGTTTGACACAAACTGCAAATTTCAATTAAACACTCTTGTTAACTTAGTGCCTCAATTTATTGCAAAGTGAAAAAAAAACGAATGAAGTTTCATCGTCAATTAAAAAAAAAATACCCTATTATAGTACTTATTCATTTATATTTGTTTTTTTTGAGAATTTATCATAGAAATTACTTTTTTGATTTATGGTTCAGGAGGAGGAAGGCTTCCCATTTATTTATCAATGCATTGTACTCAATTGTGTTTATTCATGTTGCATTCCTTAGATGAAAATTAAAAAAATGTTCAACTTAAATTATTCGTTGTTTTACTGAACCATAGGCTGAAAGGCCAACATTTTCTTTTGAACACTTTAGCTAAACTCATAGCACACTGACGACGTACGCGCAGAAAAAAGTACGCTCCGCGAATACAAAAGGACTCAACGCACACGGTGTGCGATCATTCGTTGTCCGAGAGTATTTATATATTCTGAGATTTAGTTGTGCTGTGATTTACATGAAGTTTAAGCAAAAGAAGACGTTTTAAAGAAGAAAACTGGGTCCATCCCGTTATTTCGAATCGATTTTTGACGCGAAGTAAAATCCGCCGTGTGCGCTGACTGCTCATAGTTCGTTCGTCCATCCAGCCCGAAGGAAAGGTAAGGGCCAGGTACTTTACCGCTGACTGGCTGTAAAATATAATGTAATAAAGTTGCTCGCCAGCTCAGTTTAGGGAATGAACTTGACTAGTTCGGAGCAAGGTTGGTGCTCTATTTTTCTTTTTTTGATGAAGAGTTTAGATGGCGGGATGTACATACATACTCAGTTGAGGATTAATTATGTCTTTTGTATTCATTAAAACACTGGTTGCAGAATGTGTACATGAGGTACTCATTCTAAGTTAAACATACACTATTGATTTAAAATGTGTAGTAAAGATCTACGTAAAATGAAACTTAAATCCGCCAAGAAATCAATTTTGATTGGTGAAGCGCGACTGCCGCCATGACACATTCGTGCACGCGCGTGCGAAAAGTTTTCCATTCATCTCCGGAGCCTCCCAAGTCCTGTCCCGTGTCTTCTGCTTATAATATTGCAATACATATTATTTGAAATTCATAAAAAAGATGATCAGCCCCCCGATTCAGAACGAAGTTATCGACCGATTCGGTAAGTTTGTTTTAATTATATAGTAAATGAACCGCTTTACGGTAGCAATCAATATTTTTATATGTAAAAGCCAAAGGCCTTAAGTTTTCATAAAAAAAATTATATACAAAACTACTCATACTAAAAAGTGAATTAAAAATAAAAGAAAATAAGCGAATCGGTCGATAACTTTGTTCTGAATCGGGGGGCAGGTAAAACAACATTTCGAACATTCGAACATTAGTGCTAGTGAAGGTAATAAGAAATGTGTTATGAGAAGTGATTTCCGTACCAAAAATTCGGAGAGCTCCATTCTGCGCGGCCTTCAACGTGGACTAAAGTGTGCGGTGCTGCTCGTAAACATGTGGACTACATTGTCTGAATGAATGAATTTAATTAATTATAACTTTGGAAACCGGTTTATTTTTCAAACCGGTTTCGTCCAAAATGCCTAAAAACGTATTGGTTTTGTTTCCATTAGGACGGGAACGTAATAAAAACGATTTAAAAGAGAAACGAAATTTGAATCGTTCACGTTCAATATACCAATACGTTTTTAGGTGTTTCTTCAAATTCATTTATTCGTCATCACAGGTAATACAAGATGGTATGGTGAAAAATAATAGCCAACAAACTCACCACTGAGGATGCACAAGACCGCGCGAAGTGGGCCAAAAAAATAAGAAAGGCGGACCCTCGGACCCCACACACCAGTGTGGGTTCACAACCGGGATAGAACGCACGGATGATGATGATGACGATGATGATGGTGAAAAATAATAAGAAAACTCCATGACGCGCCTTCAAAGGCATACGAAAAACATAACAGATTAATAAAAATACAGATAAAAATAGCAATAAAATAAAATGAACAAATGTTAATAAATTAGGAATAATATTATCTATAAACATAGCTGAATTTTAAATAGCATTAGATAACCTAGCTAGCAAATCGAACTTTTAATCAAAGAAAAATTCTAACTGAGAAGTACCTACTCACTTCGTAATAACATTTTTCGACTAGTTAAATGATGTACTTTCTTTTTGAATACGTTTGTATCGTTAATGCTACAAATTGGCTCAGGAATTTTATTGTAAATTCTAGGAGCATTAAGTATAAAAGATACTTCCGTTTCATGAAGATGAATTATATGCGACCATACAAAGCTTATATTTATGTCGTTCACGTGAACTAAACTTGAACAAGTGGAGGTTCATTCTAACGAAAACAGCACATTCATAGATATAAAAACATGTAGTAATAATAATAATGTCGAGCATGAATGCGAATCCATCGGAACCATGGAGTCAGTAACTATTGACTTCGAAGACGTTAGTTCTGCAATTCAGACGGCTCAGAACTGGAAAAGTCCTGGCCCGGATGGATTACACAACTCCTGGATCAAGTGGTTTCGATGTTCGCATCCATGCTTGGCAGTGCAGTTCCAGGAATCCCTTGAGGTTGGTTCTCTTCCTAGTTTCCTTACTAAAGGTGTCATTTTCCTTTTACACAAATCTGGTAGTACCTCGGAAGCAAAAAACTATAGACCCATCACGTGCTTACCTACCATCTACAAGCTCCTTACGTCCATTCTAGCAAAAAAAATTAACACGCATGTCGTTGCGAACAATATTTTGGCTCCTGCTCAGAATGGATGCAGGGTTGGGTCCCGAGGTACTAAAGAACTCCTCCTCATAGACACGACCATTTGCCAGCAAGTCCGGCGAAGCAGGAAAGCTCTCTCAACTGCTTGGGTTGACTATAAGAAGGCCTATGATTCGGTGCCCCATTCGTGGCTGAGAAGGATCTTGGAGCTGTATAAAATTGATGCAACTCTAAGATCTTTTTTAAGCACATGCATGGGGCAGTAGATCACAGTCCTTTGTCAACCAGGTGGCGGGGATGGCTTTCCTGCTCCGCAGGACTTGATAAGGATAGAGCGAGGTATTTTCCAAGGCGATAGTTTGAGTCCTTTGTGGTTTTGTTTGGCTCTGAATCCTCTTAGTACCTTACTAAAGGATCGGAGCTAGGCTATCGGCTTCGCAGGGGGGGTGAGTTCATCTCTCATTTTTTGCAGGTCTTGATGGAACTGTTAAAAATCACTGAGAATGCCATCAAGATGGAGTTCGGTGTGAACAAGTGTTCGGTCATGCATGTACAAGAAGGGTTGTAGAATCACCGAATTTACAGCTCTCTGAGACGATGACACTCAGATCGCTCTCTGAAGCCGAAACCTACAAATATCTTGGTATGTCAGAGTCATTGGGTGTATCAGTAGGAGACGTCAAGCAATCGGTGAAGGAGCGCTTCTTTAGTCGCCTTACAAAGGTACTCAAGAGTTCTTTGTCAGGTGGCAATAAGGTGCGCGCCTTCAACGGTTGGGTGATGCCTTTACTGATATACTCCTTTGGCATACTAAGATGGACTCAAACCGAGCTGGACGCTCTGGATGTAAGGGTCCGAAAATTGCTCACAACATATTTCAATTTTACCTTTTTTGTCCAAAGTCTTAGAAGCTGCTGCTCACAAACAATTATCCTCCTTTATTTACGCTAATAACCTCCTTAGTCCCTACCAGTCTGGTTTTCGCCCCAGTCACAGCACCACCACTGCTCTCATAAAGGTCACTGATGACATCAGAGCCGGCATGGAGGAGTCGTGCCTAACGGTACTTGTTCTTACTGATTTCTCTAACGCCTTTAATACCGTTAATCACGACATTCTCCTTGCTGTGCTCTCTTACCTTCGAATTTCCCCTTCAGCGCTTGATTGGTTTTCTTCGTATCTCCGTGATCGCCACCAAGCTGTTCGAGTGGGACAATCTCCCTCTGATTGGTCAGGTTTGGATACTGGTGTCCCTCAGGGTGGCATATTGTCAATTTTTATAAACGTTCTGGCTGGCGAACTTGGATGCCCCCACCATTTTTACGCAGATGATCTACAGATCTACAAGCAGGGAAAGACTGTTGAGATTAACAGCGCTATTGGACAAGTTAACCGCGATCTGGAGTGCGTTGTTGAGTGGTCTGCCAAATTCGGAGTCAAGGTTAATGCTATCAAACGCCAAGCCATAATCATCGGTGGCTCACGACAACTGGCGAAGCTTGATATGAGTGCAGTTTCACCTATTGTAATGGACGGTATCGTTGTTCCTTACTCCCCTTGTGTGAAAAATCTTGGCATTCATATGGACTGCTCTCTCAGCTGGACCAAGCATATTAGTGAAGTGAGCAGGAAAGTAACTGGGACTCTTCGCGCTCTCTATCGCCTGAAGAACTTTCTGCCGTCATCTACAAAGACACTGCTAGTGCAAGCCCTTATCTTGCCGTTGATTGATTATGGTGATGTCTGTCTCAGTAACGTTTCACAGGAGCTTTTGAACAAAATGGATCGACTTCTAAATAATTGTATACGTTTCATTTTCGGACTGCGCAAATATGACCACGTCTCCATTTTCCGCTCTAAACTTAACTGGATGCTTATCCGGCAGCGTAGGTCCATTCGAATTTATAATGTTCTCTTTTCTATTCTTTTTGATCCTAATTCTCCATCTTATTTAAAAAGTAAATTTCAGTTTCTTCATTCTTCACATTGTCGTCAGTTGCGTTCTGAAGATACTCCTTACCTTCTTACGCCCTCTCATTCTTCCGGTTTCATGTCTAGTTCTTTCGCTGTATCTGCGATTCCTCTTTGGAACAAACTTCCTGTTCCAATAAGAAAATCTATTAGTAAATACAGGTTTAAAGTGGCTGTTCGAAAGCATTACGGATCGGTGGTCACGCATTAGGGATGGGTCCTTGAGTCACTGTTAGGTGAATGTGGTTCAAAGTTAATACGAGGTTATTCTGAGGGGTTTATATGGCTATTATTAAGTAATATTTTTTTTGTGGCAAGCAATTGTTGGTTTGGTTGGTTCTATTTATATTATGACTTCTATTTATGTATGTTAATTTTTATCGATTTATATTGAATTTATATATTATTTATTTTGTTCTTTTGTTATTTTATAATAATTAGCATCTGTTGTTGTTTTCAAAAGTAATTTATTTAGTTTAATCTCGTTGGGATCGCTCTGTCATCACAGACAGGACTATTGTAGCCAATAAGCCTGATATCGTGCTGGTAGACCGATCCCAGCGCCGGGCAGGGCTCGTCGATATCACCATCCCACATGACGATAACCTCGTGAAGGCCGAGAAGGACAAGCTCAGCAAGTACCTACCTTGACTTGGCTCACGAGGTGACCGCCATGTGGGATGTAGATTCAACGATCTTTGTTCCGATAGTGGTTTCGGCAAACGGCTTGATAGCGAAGAGCCTCGACCAACACCTCGAGAGGCTTTCGCTTAGCGGCTGGATCAAGGGTCAGATACAGAAGGCGGTACTCTTGGAGACGGCACGTATCGTCAGGAGGTTCCTCTCTCTGCAGCCCTAACCACCGGTAGTCTAGGCCTCGCCTGCCCCGCTGCCGGCGGCTCCCTAGGTTAAGATTTTTGATGTGATGTTTTATAGTTGTAATTATTGAGTTTTTATAATTATAATTCATAAGTTGTTTTTCATGTTATAAATCTGTGTTTTTGTAAGAATACTATACAAATTTTATATCTAAGATTTATACTGAATAAAGAGAATAATAATAATAATAAAAGCATTTATTTGTTCCCAATAATAAGCACATTACAATACAGATAATGTTTACAACACATTAAATTGTAAGTACAATTTGCCAAGTACATAATGAAAGGGTACAAAACGGTCTGTGACTCAGTTGTTGCGGTATTGATATAAAACCACGACCCCTGCTATTCTGCCACAGCCTTTGGCTAAAAAATATATAATATTTTACATTTTAAAGAACATCTAAGTGGTCACTTTATGACCAAAATAACCATTAATTCAGACATTCTATAGACATGTTAAAGTAACTACTATTATATATTATTATATTTTATTGATATACAGATATCTGGAATTGCGCCTCTGCCTGTATGCACCATACTTCCGGGTCTTCTGGCCAAAAGTGGCGGCAAACACACGGCCACGCGGTCAACAAAAATTCCGCTCGAAGCATCCGCAAAGTCTCCGTTGTCTCGGCCATCGGCAGCTGCGTTTTCATTACTCGACATCGTGTTCGCACGTCGGGGTCACCAGATGTGGGGATACGTGTACCTATCTGCGGTGTAGTAGGTGATAAATGACACAACGCTTTGTTGACGTTATAACACTATTTATTCCCCACATAAAATACAAAGCTAAGCGTTATCGGATCACTTTATTACACAGGCAAGCGGTAGTCTTTTAAGCAAGCTTAAGTAGTCGGTAAGAGGGATAAATGTACACTGGTTAAATCGGCGAGATGAGAAATATTAACTACGTGCGATCGTGACTAAGCGTGCAGAGGGTTCGGCGCGTGAGCATTTCGAAGCAGCACTGGAGAGGCGGCGGTCGACTGGGCCTGCGTCCTGCGCGCGGTCCCCGCGCGCCGCCTTCACCCCGCGTGCGCCTGGTCCGGTTTGGTGTAGTGATGTGTGTAAGTAACGCCTAGTGACGTCCCGCCACATCACCCCCTTTGGAGACTGTAAGACCTGCGGAAAAATAATTAGGAAATCTCACTCTGCGGCCAGACCTTGTGGTTTTTACTGGGCTTTCTCCATCTGTGGGTTTAATCACTGATGTCGGCGTAGTTTCACTACTTTCTGACTCGACCGTAATATCGACCGTAAACCAGCACGGTTTGACACGATTTAAAGACACCGTTCTTGGTAACTTATTGATTTCTACGGTGATAGTCTTACTTGTCCTATTGAGAACGCGATACGGGCCAGTATATGGTGGGCTCAAGGGCTCCACGTAGGGCATCTTTCCTTATAAAAACGTGTTTGCAGTATTTCAAATCATGATGTACGAAAACGGATTGAGAAGAATGTCTTGACGCAATTTGTGGTCTCAGCTGTGTCATGTGTTGTCTGAGTTCTGAGACAAAATCTGGTGGTGTGAGTTGTTTGTTAATAGCTTGGAAGAACTCACCAGGTATTCGCAAAGGCTCACCATATAACATCTCAGCCACTGAGCACTGCAGGTCCTCCTTCCACGCTGTCCTTATGCCGAGCATGACGACGGGCAGAACATCAGTCCACCTTTGCTCGCCGTGGGCCATGATGGCGGCTTTCAAAGTACGATGGAACCTTTCCACCATGCCATTGGCTGCAGGGTGGTATGCCGTTGTGTGGCGTAGCTGGATTCCGCAAAGTTCTGCAAGTGATTTAAAAAGATTACTTGTGAATTGTCGTCCTTGGTCTGTTGTAACAGTTTGAGGGCATCCATAACGTGAAATCCATATTTCATAAAATGCTTTTGCAACTGTTTCAGCGGTTATATCCTGCAGCGGCTGGACTTTTGGCCAGCGTGTGTATCTGTCGATGGCTGTCAGACAGTACTTGAAATCTCGAGATATGGGAAGTGGGCCTATGAGGTCGATATGCACGTGGCTAAATCTTGATCTTGGTAGTTCGAATGTTCCAAGAGGCGATGTAGTGTGCCGGTGTATTTTCGATTTCTGGCAAGCTTCGCAGGTTTGTACCCAGGAACGGCAATCCTTCCGAACTGAGGGCCAAATAAAACGATCTGTTACCATCTTTATTGTGGACTTTGCTCCAGGGTCATTGAATGTACAGTTTTGAAGATCTTCCGGCGCAGCTCCCTGGTTACGAAAGGTCGAGGCCTAGACATGGAAACATCACAGAACAAACTTATGTTGGTACCTGGTATAAGTATTTGTTCCAGCTTCAACGATGTTGATTGATTCACGACTAACTCCTGAAGTTCGGCGTCGTTTTTCTGAGCGGCAGCCAACTCTTCCATGTCCGGTGGTGACGTCACAGCTTCGATGCGAGATAAAGCGTCAGCTGTCACATTGCAGTTCCCCGAAATGTGTCTGATATCTGTAGTGAATTGTGATACGTAGTCTAGATGGTTAAATGGCCTGGGTGAGCATTTTTGTTTGTTCTACTGAAAAGCGTAGGTGATTGGTTTGTGGTCTGTATAAATCACAAAATGTCTACCTTCGATCATATAGCGAAAATGCTTCACGCTTTCATAGATTGCAAGGAGCTCTCGATCGTAGGCGCTGTACAATTGCTGCGATTTGCTTAATTTCTTTGAAAAGAAAGCTAGTGGTTGCCATTCCTTTCCGACCAGCTGTTGTAGTATGGCGCCCAAGGCCGAGTTGGATGCGTCGGTCACGAGGGCGAGCGGTGCGTTCATCACAGGGTGTGCCAAGAGTGTACATCTAATAATACTTGCCTTGCATTTGTCAAAGACTTCAAGCAATTCAGTCGACCAGGTTAGCGGCTGGGTTCCTTTGACTTTCGGTACTGACAGCATGTCTTGCAGAAGTGCTTGATCAGCAGCAGCATGGGGTATGAATCGTCTGTAGAAGTTAAGCATGCCAAGGAATCTGCGTAGGCCATTAACAGTCTTAGGCGGACTAAAGTCCTGGATAGCTTGTATTTTGTCATCTAGGGGGCGTGTACCCTGTTGGGAAATGAAAACCCAAAAATGTTACCTCGCTTTTGCCAAATTCGCATTTCCCTTCGTTTATAACGAGTCCATAGTTCTGCAACCGCTCGAAAACTTTTTCCAGGTGTTCCAGGTGTTCAGATTTTGTTCTGGAATAGCACAAAATATCGTCGATATATGAGAAACAGCAGTCTAGCCCTCTTAGGACTTCATCTAGAAACCTTTGGAATGTCTGAGCAGCGTTTCTGAGTCCGAATGACATCGATGGAAACTCGAAAAGTCCAAACGGTGTCGTAAGCGCTGTTTTAGGCACGTGCTCTGGGGCTACAGGAATTTGGTGGTACGCTTTAACCAGGTCAATTTTTGAAAATATAGTACAACCAGCTAACCTGTGTGCATAATCCTCAATGTGGCGAATGGGATACCTGTCGGGTATAGTACGTGAGTTGAGCGCGCGGTAGTCGCCGCAGGGCCTCCAACCGTTTTTCTTAGGTGCCAGGTGAAGTGCAGATGCCCATGGTGAGTCTGAAGGGCGTGCCGTCCCCTCTCGAATCATTTCGTCAAACTGGTCCTTGGCGATGTTGAGCCGGTCTGGTGCAAGGCGACGAGGTCTGCAAAATACAGGTGGTCCAGGCGTAGTATTTATATAGTGAACAGTGGAATGTTTGACCTGCCGGCATACGCCAGACGGTTTAGTTAGGTCTACATATTTAGAAAGTAATTGGTGATACTCTGTGTTACCTGCTATCGCTTTTATGCTGGCGTGGTCGCACTTCTTCATTGTTTCAGTTGAGTATAGCGTAGTCATCTCATCCAGAATTCGCCCATTTTTGCAGTCGACCAAAAGACCGTAGTGTGGAATGAAGTCGGCGCCGATGATAGGTTTGTCCACATTAGCGACCACGAAGTTCCAGGTGAAGTCGCGTCTTAAACCAAGGTCTAGTTGCATTAATGTGGTTCCGTATGTATGGATAACACTACCGTTAGCCGCAGTAAGGTTGAAATCGGCAGGCTGCCTTGGTTGCTTGAGAAACCGGCGTGGTAGCACGCATAAGTCCGACCCGGTATCTATAAGGTATTGGATTTTTGTCTTTTTGTCAGTTACAAACAGGCGACTTGTGGTACTGTGACAGTCGTCCGTCGCTTCTACGATCTGTCGTTGAATTTTCCCGACTTGTAGTTACATGGCGAGGTGCATTTCCTTGCTTTATCACCAAACATATCATGATACCAGCAAATACCTGGGGTTCTGCTGCGGCTTCTTGCTCTTGATTGGCTTGCATTCCGCGAGAAACGTTCGCAAGAGCGAGACCTTAAAGACAACTGTGCGACTTGTTGGTTGAGCTCTGTTTGAATTCTCAATGTAATCAGATCGTCAAGTCATTCCAGCAAACCATCGTAATTACTGGGAGCTGTGTTTGTGCTGGCAACTTGGACAGGCGACGGTGTTATTTCGCAAATTTTATCCGCAAGCTCGGCTATTTCTTCTAAAGTTCCAGTCTTCGAGACGATGACGGCCTGTACGTGCGGTGGTAAGCGATTTGTCCACATACTACGTGAAAACTGCTCAGTCACTCCGTCCGCTGCTAATGTATTTAAATGACGTAAAAACTGAGACGGCTTTCTGTCTCCTAATTCTTCGTGTGAAAGCAGCTGAGTTCGTTCTTCGTTAATTCTAGCTTAAGCTTCTCGTATTTGCCGGTCGCAGGAGGATATTTCACTATATCTTTTATTTCCTTGACGTACCTTTGATCCAACTGTGAGATGACGTGGTAGAACTTGGTGGTATCCTCTTTCACGCCAGATATCTGGATTTGCGCCTTTGCCTGTATGAACCATACTTCAGGGTCTTCTGGCCAAAATGGCGGCAAACACACGGCCACGCGGTCAACGGAAATTCCGTTCGAAGCATCCGCAAAATCTCCGTTGTCTCGGCCATCGGCAGCTGCGTTTTCATTACTCGACATCGTGTTCGCACGTCGAGGTCACCAGATGTGGGGATACGTGTACCTATCTGCGGTGTAGTAGGTGATAAATGACACAACGCTTTGTTGACGTTATAACACTATTTATTCCCCACATAAAATACAAAGCTGAGCGTTATCGGATCACTTTATTACACAGGCAAGCGGTAGTCCTTTAAGCAAGCTTAAGTAGTCGGGAAGAGGGATAAATGTACACTGGTTAAATCGGCGAGATGAGAAATATTAACTACGTGCGATCGTGACTAAGCGTGCAGAGGGAAAGCAGTACGGGTCCGGCGCGTGAGCGTTTCGAAGCAGCACTGGAGAGGCGGCGGTCGACTGGGCCTGCGTCCTGCGCGCGGCCCCCGCGCGCCGCCTTCACCCCGCGTGCGCCTGGTCCGGTTTGGTGTAGTGATGTGTGTAAGTAACGCCTAGTGACGTCCCGCCACAAGTTTTATTTTAATTTTCATTAAGTACATAAATTAACTTAAGAAAACAAATATTATGTATTAGCATTTTTAAATAACTTTTAAATCCACATGAATCACTCTTAATTGACAGGATTAAACATCCGAGATATATTGGTATTAACACTTGCTGGTAATACCTCCCTATTGTAGAAACGAGCAAAAGTATTGGTAGAACGCCAATTTCCTCTTAATAAAATTTCGTCTAAAGGTATATTATCCACCTTAAGTATTCAAAGAGATAGATATTTTAACTGTGTACTCTCAATTTATTTATGATAATGTAGTATATGTCCGTAAAAACTTGCATCTCTTCAAGAAAAACAGTGATGTTCATAAACTCAATACCAGAAATAAAAATAAGCTCGTAACTCCCAGTCTAAGACTGCATAAGGTAGGGAAATCATTTGTTGGTCAATGTGTAAAATATTTTAATGAGATTCCGCAAACTCTTGTTGAACTGCCTCTTCACAAGTTTAAGTCACAAATTAATGCTAAGTTAATGAAGCGGGGTTATTATAGTGTTGACGATTTCTTAAATGATAAGAATTTGTGGTCATCTTAGGTATAATCTGCTCCTCTGCACACTTTTTTGTTATGACTTTACTCTGTCAATTCCATTTTTGTGTATAAAAACAAGATTGAAAAGAGCAACCATTGAGTTTCTTGCCGGAGTCTTCTCGATCGGAAACAACCTCCGAACCGGTGGTAGAGTCACATTATATTTAATTATGATATGAACTATCATAGTATTATTTTATGTAAGTTTATTTTTATTCAGTATATTTTTGCTACAATTTTTTTTGGTTACATGACATGTCATAAGTACTTTTTATAAGTCTATATGAATAAAGATATTTTTTACTTTTACTTTACTTTACACCCAATTTCTGGAAGCAACTGCTGAACGAAAACTTCCAGGCGTTGCATTTACGAGTATATTCGCCTTAAATAATGTCTTGATCCATCCAGAAATCAATGTACGAGAAGCAGGCCTAGGTTGACCTCTAAAAGACACAAAAAGGTTTGAAGATATTGTAAGTTTTAGTCTGTCTTCAAGTAAAGTAAGTGTCTTCCTTACCCAATAAACAGGACTTAGATTTTTATTTTCCTGATTATCCTCTAGTTTCTGTTCGAGGTTGAAGATTGTATAAGGCGCTGCTAACGCTCGGGACCTTAGATCCTCCCGCCAAAATACGAGTACCAGGTGCCAACGAGGAACGACTAGGAGATAAATTCCTATCGCTGAGTTGAGATGATTGAAGACTTTCGGTATCAAGTATGGTGGTAGGAAAACGCAAGCTAGAGGGTAGATCCAAAAAAGCATCGTGGTACAGTGCTTCCTGATCTTGAAGGTCTAGTGTCACATAATTTTCGACTACGTGTGCTCGGCTTGAAGCAAATAGGTTCGGTCCACCACTGGTGTCCCGAATTTCTGAAAGATCATTTCTATGGATTGCCGTAGGAGATGCCATTCCGATGGAGCTTTGTGCAAGGACAGATGGTCTGCATGGCTGTTGTATAGCCCTGGAATATGATTGGCTACTAGAATCATTTGATACAACTCTAGAACTAGATAATGGAATACCGCGTACGTTATCTTCATTAGATGCTGTGATCGAGTACCACCCTGTTTTTTTAGGTAGGACACTACTGTCCGGTTGTCGCACTGGAATAGCGATGTTGATTGGCTCAGATGTCGGCCGTGCGACTCCAATGTCTTCAATATTGCAAGCATCTCCTTCAGGTTGCAGTGAAGGTGCTCCTCCTGCTCGGTCCAAGTCCCTGAGATAGACAATCCGTCCAGTTGTGCTCCCCAGGCCACATCGGAGGCATCCGTGGCCACAAAGTGACTTGGTGGTGGAAGATGTATTTTCGACGAGTAATGGCAATTGAGAAGCCACCACTTTAAATCGTGTAACGCATTCAGTGGCAGGGTCAAGACTTTTGCTGGACTGTTCAACACCGAGTTTAGGAACGAGAGTAAAGCTCGAAAGTGTATTCTTCCATTTGGGACCACCAAAACTTGCGAAGTTCAGTAGCCTCACCAGACTCTGTAGGTTTTTTAAGTTTGTCTTGCCTTCTTTTATTATAACATTTATTTTTCTGGTGATATTCGCAATTTTGTCTATTGGAAGTGCTTTTTGATTAAGCCAAGGATCCCAGATGATTCCTAGGAAGGCCAGGCTCCGCCGCGGCGTTAAAATTGATTTTTTCATATTCACTTGCCATCCCAGGCGCCGCGATTGGTTCAGAAGAAGGTGAACATGGAGTTGCAAGGTCACCTTGTCCTGATGGACCACTAGAAAATCGTCGAAATATATTAATATTCGCAACCCTCTTTCTCTGAGGGTTTGGGCCACCCAGTTGTTCAATGTGGCGAAAATCTTTATTGCGGTACTCAGGCCAGAGGGTAGGCACGTCATCTGAAGCAGTTCCCCTCTGTATACCAGTCGTAAGAAGCATCTGTGACCCTTGGCCACTGGAAGGTGAAAATAAGCCTGGGAGAGGTCGATTTTGCAAAGCCCATCGTCTTTCTGAATAAAATCTGGTACCCGAAAAGCATTGATCGGACTGAAATGCTCCGGAACGATAAACTTGTTGAGAGCTTTTAAATTGAATATTGGGCGGTTTGATCCATCGCATTTTGGAACAAGAAACAGTGGAGAGAAAGGGGTTCTGGAGATCCAGAATCCCTTGTTTTTTCAACAGCGATATGACCGCAGTCATACTCGTGGATTCCAGGGTACGATGAGGGCCTTCCAAATCTGGCATTATTAGTGGTGGTTTTCGGACAAAAGGAATGCGATAGCCTCTTATTATTTGTAACAATGAAGGTGGGGCCCCCATTCTTCTTCATTGGTTCTGGTAAAATATCAGACGACCGGCCTTTAAGCTTCTCGAGTCAATACTTCCGTTTTTTATTGCTTGAATCAAAGTCCTGGGTTCCTGGTCGTTTTCGGTTCCCTCTATTTGAGTTCTGGTTTCTATTGAAGTTTCCTCGCGTTGAACATGATAGGAACCCTGCGAGGGTTGATTGTGATGGAGTTGCGGTGCGCAACACGTTTTATTGGTACCCTGCGAGGGTCCACGATAATAAGCCGACCCCTGCGGGGGGTGGCTAGTAGACTTACTAGTTTCCCCTGTCCCCCCTGTTTCCCCTTACTAGTTTAGTCCCTGTTTGCGGAACAGTGGCAAAATGCGTCGTTTTATTCAGAGGCCGGAAGGCTTTTCGAACTCCACCCACTTTTTCAAGCGTTGCGGTAAAATTATCAGAATTAAAAAGATGCTGGTTAGTGGGTGGGATTTTACGCAAGGTCGATTTGGTTAATGGGTCGCGTGCATAATTTGTAATACCATCACGACGCATTTGAATAACTTCGGCTCTGTGACCGCAAATTAGTTGTAATAAATCAGATGATGCCTTAAAATAGCTCGCTTATTATAGTGCGTAAACTATCAACATCAATGTTACTTTCGCCACCAGCCCAAGATAGGAGTTCAGTCAAACTGGATGTCAGTCTACCGCCGTTCTCGACTGCGTGCGGACGTTGTTTGCCTTGTGTCCGTGACTCATTGTGTAGTGGGACGATGTCGTCTACCGTAAAGTGCACTAACTGTAATGTGGTGATAAATGAACTACTGGCATTCCTTATGAATGTACTAGATTATATGGACGAGGAAAGCATTCATCATCTCGTCACGTCTTCTTTCGGCGTTGAGAAGATTGTAGCGGCAAAATCCCTGCTATTTGACTCGCTACCCAAGGTGAAGAAGATGCCACACCGTCGAGGAGAGGGTAAAAAACGAATGTCAAAAGACCTCGATGATATTATTTGGCGCCTAAAAAGTGTGAATGCTGAACTACTTCCCATATTTGTGGCAAAGGACTTACACACAGTTCCGAGTGTTGGTTTTGATCACATTGACTGTACGCGCTTACTGAAAGACATTGCTAACCTACAAAGGCAAGTGTACCGATTACAGGAGAGCACTGTAACACTTGAGATGTTCGAAGTGTTAAAATGTGAGCTTGACAACATGAAGCATGCGTCTTTTATAGATAATTATCCAGCGCATAGTTATGTAAACAAGCGACGAGGAGCTTGTCTACAAGATAGTGATAGCTACGACTTGAATAGTGGCCCGATGGGACTTCAGTATGTGCCTATGAAATCTGCGCAGGAATCAACACTTGACAAAATTGTTAACGGTCACTCAACTCCAACGCGGCTGACGCACGAACATAGCGGGACTAAGTCTGTCTCCTTTCAATGCAAGCAGCACGACGCGATAGAACATCATAGTCTCGTTGAGGCCCCTACTGTGGTTTCGGACTGTACGAGCGAGAGGCGCTCGCAAGGACAATCAGGCAGCGTTGAAACGAGGGGGAGCGAGACGGAGCATCGAGTGGAGCGCGTGGAGGCAGCGGAGAGTGCTGTGGTTTCGAACACAGCCATTATTTCTACCTGCGCGAGGGCTGACGTCAGTGTACCGAGTATTATCCCTAACAGTCAAACAGCTGTTTGTTTGGATGCCGCGGTAGCATGTCAATCAAATGTTGTGCTTAACGGCCGTGTTATGGACTGTTCACGAGTGCCAGTAGGTACTAATGAGTGGCAAATTGTCCAATCTAAAACTGCAAAAAGGTATAAACTCATCGGTCAGAAAGGGCGAGCGTCTACGGCACCTGATGTGAGGTTTAAAGCCGCGGATGTCAAAATACCGTTGTTTATATCTAACGTGAGTAAAGAGGCTAGTGAACAGGATATTATTAATTATATAATGGACAAGACAAGTGAAACAGTGTCATTAAAAATGATAAAAATGAAGTCGACGCGAAAATACAATGCATACAAGTTGTTTGTGTCGAAATCTAAACTAAACTTCTTTTTAGATGACGAGTTATGGCCAGATGGCATCACTTTTAGGCGATTTATGCATTTTAGGTACGGACCTAAACTAGTGGGGGAAAATGTTAAAGTTCGTTAATATGACTAATATGTGTAATGAAAATGTAAACAATCACTGTCGATTTTATAGTTTCAACTGTAAGAACTTTAAGACATCGATGAATGATGTGCGGTATTTATGTAAAACTGCTAGTATAGTGTGTCTACAGGAGACTTGGCTGCTTAGTCACGACGTCCCACTCTTAGGGACTGTTTCGGATGAATTTGAGTACTCCGGTAAGTCTGCTGTGGATACTTCCGCTGGTATTCTGAGGGGAAGGCCGTATGGTGGGGTGGCCATCCTCTGGAGAAGAGGTTTATTTGACAGTGTATCAGCTGTGGAATGCTCTAGTGAACGACTGGTAGCTATCAAAGGTACGTTTGGAAATAGATCTATCTTAGTAATTTCTGTGTACATGCCGACTAGGTCGTATGAAAACTTACCAATTTTTACATCAATATTAAGTGAAATAAGTGCAATTGAAGCTAGTAACAATATTGAGAGTGTGTTTGTACTAGGGGATTTTAATGCACATCCCTATGAACTTTTTTATTCGGAGCTTGGTAGTTTTTGTGCGGATCGGTCTTGGGTGTGTGCTGATGTGGAAATGCTGGAACCTAATACCTATACATTTATAGACACGCATCATGGTAGTAAGAGCTGGCTAGACCACTGTGTGGTCTCCTTATCAGCCTGGCAAACTGTTACTAGTGTAGGTATTGTGGAGGATGTATTTTTATCGGATCATCTGCCAATCTTTTTAGAGTGTAACCTAGAGGTTGTTAGGCCTAAGCGGATGGCGCGTGATATGCAACGTAGTGCGGTGACTTGGGGGGAAAGAGACAAGTCTCAGATAAACAGATACCACGAACTATGTCACTCTAGGCTGCGAGATGTTGATTTTCCATCTGAATTTGCCACTTGCAGTCACGGGTCATGCGGGCAAATAGGTCATAAGCGATTACTGGACGATTTTTATGACTATATTATAAATATCCTGAGATGTGCGGCCATAGAAACAAAAAATGTAACTAGTTTTAGGCCCGGTAGAAAAAAAGTACTGTGTGGGTGGAATAGGAATGTAGGTGATGCTCATCGGGTGGCCGGGCTTAAATTCCAAATGTGGGTTTTACATAATAGACCGACTTCTGGTGAAATATACGAGCAGATGAGAGAATCGCGCAAAATTTTTAAAAGCCGATTGAGATGGTGCATAAATAACCAGGAGCAGATAAAGATGGACAAAATAGCAAAGTATCGAGCCGATAAGAATTTTGGGAAATTTTGGAAAAGTACTAGTAAGTTGGACGTTAGGCCTGGCCTGCCGGCGAGTGTGGAGGGGAAAAGTGACCCAGAGGAAATTGCAAACCTGTTTATGACACACTTCAAGGTAGGATCACCACTGGGTCCCTCCTCTGGGATGCCCGAGCCTGGGCCCGGCGTGCGCGGAGAAGAGCCAATGCTAATGTTTACAGTGAGTCAGGTCAGGGATGTTATTAAAAGGATGAGCAGAGGCAAATCTCCTGGGCACGACGGGCTCAGTATCGAGCACCTGAAACATGCTGGTGTGCACCTGCCAAGGGTCCTGTGCCTGTTCTTTAATATGTGCATTGGACATTCATACCTGCCGCCGGACCTAATGAAAACTATTGTGGTACCTATAGTCAAGAACAGGACGGGAGATATATCTGACAAAAGCAACTATCGCCCTATCTCTCTTGCCACTACGGTGGCCAAGGTTTTGGACAGTTTGCTTGATACGTGTTTGCAAAAGTATTTAAACCTACATGATGCGCAGTTCGGTTTTCGGCCCGGACTATCCACTGAAAGCGCAATACTGAGTCTCAAGCATACTGTCCAATATTATACAAACCGAAAGACACCGGTCTACGCCTGTTTCCTGGATCTCTCCAAAGCATTTGACCTCGTTTCGTATGATGTACTCTGGGGGAAGATGGGGGATAGGGGTATTCCAGTTGAGATTCTAAATATCTTTAGGTATTGGTACACACATCAGACGAACTGTGTCAGATGGTCTAACAAACTCTCCGAGTCGTATGGGTTGGAGTGTGGCGTGAGACAGGGGGGGCTGTCGTCTCCAAAGCTCTTCAACTTGTACGTCAATGACCTCATAGTGGAGCTCAGCAGGATGCGTGTCGGATGCAAAGTAGGTGGTGTGAGTGTTAACAACATCAGCTACGCGGACGACATGGTGCTGCTGAGTCCCACTGCGAGTGCTATCGGAGAAATGTTAAAAGTGTGTGAGAGCTATGCTAAATCGCATGGTCTGGCGTATAACGTCAGAAAAAGTGAATATATGGTCTTTAAGGCCGCCGGTAAGCGTCCTGAATCCACACTTCCAATCTACCTCGGTGGAGTGGAGTTGAACCGAGTTTTCAAATTTAAATATCTTGGACACATACTCACCGACGACCTTAAGGACGATGTAGATATAGAAAGGGAGCGAAGAGCCTTGGCAGTCCGTGGCAACATGTTGGCCCGCAGGTTCGCTCGTTGTAGAGAGGAAGTCAAAATAACTCTCTTTAAGGCATATTGTCAGAATCTGTACACGGGCGGTCTGTGGATCTGTTGTACCAAAGGGTCGCTAAACACTCTCCGTATCCAATATAACAATATTTTCAGGATGATGTTGGGACTTCCTCGCTTCTGCAGTGCGTCTGAAATGTTTGCACAGTCAAATACTGACGGTTTTCAGGCTCTCATTCGAAAGAAGGTGGCGTCACTTATAAGTCGAGTGCGGGGAAGTGACAACAACATTCTGAAGACTGTGGCAGATGATCCGCATGCGCCTATATTGAGGCATTTCATGCGAACGATGACCGAAGTCGCAACCAGTACCATTTCCGGGTCGCGTCCGCACGGAGTGCCACTTAGGTACATGGTACAATAAATAAATTAAAAATTAAAATAAATTATTAAATTGTATTTACTAACCCCTATTTTATAAGCTATTTGTACTAACCCATGGACCCATGTAGTCTGTAATAAATAAATTTTGATTTGATTTGATTTGAAAGCGTCTTTTTGTTTGAACACGCAAAATGTCAGGGCAGAATAAGCCTTATCTGCATAAGCCAAGTGTTTTAGCTGATCATAGGTCGGTGAATCCGGGAGATTGATTATACTGCTTCTGTACATCGGAGTATCGTACCTCACACGATTCCTTTTTATCAAAATGTTGCACGTCTTGCAACGACTGTACTAAACGCTCGGCCGCCCTAGGAACTGTGGGTTCCTTCAATGTAGTCGCCATATCGAATTTAAAGGGTTGAAGATCGTGAGACTCGGATAAATTTGGTTCGGATTGGTATAAAATACCACTGACACTGTCATCAAATTCCTCTTCATTTTGGCTGTGCGTAGGTTGAATAATTTGATTATCCTTATTAGCAAGGTGTTTGCAAAGATCGCCTACCTGCTGCGCAAGATCACCAAGCAGCTGTTCACTACGATTGCTCCCCCTTTTTTATTGGAACGGCGTCGTCGTCGACGGCGAAGATGACGACGTAAGGAACTATGCGAGTTACTTGAACGAGGTGACGAGGACGAAGAATCACTGCTAGACGACATATTTCGTTTGCGACCTCGATTTCTAGACGTAGCGCGCCTATTTGTCTCCGTTCTGTTCATTACGTCGTCCGTTACTACATTTGAATCACTCATCCTACAAGTAAATCAAACGATTTTCTATAAAAATGCCACCGCAAAATATCACAACAAGTAAATCAAACGATATTCTATAAAAAGGCCACCTAAAAAATATCACAAAAACTTTGGGGTAGTTGAAAAATAATTTAACTACCGGGACTAAAATAAAATACTCAATACTCAATCATTTATTTGCATTCCATAATGTAGTGAAGATGTTACAAATTTGATGTGTTCATTGCAGACCCTTTCGGGCACAGCAAATAGGATAGAGGAGGACGCTTTTAACTTAACACTCGTAATTAACTAGCTTTCTTCTATTCAACTAAATATCTACTTAATATAAATTATCCATAAGCCTACATGAATATTCACTTGCCTTACAAATGTTACCTATATTTATTTTTCTGAAAGATATTCCTAGCAAACATTTAGGTTCACAAGTTAAGTTAGTCACTTCGAACGGTAAACCCCTTTAAATAACACTTTTCAAAATATAAAGAACTCACCTGTGCTATTTCAGCGCACTTGATTCTATTTTTTGTAACTAAGCGTAGTGGTTGTGCTTAGACAACCTTTTACTGCGGAAAACAGGACGCCAATGAAGAGTGGTGGCCGTCAAGCGAACTTGTCGGCTCATCCTGCCTGGTTCTGCTAGTGGTAGGAGGTGTGCGAGAGAGACGCACGATATGGGGTAGAAAGAGAGGGACATATAAGCGGAAAACAGATGGGGCCTATCTCAAACAAGTTAGCTTCAAATAACGGTCTAGGATTTAATAAGGAAATATTTTGTTTTGTCTGCAATGTTTATATTTTGTCATCAATAGATCTATCGCCATGAAATATTTTTATTCTAAGATGAGTAAAAAGTGTCGCTATGTATGAATTTTTGCTGTCAT
This sequence comes from Udea olivalis, assembly GCA_947369235.1. Taxonomy (NCBI): domain Eukaryota; kingdom Metazoa; phylum Arthropoda; class Insecta; order Lepidoptera; family Crambidae; genus Udea; species Udea olivalis. The sequence continues at coordinate 16,082,400 of OX376361.1, forward strand.
GCCACGAGCCTCTGTTCATTGTGGAATAAACCCATTTTTCCGTTCTCGTAAAATGTTCCCAATTCGTTCGCGTTCCGAACAAAATACTTGCAAGGAACCGTTCGGAACGGTTTAAAAACGGTATTTTTAAAACCGGTTCCAAGCCCTGGCTTATAAATAGATAATATTACCGTGCTCATAGTCCCGTTAATCCATTTTTTTTCAGGGACTCCCCCTTACCACTGTCCAGTCCAGTCTCTCGAGTCTCGGCGCCCTCGGTTATGCGGGGTGCTTTTTGTACACGGTATTTTCAGTCCTCGGTGTGCGGTATTCGATATAGTTTATAAGTAACAAAAAGTACCTAGTGGATATTTCTTCATCTGCGCCTTTACTTTAAAGAGTATGAAATGAAAAATCTCATCGGCAGCTTGTGCAGCTACTGATTCACGTACAATTAAAGAAGAAAGTTTATTAGTTTTTCCTCTTCTGCAAAAACAAGAGATGTACTACAAACTTGAACATAGACTCCTCGGTGTCTGTGACAACTAAATCGACTTCCACTTTGCCCTTTTTGAACGGCCACACGTTGGGGAACTCTGCCGCTTCTATTGTCATATTCATGATGTGATGATCATCCTAAAACATAAGGGTATGTCAGTATCCGACCGAACCAAGACAGAAACTACAGGTCCTAGAAACGAATATACCGGGTGGTCCTCGAAACCTGTACCACTACCATAAGTTAACACTGGCGGTAGTCGCGTGTTTAGTAAAGCATTTCTATGTGATTTTGGAAATTCACGTACTGAAAACGGCATACAAATTTATGTAAACATAATAATAATCAGAGTCTACGTGATAACGTGACGTAAACTCATGGTACTAATCTAGTTGCGGAATTGTTGGATGCAATCTGCCCAAAGCCGCTCGTTGTTTATTTTCATCATCATAAAATGTTTTAGTCATAAAATGAAAAAATAAAGTTTAAGGCATCGTCCCCAATACAATGCGATTACGGACGGATGGACTCTGAAAATGCCCAATTTTTACGTTCGGGTACAATTTCGAGATATGTATGAGTGGGACTCGATAGTAAGTAATGATAAAAAAAGTTATGTCAATGAGGACATCAATAGGATTGATTGCTCGCTCGTACGAATAGATTTTTAAAGATTTATTTGCAAATTAGGACACCTATTCTAGATCAATAGTTTGTGCGCGCATTCGAACGATGGTCGCATTACTCAATCGCGTTGTATTAGGACGGCCCTGAGGACATGCTACGGTGACTTCGACTATTCATACCGGTGGTAGGGGACAGCAGACTCCTGCGAGCGCCAACATCTTGCCGACGTACGGGTCCGCGTTCAGGGCGTCGCACAGTTTCATATGCATCTCTACAAACGTTCGACGGTATTGGTTGTTCAGGTATTCGAAGAACAGGATATGTATCTAGAATTAAGTATTCGTTTTACAGGTGAAAGTAAGTTCATGTTACACGTGCCTTAACTTTTAATCAGGTACTTGCCCTATTGGTGCATTGGGCCCAATGCTTGGTTCGCGAATATCTTGTGCTAGAGTTTGTGACGTGAGCAAAAGTTTGCGTAATGAATCTCGTTCGTGGAACGAATGCTTCCAGTGAGTACCGACCTCAACATATACATACAATTTTTGTTGAGTTAATTATTTTCAGATTATACTCGTGCTTCGTCCTCAAGATTAGCATTAACACATGTAGTTATCACATACGGTGTCCCCAGATTGCACTGAAAGTTGAAAGTTTTCTACAAATTTTATATTTAAATAAAAATATTTCTGAGGGTATTTCGTTCTGACACTTCCCGAACGCCATTTTGTAATTTCGTCATTCACCGTTCAGTGCTCCGCCAGTGCGCGCGTATACCTTAGATAAAATTGTATTTCCCATTAAAATGGGCATGAACCTGGTTATAGTTTAGGGCATATTTTAGCGTTGATTTATATCACTTGCAGACTGCGCGAGTTCAGTAGGACACGATCAAGTTGTAGATGACGTGGAGTTAGTAGAATGTAATCTACCAGCTCCAGTGGACGAGCCATTACCATCAACTTGCTCAGCTATGCCCGAGGCCATACCAGAGCAAGATGGCAATATTGTTGAAATTTCTCAGCCCATTTTGGACAGTGAAAAATTACAAATTCTTGGAGAAGACCCATCAGGTGTAAAAGCATACGATAGAGACATTCAAGCTGATTTAGCAGTGCGCTTACAGCACATTTCCACACAAGGACTTACAAATGAATCCAAAAAGGAGTTACTGGATCGTTACCTACCACCTACAAACTGCACTCTTATAGACGCTCCTTGTTTGAACCCTGAAATCAAGGCTGCTTTATCTGAACCAGTTTTGAAAAGAGACCTTTAAAATACCTATATATAAGCTCCATGAAGCAATACGACGTAATGTTTAAAAAAGTAGTACCGATTTTGTATGTCCAATCAAATTGAAGTTTACATACGAGTAGCATCGGTCCCGATTGTCATATACTTTCTAACCACCTTATTTGACTCAGGTGCTAAGTACTTGACCTTAAATAGTATTCGATTTGCCCTTTCTTTAATACTGGGGCCTCAAGTAGGAAATAACCCGCGTAATAAACGTTTTTAAAGGCGTTTTTAGGCTTTGGCCGCCTTTACCTAGATACAACTTGACCTGGGACGTGTCTTCAGTTTTAGATAGAATTTATTAAAAACCAACAATGAAATATTATTTCTTCACATATTTTCATATTTAGGGAAAATTTTAGACACCCACATTTTTATCGTCGAGTAATTCATTAATTTTGTAATAACAGTTGTTACCAATTCACGGAGCTGTTTAATAAAAGAAGGAGTTGTTTCAGCGTTTTTTATATAATTTGGTAACTTGTTGTATATTTTGATCATCATGGAATGAGGAGCTGACGTGTATAGCTTCCATTTCGAAAAGGGTTGCTTTAGAGTATTTTCGCCTCGGTTATTTCTCTTCAAATTTGGATTTTTTACTGGTGAGTACAAGTACGCGTGGTTTCTCACGCGACTCGTAAATGTTGTCATAATCCTATGTTGTTTAAAGTGAGGTCTACAAGATTGCATTTGGTCGATATTAGTATGTATTCGTATACACTTCTTTTGCAAAATGAATAAATCCTGAATGTCAGTACAATTACCCCATAGAACTATGCCATAGGTAAGGCGTGAGTGAGCATACGCATAGTAAGCTTACAGAGCAGTTTGAAAATCTGTTGCCCTTTTCAAATGATTAAGGGCGTATATATAAAATATGACAATTTTTTGGATAGTTTTTGCACATGTGATTCCCAATTTAAGTTAGTGTCGATCTCAATACCCAGCAATGTGGCAGTATCTACACTTTGCAGCGGAAGGTTTTTGTATTCATAATTTAGATCTAAGTGGCTTTTTTAATATGGTCTAAATTGGATTAACTTTGTCTTTTTAAAATTAAGTATTAGATTGTGGGAATCAAGATGATTTGAAATTTGATCTAGGATTTTAAAGAGTTTATTTTTTAAATCAATTGTGTCAGAACAGGACAGCATAACGGAAATATCATCTGCAAATAAGATGCTAGATATTGTCCGATAGTGTGGTTGCTATGCTTTTTATATAGATCAGAAACAAAATACATCCCAAAATGGTTCCTTGAGGAATAGATATTTTAGCGACATGGTTTCCTACTGAAACATTGAGCTTGGACAAGATATCAAAAAAGATGTTCACTCTCTTAACATTAGTTACTGCTCATGGATTGCAGACACTTTCAAAAATAAACGTTAAAAAAATTCAACAGTTCGCAGATAGAGTGATTATTAAAATTCCAGATCTCTTATAGTCATCGAATTTAGGAGCGTTACAACCGGTGCTTACGCTTGAGGACGAAGCACGAGTATAATTAATGATCAAACGAACTTACCTTTATGTGTAGTTCGATCATAATTATACGAGCTGCTTCGTCTGGAAAGATTAGCATCCCACCCTTCCCTGACCCTTCATGATCATAAATGACAAAACTACAAAATGGCGTTCGGGAAGTGTCAGAACAAAATACACTCAGAAATATTTTTATATGAATATAAAATTTGTAGAAAACTTTCAACTTTCAATGCAATCTGACGACACCGTATGTGGTACTACATGTGTTAATGCTAATCTTTTCGGACGGAGCAGCTCCTATAATTATGATCGAAATTTACTTACAGGTAAGTTCGTTTAATCATTAATTCTACAGCCTGTGTTTCATGACCAATAATTGTTGTAAATGGTGTGTCTTAATAGCACTTACCGTCATGTTGTTATTCCAGGGACGTATGGTATGCCCCTCAATGTTCAGGTAGTATGGACTTTGCCTCCCGTACCTTACCACGGAGACTTTCGCCCATGTCAGTTGTTTTGGGTCAAACGAGGTCAACTTAGCCCTCTCAAAAACAACTTGAAGGGGCTGTAATCATAATGTAGTGTCTCTAAATCCCTTATTTACGCTGGACCGTTTACCTGTGCTGTTACCTAAAACTATGGCCATATCTACTACGATGCCTTAAGATGGGAACGGGAACAGCTGTACCCGTTTGTTCTCGTCCAGTGGAAAGGGGTTAGAACCTTAGTGGCATACCAAGCCAGCCGCTATTTTGTTTTTTTCCGCGCACGATGAAAGTGGCATATACCTACATGGAAAGAGGACACAAAAACAAACAAAAAATGTCTAAAATATACGAGTAGTTACCCTAAAGTGTTATGTTCCCAAGTTATTTGAAGGTAAAGATCGAAATGAAAAAGGTGAAATTCATTAATAATCTACTAACTATGAGGTCTTACGTGATATTTTTAAACCCAACCAAGTTTAAAAGAGTAAGTACTGAGTTTCTCGCGCAGGTCTTCTCACTTTATGATCAACTTCCGATGCGGTGGTAAAGTCACATTATGTATGTATACAGTGTATTTATGTATTCATATTATTATAGTATTTGAGTCTATTTAGGATACAGTTTTTTGTAATGACGATTTAAAAGTACTTGCTACAGGTCTGTATAAATAAAGATATTTTTTGTTTGTTTGATGAATCTCTTAGGTATATTGTTCACCGGCTCTTGTTGCGTAATCGATAAAACTCCAGTATCTGCTTTCATTTTGGTTAAATTGGAAAGTAAATTAAAAATAACGTACCCAAACTAGTGGAATAATAATCAATACCAAGCCTAGGAATTTTACATGCATGATATATGCACTTATTAGGAATAAAACTGCCGCTCAATTCCATAATTCAGGCCCTTTATAACCTAATTTGGTCACAATTAGGGGAACTCAATTGTAAATTCAATTTCCGCTGTTCACGAATCACATACACAATGTCATTTGCAATTATTAAAGTAGGTATTTCTGATGGATTTATACTAGCTGCTATAATATCTTTCATTGTGTTCTGAGTTCTGATCACAATCACTTCCATTTGCCCACTGCTAGGTAGGTTTAGGTTTAAAGATCTTTATTCTCATACGAAATTACATTTCATTTACAATGAGATAGAGAATTATAATAATTTAACAAATATTAACAAATATTAGCCGGCACTCGACTCTAGGTACAATCTTAACTTATTTTTAAATATATTTATGTTTTCACACTCTTTTATATCATTTGGTAACTTATTAAATAGCTGTGCTCCCTCAAACATTAGTCTTTTTTCCATAGTTAGTTCTAGGAACTGATAATTGTACTTTATTTTTAACTCGGAGATTGTGGGGGTTGCTTTTTAGACATAATTTTATATTGCTTTTAATAGAATTTGTAATATTTTTTTTTTACTAAAATGCACGTATTAAATTTATATAATTGGAATAGGTTGAATATTTTAGTTTTTTTATAAATTTGATTAGTTGGGATGTGAAAGGGATATTGAAATAGGGCTTTAATGACTTTGTTCTGTGATCTCTGTAAAGGATTAAGGTTTGTAGGTGCTGCCGAGCCCCAAATCTCGATAAGGTAGGTTAAGTGTGATTTCACCAAAGCGTTATAAATAGTTAATTTGACTTTCGGTGGTATACAATGTGCTACCTAACGAAGAGCTCCTACCAAAGATGTTAGTTTACCTCTCAGATGGTCAATATGAGGCGTCCATGTCAATTTATCATCAATGTATAGTCCTAGGTACTTCTCCCGACTGGATCTTTTAATCTATTCGTTATTTATTGTTAGTGGAATAAAATCAGGGATCACTTTATTTTTCGCAGCTAAAATCATGTAGGACGTTTTGGATGTATTTATGGTCAGTAGATTATGAAGGAGCCATTTACTCAACACATCCAAGTCTCTCTGAGCCTTTGCAGTAATTTCTTGAAATGATTGGCCAAAATAAAATAGGCAAGTATCGTCGGCGTAAAGTGTTATACCTATTGCCCATTAATCCTAATTTGCTAATGTTGTTCACATATATTAAAAACAATAACGGGCCGAGTATGGATCCTTCAGGTATACCAAACGTGATTTTCTGAGAGCAACTTACAAATTTATAAATTTTTACAATTTGGCACCTGTTTTGAAGATACGATTTGAACATTTTAGGTGCCGTGCCGTCGATACCAATATTGTGTAGTTTCAAAAGTAGCTTTTGGTGACTTACCGTGTCGAAAGCTTTCTTTAAATGGCGCGCGAGAGGGCGCTAGTTGCCTCATAAACATTGGCTCTGTAAACAAATTTAACAAAAAATATCTTAACCCTTGTTGATTAGTGATTTAGTAAAAGAAATATCTGTGTGCAACCACAAAGCTTAAGTGGAAGTGTTATCTTCATGTGAGTTTGTGCCTGTGAAGAATAATCTTTGACTAACCAAATTTCATACAAGTCCGATATACTGGGGAAAGTACCTCGGAAAAGGTAAAGGGACAGCCGGAGCTCAACTTCATCTTCGTCAAAATCACCAAGATAAACAAATTGAACTCCAATATTCAAGGTATGAAATGTCAATTACATTCATATTACCTCAAAATTGTAATTAATGAGTCATTAATGTAACGGCCCTATCATTGCCATAGAGCTCTTGCTACGAGTAGCTAGATGCTCTAGATGGCGAGCCGCTAGATGGTGCTTTTTATGACGCCATCTATGAAATATTCCCAGAACTAAACTCATTACAATATCGCAAAGTCTCTGCTATTACCCGCAAGATGGCAAACCTATGCGCGGGCTGCCGCCAAGAGATACTTAATAGGCGATTTCTAAAATGTATGATGTGCCACGAAAATTATGATTTGGAATGTGCAAACGTGCCTGAATTGCGCTTTCGCAATACGATGTCGAATGAGCATAAGCAATCTTGGAAATGTCAATTTTGCCGGTCCAAGGAACCAAGAGCAGATAATACTAATACACCCATTAGATCACATCAACACCCAGATAAGTTGCTCACAACACAAAAAAATGATAACTCACCCTGTGACACCCAGACCTCAGGAACGGACTCAAACCTCACTTTAAGAAAGAAAATACCCCGTTACAATGATGTAAACTCTACAGCTGCTAGTAACGACTTAACACTTTCGCCTCAAGGAAATACCCTATTGGCCACAACTTCAAATACTCAAATTGAGGACAAAGTCATCGCCTGTAGCAAAATTGAAGAGGACCTAATCACCCTACAAAAATTTAAAACAATACTTCAGGAAAACAACAAATTTATACTCTCATCTATACAGACCTCTTTTCGAAATGAAATAAAAAACGCAATTTCAAAGATGAAATCTGAGTTCACCCAAAGTTTCGATAAAGTGACCACCGAACATGTACAGTTAAAACAAGATTTAGCTGATCTAAATAACAAAATAAGGCAACTGGAAGAGAAGTGCAGTTTACTTCAGGTGGAGCGTAATAAACTGCAAAGCAACGTCCAAAACCTTCAAACAATTGTACAACAACATACCAATCAACCCTCCAATGACAGCAAAGAAAAAATACTCGTGCTGCATGGTTTTGGGGAAAACTCGTGGGATACACAAGACGAAATAATAGAGAGAATTATTAAAGTTTTCTACGACTTGCTTAATGTTGACTTATCAGGATTCATAGAAGAAACGTCATACATAGGAAAAATAGGCAAAAGAAGACCCCTAAAAATAGAATTGATAAGCAAACGAATGAGAAATTATATATTAGATAATTCAATATCCCTGAGGGGATCCGGCTTCAGTGTCACTGAATACCTGAATCCGTTAGCCTTGCAGGAAAGAAGAGAAATGAATAATGCCTTACACACGGCCCGACGAAACGGCCACCACGCAGTTATCAAAAATAATAAGCTATTCATCAATGGAAAGGTTACAATCACAACAAGAAAAGAAGAAACGAGAAACCAGAATGAGCAAACGCTCCAGACGCAAGGAAATAGAGACGACCCTAAAATAACAAAAAAAACCCCTGCCCCGTCTCCTGTCTCCCGGCAGTCTCCGCCGGCCCTCATTTTGGACTCTACTCAAGCCGCAGATACAGAAAAAGTTAATGTTAACATAAGAGTAACCAGAGAACCGTTCAAAAGTAACTCATAAAGAAATCGCCCCTTTCGTAACTGACTTAAACATAATGTTTCAGAATATGCAAAGCATTTGTAACAAAACCCACCTTCTCGAGGCTTTAATTCAAGAAAAATCTAATTTAGATGTCATTTGTATTTCTGAGTCTTGGCTGAATAGGAAAAAGTAGATATGTTTAAAATAGAAAACTATGTTGTTTGTTCGAACTTCTGCCGTGAACAAAATGAATGTGGCGGTGTTGGTATCTTAACGAAAAACTCATTGGAGTGTTGTGAACGACCAGATATATCTTCAATGTCATTAGAAATGATATTTGAACTAAGTGCTGTTGAATTACCCAAACAAAATTTGTTGATTGTGAGCCTATATTGGCCCAATAGTAGAAGGGAAGTCGAAACCTTTTATACATGTCTGGAGAGGCTGATGAAGCACATCTCTACTAAAGACTACTCTAAGAATATTTATATTATTATATAGGAGGATATTTCAATATAGATTTCTTGAAAAACAGTAACGAAAAGAATAGGCTACTGAATTTAATGCTATCTTATAACTTTCACCAAAAGGTAAAACAACCTACTAGAGTCACACTAACAAGCTCCACTTGTATTGACCTGCTGTTTATGAATTTTAACTCGAAAGACATAAAAATCGCAGTTCACGAGTTTGGTTTCTCTGACCATAGTGGCCTACTTATTTCCATACCGTTTAATACAAAACAAATAAATGAATTCTCTACATTTAAGAGACTATATAACGATTTAAACGTGAGCAAATTTAAAAACTAACTTTCGAACGTAGACTGGAGCGAAATAATCAAACGTGATAAAACCATGAATGAAAATTATAACACATTCAACGAAACCTTACAAAAATATTTAAACAAGTGCATACCCATAAAACTTATTAAAATTCAGAACAATTTAAAATCTAAATATTTAACAACTGGATTAAAAACTTCATGTAAATTTAAACGATTCCTAAAAATTATTGTATCTAAGTCTAAAAATAAAAACTCTAAACTATACTATAAACAATATTGCAAAACCCTAAGGAAAGCTGTTAACCTATCTAAGAAAATTAATAATAAACGTGAATTTCTAAATTCACACAATAAAACTAAGTCCATGTGGAAAATAATAAATAAAGAGACGAACAAAAAGGTACAGAAAAATAAAAACTTTTAACTCAAAACTGAGGATAAAAATGTGATTAGTGATCCTTATTTAGTGGCGAACACTTTTAATCAATTTTTTGCCTCCATTGGAAACTCTTACCAAAAACCCTGTAGCAAAACTAGTTCAGTGTCGGAAAACGTGATTGAAAATACATTTTTTTTAAACCCTGTCAACCATAGAGAAATCAACACTATACTACGTAACTTAAAAAATAAAACATCTTTCGGTATTGACGAAATCCCCCCTACTTTAATTAAAAGCTGTGCTGACTTGTTGACAGTACCCTATAGCATGTTGATCAACCAATCATTTTCCGAAGGTATCTTTCCGGACGTCTTAAAAATGTCTATAATTAAACCTATTCATAAGAAAGGATAAACTACAGATATCAATAACTACCGCCCCATAGCCCTGTTGCCAACATCAGCCAAAATATTTGAAACCGCAATGATAAATCGTCTGAGTTCCTTCTACGAGAAATTCAATATCTTGCACGATAGTCAAAATGTCTTCAGGAAAAACCGCTCTACCACTCTAGCGATATACAAATATGTCAAAAACATCTTGGACGCAATAAATGAGAAAAAATACGCAGTAGGCCTCTTGCTCGACATGAGTAAAGCCTATGATAGAGTCAATTTTGAAATTCTTTTAGAGAAGTTATATCGGACGGGAATTAGAGGAATATCACATAATTGGTTCAAATCCTACCTAGACAACCGCCTTCAATACGTAGAAATAGAAAATACAGACTTTGAAAAAGGCAAAATTACCCACATTAGGTCCGATAGAGTCCTTGCCACTGGCTCTATCCCACAGGGAAGCGTCCTGGGATGTATTTTGTTTCTAATCTACATAAATAACCTGGCAGGTGAGTTGGACGAACACTGTGTTCTCTTTGCTGATGACGTTTCCGTTTTGATTCCATGCACCGATGTTAGGGAATTAGAAATTAAATTAAACTCAACCTTAGATAAAATTGTAAATTGGCTAGACTCGTATAACTTAAAACTAAATCTAAATAAAACTAAAATTATTCAGTTCAAGCCATATCAAAAACTTGCACTACAAATATCCTATAACTTTAGAAATACGTCAGGAAACACAGTTATTTATATTCCCCTCTAAAAAATATCAAACGAAACAATAGAAATTTAAATAAACTTAGAGTTCCATTTTCCAAATTAAAATTAGTGTCAGATAGTCCCCATAATATGTCAATTAAGATTTATAACCACATACCTAATACTATGAAAAATTTAGGAACTCTCTCTCTTTTTACCAAAAAATTAAAATTACTTCTTATTAACAAGTGTTATTATAACTTGAAGGAATTTTTCGAAGATAAATTTGTGGATTTTTAGGGATACTTTATCATGGGTAATTCAACACCATAGGCTTATTATTATTATTGGTATTATGTTTATTTTATATTTTTAATTTTAAATTGTTAACACCACGGACAATGTATTTAAGGTGAGGCGATTAAATGCCCTCAATTTGCCGTGCCCTTGCAGGGCGTCACATGTACTTTTATAAAATACTGTAAGACCTTTATACCTATGTGACTATGCAATGAATAAATAAATAAATAAATCAATGACTATACCCACTGCAATTTTCTTTTTATCAATATTAGTTTTAATTTTCGTTATCAAACCTACTGCAGCTGTCAGGGTACTAGACTGTGAACGAAAGCCGTACTGCTCGTCAATTAATTTTTTTTTTCTGTTAAATAGTAGGTAAGCCGGTTATACAATAGTCTCTCGAAAATCTTCGATAAAACGGGCAGCACAGATATCGGTCTGTAGTTACTGGGGTCAGTTTTAGGTCCTGATTTATAGATCGGGTTTACTTTAGGTAACCCTTCTCACTTACCTGCCGGGGTACGTTGAGTATCATACTTGTAAATCTAGATGACGCGGGATTTCTTAGATAAGAAAGATGAGATAAGATAATCACTTATTTGCTTTAGCTAGGTGATACAGACAGATATGGTGGAAAAGTCCTCCTGTTGACTTATTGTCATGCAAATACTTGTAAGACATGCTAATTATCAATAGTTTATGAAATTTATACATCAATAAATCAGCACAAATAGAACTACAGGTGTATGTCATAAAAATATTAATTTGAATAGAAAAATAGAATAGAAAAAAGTTTATTCGGTACCAATAATATACAAGAAACAAAAAAAAACATACATTCGACAGCAAAACAAAAATACACTCTGAATCTTAACATAATAGACAAAGGTACCAAAATGGTCTCCGCTCAGTATATAAGCCGTAACGAGACAGCTCGTCACGGCCACTGGTATTCTGAATAGTAATTTGAAGTTAAAATGTCGCAAAATCGATTAATTAACTACATTATACATAATTATTTAAATACAAAAAGATATACAATCAGATTAATTTATTGGTCGTCAAAATATTCTTGAATTGAATAAAAACATTTTATTAAAAGCCAGGCATGCAGTTGCCTTTTAAACTTTACTAAAAGCATATCCTTAATCCTTCTATCAATTTATTATTTATTTTTATAGCCAAGCAATAAGGACTGCGCTTACATAATTCCAATCTTTTATAAGATTCTTGACTGATGTCTGTGACAAAGTATTGTGGGTATTGTTTTACAAGAATACACATTTGCTTATATAACTACATGACAATGGTAAAACTTCAATTCCCTGAATAGAAGTTTACAGGAATCAAGGAAATGCGCCCTGCAAACTGCTCTTACGCACTTCTTTTGCACTATAAAAGCTCTTTTTACATCGACTGAGTTACCCCACCACAGAGTGGTGCCATAGCTAAGCAACGACGATACGTAGCCATGGTACGGGGATAAAGCCAGTGATGTACAAGGCTCGAGGCTTCCGAGTCCTTTTGTCTGGAGCTCGGTGCCATTTACAAGGCCAACCTCGTTTGTATGAAGCTCGATGACTCGGAAGTCTTTTCCAGAACTCGCCTTCTTGAGAGCTTGATCGATCTCGAGGCTTTATGCAGGGCTCGATCGATCTCGAGGCTTTTTCAGGGCTCGAGTCTTTTCTAGCGCTCGAGACGTGGCGAGTCGCGCTTGAGTTAGTTTCCGTTTGGAGTCTTCCTTTTCAAAGCAGGCAATGAAATATGTGTTTGTGGCATATAATATATGTGACCAGAAGGGTATTTTGAAAAATGGAGGTTTAATTAACAGAATAAAAAAAATATTATAGTGAAAATGTTTAAGAAGACTCGAGCTCTTTTAAGGCTCTAGTTCTTTTGAAGGCTTGAGCTCTTTTGATTGGTTCGAGCTCTTTTGAAGGCTCGAACTCTTTTGAAGCCTCGAGGCGTGGCTCAGGGAGCTCGCGGCTCGGCTGGGCTCGGGTCTACGAGCCTACCGAGCTCACTGAGTCCGACCAATCCGCCTGGAAACTTCAAAAGTAGGACTCGACGCCTCAAGGTTTGTACACATCACTAGATTAAGCAGTTTCGATGTACGAGGCGTTACTAAGTCGCCGTAGTGCGTATACAAACCTGACAACTTTTTTACACATTTTTTCTTCGTGTGTTTTCCAGCTACAATGCTTGCCTAAGGTGAAGCCTATAAAACCCACAGTCTCTAACTGTGTTACTGTTACGTTTGACTTCTTCTTCTTCTTATCGTGTCAATGGCTATATCCTTTTTGACCAAAACTCCGCCACCCTAACGGCATGGTCGTTGGCACGCATAAGTTCCTCACGCGTACAACTATGTTTGACTAAGAGGTCAGGAAAACAACAAAGGCCCTAAAACACCGCCTTGTGGCTCCACAACTGAACACTCCAAAACTGTTGATCCGATATTATGACCGGACAACACCCAAAAAAAGAAAATATGTTGAAGACATTCAACAACCTAATACTCAAGAATTTGAAGCTATCAAAAATGATCCCCATACATTGCAATAGTTGAATAATATAAGTAACTTACCTGAAGCAGTTAGTAAACCACAGTTAGAAGATTCCCCGCGAAAAATAAAACTAAAACAAAATGTACAGATGAAAAATAAACATATGAAAAGACGTCTAAAGTATTGAACAATTACATTGGCAATGGTAGGCAATTGTTTTCAAATATCGAGCATCATTATTTTGATAATGATTCTATAGTGCACAATATCGAACTGGCAAAAATGGTAACACAAAAATATATCAATTAAAGAATCAAGTATTTGTTTAAAAAGACCGATCCAAAAAAATGCATTAGACCTAACTAGAGAAAACTAGAGAACCTAACTAGAGAAAACACTTTAAAAGTTAATATAATAAATTTTTTTCAGTTGATTTTTCCTACCTGGTATGTTAATGTAAAAATTCATTAATGTGGAACAGCTCCTCCACTTGTATCAAGCACAAGTTCGGTACTTCGGTCGTGTATGGAGAACTGCTGCCAGTTGTGGGATGGCTCTGCCAAATACCAGCTGGATGCATTTCACTCAGTGTACCGAAGAGCCAGGACACTCATTAGGCGACGATGCGCTCGTTGTAACCAAACTAAAACGTAAAGTCGCCTGTCTATAGGTTTTTCATAAGTTGTATTTTGGAGTGTGCGCAGGAACTACACCTGATTTAACCTGATAATAGAGCAATCCGCACCGAACGGTTTGCTACGTCAGTTCTGTCCGCGCCGCTAAGGTGCGTAACGCTCTCCCTGTGTCTGTATTTCCGGATACTTACAACCATGGTGGTTCAAGTCCAGAGTGAATAGGAATTTTCTGGGTAAGCGTGTACCACCATCGGCCTCGTCATCGCTTACCACAAGGCGAGACTGTAGCCGAACGCAAACTAATTTTAAATAAAAAAAACATCTTCACGATAACCGCAATACTTAGAGCATGCCTCATTAATAAAAAAATATCACAAACGTTTTAAGAATGGCTGTTGTAATATTCTAACAATTACAGAAAAATTATATTTTACGGCTACAAAACGATTAGTTAGGTGAATTTTCTTATTTAGCCACCAAATTAAAACTTTTTGAGCTATTTTTTGTAAATAAATTCATTTAGTTTACCTTTATCAAAGATTTATTCGATACCCTAAAACTTGATTTTACTCTTTCTGATACTTTAAATGAAAACATAAGGATGATTTCGTTGACTTACCATTTGAAATCAGCATGTTAAATAGTTGATCGATTTTGAAAGTTAAGTTATTAAAGAAGATTTGAATTAAACTTTTTTTAAACTACATGCAAAACTTTGAGAAAAAACTGTAATTCTCACTTTTTCGGAAAACTGTCTCAAGCTTGCGTTACAAGTCGAGCTTTGATTAGCGATATGGATGTAGATGTTTCAGTATCAACTAGGTCTAGTATTTACCTAATGGTGAAAGAAAAATTAGGCGCATAGGCCTAGTCACGCCACTTAGTAAAAATTATTTCGTAGTTAGATTTCAAGTTTTGATGTTTATTTACTATAAGCAATAAAGATAAATATTTATTTTCGTTTTTTTCTCCAACTATTGAAATGAGGAAACCTGCATTCAGATATCTCAAAAATCTCCTACCTGAGGCCTGACTCTTGAACAGAATTTAACCCTCAAAAAGGCAGAGGTAAAATAGTTACCACCCGATTTTAAACCTTAATACTTGGGCATACAGGCGAAAACCTATGAATTTTTTCACAATGCAATGCCTTATTGAGGGTTTGCAGCAATGTCAAACAAGAGATTTATGAACCTTATTCCAAAGCGTTCAAATATTTTTTTGGTGACAATATTGTAATGCCAATCCGGCGAAATTTGGTTCGGGAGTCAGGGGCCTGGAATGAGGTAGGAACCAGTTAAGTGTAGATAATTTTAACATCCTGTTTCATTATTTTTATGATTTTCCTTTAGTTACCTTCATAAAAAGACTGATCTGAATTCTTGAATCATCAAATAAAATAAATTTGACGACACGATTGGCGTAGTGTGCTGTAGCACGGTTTCTCGCCTCGATTTCCGTAGTGTCCCGGGTTCGATTCCCGGTCGGGTCAATTCAGGAAACGATCTTTTCTGAATTGACTCGGGTCTGGGTGTGCTGGGAGACGCCCCTAGCTTATTTCCTTGTGTGGTACCTCGTAACACAGGGATTTAATAATCCCTACTTCGAGACCATTACAAGAGGTGTGTTGTCTGGCGCATATTTATTTATATTTATTATTTATATTTATTAAATTTATTTTCTATTATTACTTATGTTAGTCAGATTATTATTAATTATGTTATTTTTTTAAATGATTTGGTAATATAAATTAAGTTTTTGACTTTAACCTAATTAATATTCGTAATTTTTCCTGAAAATTAATTGTGTCATGTTATTTATAAATAAATATCCCTGGACATAAATATCCCTGGACATTATTCCACACAGCGCCATCTAGCCCCAAAGTAAGCTAATTAAAGCTTGTGTTATGGGATACTAGACAACGGATAAACATACTTAAATACATTTTCTTTTGTAAATACATACTTATTATACATAGGAGACACCCAGACCAGTACAAACAGACATGTTCATGCACACAAATGTTTGTACTGTGCGGGGATCGAACCCGCGACCTCTGGTGTAGTAGCCAACTTCTTAACCATTACACCAAGTCGGTCGTCAAATAATAAAACACCTGTGAAATGAATTGCATTTTAACATGTAATCGACAAAATTTATCGATAGCGTCAAGCACTATGTTGTTCATTTCAATCTGACATAATATTCGTATCTACAGTTTGCCCCTGTGTGAGAATGTATTTGTGTACGTCTTGTTCATGCCAGTGTTAAATATTTCATATTAAAATACCAACTTCACACATATTAAAATATGTTTGAAGTTGGTATTTTTTAGTAATAATTATTTAAAGAGATAGGCATTCGTTCATTTAAATAAAATAAATAAATAAATATTCGCCAGACAACACACCTCTTGTCATGGTCTCGAAGAAGGGATAAATATCCCTGTATTACGAGGTACCAGACAAGGAATTAAGCCAGGGGCGTCTCCCAGCACACCCAGACCCGAGGCAATTTAGAAAAGATCGTTTCCTGAATTGACCCGACCGGGAATCGAACCCGGGGCACTGCGGGATTCGAGGCGAGAAACCGTGCTACTGCGCACTACGCCAATGATTAGATAGGCACTTTAAATATTATTTATTTAATTTGGATTACAGTGTATTTATTTTATTCGTAAGAGTAAAGTATATTTTTGTTGATGATAATTGTTAATGATGATTATAAATCGTAACACACACATCCGGATGATTATCATTACTGTTGGGAGAGTGATATAGCATACTCAATAGGTGTAAAATATGTTTTGAAGAAATACAAATAGAAGGAAGAAAATGATTAGTTTTAATCTCTTACGCAATTATGAACTAAAGACGTTACAGTTTCATAACATTAAAGTATCTAGTTTATAACTTTCCAAAAATACTTATGTCTCATTTTTCTAAAGCTAAGCATTCTCAATTTTGAGTTATCAAAGAGATGTTAAGTCCTCACAAGTTTAGTTTTCAGTTCTTCTGACATGTTGTGATTACGGACCAGCATTTTTTAATGACGAACTTTGAGTAACAACAGACTGCTGAAGCTAATTCGTAAGTTTTGCTAGAAGCAAATTCATCAGTTATGAAGATAACTTCGTCGTCTTTCCTATCATCAAAACATGCAAAGTTACTTTAAAATGTCGACACGATGCGAAACATCGACTCATTGCAACTGCTTCTTGCACCACCGTTGAGCTCTCGTTTTACCCGTGGTCCTGTTTATTCAAACAATTTATTTTCATCTTCACTCATCAGTTAAATCTTCCATACTGTCTGGAAGGACCCTGCCTTTTGTCTCCGGTAAGAACAGACACAGGAATCCAGCGAAAATAGGTGCTCCCCCAAATACAAGCGCAGGCAACCACGGGATACTGGTCGACAGATTGGATACAAACGGAGCAATCATGGAACCTATCCTCATTGCTGTTGAGGCAGCTCCCATTCCCATGTTTCTAACAACAGTAGGGTAAAGCTCTGAGGTGTAGATGTAGATAGTGGTGGCGACGACAGAAGCGCAGCTGACTCCTAAAGTGCCAAGTGTGAGTCGAATGGCAAAGGTAGCAGGCAGGCAGCCGAGCGTGATGATGCAGAGGCCACCAAAACATAAGAAGGCTATGGTAGTAGCTTTGCGGCCGAAGTATCTGATGAGCCAGATTGAGCCGAGAACTGATGGTAGCTGCAACAAAAAATAAGTGCTTACAACTTAACCCTTGATAACTGCGAAGGTTAGAAGCTCCGTGAGCATACGCGGTACTGTAAACACGCCAGAGATTTACAAACGTAAAAACAAGTGTAGTGTGAAAAGTAACGAAGAGAGTTGGAAGGAACAGTGTGACGATAATGCGCACTACGTGAGAACGTGCCAAAGTGTTGCAAGTTCACGTCCATTACTTTGATATGTTAACATATTCATGAAGTTTGTTCATAAAGTTATAACCACACCATTTGCAGCATCAAGCGCCGATCGATCAATTATATGATTACCAACATAAGCCTTCAGGTATCAGTAATTATTGTCCTAGTGAAGTGCCATAAATGAAAAAATATCAACAATCTACATGTAGCACACCTGTATTGCACCAGCAGCTGTAACACTGATGAAGGGATCTGGGCTTGTCTGGCTGATGTACTGGTTCAAGCCGAAGAAGGTGATGCCTGTGATCAGCCAAATGCAGCAGCAGCAAGCGGTTTTGATCCTCAGCTGGCTACGGAACAGCTCCATGTAGTTTGGTTTAGCTTTGTCAGGGGACTGAATATCTTGTTGCAGCTCCGTGAGGGTTTCCTTTATCTTTACTGTGGGCAAATTGTTCCTGAAAAAATTAGTTAACTACATAACCTGATACCGCCCTCTACTTTCTACCACCGGGCCACTAGACGCCGAGAGGGCTTCCACCCCATATGGTTGACTTCCCAGAAATCCGCACCCAACGGTTTGCTGCGTCTTTTCTGGTCCGCACCGCTAAAATGTGGAACGCTCTCCCTGCGTCTGTGTTTCCGGATACTTACAACCTTGGTGTCTTCAAGGCCAGAGTGAATAGGCATTTTCTGGGTAAGCGTGCACCACTATCGGCCTCGTCTAGTCTAGGCGAGACTGAGTCCAAAAGCAAACCCATTAAAAAAAAAATATCAAAATTATTGCAAAATTGCGTACCTATTTTCAATCATTTGTATTTGAGTAAGTGGTAAACACCATTTAGCTTTGTCAATGACAGTTTTTTTTTTAAATATGTACTTTTTTCAGGTGTCTTCAATCTTACCGCCAAAAAGAAAATAAGCAATTTCAGCGGGGGATTTGACGCTGCTTTTAAAGGTCCGCTGCTTTTTTGTAAGAGACAACATACATTCTCGTGCCAGTATCATAGATAAGATCTTTAAACCAAATCAAAATCAATCACTTTCAAGTTTACTGCACAAATATAACAATAAAAAAATTGGTTATTGAAGCTAGAAATTCATTGTCATAGAAATATTACGATGTTTCGATATCCGTTCAGATTAGTGAGGATAGATTATAAGGATTTTAACTAAACTTAGATGCAAATCAAAATATTCAAAAACCAACATTTCGGCAGCCGTCGTCACAATCCGTGTAGCTTCATCCACTCTCCCCACGCTGACCAGCCATCTCGGCGATTCGCTGAGCAGGAAGAAGTAGCCAAGATACATCAGCGGAGGAACAGCTAGAGCCAGGGTGTACTGCTCCCAGCTGCGGAAGTAGTAGGCGAAGAGAGGCACCGTCATGTGGCCAATGATGAACGGGATTTGAAACAGGCAGCCGAGCATTTCGCGGTATCTGTAAGCAGACAGATAGACAGTCCTAAAACTGTATTTCTAACGAGGCATGGTAGTTAGTAAAGTAAAAGTAAAAAGTAAAAAATATTTTCATTCATATAGACTTATAAAAAGTACTTATGACAAGACAAATACAAAAAAATATTGAAGCAAAAATATACTAAATAAAAATAAACTTACATAAAATAATACTGTGATAGTAAATATCATAATTAAACATAAAGCGACTTTACCACCGGTTCGAAAGTGGTTTCCGATCGAGAAGACTCCGGCAAGAAACTCGATGGTTACTCTTTTCAATCTTGTTTTTATACACAAAAATTGAATGGACAGAGTAAAGTCATAACAAAAAATGTGCAGAGGAGCAGATTAAACCTGAGATGACCGTAAATTCTTATCATTTAAGAACTCCTCTACACTATAATAACCTCGCTTCATTAACTTATCGTTAATTTGTGACTTCAACTTATGAACTGTTGAACTGCCTTTTCACAAAGAGGCAGTTCAACGAGAGTTTACGAAATCTTATTAAAATATTTTACACATTGACCAACAAATTATTTCCCTACCTTAAGCAGTCTTAGACTGGGAGTTACGAGCTTATTTTTATTTCTAGTATTGAGCTTATGAACATCACTGTTTTTCTTGAGCAGATGCAAGTTTTACAGACATACCTATTCTACATTATCATAAATAAATTGAGAGTACACAGTTAAAATATCTATCTCTTTGAATACTTCACGAAGCGAGTCACGTGGTCTAAGGTTGTAAGTGGAGCGGATGGCTCTTTTTGGAAGAACAAAGATGGTGTTGAGATCCGCTGCCCAGCCCCACAACTGTAGACCATACGACATTATGACTTTATGATTACGACATTATGATTACGACCGCATGAGGCTAAATATAAATTAATGCTCGAACGTATACAAAACAAATTTGTAAGATTCATCTATTTAAAAATGTATGGTGTTTACCCAGGTTATCCGCTATTGTATCCTACACTATTTATATTAGGCATGGTCGGTTATTATGAAATTGAAGTAAAGAGGGATGTAGCTGTCGCCACGTACTTGTTTAAAGTACTTCGTGGAAAAATACATAACCCTAGTGTTTTGGAGCTGCTTCAGCTGTGTGTCCCTGATGAATACGTGGGGCGGCGGCGGAGGCCGAGGCTGCTGGCGGTGCCGCGCGCGCGCACCAACCTCTTACAACGCGCGCCCCTGACGCGTGCGCTGCGGGCGCTCAATGCGTTGGCACAACAGACTGACCTATTTAACTGTAGACTGAACGAATTCACAAGAGTGGCTTATTGCATGTGTACCTATAGTGTACGTGAATAATGATAAGAATATGTAACTGTTCTGCTCTTATTGATGCATTTAATTTGTCAACTTTTAATCTTAATATAACTACACTATTGCATTAGGTATTATCCTGTAATGATAGTTGTATGTGGTAAATAAATAAATAAAAATAAATAAATAAATTACACTGTGAAAATAAGTACACCAATCTTGCTGTTGCGATATCAGTCAGGAGCCTTATTTTTTTAACGGCATAAGCTGCCGATCTAAGTCTTCCTGCCAGGGCAGAAATATGCGGACCCCACTGTAACTTGGAATCGAGAATAATTCCTAGAAATACAGTGGAAATCCTTATCTCTAATGGCTCGTTATTCATATTTATAATGGTATCGACCTGTCTAACATTGGGCATAGAAAATTTCATACATTTAGTTTTCTTAGCATTAAGCAGTAAATTGGTAGGTACTCGTGAACCAATACAGTACCTTAGAGAGAGTATTATTTACGTCGTCAAGTGCTTGCTTTGTTACTTCTATCTACGTTAAAAGAAGTGAAGTGTCATCAGCAAATAATACAATCCCACATTGGTCTTTGACAAAATAAGGCAGGTCATTTATAGATATAGATCAAAAAAACAGGGGACCCAATATTGATTCCTGGAACACTCCCATACGTATGGTGGCACCGGAAGAGTTCGTACCATTGATACTCACTTTTTGTATTCTATCAGTGAGGTAAGATTCTATAAGGCTAAGTGAAATATTTGAAACACCGTAATGTCTCAGCCTAATCAGTAGGATTTCATGATCAACGCAGTCAAATGCTTTTGATAAAAAAACTCCTATTGCATCTTGCTTGCCTTCCCACACATCAATTATGTGTTTGATGAGCGCAACACCTGCATAGTGGTAATAGGAAAAGCTTAAATCTATGCATCAATATCCTGTACCATCTTCTTAAGTCCAACCAAACTACTCTCAAATCAGTACCCTTGATTTTCCATAAGCCCCAGTCTATTCAATTTCGAGAGTGAAAGCACAAAAGTACAAAAATTACAAATTGGTACTATTTACTTTAATTACTTCTGACAACAACAAAGCGAGGTTGCCCTTAAACTTTTACCCATGCGCTCATAAGGTCAAAGTAACTTACTTGGGCCCGACAGTCTCCATGACGATAACGAAGGAGATGACCATCGTGCCAGCGCTGGCCATGCCGAGCAGGAATCTGGAGGCGGTGAACACGAAGTAGTTCGGAGAGAAGGGAATGACAAAGCCGAACGCGATTACTAGTGTTATGGATAGCAGGAACGTTAACTTGCGGCCGAATCTGAAAGAAGATATTTCATGGTCCAAGATTACTAAGCTAGCTGGCCTCACATTTATTGTAAATGATTGATCTGAACCTTATTAATTCTTATCTTTCCATTAAGAAGCCATTACATTTTCCAGTAAGCTTTCAATCAAAATATTGTGTTGCACACATTTTTTGTTTCAGCTCGTTTCTAAATTCCAATATTTATGGGCCTAGCCATAAACAAACAAACAAATATAAATATGCGCCAGACAACACACCTCTTGTAATGGTCTCGAAGTAGGGATTATTAAATACCTGTGTTACGAGGTACCACACAAGGAAATAAGCTAGGGGCGTCTCCCAGCACACCCAGACCCAAGTCAATTCAGAAAAGATCGTTTCCTGAATTGACCCGACTGGGAATCGAACCCGGGACAGTACGGAAATCGAGGCGAGAAACCGTGCTACAGCACACTACGCCAATTTTTTTCTAATATCTGCTATTTATTTTCTTTCATCTTGAAAAGATCTAAGATCCTTGGCATGTGCCATTTAAGCAGCTATCGTAAGACAAGAGCAATTTTACTGAGATAAAGGAAGTAGAACAACGATAAGAAAATCATCACAATGATAAACAGACGCAAAGTCATCATGACTATATCCATTTTAATTTAAAAGTTTCAGGCAAACGTAGCGGACGTCTCATTTTGTGTCTTTACCCATTTGATTCAATTTTACAAAAAGGTCTTGGTAACGCAAGACGTATCTTTAATTGCTTGTACTTCAAATATTAAAATGATCTAACACATACCTGTCAGACAAGAAACCAAATATTATACTGCCAATTAGTATGCCCAGTTGTAACATCATCTGCGTAAAGCTTGCCAGCCATTTTCTGTCGCATATCAGATCCCATTCTGACACAATTGTATTTTCGAACAGCCCTGTATCGTACTCGTAAGACAAACAGTCTTCGTAACATGTTGAATTGTCACCAAATCCAGTTAAATTTTCCAAAAGGGATGTTGAATTGCTAAATGTAACGCACCAGAATGTTATATTTGGAGTGAGGAACAGTATGGCCATCTGCACCCATCCTGAAGAAAGTTTAACGAGGGAAACCGCTGAACATATCATGAACTGCCATAATCCAAAATGGCCGACTAATTTGGCGAATGCATCTTCTTTTGGTCGTTCTGTTATAGTTGGTGCAGTTTGGCTTAGAATCTGTTGTATTGTTTGAACCATTTTTGTTATTTTGATGTATTTCTTTTTTTATTCATTTTCCTTTATTCCATTCTTGTTAGAATTTTCAGGACATCTAAGTTTGTTTTGTGATGTTGGCTTTTAATCTTATCTCCATTATTTACTTTTATATTCTTGATTAAGGTTTTCTAGCATGTCTCAAAGATTTCTGTAAATAAAGAGATGTTGATTAACTAATCGTAACTAGTTAGGATACTATCCCGTCAAAATAAAGTTTAGTTTTGTTTAATCAGAGCCACTGGCATCCAGCGTTGTGACCATGTTATATTGGTTAGATTTAGATGGAGAATCCGTCCACCGAGTCAGAACGAAGTTATCAACCGATTCGGTCAACTTGTTTTATTTCTAGTAAATTACTAGCATTCAATATTTTTATAATATGTTAAAGTCAGCTTTCGTTATCGTAAACCTAAAAGTATGTATACATAGACGCTTAAAAAATAAAATTAATAATAAAAGAAAATATTCGAATCGGTCGATACCTACCTTGGCTCGGAACACTTGCCACTTAACATACCATCACGGTTATATCCCAAACGGGGTAGTTAGAGGCAAGTGACTGTTGCCGTCATAGTGAACGGAACACTCAGAAGCCCACTTTTCACCAATGGTATTAGAACCCAACGTGGTAGTAGGTGAGCCTATTGCCGTTTTCCGGGTTGATTTGTTTTTTATCAATGTTTTCCATCAACTGAGAGTTAGTCGGAAATTTAATAATGAACACAAAATGGTTCTGGCTTTTGAACTCCACCACACGATCCAATATCCTGGTTGGGGTGTTTATCCCCAAGGACACGACGCTCGATTGTTTGAAGTTCAAGGTAAAATAAAAATAAAAATTGGTTTATTCAAAAAATCATGGTTACAATTTTTCAGAGGCTTCCCAGTAAGTAGTCATTAGACACTTCTGTTGGGAATGACTCGCTGCTTCCCATGTTGTTCACAGTATTTAACCTAATGATGAGACTTAACAGAAGCATTGGTGTAGGCAAGCGATCTAGTATATGTATATATATGTGTGCGTATGTGTGCCTGCATGTGTGTATGCGTCTGTGTACGGGTACGGATCAAACTAACTTTGTTAACAGATTTTCAACTTCATCGTATGTTAGTGTTTTTAGCCAATTAGTTATTGTTTTTTTACATGCCAATGAATACATAGGGTGTATATTAAGTACCCGGTTAATTTTGTTGTTTAAGTAAGAAGATTGAAAATATTATTAGACCATGAATTCTACTTCTAATTCTATAAACTTTAAAGGTTTAGATGGTTGGCCAACCCTTTTGCCTATAGATTCTGCCAAGTTTTGTCCGATATTTATAAAGTGGGTATTAACACAGTTCACTGAGGATTGGGGTGATGTTCCTGTGTTTAAAAGTTCGGTATTATCTACTAGTTTTGGGTGGCTTGTACTGAGTTATATTATTTATAGTGGACCAAATCTTTTTAGGTTGTTTAAATGTTTCACTAATTAGTTTTTTATTATATTCACGTTTCAGTTTTTTAAATAGGTTGCTGCAATAATTTCGAAAACGTTTGTAGATAATTTTTAGAATATCATTATGACTATTTATTTTAGGTTTTAACTGCATAGCGTTTCTCAAATTTATACAACGTAGGGCTTCTCTCGAGATCCACGGCTTCAATATCATAGTTTTACCTGTAATAGGTGTTATTTTTTAATTACTGGTTATAGCTGATCTGATAGTTTCAATCAGTTTGACGACCGACTTGGTGTAATGGTTAAGAAGTTGGCTACTACACCAGAGGTCGCGGGTTCGATCCCCGCACAGTACAAACATTTGTGTGCATGAACATGTCTGTTTGTACTGGTCTTGGTGTCTCCTATGTATAATAAGTATATATTTACAAAAGAAAATGTATTTAAGTATGTTTATCCGTTGTCTAGTATCCCATAACACAAGCTTTAATTAGCTTACTTTGGGGCTAGATGGCGCTGTGTGGAATAATGTCCAGGGATATTTATTTATTTATTTATTTAATCAAAGCAGTTGCGTATGTATTAGGATCAGTGTAAATATTCAGACGCGTCCGTAGCCAGTAGAGATTTGTATGCGTTTTCATAGTCAACTACCGTTTTATATCTAATGAATGTTTTCAACTTCTTGTGTAATGTAATGTTCAATATAACCGACTGATGATCGGTAACGCTGGTATTTAGGACAGCTACAAAACCAGAGCAAGAAGTATTATCGAGTTTTAACATGACATGGTCAAGACAACTATTATCCCTAGTGGGGTGGGTGTGTCCAGGCAGAAGTCCCCATGATGACAAGACATTCAGGTGGTTCAATCTATTATTAAGGTGGTCCGGGTAAGTAATTATTAACTCGGTGAAGACCAGTTTAACTATGCTAATGGCATAATGTATCTAAGAACCAGTTGTATCAAACTACCTATAAATAAATAAAGAACATTGACCTTCAAAAAGTTATAGCACCTAACCACAGACCTAAAAAAATATCGAATAAAAAGACGAAGCTGCATTTTTATTACCGTGAGATAAAAAGACATTTTCATGTCCGAAACACGAAAGTATCATAGCCATTGGACCAAATGGACTAGAATGTTTTAATTTGCGACTAACTCTCCGATGATGGAAAACGTATTCTTCTTTTTTTGGAAACACTGAAAAAAAACCACAGTAACCCGAATAACGGCGAAAGAGTTGCCACCCAACACGTTGGGTTCTCGCTTGGCGTAAAGTGGGCTATCAATGTTTCGTTCACCACGACGGCAACACACACCATGACCATCCCGTTTGGGATACTGTCGTATCTTAGCCTTTCCCTGTCCCACTTACCATTTATGATACATATTAATGGATTCTCTATTGATTTATTTCCTATAGACAGGGAACCTGTTAAGCAAACAAGTGAAGCGCTCACAATTAACATTATTCATTTATGGATAAGGATGTAACTTTATACTTATTAATTAATCATTATCTTTATACACAGATACTTGAACATAAATAAATAAACATATTCTATCATGAAAAATAAAACAATTAACATTCGTTGTTGTGAATATCACCTATCTTGACATACATTCAGGATTAGTTATCTTTGCTGCGTTGTTATAAGAATCGCAAATAGTCTGCGCGTCTCTTATATAAGTTCGTAGCCTAGCATATTGTATCGAATTGTCGTACATTTGTCAAACTATCCTCAATTCAAAGGTACATTATTCATTGGTAAACGTACTCATAAAATTTTCAAATGTTTGTTGACATTCGTTACGCTTCCTCACGCACGAGATTTCGTAAAATCGAGTAACTTGCGGTAGTCAAGTATTTGAATAAGAAAGGTTTAACACCAAAACAAATTCATGAAGACATGTCAGCAAATTTAGGTGAAGGAGTATGCCTTAATATGCTGCTGTGAAGAAGTGGGTTGCTGAGTTTAAACGTGGTCGGGAAAGCGTTGAAGATGACCCTTGCAGTGGTCGACCATCAATGTCAACTACCGAGGATAATAAATTTATAATAATTTTATCTGATCGGAGATTGACGATTATGGAGATAGCTGACACTCAACAGAGTATTGGCATCTCAACAGAACGAACGAATCACATAATCACCAATAAACTACACTTTCCAAGGTGTCTGCGCGCTGGGTGCCGCGGGTGCTTTGAGTTGAACAAAAACGCGTTCGCCTGACGATATCTCGCGACTGTTTAGAGCTATTTGAAGCAGATCCACGGGATTTTTTTGAAAGAATTGTTACTATGGACGTAACCTGGGTTCACTATTACTACTACTACTCCAGATATAAAAGCACATTATAAACAGTGGAAAAGACCAGGATCTCCTATTCCAAAGAGGCAAAGGTGGCTTTATCCGTCGGAAAGGTAATGGGTTCGGTATTCTGGCATTAAAAGGGTATAAATATGGTTAGTTATTTAGAAAAAGGTGAAACTACACATTCTGGTTACCACTGTAATCTGCTGCGACGTCAAAGACAAGAAATTAAAAGAAAAAACGCCGTGGATTGATGGGAAGAAAAGTTTTGTTTCACCAGGATAATGCTCGAGTTCACACATCAGTTCAAACCATGGCATAAATCCTTTGAATTATTACCCCATGCCCGTATTCACCTGATTTAGCTTCATCAGATTTTTATCTTTTTCCAAACCTTAAACAAACATTTTCTAACAAATAAGAAGTCAAAGCCGCTGTCGATGCATTTTTGAAGGTTTGGATTAGGGTTTTTTTTAACATTGGTATAGAAGCGTTGCCACGTCGATGGAAAATGTGTTTTGAGTTCGGAGGAGACTCTTGTTGAAAAATCAATTTAAAAAAAAAAAACTAGCTTTCATTCTGCTGGTTAGGCTACGAACTTTTCAAACGCTCCTCGTTGTTATGCTTAGCTATAACAACTTAATATCATGAATTACTTATAAATGATGATGATGATTCGTTTAATGATGTCATTGATTTTATTAATCGATTTAATTTGACGTTTAGTTGCGAGGACATCATATTATCACCAGCAGTAGTTTATGATTAAGTAAGTTTTGTAGGAAAATATGATGAGAGTTACATAAGTACGTGTAGTTTGTTTTTTTATGTAGTTCTGCTTTTAAAATTTTTGTTTTAGATAAAGATGCAACTGAGTCTTTATCTACATCTACCTACACGAATATTATAGAAAGGAAAGATTTGTTTGTTTTTTTTGTTTATTTGTATCGAATAGGCTCCGAAACTGCTGAACAGATTTAAATAATTATTTCACTAATATAAAGCTACATTATCAGGGAGTGACATACATAGTTTGCGGGTCAGACAGTCTGCGCGTGCGAAGCCGCTGACAACACATCTTGCAAGGTACTTTATGTTAGTATAATTATCCTTAACTGAGCGCAAATGGTTTTCGTAGAGCTTTTCAAGAATATAGTAAACAGCTGATACGCGTGTATGAGATCTTTCTTCCTTTGTGCCGTTTGATTTTGTCGACGACTACGAATTCTGATCTGTGTAGTATTTTTTTTTTAAAGACTTTCTTTCACGGCTTCTTAACTCTACGCTTTGCACATGGCAAACTGGCAACTAGCTCAATGATTGTTTTTTCAATTCGAGTTTCGAGTTCCGGTGATGAAAGATTCCAGTTGCTATAGGTAATCGATGATTAAGTTAGTTTCTAATTGCTGCAACTAGCAGCTGTTAAATATATTCCGGTTCTTAAAGTTGCTGGTTCCCTTAACCGTCAATCGCAACACTTTCTGTGCCCGGGAATAAAATTGCCACCAGGGATTGCCATAAAATTACGGTAATTGTAAACGTTATAGCAACTACCAACTTTTTACAGGAAACTTTTAAAAAGTTGACAGTTGCCTCAACTTAAGTTGCTTCAAGTGCAAAGCGCCTTAGTGACGTTTCAGATTATGGGTTGAATTTATTAACAGCTCACGTTACATAAATCTTTGACACATTTGCATTCTCTATACTTCTACACAATTCATTTGTCTTCACACCATATATTTGACCAGTAATCCTACTAGCGGTGCCTCGGTATTATATAAATAATTACACCATACAAATTATGTTCGGGGAGAGCCCACAGGGAGGGTTTTGAGGCCTTCAATATGTTAAGCAGATATTTGCACGTAGGTACGTAATTTTGCACTTCAACAATCTAAATCATGGATTGCATTATAAGACTAATTCTATGCAGGCGTAAGGTCGTGGCAGTCCAGTGCAGGTATGGTCAGATCCTTGGCCAACTTGCAGTTATAGGAAAATTGAATGTTAGTTTTAAATGTGGTGTTCAGCTGAGGTCTGTGTGGCAGCGATAACGGTTACTAGTGTTAACCCCATTTTTTGACAACTTTATTATTAACGGGTCAACGACCGAAAATCAGAAGTCCAAACTCAAGGTTTGCCAACGAGCTATGGAGAGGAGTATCTTTCGATTAAAAAGGATCGACAAAGTGTGAAACACCACCATTCGCTCTAGAACTGGAGTTGCAGATGTAGGCAAAAAGACGGCCAAACTAAAGTGGGACTTAGCAGGTCATGTGTGCAGAATGGGCGAAGAAAGGTGGGCCAGGATCGTCACCCAGTGGCAACCGGAAGACGGATATCGTCAAAGAGGTCGACCAAGAAAAAGATGACGGGACGATCTGGATAAGTACTCGCAGGAATGGCAGATCTTTGCTCAGCAGTGGGACAATACAGGCTAAAAAAACAAAAAATTATTAACTGATAAGTTCTGGTAGAGTAAATAAGGCCATGACCAAAAGCGGCACTAACATTTTACATTAGAAAAAACTGTTTTAAGTTAGAGAGTGTTACAAACCGCCAGAGCAGTATCAACATGTCATGTTTGTATTTTTGTAATAGTTTGTAGTTACTAACGCTACAAGTCAGGCCCCGGTCATACAGCCTTTGCGTCGCTGGTGCATTTGGGTAGGTTCACGGTCATTGAATCGGCGAGATAATGAGCGGTGTGTTTTATTTTCTAATTTGTTTTGTATGAAAGGCCACACATTAAGTGTATCAGTTGGAAAATTACTTGTATTGCATTGGTATTAAGTGCTGATGACATACAAACTGTACCTACCTATACGTTTGACCTGTCGTGCTCCTATTAAAATAATGGCACATATGTCATACATAACTAATGTGATTCGCAAATAGAATCCATTATTAACCATTGTTCGGCACCTGTTTTTTCTGCCTCTACTATGAATGATGAGCTTGACTTAGAACAGCCGTTAGTTACGGGATTATTGCCATGTTTTTGGTTTTCCAGGTTTCGATATTTCGGCACTGTTGCAGTGATCATGGAGTTACTGCAAATCTTGCGGCCGAGTTTTTATTGGCAGACATATCGGTCTACCCTCTTTCGAAGACTGTTATTACGCTTGCCGCCCATACCAGTGTTAGCTAACTCACTATTCACTCGCACTTGCTCTCGACACACGACACTAACAGTATCTGTCCTTGTTCATACATAATCAGATTTTATTTTATTTTATTTTTGAACATATCTTTTAATGAATGTGATATAATTAGACATTTGGAATGAAATGATTTAACACTATTGTATGCTTGTGAGGCGGAACGTGTTCCCCCTGAAAAGTCATTAGATCGATTCACATTTTACTGAAAACTATTAATCTATTACTCAATTGACCGATGTCTTGTTTCTTCGAAGCTTCAATTAACCGATGTAACGATTCACCGAAGCACCTGTTACCGACACATTATATTTAACAAACCCAGGACATGACCTTAACAGTATTGTTATATCTACCTGTGATTCATAATAAAGTTTATTTGTATTTGTATTTGCGCATTTGAGTACCGAAAATCGGAAACTCGAAAACAAAAAACATGATAAAAATCCCGTAACTAATAACTATTCTAATGTAAGAGACCATGAAAGTTTGAAACATTATGAGAATTTAAAACGATATTGACTATTTAAAAGGACTGCTTAGGTCTATTCCAATAAAGATATTTGTGTTTGTGTTAACCTCACCTAATCTATTTTTTACTACAGCAACTTGTTATCCCTTTTTAATTCCATAAATATTCACCAAGCCGTTAACGCACCAAACTTAATGTGGCGAAGACGGAGTACATGGCCTGCAACACCACAAATCCCTACTCGGTCCGCATAGGCGATGACGTGTCAAATACCTGGGATCTGTGTTATGCGCGTCCGGGGACATCGACAGCGACATCAGAGCCCGATTTCCGCGGCTTGGGCCAAATGGCGTGACTGGTGTCATTTGTGACCCCAAAATGCCGATCAAGCTGAAGAGGCAGTATAAAACCATCATTAGGCCTGTCCTTCTTATGGCAGAGAAACATGAACGTTACTAGAGCGAGACAAGCAGGAGCGGCGCGTCACGGAAATGAAGATGCTGCAGTGGATGTGTGGAGTCTCACGCAAAGATCGCGTGCGGAACACCCACATCCGCGGCAGCCTTCGTGTTCGTGACATCGCAGACAAGCTGCAGGAGTGCCGCCTTTGTTGGATTGGTCATGTCTAACGGAGATCGGCAAATTACGTGGGCAACAAATGTCTGGCCATGGCGCCTCCGCCGGGGACCGGCAGAAGAGGTCGACCCAAGAAGCGGTGGCTCGACGTCGTTAAGGGTGACCTGCGTGCCAACAGACTCACCACTGAGGATGCTCAAGACCGCGTGAAGTGGGCCAAGAAAATAAGAAAGGCGGACCCTGGGACCCACATAATGGAGTGGGTTCACACCGGGATAGACCGCACGGATGATGATGATGATTCACCAGAGGCGTTACCGCGTTGTACCGTAATCCCACACAGAAACGTCACCACAGACCTATCGACTGTCATCGGTACATAAGAGACTCATGATAGGAATAGGTAACTACCTTTTTAAAGTACAGGTTTTCATTGTTTTTTTTATTTGCAGTCGGTGGGGAAAATGAATTATCTATGTAACGTTTACAAAAACGATACCTTTAAGATGTATTGAGTATTTTTTTCTTCTTACAATCTATCTACCATGCAAAACAAAAAAAAACATACTAAGTATACTACTATGCGCCAGACAACACACTTCTTATAATGATTTCGAAGTAAGGATAATATCCCTGTGTTACGAGGTACCACACAAGGAAATAAGCCAGGGGCACCCAGACCAGAGTCAATTCAGAAAAGATCGTTAATTGACTCGACCGGGAATCGAACCCGGTACACTACGGAAATCGAGTTGAGAAACCATGCCACAGCGCACTACGCCAATCGTATAGTCTGAAAAAAAACATGAATTGATCTTAAGTATTTTTTTTTGAATTGTAAATTAGTTTAACTGTATTTTTTTCTAAATTGAAATAAAATAGCTTGTTAGTAATTATAATTTACTTCAACAACCTAGACTCGTTTTTAATGAAACTGACTATGTTTTAGTATTTTATAGCTAGTTTTGTAGATGCAAGCACACTTCTTCATTGTCAAGATAGGCGAACATTTTCTGGCCCCGGTCACCATAAGAAGAATCAGAAAAAAAGAAATGAAGAAAAAACTGTTTTTGCATCAAAATACAAATCTAAATGCCAAACGTTAATGTCATCGTCAAATAATTGATTAAATATCAAGGAAACAGGTATTTATTGTTGCAAAACGACAAGGACGTACTCGTATCTCTTGACGTCAACAACCGACGTCACGGTACCATCTTACCTGGGACAGTCGCTGTAACCTTCCTGTACCTACTTGCTTACGACCGCAATTACTTCCTATAGTGTGTAGAGAAAGTAATATTTTTAACTAGCCTGATTTTCTGCTGAAAAACATTTCCTGGCAGGCTCTGGATGTTCGGTGCGGTAATGTTCATTCGATGTGATTGGTGTGAGTGAGGCGTGCAACGGCGCTGGTGTGGGTGAGACGGGGGAGTAAACAATCTGTACCGAAACGAGTCGGTCTGAAAACTCTCATTTGATTACAGATGCGCTCGGTAAACAATCTGTACAGATTCAGTGCAGAGGCGGTACCGAAACGAAAACGCACCGATCCGGTGATTAGAGGCCTGAGGGTGTAGAGTAAATCACTCACGCTTATCTCTACGGCTCTTAAGCGTGAAGGAAGACTCATGGTGATTTCTTTAGAAATAATAATTTGGTAATTTCAACGATACTCGAATCAGGTTTAAAAAAGTTACATACTCCTATACATATATTTTTTAAACGCTGCGCATTTATGGTTTAATTACTTCGCTCAGGTGCAATGTAGAGTTGTATCATTATTTAAATTTTCGTTTATTTTTTAAATTTATGACCCCTATGTTTCTCGCTTATCAACAGTACTCAACTAAAGACAATCTAAGGAACAGCATCAGCTTGAAAGTCAACTGTTGGTTCACCTGAGGCTTGTTCCAGAGTTCAGGAGGGAGAGAAGAAAAAGAAGAGAGCACTTTCGCTTTTAAGAAGAAGCACGCCTAGAAAAAAAACAAATGCAATTTTTTTCGCATGAATATTTGGTCCTGCTTGGGAAGAGAACGCCCTATCCTCGGGACTATATCCTGGACCTCTAGCAAAGTCCGCATTGCGCCATGGGATCTGCTGATTTTTAATACTAAAATTGTTATTAATATTAGTAACAAAAACTTCGTAGTCCTAAACAAGTTTTGATTTTATTTTAGTAATATTTAAGATGAATTTGATAGGTTAAGAAAAGGAAGTTCTCCCGGCTTCATATTGGCTTAATTTAGGTACCTAAAAATAGCCTCCTAAAATAAATGTCTTTTTGTAAATAGGACTTACAAGATAACACCTCTAGAACATCCATTTTTTTAAAAATAGATCACGCACTTGGAGCAAAATAACTTAATAAACTTAATAGGAACTAAATGGTTCTGTAGGTACTCACCAATAATTAGTTTTCAAATATCCAAATTAACCAGTTCCATAAAACTTGTTTCTTGATGTTTAATCAATTACACACATATATACAGTAGACACAACAAAACGTAGATACATCCAATTTAAATTCAATTTTAATACTGACTGATAATACGAGTTGAATAAGAGACCGCTAAGCAAATACTGAGGAAAATGTAGTGATAAAGACGTGTGTTAACACAGGTGGTAAATCAGATAAAGTTGGAAATGTCTGGGCGTAGAGATAAATGAAATCGACCTTGCAGATGAAGCACTTGTCTCTCGCGTAGTTCGATTTTCACTTACTAAGCTGCGCGTCGTCGTCTCTGCGGACTATCATTTGTGTTTGGTCTGTGACTGAGTGTTAAAATCTATTTAAGTGTATACTTGTTTATTTAATTATTCTTTATTGCACATTTAAAAAAATAGGAACAATCGGCAGAGTTAATGCCTAACAGTCGACCGCAATGTTGAACAGAGAACATACGAATTTTGGGCTGTCCAAGGTATGGAAATAGATGCAAGAAAAGACAAACAACAAATTACCTATTTAAAACTATCTGAATGTTTAAATAAGTAGTGACAATAGTACAAGAACTTAAGATAGAGAAGCTGGAAAAAATCTCGAGCGGGAATCGAACCCACGTCTTTCACAATCCGGGTGACTGCTCTAAACCACTGAGCTACCGAAACCTTAAGCGAACGAACGAATATTTCCAGTAAGCATATACTGGAAATATTCTGATTACGTTGCAAGCCAACGTAATATCTATATTTAGATATGAAAAACAAGCTGTAAAATGCTAAAATAATCAAAGATTAAAATAATCAAATAGTATATTTCATCTTAACTGAAAGATTTAATATTTGTAAAAATATTTCTTTCGGATGTCTAAGGGTATTTGCCTTGAAACATTGATTAAATAACGTTAGCTTGCAACGTAAGCATATACTAGAAAGAAACGGTCGTACGCTTGAGGTTTCGGTAGCTCAGTGGTTTAGAGCAGTCACCCGGATTATGAAAGATGCGGGTTCGATTCCCGCTCGAGATCATCAAGGTCTCAAATCGAATTTTACAAATGTATTTTTTTATTTCCCACATAGTTTACGAAAGCTCTCGTAAGTTGACATAAGAACGAATAACACTAATTTCGATCAACATTTAATTTATCACCTAACTTCAAGATATAAGTATTACAAACTTTTGTAGTAGGTAGTAGGATTCCATATAAACAAATCAATGTTCATCAACATTTACGTCATCACTATGCAATGCTGGTTTTTGCCTTCTTAGTATAAGGTAAAAGCTCCTAATACAGAAGCAAATGGCAACATTTGAAAGTGAGAAAGGAAAATAAGCATTTACAAATAATTTAAAGAATGTTTTTTTTTGTTTCGACAAAAAATTAGATCGGGCACTACGGTAATGAAAGCTGGGCACTAAATATCACAGAATATAAATGTCACATTTAAAGGATTTTTTATTTAATTTTTCCCTTAGTGATTTGGCAACTCCAATAGGATAGTTCTGTCATGTTTTTTTTTAATCCCTGTGGGTTTCATAGTTACAATAGTCGCGTCAAACACTAACCGTTGGCTTTGCAGTATTTATTTCCACAGTCTCTCTCTACTTACGTTTACTTTAACTTTGTACCTTTTTTGGTTTCAGAATTATCAAAAGAACGATCGGAGAATAAAAATAGAAGTTTATTTTCTTATTTTCATTAATCCTACGTAATATTTTTTTCTGAACCCTAAAATACGAATCACTGTATACATTTTAGGTCCGTAATAGGTTCTATGAAGTTCCTTTTATGGAGGTATGTACTCGCAATCACAGTTTTCACTTATAAATAGGATTTCTAGAGGGTAAAACATACCACAGAAAAAGGTTTCAAGTTGGTTTAATTAAACATAATTTCAACTAAACTCTTAAACAACTGAATAACTTATTATATTGAAAGTTATAAGCAAATACTTCTGACGCTCTATTTTCCCTAATACGGATGATACCAACGTATCGGGGGGCACGGTAGTGCCCCCGCCAAGTCGAGCGCGAAGCAAACATTGCCATACCATCCTTTACTGGAACCATTTCGCCGCATTTTCAGGCCCCTATTTGAGAACCTCTGGATAAGACCAGAACGCAGAAATTTTCGTCATCCAGTAAGCTATAATCACATACTTAAAATCTAAAATTTCAAGTCTGTAGGTCATTTAGTTCCGAAGTTAAGCGAAAGCAAAGTTTTGCATTTATGACACTGACTCACTCATGATCATCAAAATAGAACTAGTACTTCCCATAAACTCAGAGAGCTGAAATTTGGTTCAAAGTTAGGGTTTGATGGCCACATAAAGGGAAAACTATAAAAACCAGGATAATCGAAGATCTGGAGTACCTGGTAACCCTGATTAGAAAACACAAACTGGCTACGCGTGCCCGGGTACGCGCTATCCGTACGCAGCTTTATATAATAAATCAATATGCCCACGTTTCTACAAAAAGAAGTGAAATCCCACTAAAAACATTCTGTAAAAAAAATAGCCAAGTCTCGATGGAGTTGCTTGTTTATCTCTAAAAAGTAATGAAATCTAGACAAAGTCGTGCCAAGTCTAAGGTTCCTTACTTGCGATTTCTTTATTATTATAGTTAATGTTGTATGACTTGAAGGGTACATCATCATCATCATCATCCGTGCGGTCTATCCCGGTTGTAAACCCATACTTTCGTGTGAGGTCCTAGGGTCCGCCTTTCTTATTTTCTTGGCCCACTACGCACGGTCTTGTGCATCCTTAGTGGTTTTCTTATTTTCTTGGCCCACTATGCACGGTCTTGTGCATCCTCAGTGGTGAGTCTGTTGGCACGCATGTCACCCTTGACGACGTTGAGCCACCGCTTCTTTGGTCAACCTCTTCTACCGGTACCTGGCGGGGGCGGCATGGCCATTGGCATTACCAATACGACACTGTTTCTGTCCCGCTACTGATTGATAAATTAGAGGCCTCAGGTATTAGAAATTTACAATAAGATCTCTTTAAAAGTTACTTAACTGGAAGAACCCAGTGTATCCGAATTGGTGAACACTCTAGCCGCGAGGAAACAGTTACATATGGTATACCTCAAGGGAGTATATTGGGCCCTACATTGTTTTCGGCGTATATTAATGACTTGTGCTCAATGGGGGTTTCGGGTGGTGAGGTTGTGTCGTTTGCAGATGATACAGCACTTCTATTCACAGGCGATAACTGGAATGATGCTTTTGCTCGTGCACAGTCTGGCCTAAAGGAAGTGCTTAGCTGGTTGAAAAGCAACCTCCTTACAATCAACACAGTGAAAACTAAGTATATAACTTTTGCCATACGTAATGTCTCGTTGCCAGTAGCTGAAAACTTCTCAATCACAGCCCATAATTGTAACTCAAGTAACCAATGTACTTGTCCAAAACTTGAAAATGTTACATACATTAGATACCTAGGTGTGATAATCGACCAAAACCTTAACTTCCGTGCTCATATTGAGCAGTTAACTACCCGAGCTCGTAAGCTAATATACGTTTTTAAAACACTTCGTCACGTGGCTGATTTCAAAATTATACGATCCGTTTACTATGCCCTCTGCCAATCGATTCTAGCATATTGTATTTCTGTTTGGGGTGGTGCGGCAAAGTCATATTTGTATTCCTTGGAGGTTGCTCAAAGAGCTATCCTAAAGGTGGCCACTTTTCGAAATTACCTTTTTCCAACCAAAGATCTTTTTAATGAATGGAAAGTGCTTTCGGTACGGCGACTTTTTATTCTTTCGATTTTAATTAAGCAACATTCGATAACCCCTTATAGCCCGGCGAGTCAACTAGTGAGACGTAAAGATATAGTATGTACTTCCCAAAGGTTTAAAACTGCCTTCGCGAAAAGATTTTTTTGTTTCTTAGGACCTTACTTATACAATTCGGTAAATCGTATTTTAGCAATCTACTCCTTGGCAAAATCATACTGTAAGCGCCTGTCTGTAGAATGGCTACTAACCAAGGACTTTGAAGAGAGTGAGGCGCTTATTAAAATAATTCACTAAAACGTAAACTCACACACACACGCACACACACACACCACATACACACACACACACGCACTATTGATATCGTATTTTTCATTAATTTCGTTGTGTCCTTTAGCTAAGTTGTTTAAAAATGTAAATAATATTCTCCAAAACCTTAACGAAAGCATAAAAACTACATTGTCATGTCCGGTGGTGGAGGCCTGGTGGCTGTAGCACAGGTAATCCTAGTACTGTCTCCAGTCTCTACAAAATGACACCCTTTCTGTACCTACCAATTAAGTTCACATGTTATTTAAAACGTTATTTTTGTAAAGAGAAATAAAGATTTATTATTATTATTATTATCCTCTTTATTTAGCATAAAACTTAGGTATAAAATTTGTACAGTATTCTTATAAAAACAAAGATTTACAACAGTAAAACAACTTAAGAATTATAATTATAAAAACAAAATACATAATCACAATTATAAAACCTAAGCCTAAATTAAAGTTACAAAACAATGATTTATAAAAATACTATAAAAACCTTAACCTAGGGTGCCGCCGGCAGCAGGGCAGGCAAGGCCCAGACTACCGGTGGTTAGGGCTGCAGAGAGAGGAACCTCCTGACAATGCGAGCCGTGTCCAGGAGTACCGCCTTCTGCATCTGACCCTTGATCCAACCGCTGAACGAGAGCCTCTCGAGGTGTTGGTCGAGGCTCTTCGCTATTAAGCCGTTTGCCGACACGACTATCGGGACAATAATCGTCGAATCAACATTCCACATGGCGGTCACCTCGTGAGCCAAGTCAAGGTACTTGCTGAGTTTGTCCTTCTCAGCTTTTACGAGGTTATCGTCATGTGGAATGGTGATATCGACGAGCACTGCCTGGCGTTGGGATCGGTCTACCAGCACGATATCAGGCTTATTGGCTACAATAGTCCTGTCCGTGATGATAGAGCGATCCCAATAGAGCAATGCACGACTATTTTCGAGAACTGGTACCGGTGCGTACTTATAGTACGGTACCTCCGACTCGACAAGGCTATATCGAAGAGCAAGTTGCTGGTGGATGATCCTGGCTACTAGGTTGTGTCTGTGCAAGTACTCTCCGTTAGCAAGGTGAGAACAACCGGAAATAACGTGGCGAATAGACTCGCCAGGACGGCGGCATGCCCGACAAATGTCAACCGTACCGTCCTTCATGATGTATTTCCGGTAGTTATTCACCTTGATAACTTCATCAGCAATTGCACAGACAAAACCCTCGGTTTCCCCAAAGAGGTCCCCGAAGCGTAGCCAGTTCACCGATGCGGAGATGTCCACATCGGGCCCTGTTAAGGCCCGATAGAACCTACCATGCAGCTCCTTGCTCTTCCATATTTCCTTGCGGTCGTCGGTGGTTAGCATCGGTAGTTGACGCCAGTTCTCGTTTGCCAAGGAGAGCGGCGTGAGCCCCTTGTCAACTGCCACAACGTCGCGATGAATCCCACACTCGTTGTTGAGGAAAAACCTCCTGAGATTGCACACCTCACGGTTGTGAAGGTCCTTGGCATTTAAGAAGCCACGACCCCCCACCTTCCGTGGGATGTACAATCTCATAACAGACGAGCGTGGATGTAGCATGCGATGCGTTGTGAGCAGTTTTCGGACTCGAGTATCCAGAGCACCCAGCTCAGTTTGAGTCCATCTCAGTATGCCAAAGGAGTATATCAATAAGGGCATCACCCAACCGTTGAAGGCGCGCACCTTATTGCCACCCGACAAAGAACTCTTAAGTACCTTTGTAAGGCGACTAAAGAAGCGTTCCTTCACCGATTGCTTGACGTCTCCTACTGATATACCCAATGACTCTGACATACCAAGATATTTTTAGGATTCAGCTTCATAGAGGGATCTGAGTGTCATCGTCTCAGAGAGCTGTAAATTCGGTGAATCTACAACCCTCCCTTCTTGTACATGCATGACCGCACACTTGTCTACACCAAACTCCATCTTGATGGCATTGCTAAAAATCTCAGTGATTTTTAACAGTTCCATCAATACCTGGGGTCTTGGCGCAAACAGCTTCAGGTCATCCATGTACAACAAATGAGAGATGAACTCACCCCCCCTGCGAAGCCGATAGCCTAGCTTTGAATCCTTTAGTAAGGTACTGAGAGGATTCAAAGCTAAACAAAACCACAAAGGACTCAAACTATCGCCCTGGAAAATACCTCGCTCTATCCTTATGAAGTCCTGCGGATCAGGGGAGCCATTTCCACCACCTGGTTGACGAAGGACTGTGATCCACTGCCCCATGCATGTGCTCAAGAAAGATCTCAAAGTTGTATCAATTTTATACAGCTCTAAGATCCTCCTGAGCCATGAATGGGGCACCGAATCATAGGCCTTCTTATAGTCAATCCAGGCAGTTGAAAGAGCTTTCCGATTCCGCCGGACTTGTTGGCAAATAGTCGTGTCTATGAGGAGGAGTTCTTTAGTACCTCGAGACCCAACCCTACATCCATTCTGAGCAGGGGCCAAAACATTGTTCGCAACGATATGCGAGTTAATTTTTTTTGCTAGAATGGAAGTAAGGAGCTTGTAGATGGTAGGTAAGCACGTGATGGGCCTATAGTTTTTTGCTTCCGAGGTACTACCTGACTTGTATAAAAGGAAAGTGACACCAGAAGTCAGGAAACTAGGGAGAGAACCAACCTCGATGGATTCCTGGAACTGCACTGCCAAGCATGAATGCGAGCATCGAAACCACTTAATCCAGAAGTTGTGCAATCCATCCGGGCCAGGACTTTTCCAGTTCTGAGCCGTCTGAATTGCACAACTAACGTCTTCGGAGTCAATACTTATTGACTCCATGGTTTCGATGGATTCGCATTCATGCTCGACAGTACGCATCCAGTCACCCTCCGTGTGCTCGACAGGCATCGACCAGATACTGCGCCAGAAGTCAATCATGACACTTGCATCCGGTCGCTGACCGTCGTTCTCACGTTGGTTAGTCTCTTCCCAGTTTCGGTACACCTTCCTTTGGTCACTTTGGAAAAGGCGATTTTGTAAATATCTGTCCACATGTTCTCTGTAGCGACGGATACGGTTTGCCCACGCATAGACCTTCTGCTTCAGAAAGTCAATGCGTTCTGTGACACAAGCCATATACTGTTCGGGCCTAATACCCGTCCCAGCAAAGGCTTGGTTCACGTAACGCATAACCCGAGGGCGATGGTTCCCCCGGCTGAAGCAGACCAGCTTTGCAATGAGGGTCCTAAACGTGTTGATACGCCGCTCAATTCGCATTTGCCATGCGGGTACATTTGCGGCAGGTCGCACTGCACGGAAACCGGAAACTTGACACGAGCAACACGGCATGCCGCAATGGCCCCGCAGTACAGAATCGAGTGAGTATCAACTAAATCTTCACTAGTCCGAATGAACGGAGCTAGTAAAGCGTCCAGGGCCCCCATTAACGCTAGGTTGCGTCTATTAGTAGGCAAACGTGGTAACTGCGGCCTAGAGACTCGTGTGGAGCGATATTCCGAAATCGCATCCTCCAAAGCCCTCCTCAGTTGCTCTTTGGCCTGGGTACTTACGCTTGCGTTCGCACTGGCCTCTCCATCGGCATCTGGATCTATCCGTGGCGCTACCGGAACCGAGTCTGTAACCGGACTCGGAAGTGACAGCGCGCCGGACGGGTCCCGTGTCGAGGAAGAAGTCGCGCGAACTTGAAGCGCCTCCAGGCGAAGCCGATCAAGCGTAGGCTGATCCAGCATCTGGAGACGCTGAATCGCCCGCGCTTGATCCGACAGACGTTGGGCGGAAACAGCCACAGTTGGGTCAAGGGCCTGAAACAGAGGCACCATCCGGTCACGATACGCAGACAGGTTGGTTCCTCCCTCTGTAGCCCCGTAATAGGCGCGCATGCAGTTGAAATTCATGTCGTATGTCCATCGCATGCGGCGCACTACACCACCGGTAGCGGGGGCCCCGCGCGGGGCAGATTGCCCCACAGGCCCCAAGCGTGCCGGCAGCGGTCGTCGTCCACGTCGCGCAGGTGGTCGCGGCGGTCGTGGCGGCGGTGGCCCGCTCTCATCGCTGGAACTTGAGCTCGCTGCGGTATCAGGAGGAGTAACAAACTCCTCCACCGACGACGAGCTGGGCGACGGAGCGGGCGGTGGTGTTGGTCGTGCGCTTACATTGGCCGCTCTTGCCTTTGCTCTTGTAATCATAATTTTATAGTATGTATCGTAAATATTTCTGTGGCCATTGTGACAGTTGTCACGCTTGTCATATTTATGTTGTAGTTTCGAACTTATAAATGTTGGCTGAAATTGTCTTGAATATTCTTTGAATTGACTTTGCACTAGCTTTTCACTGTTTTAATGATGAAATTACTGTAATATCGGTAGAAAAGTAACTAAAAAAATAAATTATAAAATATGATTACGAAAAGACATCTGTTGTCAAAGAGCTTTTTTTTTTTTTTTTTTTATTATTATTATTATAATACCAGTATGGGCTATTATCTCGCTTAACAAATATAGGTAGTTACAACAGATATAACATTACGTGTAAACGCAGCTTTATCAAGCCTACAATTGACTGGTTATTCAATCAACGTTTTCCATCGTCAATGGGTAGCGGTTCTGGCGACAGATTGGTGCAATGGTGTCATGGAGCACCTGGTTTTGTACCCTTGTGTACCCTTCAACGGCCAAGTCACACAACATTAACTATAATAATAAAGAAATCGCAGTAAAGAACCTTAGACTTGGCACGACTTTGTCTAGATTTCATTACTTTTTAGAGATAAACAAGCAGCTCCATCGAGACTTGGCTAGTTTTTTACAGAATGTTTTGGTGGGATTAGGATTGACCTTTAACATTCGTTTCCTATTACTGCTTTATATTGTTTTTCTTGGGTATAATATATTCTATTACAAATATGAAAAAGCACTAAATATATGGTAATAACAACAATAAAACTATCATATAAATAGCATACTGTTGAAATTGGACAGTATATTCCTATGAAAAGCTCAATTATATTAATATCAGTGTACTTACCTGAGTCGCACCGCGTTTATATAGGAACGTCCTTTCACATCGCCGCCGTGGCAGAGACTGACTTATTCTGAAGAGCAA
The DNA here is from genome assembly GCA_947369235.1 of Udea olivalis. NCBI lineage: Eukaryota > Metazoa > Arthropoda > Insecta > Lepidoptera > Crambidae > Udea > Udea olivalis. The sequence goes on from OX376361.1 coordinate 16,125,390, forward strand.
GTCTACGTTATATTCGCAAATGTCAGATATGTAATAAAGCAAAAGACTTTGAACTAGTAAATTCCATTTTCGTGTACCTAAACTAATTTCAATGAGAAAAAATCATGTAAATAAAAATACCACCGTAATTAGAGTCGATTTTGGTTACCGCCGTAATAGGAGGTTTTACCTTTCATCTTTTTAATCTGAATTTTCTTATAGGAATTTAAAATGTTCTGGTTTTATAACCATCATAATACTCGCCAAAAACGGTCAATGCAGGTCATATTAAACAAATAACAAAAACCTTTTGTGAGTTTCCATAAACTATTTATAAATTGAGCAACGTTTAGTCGTTTACCAATTTATTTAAAAAATGATACTTTGTAGACTTGATATAATGAACACTTATTTCTAGGAAGGAAATAAAAGACAGGAAGATATTTAACTGAATCGAATTTCGCCAACGGCCTTCCTCTCAAAGTGCAGTCAACAGGAAGTTTGTAGAACGTTCTTATTTAGTAGTCTACATGCGACAAAACATAAAATTAAATACGAGTACGAATGTCCTCCGTAAGGTCAGTCACTAACGCCACAATGTTTTGGTTGTAACTTAATTGTTCTCTGCTCATTTTAAAAATACTTTGTCTGATCACTTGAATACATTTACCATTCATTTATTAAATACAAATTAAGGTATTGCCGGCCGCTACGTCAGCCACTTCTAAGTCTTTCTACCCTAGGGCTGCCCCTGCTTCGGGTGGGCATGTGGCGCCGTCCTAGACCTCACATACGTAAAATACACTACTCATGATATGGACAATGAATGGCTATTCTAAAGATATGCTATGTTTTTCAATTACTCTTGTACTGATTGAAGTCTTGTTTTTTTCCTTGAGGTAAAATGTGTTGCAAAATGACAAGCTATAATAAATTATCTTTGGACAAGGTGCAGCAAATGAAATGATCGTAAGATTTTCTGGCGAAGGCGATCGTATCTAGCAAGCCTCATGGCTTCGGTTTTAGGTTAATTTATGGTGGTTTATTCGTCTGACATTGCATATTTAAGAATTTGTAAGTCAGTCACTTGCGCCCATAGTTGATTAGTAGCATTGTTTAGGGAGTCAAATCGAAGATCAGTTGACTCCAAACTAATGTGTGTACTAGAAACCACTGGGGGCGGATATTGAATCCCTTCTTAGTGGAACCCCCTGCCGCCGAAGTGCTGAGTTTCTTATTAGTCGATAGGAGTCTTTAGAGTGCCCCCATACTAGCGTTCTTTGAGCGTCGGCGCCAACGTTGCACTGACGCGAGGCCGACGCAACGCTAGCGTAGCGGCGCGGTTCAACTAGGGCGCTTGACGCTTGCTGAACGCCGGACGTAACGGCGACGGTAATTCGGCGCGACTTTTGCGGAGAGTTTTTTTGTGCACTGAAAAACACAATTGCTTACTTTGCCACTAGCGTACATTTTACACATTTTACTTATCTTTCCAGCCTCTTGCGAATGTGTACTTTTACCATTTTACGAACTTTTTGAACTTAACATCTAAAATCGTGTAAATAATTTTAGAAAACTACGCAAAAATATCTCAAATTCTCAAATAATGATACGTCGGTATCATCATCGTATATCAAAAACTTTAAAAAAGGTTTAATGTACACTAATATTACGAGTATAAAGAGGTAAGCGTTTGTGAGTTTGTATATTTGAGGTAGGTAGTAAATAATAAAGGTAAGTTTTCTCACGTCTAGAACCCAAAAAATAGTACTTCTTTTGGCGTGAGAAGCTGTATGAGTGATTTAAGTAAAAAAATGCTTATGTACCTTTTTACGCCAAAATGTACATTTTTTGAGCTGTGTACTTTTATAGACCATCACTTTCAAGCATCCGATAACTCTACAAAGGACCTTCCCAATGTTGACGATGATATTTTCTTTTTCGTTTGAGTAATTTTCGTTTTAGTAGCAACGTTAACAGTAGTGTTTCTTCGTCGGAATCCATTTTCTCACAGACTGTATAGAGCGTCTGCGCGACGCGACGCCACCCGGCGCGCAGAGGACGCCCAGCGCCAGCGCAGCGTCGGCGCTGACCAAGCGCTGCGCCGACGCCACGCGGGCGCCGAGACGAGACGTCCAAATCACACAAGTGTGGGAGGGTCGCCGGGAAGTCGCTGACGCTCAAATAACGCTAGTGTGAGGTGTCTCTTACATATCTTGGTCATCGTCACAGTGGATAGGTACAAATGTAGTTTCCTCTACGGAAGAAAAAATAAAGAATGTCTCACAGAAATTTGAGTATTTCAGTTATAGTTTATCATTTTGACAGATCACGCCTATGAAGTATTGCATTTTACTCAGGTAAAGTTTACTACAGATAATGTCGTACTTCACTTAGTGAAGTGCCTTGCAAACGAATAACATAAGACATTAGAAAATCGGTTGTGAAAAAAATTAATCTAAAATATACAATTTGTGAACATATAAACTCAAGGGACAGTTTTTCTATTGATGTTGACGATAATGATTATGATAGAGATTTACATGGCACCATTATATTGGTAAAAAATAACTTTAAATCCTAATACTTACCTTATTTGATTCACTTGAGGGGGCCTTGATATAGTCGTATTATATTTATTTAATTATCACTTTATTGCTCATTAAAATAAATCTACGTTTCCAAGTTCTATGAAATCATGAATCGATATGCGAACCGATTCACTAACGATTATAAACTACCCCATCCCTATTGTGAGCTTTCAAATTATCATCCTAAATTGGGTAAATTGGACAAACTATAGGCCGATTTCCTACCTTCTTACTGCCACACGATGCATACTGAGCTTTTTGTTGTCTGTGACATAATCTGCCATAAAGATAGCCGGACTGCTAAAACGTTACGGCGCTTTTCAGTCTGATAGCCCTTATTAATTGTTCTAAAGTCAAATCGTGTTTAATTCTTCAATCCACCAGTACATGTGTAATATAAGTAATAACTAATAACCGTCATGCAGTAATATGAATGCTTTTAGCCGAGCGTAGGCGTGACCAGCGCGAGAGTTGCGCAAACGCATGATGTTCGGATTTTTATGATCATACTGATCGGGTCAAGGCAGTTATCGTGGCCAGTCCCTTTTACACCAATCTACCATCTAATCCTTGATACGATAGTGGCACCAGGGGCAGATGCCTTTGTGTATTAACACGAGAGCATAGCCAAGAGCAACAACTGATATCGTCTCTAGGTACATGTTAAATGTAAAAAAGTATGTGTTTTTGTTTTTATATATTTATTTTCCCCGGTCAGGTCATGGTAGTAAAAAAGATCTTTTGTAAATTGACTTGTGTCTGAGTGTGCTAGGAGACGCCCCTGGCTTAAATCCTTGTCTGGTGTACCTCGTAACACAGGGCTATTTATCCCTACTTCGAGACCATGACCAGAGGTGTGTTGTCTGACGTATATTTATTTATTAATCTTTTTTTAAACATTCAAAAATTGCTTGCTTCGCACCCCTAAACCATTGCTGATTTGTCTGGGTACTGCAATTCCTCTCATCAATATACATAGGTATAGTAGTTGACATATTTTCAAAAACAAGAACACAAAATTACACGGTTGATTGGAACATAGTCTAGATATCACTCGTCAAGCAAAGTTTTCTATACAGTGAAAACCTCAATATGTATATACATTTTAAGGTTTTTTTTTTTTTTTTTTTTTTTTTTTTTATGTATTGCCCGTCAAGATGACCTCACTCCACCTGATGGAAAGCGGTCGTGAGGTCCAGATATGAGGTTGACAAGCCCAGTCATTCAAACGAATCACTGGGCTGGCCATCCTCACCTTGAAGGCCTGCAGAAATGCCTTTTCACGCCCCGCTTGAAGAACCCGGGACTATACGAGGAAGGAAACACATGTGCTGGAAGAGCGTTCCACGTCTGGATGGTACGACAAAGAAACGAGTCACCGAACCTTTTAGTTCGGGCCAACAAATGTTGAATTGTGTGTGGGTGACGCCGTAGTCCAGCACGCGTGGTACGGGAGTGGAAAGGTGAGGGTGGGATAAGCTGGAATAACTCGTCAGAGCATTCCCCATTTCACTGATTACATTTTTCATTAACTTACGTCAATCCAAATATTACAACAAATAGTTTAACTCATTTACACCACACATTACATTCAATAACCTAACGCAATTCATTTAAGTTACATTCGAACATTTGAATATTAATAAATACATAAGTATTTTATTTTACCTATAAGTATATGCCATAACTATTATTAAGTAATCTGTGCCTATACCTTAGACTGGCTGGAAATGATAGTATATTTTATGTCGAGGGACTAAACGAAGCCATAATATACCAGAGGTGGTTTGACTCCCAAGCGTGCGAGGGAGTCAATGAAACCGAGGGTATATTAAGTTCGCGTTTCGTCTCGAGGTGCAAACTGTACTTTTCACTTTGAGTACGAGAAAAATAGTCAATTTAGTACAAAAACATTTAATAAATATTAGGTACTCGCATAATAAAATAAAAATCACAATTGTTTCTTAATCTTCCAGTCCACACAACTTTCGTAAGTTTTAACGTATATCTTTCGCGATTTTGGCGGCAAAAGAATAGCTATTTATTATATATTATTATTATTATTTATTATCTTTGTAACAACAATAAAGACTTTGAACTTTTGAACTTTATTATGTCTTTTGCTCTTTGCTCGACGTCAAACTCTTCACTGTCACAGGACATTCTTAATAAATTTATTTAAAACTCAACAAATTTACACTCGACAAAAATTCTGAAATTTACGCGGTCAGTTTTTTTTTCTTCTAAACCAGTCACAAATTAACAATTTAAAACACATGGCGCCACCTCTTTTGCGGACAAACCATGGAACCTAAACTCTCAACATTTTCGTAATGAAGGTGGTCCGTCAACACTCCACAGATAATAGTATATTTACTGGCTGTTTGAGTTTGTCTATGTCACATGAAGGAAATTAAAAAACTAATTACTTTTTACTCCCTAGGGACTAAAGTGGTCACTTAAGTCCCGCTTGGTAGGGCTATATTAGCGTACTTTTAGAGCATGAGAAGTGAAAAAGATCATATTGAAAAAAACTCGACAAGTTGTATGGGATTGTAATAATAAGCTACTGAATCGACGGCTATAAGGCCTAAGCATTTAGCAGAGTGATGTTTTTTTGGTGGTATTTTTTATGTTTTTGTTATTTTTTCTCGATCATGTTTGAGCTAGTATATTATTATCATAATCATAATCATTTATTTGCCTTTAATCATGTCAGATCATATATTATTCCGTCATAAAGTTCATACACAAATAGCATGCAAATATAACAAAAATCATAATACTTATGAAGTCATCATTCAAAATTAATTTCCATAATGCAAAACAAAAAGTTAAATACAAAAAAAAAACAAAAAGATAAATACAAAAAAAAAACAATACAATACAAATGAATGTCATTATTACAGATCAAATGTCAATCTTAGAGTTAAGGTATTCATCAACTGAGTAGAAACATTTAACTTTAAGCCAGTCAAATAATTTATTTTTAAATATATTTTATGGCAGCTTATCATTATCTACCACTCATTTTTTGTTTAACTAACTATGTTCCTTTTAGTAGTTTTTGATGCTTTGCTAAAATAGTTTAGGTTACAGCTACGTCAAATCCAAGTGATGTTGTGAGTAGGTGCTAATTTCAAGGATGACGCGTCCCCAGGCTGCGCACGAGCACCGAACCTACAGCCTGTCAAAAACTCGTCGCCAAGGTCAACCGTTATGATCTATTTGGTTGTTTCCAAGTTCGATTTGGCCACTGAGGTGAGCATGTCCAATCAGTATTCTTCGGTTGTTTGATTAAAATATTTATTATCTAATTTCAATTCACTGAAGTTGTTTTCCTTACATTTGTGAAACGGGTTAAGTGGCAGATGCATAGAAAAACGGGCCAAAAAATATATTTATTCATATAGACATATAAAAAGCAAAAATCCGGGATGCTAGCTGCAGCCGTAGTGGACAGCCTCTCGGCTATCATTAGGAAACAGGCTCCAACAGCCTCCTGAGGATGGTTGCGGCGAGGCTGGACACGGACAGTGTCATTATGCGACACTGGACTCGGGTCCAACTCGCCAAAGACACTTTTATTAAGAACAATCATTATATTTACTAACATTTAAGATTGCTTGTTACTAACAATGTTTCATGATGACTCACTCATGTTTCCAAATTTTTTTTTTTAAATATACAAAATAAAAATAAACATAAATAAAATAGAACAAGAATACTATGATAATAAATAAGTGTAAAGTGACTATATACCACCAGTTCGAAGGTGGTTTCCGATCGAGAAGAACCCGGCAATAAAATTTAATCTTGTTTGTTTACACAAAAATTGAAGTAAAGTCGTAACTTAAAGAAAAATGTGCAGAAGAGCAGAATTAAAAAATAACTGAGTTAACAAATAACATAAGCTATAATTAGTAGTTATTATTAAGTAAACGACGTAAGTCTTATTCTTACAACAGGAACCTCAAATTTTGCACTTGAACGATAATTATATATCTACTTAACTTAATATATAATATTATAAGTATGTGGCATCAAGGGTGCCCCGACTCGCTTTCTACGTCTTAATATTCTATGAAGCAATCTTACGTAGTATCTGTGGTGTCCGTTTCCAGTATAAGCATGGACATTTCAATTACGAGTTAAAAGTGGTTTCTGACTAGAAATTTATACGTGCGTCTAAGCTCGTATTTGGAAGCGTATGTAGCCTCGCACAGGCCTTTACCACATGCGGAACTCGTACGAGCGTTGACGCGCTTATATTCGCTCGTAGAATCCTACACACCGCAATAAGATTTTTTGAAGCGCGAATGCAGCGTGCTTGTAAGGGTTTAGGTATGCCAAATAAGATATTTAAAGGAACCCCCATCTCTTCCACTTCGACTGGTTACATATCTACTTCAACGAATTAACAAAGCTAACGCCTCAAATTACTTAAGCGGCGCGGCGCTCCTGACAGATAGTCGGCTTAGAACAAACCCGCCATTTTGATCACGCACACAGACACAGTGAGTTCACAGGCGATACCAGTGAGTTTCAGTTTCAGTGTCGCGGCCAGTCGAACTGTTGCGAGTGTTTTTGTTTTTGTCGAACTTGGTGCACTTTTTCACATGGTGAATTTTGTTTTTGGCCGCTTCTGTCAATTAGGTATAAACCTACCTATATCATTTTAAAAATTCAGAACGTATATAGTAGTTACCCCTGGCACAGATTAAAGCCGGGCCTGGGCGGTTCACGCAAGTTTAGTAAAAAGGTGAGAGCGGTCCTTCTGTAAACTCTTTATTTTGTGTTGATGCAATCTAATTCAAGTTTTGACATAATAAATGTAAACAGGATATCCCAAATGAAGGCATCATTAAAAAACGTCAAGAGCCCTTTTTGGCAAAACTAGTGATGTCATTTAACTTTCTTCCACCGACGCGTTTGCGTTTCATTCAAAGGAACTTTCTGCTTATAGTTGTTAGAAGATTTTGTGAGAGTGAACACTGGTGTTTTGTTATAATGTGAGTATTTAAGTTATTCTTTTTTTTTAAGTAAGCGAGATACAGACTGGTGTATTGAAGGCAGCTACTGCCTGCATAATTTCTGCCGTTTACTGATGAAATCTCCTTGTACAGTCTGTGGATTTAAATTTAATTTAAATCGTCATAACTTCCGTATTTAATTAAAACAATAGTACTTGTATGTACAACAAAATAAAGGCACGTTATGTGCACTCATCACTTGACGCATTTATTTATTCAAGACTAGCTGCCTCGACAGACTTCGTTCTGTCAAAAGTTACTGGCAAATGTTTGACAGCTGGGAACAATTTGTGTTGGATAATTGAATTGTTGTTTTTTTTCGTTTCCTATTATTTATGTTTCTCACCGTTGAAACCTTCCCTAAACTTCCAAAAATATTTCAGGATCAAAATTAGCCAAATCGGTCCAGTCATTCTCGAGTTTTAGCGAGACAACCGAACAGCAATTGATTTTTATATATAAAACGAAGATACGGTTCTTTATTCACAACTGGAAGATTGATGCTATATTAAACCAAACTGTATCCAATGTCTTCCTTTCACTGTTTATAAAAAAATAATATTTAAAATTCTTGTTGAAAATTGTTTTTATGACATTATTGAATTTACAAAATTGTGCTGTGATGGACACCTAAAAAGATTTATTAATTGTTTAATGTATTATTCATTAAAATTTATATAATATATTGAATCTTGCAATCTACTATTATACCTTGTTGCTACTCTTGAGTTTGAGCTTAAGATAATTTTGACATTATTTGTATTGTATGTCGACGACACGATTGGCGTAGTGCGCTGTAGCACGGTTTCGCGCTTCGATTTCCCTAGTGTCCCGGGTTCGATTCCCGGTCGGGTCAATTCAGGAAACGATCTTTTCTGAATTGACTCGGGTCTGGGTGTGCTGGGAGACGCCCCTGGCTTATTTCCTTGTATGGTACCTCGTACCACAGGGATATTAATCCCTACTTCGAGACTAACAAGAGGTGTGTTGTCTGGCGCATATTTATATTTATATGTATTTATTTATGTGGAATTGACTAGCATTGCATGATTTAATTTTGATTCTTGAAATTTCAAGTCGTCTATATATACATCAAGATTTGTTTTTTTAATTACTTATTGCGATTGAAACCATAACTTCTACCTGTTAGCATGGATCAAGTGATCACAAACCTGGTTTAACTATGTTCCCAAAAAGAAAGATATAGTTACCCGCTTGATCTGGGAAATAAATGGATGGACTTTCTCGGTCTACCGAGTATTCCAGAAACTAGACCCTAGTGGTCTTCCACCGGTCTTCGTTGGTAGCCTTCCTTTTCTTGTTCTTTTGTCAATCATGCTAGAATAACGATATGATTTCCATGGTTTATAGTGCTAGGGGTACGCTAAATTTACCTGCAAATGGTGTTAAAGGTATGTCATTTTTTTTCTTTTTGTCCGTGCTACAAATCAAATTGATTCGTATGGCCTAAAGATCAATCGTTCCGATTTTCATGTCTTTAACACCATTTGCAGGTTTTGACTGAATTTCAGGGTGTAGGTACCAGCCGTATTTGTAGTGCTAGCACTATGTATACGGCTGCAACCGTTTCATGGTGTAAAAAGTGCAATAACCTTATATTATCGTTAGTTAGATAGATATTGTGTTAGTTTTTAGGCGCCGTAACGAAGTAGTATTTTTTCATGATTTGAATTTAACGCCTACTCAATAAGAATGGCATAGTTTTCTTACAACCAAATATAAACAGTAGATTGGTCAACGCGTTTAAAAGCTTTTGACCCCAGTAAACAGTCGTGTGAACTTACTAGACTACTTTAAGTTTAGGTTTGACTCCCGGCGGGAACCGGGGCGACTGATCGTTATCAAGTTAAAGTGTTTGACGGCTTGTTAGAACTAATTTGACCTTTTGTTTTGGTTAAAGTCGTGAGAGAGAAGTAATGTGTCACTCAAGCATTTGTCTTTTTTCTACTAAGACTAGTTACTTAACTAAATCAAATAAAACCCTACATTTTATTTAAAAAATTTAACAAACAACGTATGCACATAAATAAGACTGGTGATGATGTAGAGAATACTCGTATCTTAGTGGAATTTTTTACTTTAGAATTTCTATTCGAAAAAATACGAATGTCCGTCTGATTTTGACTGAGCACCTTTGACCAATTTGATTTCAAAAACAAAATTTTTCCTATCTTTACAGATGCAACAAAAATGAAATATCATACAATTTTGATTACAGCAACACTGTTATGGCTGATAAAACTAAATTCAGGAGCAAACTCTCTAAAAAATAACAAGGTGGAGTTACATATTATTAAGTAAGTATTTTGAAAACTAAACCATTCCAACAACCTTAAATAATAAATAATAAATAATAAATAAATATCTGGGACAATTCACACCAAGATCATCTGACCCCAAACTAAGCAGAGCTTGTAATATGGGCGTCAGAGATTGATAAACATACTTAAATATTTCTAAATACATACTTAAAAAGATAATAACACCCAGACACACAACAAACACAAATGTTCGTCACGCAAATATTTGTCATGGGTGGGGATCGAACCCACGACCTCCGGCGCTAAAGGCAGGATCGCTGCCATTGCGCCAACAGGCCAGTCGAGCCTTGTTTTTGATGCCTCTCCTCGCCCTTTGAAGAATAAAAATTATTATAATTAAAACACGGTAAAATATATAGTACCAATTTATGTAAATTATCGCAAAAAAAACTTAGTAAAAATGGTACTTTTACTACAACTACAATCCACGGATCATAAATGTTTACCTAATAGGTATAGCATAATTCACGACTCTACCTGATACTGATTTCTTTGTGTAACTTTTAGTTTTTATTGCAAATTATTCTAGAGATGCTGTTACCCCAAACCCGGCGAAAGCATCTCGAAGAGCCGGCTCTATCAGATTTGAAGAAGACCAAACCTCCGGCCTAGATGATATCAGCAACGTCAGTCTTGATGATGAGCCAGGACTGCCTCTGAGATTTGATGACAATCCTCACACTGGAGTCGGAGAAAACCCTGGATATGTTACGTTCCAGGATGATAATAGATTCGATTCCGAACAATACACTGGAAGTAAGTTGGTAATTAAGTAATCTATACTAATATTAAAAAGAGGAAACATTTGTTTGTTTGTATTGCATAGGCTCCGAAACTAATGGACCGATTTTAAAAACTCTTGCACCAATATGAAGCTACATTGTCAGGGAGTGACATAGGCTATTTTTTTTATTTGAGGCTTTATTTTGTCGGGAGCGGCAGTCTGCGCGGGCGAAGCTGCTGACACCTAGTTGCAATATAAAAAGGCCCACTATGGGTTATTAGTCTATTTCTTTTCAAGTTGCTTGTTCGGATTGTGAATCTTACTAGTCTTACTAATTTTACTTATTTTACATTATAAATGCGAAAGTTTGTGAGGATGTATGTATGTGTGTATGTTTGTAACGCTTGCACGCAAAAACTACTTTACGGATTTTGATGAATCCTTACAGTAATATAGCTTAAACATCAGAATAACACATAGGCTACAATTTATGAAGATTTAATTTAATTTGGCCATAATATTATGTAACAATAAAATTCACGCGGGCAAAACAGCGAGCGGAAAGCCAGTGCTCAATAAATGCGACGTGAATAAAATGTACACCATTTCATATTATGATTTAGTGCTTAACCTTGTACCTAACTTCGATTCTGATTCTATTTCTTAGAATAGCTCGGCATTGCAATCTTGCTCAGGCTTGACCGAATGTTATTTTGGTACTTTAAACAGTATATCCTAAAATGAGTTTTTAGAATTTGTTAGATACCTTTTGATTTTCACAAGGTGGAGATAATCAAAGCAATTTCAATGTTTTCCAGCAGATTCTGAAATCCCTACTCGAGTTACCTTCCAAGACAGCAATACAATAAGAGAACCTCCCAAAAAGAAGAGAAAAAGAAGAAAGCGTAAGCCAAGATACCAATTGCCACAGGGACAGTTTCATTCCGGGCTCGCAGTGCCCAGTGGAGCTCCTGGATATCCAGGCGTGCCACTACCTGGTAGGCCACATCACCCAGGGAATCCACCACAGAATGGTGGGCCAAGTTATCCAGGATATCTGGACTATCCCTATCCTGGTGGACCAGGGATAAGGCCTTTCGGACAACATTACCGTAAGTCTCAGTTAGTGAAGAAATAAGGACAATTTTGCTGTTGGTAGAGTTAGCTTGTATAATTTTATCAGGCGTTTAATCACCGAATTAGTGAAGGTCCAAATTAATAAGAATGAATTGTCGCTACAATTGACAGATTTGATAAATAAATGAAAATAATTCACCTTATATCGGATTAACCTATTACACGCCGGAATTATATAACTAGTCAGTAGGTACGTCTATCACGAGTGTGGTGCTTATTACACGAGAATGTATTGGGATTTGACATTGTCATATCATGTCATGTGTCATCCCAGTACATTTTTTTACGCGAACGATATCGTTAATTTAGAGTGGCAACTCGAGGTATACGTTCTGGCCATACTGTTACATTTTTTTTTTTTTTACTTTCTGATTATTTTGAACGGTTCCGGACTTTATAAGAGCGGAAACCTGGTCCTCACCTAGCCCAGGCCTCAACCCTTTAGACAAAATATGGCCAATTTTAGACGACATGGCCTGATGGCCTGCTTAAAAGACGGCGACATTGAGTACCTAAAAAAAATCTGGAGCAAGTAGTGGAAATTTCCCATGGAAACAGTGCGTAAGTCCATAGATTCGTGGACAGACAGATAAGAAGCCAAAGGTGGCCATTTTGAATAGATTTTATTTAGTTTTTGCTGTGACTTTAATAAACATGTACAAATAAGATTTAGAGGCCAGACAAAGAATGCTTAGGAAGGGGTGTAGATGAAAAAGTCGAAGCACCTTACCCCGCCGAGGTAAGCCCGAGGGGAGGGCAAGTAAGGTCCCGATTTTTGGTTTTTTGCATAAATACATCTCGAAAACGGTGCGTCGTACGAAATTCTGTTGTATCACATAATGAAAGCTAATAAAATTCTGTACAACTTTGGCATTTACACTTTTAATCTATCTCCAATCTTTGCCTAGCTATGTTTCAAAAATGGTCGATTTTCAAAAATGTGTTAAATTAGTAAAGTAAAAAAGTAAAAGTAAAAAATATCTTTATTCATATAGACTTATAAAAAGTACTTATGACATGTCATGTACAAAAAAAAAGTTGTAGCAAAAATATACTGAATAAAAATAAACTTACATAAAATAATACTATGATAGTTCATATCATAATTAAATATAATGTGACTCTACCACCGGTTCGGAGGTTGTTTCCGATCGAGAAGACTCCGGCAAGAAACTCGATGGTTACTCTTTTCAATCTTCTTTTTATACACAAAAATGGAATTGACAGAGTAAAGTCATAACAAAAAAGTGTGCAGAGGAGCAGATTATACCTAAGATGACCACAAATTCTTATCATTTAAGAAATCCTCAACACTATAATAACCCCGCTTCATTAACTTAGCTTTAATTTGTGACTTAAACTTGTGAAGACAGTTCAACAAGAGTTTGCGGTATCTTATTAAAATATTTTACACATTGACCAACAAATGATTTCCCTACCTTATGCAGTCTTAGACTGGGAGTTACGAGCTTATTTTTATTTCTGGTATTGAGTTTATGAACATCACTGTTTTTCTTGAAGAGATGCAAGTTTTTACGGACATATACTACATTATCATAAATAAATTGAGAGTACACAGTTAAAATATCTATCTCTTTGAATACTTCACGAAGCGAGTCGCGTGGTCTAAGGTTGTAAATGGAGCGGATGGCTCTTTTTTAAAGAACAAAGATGGTGTTGAGATCCGCTGCCGAGTTCTCTGTAGTATGTGTAGTACTACCTGTAGTATGTTTGTTACCTCGGGGTGTTTAATAAGATTCCCCACCAATATAAGCATGGTCCGATTAGGCTGATGACTGGGAAACTTCACCAATGGCTAATAAATAAATGTTTTTATAGCGTTAAGGAATTTTTAGTAAATAGATAATTTTGCATGTTGATGTTTACTAACTGAATAGCGTTAGTAAGTTGTTAAAGTTGTTAAATATTGTAAAACCATATTTAACAACTTTTGTACCACCTATTCTTTGCGAATAAAGGTTTTGACTTTGAACTTTTGACTGGGTGAAGCGATTATGTTTTTTTATTATTTGAAGGTGTAGGACCACACGGGAAGCACCGTGTGGTCCTATTTTAATTTAGTCAAGTTTTGACAGTGGCACCTACGAGAAACCCATTTAAGTCTTAAATTTGCATTAGGTATATGTATGAAGTTGTTTTTTTAATTTTATTTATATAGTATCCTGAAATCTACGGACGCAGCTAAGAAAAGTTATTAAGAAATATATGACCGAAAACGTAAGAATGTAGAACACATTTTTGAAAATCTACTATTTTTCGAAGCTCATAGCTAGGCAAAAATTAGTGATAGATAAAAAAAGTGAAAGGCGAAGTTGTAGAGAAATTTATCAGCTTTCATTATGTGATATAAAAAATAAGATAAAAACCTCATGCCCCCCCCCCTCCCTAATCATCCATTACCTCGGAGAGGTAAGGACTTTTAGTATGTGTTCACTTCTCATGCTCTAAAATTACGCCAATATACTACACAGCGGGACTAAAGTGACCACTTCAGGCCCTAGGGAGTAAAAAGTAATTAGTATTTTAATTTCCTTCATGTGACAAAGACAAACTCAAACAGCCAGTAAAGATATACTACTCTGTGTAAAAAATATCGGGAATATGTCAATAAAAAATCCCGCGTAAAAGAGGTCGTTCTAATTTCTTTACTGCATGTTGGTAGCAATGTACCTACTGATTAAGCGCGCAAAATTTGAGCGGGATCTGTCATTTAATTTGTTTTAAACTACACTTTTTGTTGGTGATAGTTTTGAGTCCTCGGCGATTTTCACAATGGAAAATATTGTTGAAAATATTGTGGCAAAGAGTGTGCCTTAAATTTTGTGTTTAGAATGATATTTCATGTGGTGAATCACTAAAAATGTTGCGAAATACCTACGGCGAATCGTGTATATCGAAAACAAGGGCTTATGAATGGTATAAGGCTTTTAAAGAAGGCCGAGAAGTAGTAGTAGACTTGCCTCGTTCTGGTAGACCTTCAACCGCTACGACCAAAGAAAACATCGACAGAATCAAGAAGCTAGTGCTCGAAAATCGACGTATGAGTCTGAGGGAGTTGGCTAGTGAGGTGAACATATCTTTTAAGTCCATCCACAACATTCTCATTGACATTTTAGGCATGAAACGCGTCGCCGCTCGACTAATTCCAAAAGAGCTTAATTTTGTTCAAAAAGCGCAGCGAAAGCATGTCAATCAAGGTGATGCTGACAGTTTTTTTTGACTACCGTGGTGTGGTTCACTCCGAATTCCTACCAGGTGGAGAAACAGTGAATAAAATAATATTATTTAGGCGTCATGAAGCGTTTGCGTGAGAGTATCCGCCGAAAACGTCCAGATTTGTGGCAACACAACTCATGGATATTGCACCATGATAATGCACCATCACACACAGCCATTATAGTGAAAGAGTTTTTAGCGAAAAATTCAACAAAAGTTCTCCACCAAGCACCGTATTCACCTGATATGGCTCCGTCTGACTTTTTTTTATTTCCAAAGTTAAAATTACCACTTCGAGGAAAACGTTTTGAGTCGCCTATGAAATAATAAATAGCCTATGAAAAATGTATGGAAGACTGGGTGAAGCGGTGGGGATGTTGTATTGCAAGCGATGGGGCCTACTTTGAAAGCGATAAAATAAATTTAGATGAATAATTTGTATTTTTTGTTTTATTGACAAATTTCCGATACTTAGTACACAGAAGGTACCATTATCTGTGGAGTGTGGACCGTCTTCATTGGGAAAATGTTGAGAGTTTTTTAGTTCCATGGTTGTCCGCAAAGAAGGTGGCGCCATGTGTTTTAAATTGTTAATCTGTGGTTCAGTTCAGAAGAAAAAACTGATCACGAAAATTTCAGAACTTTTGTCAAGTGTGAAGTTCGGTTTTAAATGTTTTTGTACTAAGTTGACTATTTTTCTCGCACTCGAAGTGAAAAGTACAGTTTGCACCTGGAGACTAAACGCCAACTTAATATACCCTCGGTTTCATTGACTCCCTCGCATTTCACTTCGCATGCTCTAAAAGTATGCCAAAATAGCCCTACGAAGCGGGACTAATAATTAGTTTTTTATTTCCTTCATGTGACTTATACAAACTCAAACAGCCAGTAAATATACTATTAACTGTGGAGTGTGGACGGACCATCTTCATTGCGAAAATGTTGAGAGTTTTAGTTCCATGGTTTGTTCGCAAAGAAGGTGGCGCCATGTGTTTTAAATTGTTAATCTGTGACTGGTTTAGAAGAAAAAACTGACCGCGTTTGCACAATTTTTGTCGAGTGTAAATTTGTTCGGTTTTATAAATTTATTATGAATGTACTGTGACAATGAAGAGTTTGACGTCGAGCAAAGAGCATAAGACATAATAGATAATCTTTTGCCGCCAAAATCGCGGAAGATTTACCTAAAAACTTACGAAAGTTGTATGGACTGGAGGAATAAGAAACATTTGTGATTTTTATTTTATTAAGTAATATTTATTAAATGTTTTTGTACTAAATTGACCATTTTTCTCACACTTAAAGTGAAAAGCACAGTTTGCACCTCGAGACTAAACGCAAACTTAATATACCCTCGGTTTCATTGACTACCTCGCACGTTCGGGAGTCAAACCACCTCTGGTATATTATGGCTTCGTTTAGTCCCTCGATATAAAATATTCTATTAGTTCCGTTTACTAAAATAGATGATTCTTCAACAGGCGTTTTATGGAATTCTTCATTGAAATTGTAGGACCTCCCCGCCGCCCCAAGCCCTCCTTCGCTACTGAAGCCCTATCTACGGTGACTGGAGCCCTAACCTCGATTGCCTTGTACGATGACTACCAATGCGTTCCGCGGTTGCTGTGTGAAGCAGCCGGTGGCGGAGCCCTGGGATCTTCGCCTTTGCTGCAGTCTGTTGCTGGTCTGCAACCTTTGTTGACGTAAGTAAATAAAGATAGAGTTTTAATAAAAGTTGAAAACAGTAAGTTATATACACTCAATCTAACACGCTCTGCATCAATCGCCTGAATTGCTTGAAAGTATTATTTTGTTTTGTAATGAACCATAGTTTTCAATCTTTTGATTTTTTCAGGCTCCTCTCCGCGTATAATGGCATCAGTACTTCTCCTCTATTCGTCTTTGGCCGAGCAGTCTTCCTCGGCATGACTTCTAAAGGAAATACAGCGTCTTGCCGCTACGCATACCCCCAATGTCCCACAGACCCTGAGCAACTTGTTCACTACCTGAACAACCATAACGGAGGATTCTTCCGCTTCTTCAACACACCACAACAGCAAAATGCTCAAAACTTAGAACAGTTTTATAATCAACTCTCTGGTCAGTTTGGGTTCCAACAACAAAATCCAGCTAATCAGCAAAATTATGGCATTTATGACCCTCAATTAAACCAAGGTCCACAAAATCCTAATCAACAGTACGGCCTGTACCAACCTAATCCTGGCCCACAGCAAGATTATGATCCTTATGGCCTTCAAGTAAATCAAGTCCCTTTTAATCAGCAGTACGGTCTTTACCATCCTTATCCCCAGAACTATAATCCCTATAGCCAGCCGAATCAAATTCCAGGCCCGAATTATGGCAACTATTACCAACCCAGCCTCAATCAGCAAAACTATCCATATCCCCAATTTAATAATCAGACTCCCCAAGGAAACCAAAACTATGGGCTATACAATAATCAATTTCCTAGGCCTTTAAACCAAAATTTGTACGCTGATCAGTTTGGTTATAATAATCACCATGGTAGAAGACCCAAATATCCAAAAGTAGGTAAATACGGGTATAACCATATCCGATCTAAAAATAATGCGATAGAAAAGCGAATTCAAAATAAACCAGACTATGTGTATATTGATAGTCAAGTTGGTAATGTAGATGTTGATTCAAAGTGGATTTTTCCAGAAAATAATCATGCCAAAAATGATATTACAACTATAAACAAAAACGTCCGAGGTGGCAAGAGCCTTAAATTCCCCGGGGAACATGTACATATAAATGAGGAAAGTGTAAAAAATATCAGAGAAGGAAAAACCATAGTTTTCCCTGGACATCAATATAACCAAAATTACAATGATTATAACTATCCTCCAGATAACAATATCAGTTTTGATTTTCAATACCAAAATTACCTTGTTGGCAATAATGGTATAAATAACAATAAGTATGCTGACTATTATTTGAATAACATTGATCATCATCAACATGATTACAACGGTCATCGTGTTACCAAGGATCATCGTGATGACGATGGTGTTCAAACTATTTATGTTGTAAGGGGTAATGGTGATCCAAATAACCCTGAAATTTTCAAAATAAGACCCGGCGAAAGAGTTATGCTCTGAACTCATATAAGAATAATAGAAAATTGGTAGTGCTAGTTTAGGTTTTTAAGACAGTTTATTTATATAAATAAGGGTAGCAAACAATAAGCACTTCAGCACGGGGGCATCCTCTTGTATAAGTTTTGTGTTTTAAATTACATCATTTGTTGTTGAGTATTTTTATGTTATATATGGTTTTTTAAGTACTTAGTGTAAAAAAGTATCAGTAGGTAAATTATTACATTTAAAAATGTAATTCGATGAATTAAGTTTCGAAATATTATCGCTTAATAGCAGCATAGCGATAGAATTATCGTTTGAAATCGAACTATCGCAAACTAATTAGTAATATCGACCATACAAATATAACATAGACATGTAAAGTAGTAGTGTCATATGGTTTAAGTAGCTACGGAAGAAGCTACAAAACCTATTTAGAAGACATTTATAAGTTGCAACTTTCGATATTAAAGATCATTGTACCTTCCAAGATAAAAAATAATCACTGTAACGATTACAGTAAACTATTTGGATATTGTAAAATAATTAATGTATTTGATAAACTAAAGCTACTGATAATATGTGAAAAATTTAGCAATTTATGTAATTTAACCTACGTACCTTAACTTACTTACCTACATACGAACTACCAACATATAAAAATGTATACGGGCAAAGAACAAGGCAATATATGTTACCGTACATTCTTAATAATAGTCCTAAAGATCTAGTCCAGAAATTAATAATGCAGAAAAATGTTAAACAATGTAAAAATTTACTAAATTATTACTATAAAAACGTATATACTTAAAACAAAAATGCATTGTATTGATAATACCTACATTGTAAGCACTTATTTCAAATTTGTGCGTAAAGACTCAAACCGCCTACACATTAACCCACTGTATGGGATTACAGTAGGTAGGTTTATACTAAAATATTGTAAAGTTTGTGATTTGGATAATAAATTAAAAAAAAAAAAGCGTTGAACTTGTCAAAATTTCTCAAAAATATTTATTCGGCCATATTGTTCAAAAAAACCTCGAAGAGTCAAAGATAACGGTCTTAAAGCACATAAATTAACTTCGACAAATGACTTGTTGCCTGCGACTTTTACGAGTAACAAGTAACAAAATTACTTAGTCATTGAAATTATAAATGATAATAAATGTCAAATTGGTGTGTAATTAATAAGAAATGACCTTAACTTTACTTTAACACGTTGAGAACGTTCACCCCGTATAATCGGTTTGGTGTTTACACCCTACGACACGAGGGACAGTTTTTAACCTATCGTATTGTCAGCAAGAAGAAAAAATGTCCTTAAGCTTACCATATAACAGCTCCCCATGCAGCTCTGCCTGGGGTCTTATCACAAGCCCTTATAACTTGTCAAATTCATTTTCTAAATAGAGCATGGCGAGCAATTTCGTAATATGATCTTTCATTTCCAGCCAGTCAGCGGTTACCTGGCACTAACGTTTCTACTAGGCTGGATATTTACTGACTTAATTGCTCGCTACCCTCAGTTTAGGGCATTAAATTGACTGAATATAAGCGATTGTAAAAGGTCCCTGGTTACCCTACTCTCCAGCAGGAACACAACACTACCAAATCAGTGTTATTTCGCTGCGATTGTTCAGGTGCTGCTGCTGAGAATATAAACTACTTAGGCATTACTTTTCTCTCTGTTCTCGAAATCCCATCTTAGTGCTCCCCTTTTCTCTCCCAAAACCTACATGCCGAATTTAAGCTTTCTGCGCCCAGTAGTTTCAACTGTGCGATGTCTGTCAGTCACTCACTCACTTAGTAACGCAAGAATTTTATGAATATTGAATTATCTTATCACCGCTTTAAAATGACCAGAGGCCCAGAGTGACCGAGCCCGTGTCGCGTCGCAGACTGTAAAGGCTCATAGCTCCTAGTCGACGGAGCCCGTTCGTGACATTATGCCGTTTTTGGGAAAAGCAAGAGTTTTCTTGACGTCGCGGGCGCAGTGGCGCGCCTTCGGTTAAAGCTCGTTACACACACTCTTCACTTGTTTTAAATTTTATTAATATCTTCAATAATATTACTAATATTGTTTTAAGATTTGTTACTTAAAAAAAACTCACCAATCAAGCTTCTTAATCTGCGAGCAACCTAGGTAATGTTGTTAGGCATTATTTTCTTTTGAGGCTATAATATTTTAACGGGAGAAATAGTCCATGCGGGCGAAGTCGCTGGCGGCAGGCTAGTCTGTACTAATATTATAATGAGGAAAGATTTGGTTTCATGTTTTTTTGTTTCTTTGTTTGTATTAAATAGGCTCCGAAACTACCGGACGGTAACTTGTAGTGGGTCCTATCGCTAATTGGACACCCTTTTTTTACGATAGCTTCTCTAGAAAAAGTTCATGGTTCATGGTATAAAAAAATAATTCGATTAAACATGCATCACAAATGCAAATCGCATGTTTGATCGAATTAATTTTCTCAAAGGTATTTGTCATGGTTTAAATTCAAGTTTTCAAAAGACTAAGGTTTTTGTAAAAGAATTCTTTATTTTATTAACTGAACTGAAAATAAACATTCAAAAAAAAGTTTTTTTTGGGTAAACAATTCATATTAAATGTATGAATAGTTTTATTTCAAAAAAAACATAAGAAATAAACGTAGTACATTGTTGTTTTTTTAATAAAGCAGTTCGAAATAAGCGATATCGTGAGTGCGAAGCCTTACGCAATTTTTTTGCCAGCTATTTTGTTGGAAGTTCCGCGTCTGAAAATAAATGGCGGTTGCAGTCCTTAAGGTTGAGGCTTTGTGTGTCAAGAGATTAAGGAGAACCAGGTACAGAGAAAAACATGTAATTTTCCGCAACATCATTATGGAATGCATCATGTCAACATAATTTGCACTAAGATATAATAATACCGGACATCTTAAATTTCAGAATCAATGTGTTCGTTCGTAATGTTTCAAACTTAAATTCTATGAACTAGGATCAAATTCATCGACAAAAAACATAAATTAAGAGCCCGCAACCTACTATTGTAAATCTTACAGGGGTTTCAATTCAATAAATAAATAAATATAAATAAATATGCGCCAGACAACACTCCTCTTGTAATGGTCTCGAAGTAGGGATTGATATCCCAGTGTTACGAGTTACCACACAAGGAAATAAGCCAGGGGCGTCTCCCAGCACACCCAGACCCGAGTCAATTCAGAAAAGATCGTTACCTGAATTGACCCGACCGGGAATCGAACCCGGGACACTACGGAAATCGAGGCGAAAAACCGTGCTACAGCCCACTACGCCAATCGTGTCGTCATATATCTTATTTCAATATGTTTTACTTGTAATGTTTTAATGATTGTAGCATTAATAGTTTAGTTTTAAAATTTATTAAAAAATATTTGGGTTCACAAACTAGTTGTCAAGAAAAATTCAAATATGTAAAAAAATCTGTAAACTTTTTGAATAGTAAAAGATTTATTTTTTCTCAAATAAAGAATTCGTAGGTAGCCAATTAAAAGCTATAGGAAACAAAATTAGGTAAACACAATTACGATAAATGAAACAAATTGAATAACAACAATAGGTTGCGAGCTCTGAATTCATGTTTGCTGTCTCAAAAAGTCCTAGCTTCCTTTTAATCTTTTACAGCCTTCAAGTATGATACACTATGCACGGTTCACATTGTATATCAAAACGTTCTTTGATAGGCAACCTTTTAAAATGAAGTTCTTCTTTATCACTGGTGATAAAATGTTTTCGGGGTAGTTTTTTTTTTTAAAAAGACCCCAAACTAAGCAGAGCTTGTAATATGGGCGTCAGAGACTGATAAACATACTTAAATATTTCTAAATACATACTCTTAAATAGATAATAACACCCAGACACACAACAAATATAAATGCACACAAATATTTGTCATGGGTGGGGATCGAACCCACGACCTCCGGCGCTAAAGGCAGGATCGCTGCCATTGCGCCAACAGGCCAGCCAATTGTGCACAAAATAAGTGGTTACTTGTAATTTTTGTAATAGGTAGTCACCAATCAGACGTCATGATCTGACAGTTATCATCGCATCGCTCAAACCGTTGGTGAAGTTAATGATGGAAATATTTTGTTTTGTTCCCAAAAAAGGGGACCGGTCTGACCCTGCCAATTACCGTCCAATAGCCGTAACCTCAGTTTTAGCTAAAGTGTTTGAGCGGATCATAAACACGCAGCTCATCCGCTACCTAGAGGATCACTCTCTTATTCACGACCGTCAGTACGGCTTCCGACCAAAACGGTCTACGGGTGATCTTCTAGCGTACGTAACACACATCTGGGGGGAGGCTATGGACAAGCATGGGGAATCTTTGGCCGTCAGCCTTGACATTGCCAACGCTTTCGACCGTGTATGGCATCGTTCGCTTCTTTCCAAGCTTCCGGCATATGGTCTGCCACCTCGCCTATGCGACTGGGTCGCCGGATTTCTGGAGGGACGTAGAATTCGTGTCCTTTGCGATGGTCAAAAATCACGCTTTCTCCAGATTAATGCCGGAGTGCCGCAGGGCTCCGTCTTGTCGCCGACGTTGTTTCTTCTGCATATCAATGACATGTTATCTCTTGGTAATATTCATTGCTATGCGGATGATAGCACGGTCCACGCGCGATATTTCGAGCGCCCTGGGGCAAAGCAGACTGACATCGAGGAGAAGAGGCGAAGTCTTGTTGTTGAGCTTGACGGAGTGTTGGACCGCATTTCAGAATGGGGTGCATGCAATCTTGTCGAGTTCAATGCCAAAAAAACGCAGGTGTGTGCATTCACAGCAAAGGCGTCGCCTTTCCTTTCCCATCCCACTCTTCAGAGCTCCCAACTACCGATTAAGGATAGCCTAAACATCCTTGGCATGGATGTTCGTAGCAACCTAAACCAGCGGGACTACATTGAGAGCGTCATTAGAACTGCATCCCGTAAACTCGGAGTCCTGAACAGAGTGAGACGATTCTTCACGCCTGAGCAGCTCTGTCTCTTGTATAAGACACAAGTTCGCTCGTGTGTGGAATACTACTCTCATCTCTGGGATGGTTCCGCTAAGTACCTACTCGAAGCTCTTGACAGGTTGCAGCGGCGTGCTATCCGTATTATTTGTAACCCAGAGGCAACTTTGACCCTTGAGCCTCTCCAATTGCGTAGAGACATTGCCAGGCTAAGTGTTCTCTATCGCTTCTACAATGGGGAATGCTCTGACGAGTTATTCCAGCTTATCCCAC
Organism: Udea olivalis; assembly: GCA_947369235.1. NCBI lineage: Eukaryota > Metazoa > Arthropoda > Insecta > Lepidoptera > Crambidae > Udea > Udea olivalis. The sequence continues at coordinate 16,148,789 of OX376361.1, forward strand.
CCTCACCTTTCCACTCCCGTACCACGCGTGCTGGACTACGGCGTCACCAACACACAATTCAACATTTGTTGGCCCGAACTAAAAGGTTCGGTGACTCGTTTCTTTGTCGTACCATCCAGACGTGGAACGCTCTTCCAGCACATGTGTTTCCTTCCTCGTATAGTCCCGGGTTCTTCAAGCGGGGCGTGAAAAGGCATTTCTGCAGGCCTTCAAGGTGAGGATGGCCAGCCCAGTGATTCGTTTGAATGACTGGGCTTGTCAACCTCATATCTGGACCTCACGACCGCTTTCCATCAGGTGGAGTGAGGTCATCTTGACGGGCAATTTAAAAAAAAAAAAAAAAAAAGTTATTACCCCAGGTTAAGTTTATAATCATTCTTGTAAAATAAATAGTATCTAATATTTTTGTATGTATTTTCGTGTATTAATTATATTCGAGCTAAACTTAAAATATCTTTATTACATTCAGAATAATTTAATTAGGGTATGTAAGTAAATAGGAAATAATGCAATACTTGTCTGCTATGATTTTTATCTGCCCAATATCGACAGTAAATGAGTTTATAGTGACTTTGAATTATGATACGAGTAGTTACTTTAGTTAAAGAACTGGTAGGACAGTAATTTAAAATCTGAAACAAACTATCTACAAATAAGGGTTATACGCAAAGTATGCATTAGAAACGCAAAACAGATTCTTGAAGATCCTAATATGAAGCTCGGTTACTGATAACAAAATCTCCCACATTAAGTTCCCATTATCACATTTCCAAGAAACAACTCCTTTAGAATACTAAAAAGCTCTTCGCTAACGGAAACATCACATGCGCCGGCGCTTCGTGATCACAATTCAAACTAAGAACGGTCGTGCGCATAAACATTCGTTATGCAAGACCTAATAGCCTAGCCCTAGACAAAGGACTAGGTCCAACCGCGCATAAACCACCCAAAGACGATATAGTTACAGTCAGGACTAACCCTAGAGATGCAGTGTCCTTTTCAACGAGAAGCTTTGTCGTATTATCATGCAGTGAAAGTTAAAACACCGAAGGACATAAGTTAGTATACCTCACGCTCTCGGGCCGGACGCACGCCCGTCGACGCGATGAACCGCGGCATGTGAATCGAATTAAGAATGAGACTTCTCAAAACCAACTGATTTAAGTATGTCAGTTTTATTGTCTTTTAAATTATGTAACCGCGTATTGTTATTGTTGTGTGATGTTTTCAAAATAACGGTCCGCCCGTGCCTAATTTGTTGCGAGAAACGTAATTTTGCGCGCGTAACGAAATGGAAAAGTTTTTGAAATTTTGGCTTTAAGTGTGAATGTGAAATATAAAGTGATTTTAGGAAAGTTATTGGTTCTTAACGTTGATAGTTTTTGCGTAACTAGTAAGTGACGGTCTTCCGGATGATTCTGATAAGGAATCTGTTTTAGATGTGAGATGTCATCTACAATGGGATATAATTATGCTAAGCAATCAAATGGGCATCATTAAGGAATGCATTTTTAAAATACACACTCTGTAACCTTTACTTGCTTTGTTAGCCTCATGTGTTGATAAGTCGAGGGTGCAAGACGATGGCTCAGGGGTTGTATAATCGAATTCAGGGCTTTGGGTTTTAACAGCGGAAGGAGTAGAGAGTTCGGTACCGTTGGGATTTTTTCATTTGTTTTCGGGGAACGAACATCTGGCACACTTTGGCACTTTTTTGGAGGTTTTCTAGATTAATAAGATTTTGAATAGAGCTTTTGAATTTTAAATATCGGCTGTAGGTCATTTGGCGCCTATGACCAGTTAACTCTGTTTGACCTGAAAATCGGAATTTCCTGAATATTTCCTCATTCTACCTAAATAACTGAGGGTATCTAATATAACTTAAGTATAAGTAGTAAAAATTGAAAAAATATTTTCCTTAAGTACTGTTTTTCTTCAATTTTAATTTAAAACATTTTTTAAGTTGATTTCTTTTCAACTTTACATAATTTTATTGTTGACCCGTTTAAGTATATTTTCGATCAATGTTCATCAATTGCCTGCGCCGCTACGTAATGGAACCTAAAGTAGTCTTGTTATTACACTATCTTGATTGGTAACGTCTTTATCAAGATTTTTATTATTAGGCACTTAACACAAATGTCATCTATTATAATTAAAGTACGCAGCAATAAATTCTTGAAACAGCTGTTACCGGTTGTTTCGTACCTACCTAGACTTTTTTTTGTCTTTTCATTTTGGTAATTGCTGAAAACGGTGATGAAGAGTTAGGATAAAAAAAGGATAAGAATTCAGAATTTTTTAATATCGAATTTCATTTCACAGAAAACTTTTCCACGAATTTTGGTAAGTTGTTGCTTAATAAAAAAACCTCTGTGAATTTTCAATTGGAAATGAAATTCGTTGTAATGAATTGCGATAAAGTGAAAATATACATCACACAAATTAGATTTTTGTCGTTTGTATTTATTTTGTGGAGGTTAACATAATTGCTGCGTAATATATGCCTCCTTCAAAAACGTGTGGTCTCTTTGAGGTGGCTTGCATCCATGAAATTCCTGCAACAGTTTTCAGGCCTAATCTTTTCCTCTGCGTTCGATAACGGAGGTTCTTCTTTCCAAAATTTCTCAAACTTAAATTAGTCCGAGCATAGTATGATAGTATTTCCATAGAATTAGAACAAGTAGTTTTATTTGACTTTTGTAAGGTGTAACGTTAAATAGGCTCTCTAAAGTCAGTAACATTTCAGAATTCGAGGTTGATCTTGTTTAGATCATGAATGGGGAGTTACTATTAACCACAACTAAAAGGTCGTCGACATAGATTAACGCGGTCAACCTTGCTAGAAACTGTCACTATAAAACCAACACTTTGTTAATACAATCAACCATCGGTAACCACCGATATAAGCTGAACCTGCATTGCTAGGGTAATGCATAATAAGCGGGGTCGGAACCAAGTCCACGAAGTTTCTTGATCTGTGGTAGATTGTATAAGTGAGCCTGTTCACAGATTATAATATTTGTTACTTCGTCCTCAAGATTAGCATTTACACGCATTGCTGTTTGCACTACGGTTACATCAACTCAGGTGTGAGAATGCAAATTTCAAGGGCGTTTTGTATGTTTAATTTAATATATGCACTTGAGTTCGTAAATTATTGTTTGCGAATGTCAAATAGATAATATTACATTTTCGAACGGAAAGGGTTATAGGACCCGTGATATACAAACTTGAAAAATACAGCCAATAAAACTGTTTGTATCAGTTTCTGGCTTAATTGAATATATTTTCAGACTGTAGTTGGTAGAAAATTTCAAGCATTGATGACACTTGGTTTTTGTTCGGGCAATGACAAGATTTCCGTGGATTCTTCCTGCCATATCCTGCCTTTCCATACTAACGGTATTAAATACTATTATATTATAAGGCGGAGGCCAAAATCTTGACTCTCCAACCGGTTTTTGAGATTCGTCCTTCCCTAGCAGCTTAAATTCTGGAACAAACTCCTTGACGAGATCCTTTAAATTAATTAAAAGCAAAGCGTTTTGTAAGATTGAGAGGATTACTATCAGATTATGATTTTCGCCACATTTAAGTTGCCAAGGTAAATCATCATCCAAAAAATCTGCAGACGTAATCTTTTTTCCATACTGGTTTAAAATTTTAAGTCTAGTGACAACTACTTACATTGTAACGAAGTTATTACCATTCAAAAGGTCAAATAATACTTGGAGCTTTATACAAAAACAGTTGATATCCGTGAAGCAGGTATTATGTTGGCAAGTGGCAAACTGGACTAAACTAAAGTATTGCTTGAAATTTTTAAATATTTTTTAAATTTATTGGTCGAGTTTACATATTTGATTGTTATCGTATTTAAATGCCAAGGTGGCAGCTTTTACAATTTTAGAAAGAATTGCAGATTAGGGTAGGGATACGTTTGTGATAGTGCTTTTGTGTGGGATCAGTAAGGTCCAAAATTGAAGCTTCAAGGCATGAAAGTAGCAGATCCATACTACTGCAGTACGCCCAGCAATGATTGAGGGAGATCCTGGTTAAACTTTTCATGATTATGAAGAAAGGATGAATAAATTTTCTCGTTTTTTTAATGTAAAATAGAAAATATTATATTTAAGATTACGAATCTTTATAAGTACGAGTATAATACATCACCAGAGCGATAACTTTAAATATAAACACTATTACTACTACTAAACTATGCAGTGCGAAATTTAAAGCTGTTTTTTCTCGGCAAATTATGGAAATCGAAATCCGTGGACAAATGACCATTCTGACCCGGGTCATTCCTAACTCAGAGCCATCTCAACACGGTCACGGAACCAGTCTCCTAACCTGCCAACTTGAACCGTCAGATGCGCGGGCGCAGATGGCCTAAACACTCGACAACTCAACACGGCCGGGTTGCCGTCGGTCTCGTTCGAAGGGCTATGGAAAAGAAAATGTTTTATTCATGACATTTCGTTTTTAGAATCGGATATAGTTTTAGGGTTATCAGGTCTTTGTGAATTTATTGGCTTTTACCTTTCTTTAACTAATTGGTGAATTATCGCTGTGTGAGCGGGATAGAGAGAGTTAGATATGCATGTCGCACTAAAGTGAAATTATTTCTCGATGTATTTAGCAATAGCAGCTTTATTTTGACTGGCCTGTTGGTGCGATGGCAGCGATCCTGCCTTCAGCACCGGAGGTCGTGGGTTCGATCCCCACCCATGACAAACTTTTATGTGACGAACATTTGTGTTTGTTGTGTGTCTGGGTGTTATTATCTAGTTAAGTATGTATTTAGAAATATTTAAGTAGGTATGTTTATCAGTCTCTGACACCCATAGTTACAAGCCCTGCTTAGTTTGGGGTCAAATGATCTTGGTGTAATTTGTCCCGGATATTTATTTAATTTTATAGTGTTCAAGACTTCGCTATTTTTCATTCACAATGCTATATTTTTCCATCTACTTACGTATAGATAAAAATACTTGAAACAATTTTATCAATGGTCCGCTTCAAAGTGGGGTGCTCGTTCAATTCCGGCGTGTACGTCTACCACGAGTTGCCACTTTAGATTTACAGTAACGTCAGCGTAAAAAAGTTGTATTGGGATGACACATGACATGACATGACAATGTCAAGTCCCAATACATTTTTTTACGCGAACGATATTGTAAATTTAATGTGGCAACTCGTGGTAGACGTATTGATTTCTTAACCATTTAACGTTGAAGTATTTCTAGTTGAGTAATAATTTGTGTGTCTTTGAAAGGATAAAAAGTATAATCTGAAAATTGAAGAGGCATCAGACGAAAATTTTAAAAACTTTACTGGCTATCTACCTCTAGGTTAACAGCTGATGAGCTACCCAGCCTAACTTTGTGCCCTGATTGGCAAGGCTCTCAGGTTGTCACGTGTCCATAGGCTGCGGGAACCGCACACCATAAGATAGTACCTAAGCGTGGTTACTTGCCACATTACGTTGTTTAAAAAAGTTTATATGTGGCAACAAGTTACATAAAAACAAATGTCTGGTTGATTAAAATACTTATTCGATGCGTTAGTTGTCTTTCTACTTAGATTCGGTATGGACTTCGTTTTAATGGTCGTTTTATAGACATTATTAAGGTAATGGAAGGTGTCGTAATTTTAGATGTAAACTTCTTATTTTATCAGTACTTGGTTATGTCGAAATTTAAAAAATACATCTTCAATAGCATTTTCAACTATCAAAGTGCCATGGAATTAAAAAGGTCTCGTAATTAAAGAAATAAATAAAAGTCTTCCACCATTTTAACTGGTAAGTAATCTATACTTATAAAAAATAACAATGAGAATCTTAAAATACCAATAAAATTAATAAAAGTCTATTTAACTCTAGAAAATCTGTTGAAAGACCCAGTACCTACATCATTTTATAAGATCGATTAGATTACAGACGATTTAAAAAAGATTTCTTAGATAAAATTGACAAGAACGAAATAGGTAATTTATGCTAAAGCGCTACCATATCTTTATCTAGGTAAATGGGTTAAGTATTTACATAAAAAGTTACATAACAGTGTTATTGGCACGTGAACAAACACAGTAGAAGCATTCCGACTGTGTACTGATTTGTTTAGAGATTATTACTAAATAGGATAACATAGTGTTAAACTGTTTTTTGTATGGCCGTTTTTTTCGAGTATTTAGTAAAATGAGTGTACTCAAAACACAAACTCAAATATCTTTATTCAAATAGACTTATAAAAGTACTTTCAAATCGTCACATTTAGAGCAAAATATACTACATAATAGACAGAAATACTACAATAGTATGGATATATATAAATAAAACGACCGACTTGGTGTAATGGTTAAGAAGTTGGCTACTACACCAGAGGTCGCGGGTTCGATCCCCGCACAGTACAAACATTTGTGTGTATGAACATGTCTGTTTGTACTGGTCTGGGTGTCTCCTATGTATAATAAGTATGTATTTACAAAAGAAAATGTATTTAAGTATGTTTATCCGTTGTCTAGTATCCCATAACACAAGCTTTAATTAGCTTACTTTGGGGCTAGATGGCGCTGTGTGGAATAATGTCCAGGGATATTTATTTATTTATTTATTATTTATTTATACACAGATATAATGCGACTCTACCACTCGGAGTAGAAATATAGGGATATTTGTTACTTCGCCACAACAAATAACTGTGCTCTTCTTACAGTGCGTTTACACCAAGCGAGCGAATCCTCCTTCTATCCCAACTCTCTGAAATTTTCTTTTTGTGTCTCTGTTTACACAAAGAGAATTGGAGAGAAAGGGGATAGAATGAACATTCGCTCGCTTGGTGTAAACGCACCGTTACACAAAGACCATCAGACCCTAAAACAACGTTATTTATTTATTTATATTTCTAAATATACTGGATGATTGTCAAATTACTTCCGAAAACGATATGACATACTCACTAAGTGATGTAGAAACCATCTGAGCGAAGATGAAATTAATTTAAATTACTTTCATTTCAAGGTCACCATACAAATAAAGAAAAAAAAATTATTTACTAGCCCAAGCGTGACATACAGAAATTGACACTAAAACTAAAGTATACAAATAACTTATCTAAAAACTATAATAATTACATAAATAGTGGGCTATTTAGGTTCCTGCAGCATGTTCAATTTTTAAGTACCCCACACTGTTTCAACACACCAAAATACGACACAGATTTTTCTTGTTATTGACTTATTAGTACATGTTATTTTTATAAAAAATACCCAATTTTGTTGCTACTTAGGCTTGATAATGGTATAGGTTTAAAATCTGAAGATATGCTTTTGCTAATTCAAAACAATAAATTTGCGTGGAGTAAAATACACACATCAAAAGTGTCTAGGGATCAACATATATTTTTGCAATAACTTTTCTCCTGATTGATATTAATTAAAATTTTCTTTAAGGATTCATCAATTAGAGTGTTTTCGTTTGTCTACAGTAACGATAAACCAAGTCACCTTTGCATTAATAAAGAAATTTGCAATTTTCCTAATAAAGGGATTTTTGACATTTGAACCACTAACATTAAAGTTTGAAAAAAACACTGAAATAACAGTTTTCTTTAAAATTTTATTGGGTAACTTAAACAATTAATAATCCGTGTTTCTACCGCGAACACTAACAACACAAGAACATCGGTTTGGCATACTCAAAATGAGTTCATCCAAATCACGCTGTGGAATGGCCGCCCATGTTCGTTGCAACAACAAAAAAAGGTCTTCTTGCGACTGGATACCCTCCATATTCGGCAGAGCTCTTCTCTGTAGCTTATCCCATGCATGCTCAATCGGGTTCAAGTCTGGCGACTGAGCAGGCCAGGGCAGGACATTGATGTTAGCTGCGGCGAGAGTCTGTCTTACAACTCCTGCGGTGTGCGGTCGTGCATTATCATGCATTAACTGAAATGAGGGACCGATTTGCACTTGTAGAGGAACGATGACGTTCCCGAAGAACGCTAAGGGTACCACCTATAGCAATGCACAATCGTAGGATTCGATATCAATGGGCTCTTGAACACAGAAATTGGGCAGAAGAACAATGGCGTTTCGTGTGCTTTTCTGATGAGTCTCGTTTTGGTATGAGACCGGATACAAGACGTATACGACACTGGAGAACCCCTGGACGCCAACAGCGATTAAAATCCTGCCAGGAAGTCCATCCTTATAGTGGTGGAACCATCATGGTATGGGCGGGTATTTGGATCGGCAGAAGAACTGAGTTGATTTGGGATCAGAGGCAACCTCAACGCTCAAATTTATGCTGAGACGATTGTATCAGACGTCATCGTTCCTCTACAAGTGCAAATCGGTCCCTTATTTCAGTTAATGCATGATAATGCACGACCGCACACCGCAAGAGTTGTAAGACAGACTCTCGCCGCAGCTAACATCAATGTCCTGCCCTGGCCTGCTCAGTCGCCAGACTTGAACCCGATTGAGCATGCATGGGATAAGCTACAGAGAAGAGCTCTGCCGAATATGGCGGGTATCCAGTCGCAAGAAGACCTTTTTTTGTTGTTGCAACGAACATGGGCGGCCATTCCACAGCGTGATTTGGATGAACTCATTTTGAGTATGCCAAACCGATGTTCTTGTGTTGTTAGTGTTCGCGGTAGAAACACGGATTATTAATTGTTTAAGTTACCCAATAAAATTTTAAAGAAAACTGTTATTTCAGTGTTTTTTTCAAACTTTAATGTTAGTGGTTCAAATGTCAAAAATCCCTTTATTAGGAAAATGGCAAATTTCTTTATTAATGCAAAGGTGACTTGGTTTATCGTTACTGTAGACAAACGAAAACACTCTAATTGATGAATCCTTAAAGAAAATTTTAATTAATATCAATCAGGAGAAAAGTTATTGCAAAAATATATGTTGATCCCTAGACACTTTTGATGTGTGTAGAACACAGTCTCTCTTGCGAGTACTGACGGACAACCCTCGGGAAGCTCACAAACGGTCACTCACACGCCAACGGACGCTCAAAAATCACTCGAACGGTCAGTATTTTTTGTATGAAAACCTTTAAATTAAAGTTAATTAAAAAAAATAATTTTCGCTTAAATAGTTACTACATCACTTACTGAGTATGCCGTGTCGTTTTCGGAAGTTATTTGATAATCACCCGGTATAGATAAACGATCATGGCTGGGTGGTCAGAAACATTGACTCGAAGTCCAGAGGTCCGGGGCTTCAATCCTAAGTCAAGCTGTTTTTTCTGATTTGAATCTCGAGTTTGCGTGACATCCATATATGAATTTGAATGGATTTGAATTTTTAGAGCCGCAGCTCTAGGCTATTTTGAGGTCATAAGTTTCAACAATTCTGAAGTTGCTTATTTTCAGCCTGCAGATAGAATCATACCTAAGAAGCTTATTTTTTCGTTTTGTGTCACATCTGACTGTCGCATAGTAAGCAATTCGATTGTTTGTATGCCATACTTTTTATTCAAGATAAAACTGCCAAAATTAATTTAAAGTTTAAAATCTTCATCGTATCCTATCTAGTACAGCTTGCGGAGTGTGCAAACCTAATTTGTGTCATCTTCGTCCAGCGCAAACTGTCATAAGGTCGGTATGTAACAACAGTTACAACTCTAGCACCGTATCAATCGAACAAAGCTGATTTTTTCAAATAATAAGATTTCGTACATGAAAATTACACAAATTAAGAATTTAGTGTTCTATTACAACATAATAAATGAAAACACGTACATTTTAATAATTGACATTTTCTTTTGTGGCTTGAACAGAGAGTTGTAAAAAATAAATAAATATATTACACTAACGTCGTGGATAAATTCGACACAAAATACGTTGTACAATAGATATTAGTATTCTAAAACGCATAGCACCTATTTAACCATCTGTAATATTCTTTTAGAGCTAGTCGAGCGTCATGTTAGGTATTTAGTTAAATGTCAGGGTTCCTATGGACAGAGCTGACACAAAATGCCTCTGTACATTAGTTACTACTTCGTTATTTCATCTCTAATTTTTTTTTCGTCCAATACTAACCGAAAAGACAATTACCTAAATTTCTACCTATGCGACTACCTAATAAGACACAAATTAATACATCAGGTTGGACAAAGGATTTCGAAACTACATGCCAAAAAGAAAGAACTTAACTATTTTCGAAACCTAAAAACCCAGCGCTACGGGTCTATTAGCCTCAGTCTCGCCTGGTGGTAAACTCTTGTCAGGTTGCAGCGGCGTGCTATCCGTATTATTGGAAACCCAGAGGCAACTTTGACCCTTGAGCCTCTCCAATTGCGTAGAGACATTGCCAGGCTAAGTGTTCTCTATCGCTTCTACAATGGGGAATGCTCTGACGAGTTATTCCAGCTTATCCCACCCTCACCTTTCCACTCCCGTACCACGCGTGCTGGACTACGGCGTCACCCACACACAATTCATCATTTGTTGGCCCGAACTAAAAGGTTCGGTGACTCGTTTCTTTGTCGTACCATCCAGACGTGGAACGCTCTTCCAGCACATGTGTTTCCTTCCTCTTATAGTCCCAGGTTCTTCAAGCGGGGCGTGAAAAGGCATTTCTGCAGGCCTTCAAGGTGAGGACGGCCAGCCCAGTGATTCGTTTGAATGACTGGGCTTGTCAACCTCATATCTGGACCTCACGACCGCTTTCCATCAGGTGGAGTGAGGTCATCTTGACGGGCAATATAAAAAAAAAGCGATGATGCGGCTGATGGTGGTAAATGCTTACCCAGAAAATGTCTATTCACTTTGGCGCATTTGGCAAGCTTGGCAAATAAGCCAGTATCAAATCAATTGTAGCGATACCTAGATCCCAAAGATGATGCTTAGCCCAGCAATAAAACATTACCTAGATAGGCTAATTACTAACTTTACATAGTAAAAAAGAGAGTTTCATCCAGATGTAGAAAATACCTGCACTAATATTCGTCAGAGGTTTGTTACTGACTACTCCATCTGGAATATAGCTCCATTATGTTGCCCTATGTTATATTTTCCTCGGCTCAATTTCGTAATCAAGCAGACTTTTCAAATCATCAACCGCCTCAGTTAAAATTCCGACGGAAAATAAAAAGATGCAAAGAACGAGAGAGACGGAAGCGATACCAGCGGAAGGTGTCCGATGCTTAGTGATGTGCGTTTGAATGGCCTCTTATCGAAAATGAACAATTATGAAACCTATTCCCAACAAAGTGCTCCTGCAGTTTGGAGAAATATATTTTTGTGAGACAATCCAGTATTTTAAATAATAAAATATTTATATGCTGAATGACTAATGGCGCCCCTTAGTCCTACATCACCTTATTTTTTGTAGATCAAACGGAAAAAGCACAAATAATTATCATGTGCAAGAATTTGCGCTGCCAATTCAATAAGGAGCTAATTGAGTGATTTGTCAGACAGAGAAACACAGACTCTCTGCTGTAGGTTATAACCACGGTTACAACTACACGGTGTAACTTTTGGTCCCTTCAACCAAGAGGACGAGTATTATCTAAAGAGCCATATTATTTAAAAAAGGGTTGCTAAATTTCTTAAAAAAAAAAAATCGGCATCACAAAGCCAATTTACTCTAAAATAGGAAGGGGTTCAATAACCATGATAAATGCATGTAAATAAAATAATAGGAAATCTGAGATTTGTTACTTAACGATGTTTCGTAAATTATCGATATTTATTAAACTTGTTTTTCCATCCCTCCTGCATTTTGCGACGGTAAATAAAAATAGTCAGGTCACCCAGCTAAGGGCCATCGCTTCCTCGTCGGGAAATAGATCAAACGATGCGCCGGCGCACCCAAGATTAATTTTCACCATAATTATGCTTAATAAGTTTGTAATAACTCTACTTCTATTTGCGTTGGTGTCGTAACGTTTTGGCGCCGTTCGGGAATAGCATAAACAGTTTTGTTTGATGTGTTTTGATATTGGGCTTTTATCTGTTGGTTCGAACTTGGTTTGAAGTATACGCAATACACATACCTAAAAACATAAGTAGCTAGTCTAAGGAGTACGGCGACTAAAGTATGATTCACACAGATGCACGTCAGAGCAATACAGTCGGTGAAGTCCGATGTGAATTGAATTTATATCTTAGGCCGTAAAACCGATTGCTGATGATAATCCAAGAAGTGGCGGTTAAAAGAGCATTATGGCATGCAGGGTGTTGAACCAATACACATTACTTATCAGGTAGTTAATTACTGCTACTGTAAACTGCTTCAACGCATAAATCGAACGTAACAATCTGTGATTTGTGTAAAATTAAGTTTCTGTCAGTTTAAGTAAACATATTTATTAATGTTTCCTTCTTTCTTCATCCTCATTATCAATGCTTTTTTTTAAAATTGTGACCAGTTATATCAACTACAATAAAGTTTGATTATAACCTCAATGACTTAATCTAACGCCAGTTAAACATAGCGTCACCAGGCGTCACCCAATTTCGCGGCAATTCTATTTTCAAATTCTGGAACTGTCGCGCGCTTCCTGATCCAATATGGACGGCCATGTCAACTGTCACCATATTTTTACACCACTTTGGACTCTAAACCGTTACCAACATGGCCCAGTTTTGTACCATGTTGAGATAGAACCAAGCTATTTTAAATCTTTTTTAAATTATATTCTTTCTTTATTAGAACCATCGAAGGTTTGAAGTATGATAGTTTTTATTTTTTTGTGGCTTAAGGATGAAATTCCTGCAGCCAGTATGAAACGTGACGTGAATTTTAAGTGTTTTCTTTCCCATTGCAAGGTAGAGTTAAATTACAAAAGCGGTTGTCATTTATTTTTTCGATGACTTCAGTATTGAAATGTAGGATTTAAATTGTTTGGATTATCCCTGTGCGATATTTTAAGAAGGGTTCGAATTTGTTATTTTATTGTTCTACTGAATATTTTTGGATTAAAAATCTATGTTAGTCTGTAAATTATAATACCGTGATAGGTAGGTAGGCCAGGCCTACTCGGTAGGCGTTGTGGTAGATAATCAACAGATTTTTTAGTTAAAGTTTAACTTAACAAATTACGAAAGTACCTACTCATTCTCCTTACGGTATAATAATCACCCGGTAGATGTTTGATTGTTAGTTTCAATATTTTTATTAGCTTTTCAGTAAATTTGTATTAAATTTATTTTCACCAATAAATTTATTTATTTAAATTTATAACATTTTCAAATGTTTATTCATTACCTACTTACTTAATTTTTATATTCAAATGGTATCTCCTAAACTTTGGGTAATCGTGACTAAAACTCAGTTACTTTCTTTTATTGCTTTGATTTATCTTTTTTAAACTTATGGCAGTGTACTGATTGCAATTAAGTCACTTTGTGTTTAACTTGATCCACCTGCAACTTACAATTCAACTCCTTATCATAACAAACAACTGACGAATTAAACAGCTTGTTTGTAGTGGAAAACTTCGAACTAAATCTTCGCCAAGGGAAAAGCACCCTTAAAGTAGAGGTATAAAGATGAGGTTTGTGTCTGTCTGTCCGGTTGTACCTATAAGGCGACTGGCCATGAGGTAGTTGTGACTAATCTTAAGGTCTTGGAGTCAGGGTTGCCGACGCAAGATACAAACTTCTCTTCAGAGTTTTAAGAGAAATAAAATGCAACAGACTTAATCTTTAAACATGGTCAGTTTACCCTAAACTGAGAATTGTGGTGTCATAGTTTTTTTTTTTGCGCCAGACAACAAGTAGTATGTCATGATCTCGAAGGATAAATATATATATCTGTGTTACGAGGTACCAGACTACGAATTAAGCCCAGAGGTCCCAAAGTACAGCCACATCATAAGCAATTTGCAAAAGATCGTTTCCTGAATTGACTCGACCGGGAATCGAACCCGGGACACTAGGTCAGTCAAAGCGAGAAACCGTGCTATAGCGCCAATCATCAAGCGTTTCATTGCATAATTTCTACTATTCGTTTATGTATGTGTATGCTAGTATTATGTTAGTAGGTATATACTTTTAAACTTTAAGTAAACATAATTTCAAACTATTATCATTCACACTGCCTATAATTTCTAGAAGAGTAAATACAATTTTATTTTATTTAATTGTTTGAGTATTTGGAAATTTTAGTGTCTGTTTATCTGTATTTGTCACCCATAAAACAAGCTTAGCTCAGTTTGGGGTCAGATGATCTGGGTGTAAGTTGTTCCAGATATTTACTGTTTACTGTAAATACTCGAAAATAGATATACCTTTGAAAATAAAACCTGAAATTGCTATAAAGGTTTTCTATTTGCAATTTTTGGTATTTATTGTTCCGCACTACTCGTATTTTTGTTTTTTCTTAATTATTTAAACAGCTTTCTTTCACGGCTACCGTATTTTTGTGGTTTCCTATTTATTCATACCATTCATACCATTCGTTTATTAACTCTTTTGTTTCGACATACGCTATGTTGTAAAATCGGTGTTTCTGTAATTGTTTCAGTCGTACAATAATGTGTTAGATCGATAGGCTATAATGTTGGCAATTGTTCTATCGCGTGACTGAGGTAATTTTCCCTGTTTCTTTGTGTCACGACGCTAGAAGGTAGTTTGAAATGTCACAAAATCATGAAGTTGTGTAGTAGGTGTATTGTTTCAATTCATAAGCTCTATCAGATAATGAGCCATTTAAAAAGCACATAAACAATTATCTCATCAGCTTCATAACAATTTACCAACTTTCTTTTAATTTCAGAGATTAGTGAAATAATTGTAACACATACTCGTAGAGTCGCTGATATTTAAAAAAATATTTAGTAGAGATCGTTAATATGTTATGAAACATACGTTAGACGTTTGTCAACCCCTTGGCCAGACAGAATATAACAGGCGGTGCAAAAACAGGATGTGACCTGGAGCTGTTTTTAGGGTGCAGCCTGCAAACTTAACCTGCTTTAATTTGGCAATAGCTTTCGAAACAGAATTCTATTTGTACATATAGCTAAACCGCATAATTGAGACCTGTCCTGGGGGGTAAAGCGGCGCGGGGGTAGGACGAGAACGGGGGCCGGGGGAAAGCGAGCGGCATCGGCAGTCAAATAGCCCTCACGTTTTTCGTCTTACACCCGCGCCCCTGTACCCCGCAGACGAGGTCTAAATTAAACGGTCTTACTATAAACAATGCAACCATATCCCCGAATAACCTGATCAAAATTCCCATACGCAAGGGTCAATTTCCCACGAGCCGACTCACGCGCAACCGTTCTGCCGCAAACTAGAGAAAGTGATTTACATAGATGACCTTCTACCGACAGGTTCACTTTCAGAACTTCACACTGCCGTAAACTGGACCCAAAGAGGGCAGTGGGCCCTTAAAGTTATTTGCATAAAACATGAAGGTCGAACTTGTTGGAGTAGGACAAGATTTTGGTGGGTCAAAAGTAGGAGAACCCAAGAGAGTCAAGATTCTTATAAATAAAAATATTCCCACCACTTGTCATGGTCTCGAAGTAGAGATAACAAATATCCCTGTTTTACGAGGTACCAGACCAGGAATTAAGACAGGGGCTTCTCCCAGCACACCCAGACCCGAGCCAAATTGGAAAAGATCGATAAATCCTTTGAGAATAATACCGTCGCGTCAAGGTTTTTATAAAATTGAAGATAACTGAAAATATAGACTATATAACTTATATTCTACAATGATAAATGTAACGAATAAAATGATATTATTTAATTACTTCAAAAATATATACTTACACTTGCTATATATATTTTAAGAACTTAAGTTTAGTCCAATGCAATTTTTAAAAAACTGTAAATTCATTTTGTAAGGGATGATTTGGCTAGTTACATCTTTCCGTTACCAACATCTATAACACCGTTTAACCTGTTGTATTTGTTAGTTTATGCAATAAATATTATTACCTTAACTTATCTCAGCGTCGAATCTCTCATTAGTACTTCACAGGCGGATCTACGCTTCGTTTCGAATGATTGACGCCTGCGCATGGCGCGTCGTTTTTCAAATAAAAGTGAAACTAAGATACTTCAATTTGTATGCAAATTTTACTGAGAACAAGCTTTATTTATGGAGCCATGTTACGACATATTAATGTCGCTTCATTAACTGCGACGTTTACAAAGAAACAAATTGTATTTTTGCACGCACGTTGAAGATTACGAAGTTTTTTAGGTCCTTGAGGTAATGAAAACAAATAAATAAATGCCGGACATAGTTTCAGTGGCTTTTGTCTCAAGACGTGTTTGGTCAGTTCTTTATAAGATAATTTACTCAATATTCACGTAAGCGGTGTCTCTGAGATATAGGTCCTAAAATCCAACAGCAAGATTCTTCACAAATTGACAATATAAAAATTGGATCTGATGCTAGTGCTCAAATGGGACTCAAACCCACTAACTATTCTTACCTAGTTTCATCGTAATTAAAAGTCAAATATGAGAAAAATATTTCTTTCGGGTGTTTGCCTCATAAAATTGATGAACAACGTTGGCTGACCACGTAAAATAACAAGACAAATTAGCCTGGCAAGATTCTTGTCTCATAATGTGCTAAGGAAGGAAGGGTCCGCCACTAGGATTGTTTCATTATCAGATTTGCGTTAAGTCACGTAACTCTAGTTGCAAATATGAGGTTAAAACTGCTAAATGTGACAAAAGTAAGATCTACAACTTTAATTAAAATATAGTCATAGCTGAGATGGTATTTTACATTCTGTGGCGTTAGGCAGTCGCATGCGCAAGGTTGTGCGTGGGATGGGTTGGCGCACCTTCGCTATAGCAAGTTTGGTTTAGGAGCTCGTATAGTTAGCTTATAGTACTGTAAAATAAATATAAAATATAAATAAATAAATATGCGCCAGACAACACACCTCTTGTAATGGTCTCGAAGTAGGGATTAATATCCCTGTGTTACGAGGTACCACACAAGGAACTAAGCCAGGGGCGTCTCCCAGCACACCCAGACCCGAGTCAATTCAGAAAAGATCGTTTCCTGAATGGACCCGACCGGGAATCGAACCCGGGACACTACGGAAATCGAGGCGAGAAACCGTGCCGTCAACTGTGTTCTTAAACCTTTATATAAATAGGACAAATTTGGAAACTAGGGTATCTCTAGGGTCGTCATTCACACACGATCCAGCATCTGTTGGCTCTCACTAAAAGGTTCGGTAACTCGTTTGTTTGTCGTACCATCCAGACGTGGAATACTCTTCCAGCACGTGTGTTTCCTTCCTCTTATAGTCCCGGGTTCTTCAAGCGGGGCGTGAAAAGGCATTTCTGCAGGTCTTCAAGATGAGGATGGCTAGCTCAGTGATTCGTTTACATTTGGACCTCACGACCACTTTCCATCAGGTGGAGTGAGGTCATCCTGACGAGCAATATGGAAACAAATGCTGCCTCGATTGGTGAAGCGAGGATTTTGACATTTAAAACCATACCTACTAGAAACTGCTTCGTTGCCGGTATGGGTATACTTAGGTACTAGGAATTTTTATTGCGGACCTCACCGGGGTCCTCCGTAAAACCTGAAAGCATAAGGTGCTGTGCTAGCTTAGGTAAACCTTTGTGTAAATTGAAACATCTTCGACAAACTTTAGTTAATAACTTGACCTTTCCTTCAAAATTAAATAACACACTTTCTCTTTTTCAAACAGATCATCATTTACCTAATTTATCAGATAAACAAAAGATACTCAAATTACTAAAATATGCATATATTTCAGTTAGGTAAAATATTCAAAAAATTAAACAATCCTAATCAATAATGTTCCTAACAAATCCATGAGTGTTCTCCAAAGAAGCCGCTTGCACATCTTCAAATCTTAATGTCTAAAACCACGCATACCTAACTGCAGTCCAGATAATGACTAGAAAATAATTTCAACTCACTATTTCTTTATCTCGTGCCGCTTTGCCGAGATACTAGGTTTCTACTTCACTGAGATGCTAGCTGAAGCTTATGAAATAACATGAAGACACATGCATTTACAAGAAAAACACTAAACATTTATAGTCTTAGCTCTTTTTAGTTGGAATGAATTCACTATACAATATGAATAAATAAAATTAAATTAAATGTTAAATTTATGAATAGTCTTTTTCATTTTTAATAAGGTTTTTTTTTGTTTAAATATATGCAATAGCACTAGGGGTCCGACTGAGGTCAAAGTTTAATTATGAAGGTTAAGTATTAATGCATGTTTAAGTGATACAACGTGAAAATTATTGTATTTTTATTTTGTGATTAGGTAAACATATGTGCAAAACCTGTTAGTTTTTTTAAGTAGATAAAGAAATAGAAATATGGTTCATTTGGTACTTCACAATAATAATACATGACATAAATTATAATACACTTGAGTACCAAATAAACCTCCGCTCAGCGTACTGTCGTGGCACTGCTTTGATTTTCTGCGGATGCCTTGGAACGGTGGGCATCCCAGTGAGCCAGGCCCCAGAGTAGCTTTGTGTTTACCGGCCGTAATAGCCGACTCTATAAATAGAGGCGCCGATAAAGAGGTTTTACTAGAAACAATATTTGAGTCCTTATTGAGAATGTCCTCTTTCGGTACGTTTTTCAAGCAGTGGTTTTGTGATTGTTGTTTTGAATTAAAAAATTAGCGGCCCCGACAAACTTCGTTCTGTCAGAAGTTACTGGCAAATGCTTGACAGCTGTGAACATTTAGTATGGAAAAATGTTTTGTTTTTATTTAATTTTTAGTCAATTTCCCAATGTTTTTATTTATTAGCCTATTCCTGATGTAGATAAATCCAAAAACACAAAAATCATAAAAATCGGTCCAACCCTTCTGGAGTTATAAGTGGTGTAACTAACACGACTATCTTTTATATATATAGATGTTTGAATCAATAAAGAACAAAGGCATCTAAAATGGTAATAGTACTGAATAGAGTTTAACAAATAAAAAATAAACATAATGTGCTTGTCGGCCTCATCTAGACCTCACGACCGCTTTCCATCAGGTACAGTGAGGTTACCTTGACGGGCAATATGAAAAAAATAGTAGGATCAGATGAAATATTTCTACTACGATAGTAGACCACAGAAATTTGTATGCTATTTTTAGTTCCATATCTAAAATCCCATACAAAAAATCAAGACGCTAGCGGGTGTAATCGGTGTAGACTCATGGTTGGTTTAGGGTTGAGAGCCTTCCGCTCACCCACTTGTCCGGTGAAACTGTGAAAGCCATCAGCGGCTAACAAAAAAAAACATGGTTGGTACTGAAACAGATTACTTACTTAAAAGTTACCTACTACGTAACAGATAAATCACTCCATAGAAAATTGACAATTTTGTCTATTACAAATGCGTGCCGTCCGTCATAAGATAGGCATAATATTACCAGGACTACCTCTTCCGATATAGATGTCAGTATTCAGTACTTACAGTACGTCATCGCGTCAGTTCAACCGCAAGATTCGCGTACGAATGCTTTACGCGGCTGTTGACAACCAACTGCCAAATGGGTCTGGGAAGACCCGGCGGCTGGTAGGCAATTATCTCGCGCAAGTACATGGAGTAGGAGGAGGCCTGGTACTAAGCTTAGTATGGGTATTTGGTTCTCAACTATGCGTATTACTAATAACACCCAGCCACAGAACAAACATTAATAATATGTTTGCCCACACCGGATCGGTGCGTTTTCGTTTCGGTACAGTGTCTGCACCGAATCTGTACAGATTTTCTGCTGAAATTTTCTGACAGGCTCAGGATGTTCTCGGTACGGTATTGTTTTCTGGTGTTGTGGCTGGTGGGAGTGAGGCGCGCGGCAAAGCTGGCGGGGGTGAGACGGGAGAGTTCGGACGTTCTGTACAGATACTACGCGCGCCTCTGCGCGTATGCGCTCGGTAAAAAATCTGTACCGAATCAAGTCGGTCTGAAAACTTTCATTTGAAGACATGCGCTCGGTAAACAATCTGTACAGATTTGGTGCAGAGGCGGTACCAAAACGAAAACGCAGCAATTCGGTGAGGAAGAGGCCTTACAAATTAAAACAAAAACACTTTCACTATGTAAGTAGATGGTATGATGAAAGATGCAAAAACAACAAAGTTCTACGCAGTCACCAAACTGCTTCTGAAGGCCGGTTTACATTTAAGGTCAATTAAAAATAAATATACATATGCGCCAGACAACACACCGCTTGTAATGGTCTCGAAGTAGGGATTAATATCCCTGTGTTACGAGGTACCACACAAGGAAATTAGCCAGGGGCGTCTCACAGCACACCCAGACCCGAGTTAATTCAGAAAAGATCGTTTCCTGAATTGACCCGACCGGGAATCGAACGAGCTTCAGCGCACTACGTCAATCGTGTCAACTGATCTTGTACAAACTTTTTTAGATATAAATTGCCATTTGTAAGGATTTTCTCCTTGTTCCAGGTTATTTACCAACTTAAAGGCAGTGTACTACCAAGTGATGTCGATCGAACTACTACCAAGACTGCGCGTACGCACGTGTGTGACAGTGACCATGGTGATAGTGTGCGAACAGTGTGTGTGCTAAGTGCTATTTAAATTGGTAAGTCATAGTACGTTTAATTTTACCTTACGATATAAACTGATCAAAGTATCTCGACCTGGGATATCAGCGCGGCACCTTCGTGTTTCTTACCACTCTGGTACCTAAGTGTTACAGAGGATTTATGAAGTTTTTTTAAGAAACCTCTACGTATAAACATTATGCATGAACTGTTTTTTACTAATATCTACTTACTTCTAACAAACGTCTCCGTGGCCGAGTGGTTTCAGAGATCGACACGAAACCCGAAAGACCCGGGTTCAATTTCCAGGTCGTTAAGTGTATTTTCGAATTTCCCAGATCATAGCCCGTGTTTGTGATCACCAACCCGCATTCGGCAAGCGTGGTGATTAAGCCGATACCCAACAATTGTAGCGATGACTTGATTTCAATGATGGACGCCTTTGCCCAGTGCAGCGGGGGGCAGCATAAAGGCCACTAACAAATGGATACCCCCTTATTCATAAAAAATACAACACTGGTTCAACTACAGTGAGTTCAAGTATAGTGCTTATGAGGCAGAACCATGCTGCTAGTATATTCTCTTTCAACACAAATCTTAGATCAACAATTTGTACAGTATCCTTACAAAACTCAGATTTATAACATTAAAAAACACATAAGAATTTATATATATATTATATTTGTGTGACGAACATTTGTATTTGTTGTGTGTCTGGGTGTTATTATCTATTTAAGTATGTATTTAGAAATATTTAGGTATGTTTATCAGGCTCTGACGCCCATATTACAAGCTCTGCTTATTTTGGGGTCAGATGATCTTGGTGTGAATTGTCCCAGATATCTATTTATTTTATTTTTATAATTATAAAAATAGAAATAATTACAAATATAAAACTTAGCTAAAAGTTATAACAACAATGATTTATAAAAAATATTGTTATTAGTCTCTTTCTGACTGTCATTAATAATTATTAAAAAAATAATCTTTCTTGTTTGCCAACAACTTGATTTACATACATGACTATATTGCCAAAAACTGCTTTTCGAAAGATGTAGAGCTAATATTAACTGTAAGTAATATAAATCCACGTCATAATTCACGGTAATAAAATGAAATACAACACTCAGTGGGCGCGATACAGTCTCCTACAAAACTTGACAATGTTATTAACGTCTAACGGTTTATGTCAAAAGTCTATTTTATTACTCGTGCGATACTCATTCGGTTGCCATATTTGTATATTTGAACATTTTATTTGCTTATGAAATGATAGAGAATTAGGCAAACTTTGTTAACAGAATTCAAGTAATGTGTCGTCTTGCCGCATCGGCAAGTTTGTACTGCCTGTGATATTTTTAACTGGCTTATGGTTAACTAGTAGAGAATGCCTGTAGGTATTAAGCCAGCTGCCAGTCGTACTTTTAATTTATGCAATAAAAAAATTATATTTTGAACTTACAAAAACACTTTTGTTGATTTTGACAAAACTGCAAGCAAATGGTATAAGTAGAAGTTAAAAAAGGTCAAGCAGTCTCCGGCACTGCTGAAACCAGCTCTGCTTAGTTGGATATCATCAACCATGTGGTAAATGTCCAGGAGCCTTTTCTTTTTTATAAATTCAAACAGTACGTCTACCCCGAGTTTCCACTTTAAATTTACATTATCGTTCGCGCTTAGACTAAGCGTTCGCAAAAATATGTATTACACACATTACACCACACATTATCTACCGTTCTTTTTTTTGTTTTTTTCTTTTCTACCGACTACTTTATTAACTATGTTAAAGGACGGACGATCTCTTCAACAGGCCTTGCCAGAATACCAGCGTCTCTGTAGTGCTTGCTCTGAAGTGGCACATGCTGAGACAGGGTCCTGATTGGCCCATCTATTTCTTTGTCTAGTTATTAATTCGAGTCTTCTGTTTTTATATTTTTGAACACTTTAGATTAAGTGAATTATGTTTGTATTCTATGTAATGCATATATGGGTCAATAATAGAACATAATGGTACAAGTGTGTAATGTTGGTGATTACCGCTGGCTGAGGCACCATTGAGACCCGAGCCGTTAGATGATGGTCTTAAGAGAGCCGAGAACGGTAATCATCAATACACACGTGTATCATACGACGTTTTTCATCAAACTTGTTAAGAAAATAATACTAGAAAATCATTTTATTTAGGAGATAAAAAAATATTTGTAGGTACTATTGAAAACGATCTTTTTTATATCGAAACTTTTTAAGAACAAAACAACTCAACCAATACATTTTTTTTTGAGTTTGAGTTGAGTTGAGTTAAAAATATAAAATAAAAACTCTACAACTCACTTGTGAATAATAGCAATAAAAAAGTCACAGTTTGATTAACAGGTGTCATTAAGTGCCTAATTGCGGTGAAATTAGAGCCACTTTATGAGCGTGTTGAAAAAGATTTTTCTTTCTTTCTTTCTTAGTTTGTTGTGTTCAGTTAACCTGTTTTTTTTTGTTTCAAATCTATGCCCATTACCAATGCCCATAAAACGCAACGTGTAGAATGTATCGCCCAATTAACAATTTACCTGAATAATATCCATTACATTTACAATATCCAGCCTATGAGATGCATTACATGCATTTATGACAGATGGCCGCTGACTTAGGCCCGGTATCCGCCAAAGCGGAGAGGAGATGTATTTTGATAACCAATCAGCATTCGTATTTTCCACATTTATTTCCACATCTGTTTAAGAAATGTGGAAAAAGCTAGGTACTTGATTTAAAAAAAAACATAATAAGTTGATAGCTAACTGTAAAAATAACATTTTGAAAATGGAAGTAGGTACATTTGGTATTTTCATGCATCAACAATAGATGTCTACTTTTCAAAACATTATCATGCCCAAAAGTTAAAAGCAGGTAGTCTCAAACTTCAAAGTTTTTACAAAGATCACTATCACACGTGATCAATGTCGTCTACTTCAACGTAGGTAGTCTAATTGATTACCTAAATCACTAAGCTAAATGAATATGTATGGTTCGCGGAATGTAACACCATTGCTATTCAGAGCTTGTTTAGTGGACGACACATGATTAATCATGATATGTGTGTTAATTTCGTTTCCTTATGCAGTGCAGTATCATTTACGGACCCTACACGGACCACAGTTCGACGCTTAACGCTTAAATGCAATAGATTTTTGCGGTTTTGAAAACAGCTATTAACAGCATTATAATAAAGCACTTGCAATAATTTTTTGTGTTCAGTGACTCTACCATCGAGTATACTTTTCCGTCTTTTCCTTACTTCATTACATTAAAAAAAAATGTGTTGATGGATGAGTGTTGATGAACTGATGCACTGGGTGAACTATCTCCACTCCATCAAATTCTCTTTGTCTTAACAGAGACAGAGCATTCTTTCGTTTGTTCTGTCTATGTTCGCGGAGACCCTAGAGCACGAGCTAGAATACTCTTTCTTGATTCTTGATGCACCTTAACATTCCTAATTTTAGTCTTTTCATTACAACAATGCACTCAGGTTTTCTTAGCTCTCATTCAAAACGGAGAGCGTGTTTGCTATAATTTTTAGTTAAAACCTTATATTTTAATTAATGAATGAATTTTTAATTATAGTGCATGCTGTGCTTACTAGTAAGTAGTCACTATACAAGCATATGAACTTTAAATGTATTTGTTGCTTTATATGTGTAAGATGACTGTTAGTAAGCCAAATAAATAAAATAAAATAAAATATTGGCCGGCAAAATGTCAACCAAACTACCAACTTTCACTTTACTAGATTTCCAACTAAATTAAACTTAACAAAAGCTGCCCAAGGCGTGCTAAACCATCTTCTAATTAATTAAACTTTTTAGACAAATTACAATCAATCGAAACCTATAGTAGAAAGTTTGAAGTTTTTTGCATCTGACGAGTAGTTCCGCTTGTCCAAATCGTCTAACAATTTTTTGCCGAACTTGAAGAGTGACGGTGATAATTTAAATCAGCTATCCCAGAATATTTCCGGACAAATGTTTTTCCTCAGTAGGCAAAATATTAATAATTTTTTTATTTAAAACTAACGTGTGTTTAAGTGGAGCAGATAATTTTAATTCAATAATCCAAAATTTGATTAAAAATACTGTTGAATCTCGTTTAAATAATAAAACTACATAACCTTGTTAGGTTTTCTTTTTTGTGAATCTTAACTGAAACCAATCTTAAGAATTTTCAGTTTTTACAAACCTTACTTATTTTAAACTGTTTTAAATTTAACATACATAAAATGTAAAATACATGCTGGAGCCAGGTCCATCCAATAGCGAAAAGTATCTAAGGGAAGCGTTAAAATGTCCTCTCTAATAAATAATTAATATTTTTACCTTTCCGCATTAATTGCTTAACTTTCTAAGACCTTTGGCTAGTGTAATAAAGCGTCACATTTTTTTAATCAATGTTTATCTAGACAACATTAAAATTCTCTGAGTTACCACTATATCAGTAACAAATAAATCGAAAAACTAAACGTTTAGCGCGAGAGCCGTCGTCGGCCAGTTGGCGGACGATTGAAATTTGCACAATTACAGTCACTTAGCCACTGATGAGTGTAGACCAATTTTGAGCTTGTGGTATAAGTGATACGCAGAAGGATCATGATCATTTATTGAGTTATATGGTACATAAGGTCGTATAAATTTGTAAAAAGTACAGGCACATAAAGCCTGCAAGGGCACAACAATATTTAAATATACGAAAACAAAAACGACAGCATAAGGTATAGTATATCAACAACATTAAATTATTTAAACTGCTAAAACTACAAATAGTTCCGCCTGTTTTAAAACATGAATCCCTAAGGGAATGAATGACATTAAGATTTAAAAAAAAATGTTTTTTTAAAAATCAAACCCATTTGATAACAATTAAAGAGGTGGGCTCCTCTTAAAGAGAATGACATTAAAATCAAGAAAAAAAAATGTTTCTGTTATAATCAATGACAAATAAAGAGGAAGGCTCTTTCTTTAGGGCAATGACATTAAAATGAAAAAAAAAGGTTTTTTTTTCATAATCACCGACATTTGATAACAAATATAGAGGTGGGCTCTTTCTTTTAAGTGCCTCAGAACCTGTGTACATTAGCACTCATCTTAGCACTTCTGAACCACGCGTGCTGGTTAACGGCATCGTACACAAAATCCAGCATCTTTTGGCCCGCACCAAAAGGTTCGGTGGCTCATTCCTTTGTTGTACCATCCAGGCGTGGAAGGCTCTCCCATGTGCTGGGTTTTATTCCTCTTATAATCCTAGAGTCTTCAAATGGTGCAAGAAAAGGCATTACGCAGGCCTGTAAAATTAGGTTGATCAGCTCCGAGTCAGTGCATTACTGTACCTACAGATCACCCCCAATCTGTGACTGTACCCAACCCAAAATTGGACCTCAAACTCACACTCAAACTCAAATAACTTTATTCAAATAGACTGTATCAGTACTTTCAAATCGTCAAATTTACAGCAAAATATACTAAATAATAGACATAAATACCATAATAATATGGATATGTAAATAAACAGTATACAGATATAATGCGACGCCCGCTTTTCAGGGTGGACTGAGGGCAACATGGAATACAATACTGATTTTAAGTTTTTTCGGTCCTAGTGTTTAAACTTTGATTGTACCACACATTACACTTGGAACCGGGCAATTCGTCTCACTTGCCCAATTGGTCGCTACCACAATTTAATTGAGTTCTTGTTTCTTGGTTTATACTGCTGCGACAGTGACATTGGTTCAACACAGGTTTCTGGCAATGTCACGACATTTTGTATACACGTAATTTCTGGTACTTGTTCACCCGCCCGCGTTTGGTAAACGTAGCAATTAAGTAACTTTTTTCGTTGTAAATATGAGTTGAGTGATGAAGATCTTTTTCCTTGTAATTCATGACAAGAACCCTTCATAAAAATGTAGCTACATTTAATAATTGTTGTTTATATTCATGAAAAACTGTTTTTATAATATTAGAACTTTACCAACAGACACAAGAAGTAAAACGATTTTAAATCCTTCAATCCTTTGACGACCGACTTGGTGTAATGGTTATGAAGTTGGCTACTACACCAGAGGTCGCGGGTTCGATCCCCGCACAGTACAAACATTTGTGTGCATGAACATGTCTGTTTGTACTGGTCTGGGTGTCTCCTATGTATAATAAGTATGTATTTACAAAAGAAAAT
Source organism: Udea olivalis (assembly GCA_947369235.1). Taxonomy (NCBI): domain Eukaryota; kingdom Metazoa; phylum Arthropoda; class Insecta; order Lepidoptera; family Crambidae; genus Udea; species Udea olivalis. Next base: position 16,175,544 of record OX376361.1, read on the forward strand.
GTATTTAAGTATGTTTATCCGTTGTCTAGTATCCCATAACACAAGCTTTAATTAGCTTACTTTGGGGCTAGATGGCGCTGTGTGGAATAATGTCCAGGGTTTTTTTTTTTAATATAGTTTCTATTTATTTGAAAAACATACTTTCAAGTTTAAAAAAATATATATAAGAACACTGTAATTTTGTTGTATGCTAAGTAGACCCATGATGGCTTATGATAGCAACATTATAGATTATCACCACCTTAATGTACTTTCGTTGATGGCCGTAGACATTTCTATAGGAATTTATTCGAATGCTTATTCCTGATAAATTAGTTACTTTAGAAATTGTTTTTTTCATTATGAAAAAAACAATTCTAAGTATAATTGACTCGGGTCTGGGTGTGCTGGGAGACGCCCCTGGCTTATTTCCTTGTGTGGTACCTCGTAACACAGGGATATTAATCCCTACTTCAAGACCATTACAAGAGGTGTGTTGTCTGTCTGGCGCATATTATGAAATTAATTATCAATGGCAGGTTAGGCCAACTATCGGTTATGTCAACTTACGCAATTGGATATTTTAATTGTGCTTAGGCCAAATAAAGTGCTTTTTTATTATTATCATAGTTAAGGAGATTGACCATTTTTGTATGAAAGTTGAACCATTCATTAAATTATTATAACAACACTCAGTTAAGGATAATCATTCAATCATTTAGTCGTTACATTGGTTTCACTACATAATAAAATGATCATCTATGTTAGGCGTCATGTAAACATTAAAATACCTAATCAAAGGTCATAATCATCGTCGTCTATAATAATTAAATCTAAAAATAAAGCAGGGCGTCTCTCGTCTTGGTGCCTAGCCCACCCCTAAAACCAAACTAGGCAAACAACGTGGGCACTACTAGCGAGGTTAGGACCGCACTCGGGAAGTAGAATAAGGGAGAAAATAATATTATTAACGCACAAGTTGAAAATATATATCTATATTGCAAAACTTGTGCACTAAAAAGCCCGTGGGCGTTTTTTTCAATATATTTTTTTAATATCCAATCATGTAAGAAAAGAAATAAATTTATTTCTATTTCTGGGCAGCATTTGGTCCAGATCGGTCAATCTCCTTTCCTTCGAAGTATTTTTTATAAAAAATGAGTATTCTCGTCTAAATCCACGGTTCAAAGTAAACAAGTGTAGAGGTCGCGCGATAGCAATGACCCATTTCGCCTTATACAGCGGCTCTTGCGAAACGCCTCGCATTCCCAGCGACAGATGTTCGACAAGGTTACCGCTGCTGCCTACTTGCGTGTTCACGGCACGCGGGATGCAAGAGAGTTTATTTTGAAAACAAGTTGAGTTGGAAATGTTGAAAAAATACAGATGTAAAGTCAGAAAATTAGTGTAAATAAGTTGGACTGGCCCGATGGCGCGCTACTATATAGGTCGAAACATTAATGTGACGATCATTTGTGCTTTTTCTGTATCTGGGTGTTATTATGTATTCCTGTATGTATTTAGAAATATTTGACTGTGTTTATCAGTCTCTGACATACCAGCTCTGCTTAATTAGTTATGATCTCATGATTCAATCGATCTAAGTAGTCAATTTATCTATTCGTTATTGATCTGATGATACAATTTTCTAATAAGGTTTTTTTTCAAACAAAAATTTGGGATAAAGATATTTTATCTTCAAAGGTAAGAACTAATGAATAAAATGATTTTGATATGATTTTTAAGTTTGATAAGTAGCCTCTTGAACCTAAATGCTCCAAAACGTTTTAATCACTAGGTGCAAATCGTGGAGAAAGAAATGAATCAAGATGGTCAATCATTAAAACAAAAATAATAACTTACTAGATAAAACACAATAAATTTATAGATTAACACATCTCAGAAGATTTGAAAAACTCATATAATGTCAAAAAAACCAACTACTTAATTACAAAAGCTACCGATCCTGGCTACTTGGCAACCAATTCAACAATTGTTTTGTAGATACTTACAGAATACTTCCTTCACGCGCAATATTGCCTAAAATGACAAAGTAAGGTTAATGCCGAGATGCGTACCGGCGCAAGCGCTTGCGAAACAGTTAACATTGCGAGAAAGCATTGTTGACTTACGAATCAGCGGCCTTGACCCCCGGTTGAGTTTGCATTCTCATGGCTTCTGCCTACAAGAAAAGGCTACTTTGTAGGTACACCCGCATCTTTAGTAGGGTGAGAAGGTGACATCATCATCAGATTCAAAAATAATTGAATATAATCAAAAATACATTAAAAAAGGGCCCTATAATTTTCTTCAGTTTGTTTACTTATACAATGTACAACTTCATTTTATCGCCCTTCAAACTTGGGTGGGTTAATCCATTTTTCAAAGTGTACGGTAAATAACTAAGGCCCGGTTTTTCAATTCTTAGTTTATTCCCTTGATAGCTAACTAAAGTATAAAATTACCTGGCTGTTTATCAAGCGAATAGATATTTGCAATTTTATCAATATATTTATCTGTTACGTAGTAACTATTAGGTAATCTGTGACTTTAGGGTCATCATCAGCGACACTAACAATGGCATACCTCAGTTCCCAAGCTGAACACACACCAGAGCCTTAATGATACACGCTTGGCGTAGTGCGCTGCATCACGGTTTCTCGCCTTGACTTGCGTGGTGTCCTGGGTTCGATTCCCAATCGGGTCAGTTCAGAAAACGATCTTTTTTTATATGGCTAGAGTCTGCGTGTGCTGGGAGGCGCCCCTGGCTTTATTCATTGTCTGGTACCTCGTAACACAAGGATATTTTTCCTTACTTCGAGACTGCTGTCTGGCGCATATTTATTTAAGATCGCCCACATTTCTCTGATATGAAACATAACGTACAGCAAATTCCCTAAAAGGAATCAGTCAAAAGTATCTACAAGTGAGTCAGTAAGTGACTGTCGGCGCCTACGCAGAGTCGTGACTAAAAATAATTGTCCGATTCTTGGAAACCAGGGTCCGTGTGCACATGCCTTATGTTTTGCGACTGGAACAGTTAACATGGTAAAATGTTTTTGCATCTGTTGTGTGTTATTAATGTTATTATTGTGGTTTTAATAGAATATTCAATGAAACCAATTGACGCAACAGTGGGTAGTGTGACAAGATAGGCAGCAGCGTTACGTTTCGCGAGAAAATGTGTCCTGTGACTCCAAAGAAGGATGGAATCATGGGATTCCTTGGGAGAAACCCGGGATTACTATTTTGCCACTCTGCCATATAGGCGTAGTACATAAAACTGTCCAAAAAGGGACACGGGGACGTAGGACATTCAAAAATGAACTAGAATTATTTGAATACTTACTCAACTTAAGTAGTAATGTTTAATAATGCTTCTGAATGAGAAACCTAATGTGGTCTAATTGGTAGCTGGTGAAGGCAAAACCCATTTTCTTATTTTATGAGGAATGTCCAGTTTTTATGATAAAGATACGTTATGGGGAACATGTGTAAATAAGCTTTAAATGTAAAGTTTGTGATGAATGGTATGCCAATCGAAGAATTACACATTAAACGTAAAAAAATAAATACTGGCACAACAACACAACAAAACTCGTGTGATAAAATTGCCAGAATAGTAAATGGCCATAACAGTGTTTTCCTGTACCACTAAGGTGTATGTGTAATTGTATTTATGTACAATGTAATGTAGTTTTTGTGTGTCGTTTATGAAAGAAAATTTGCCCTCTGATACTAGCTCTGGCTCTGCTTAGTTTGAAAGCAGATAGTGAAATACATTGAGATAAAAAGCATGTAAAGAGTTACCAGGACGAGACCACAAGGGTCCACACTGTTAAATAGTTATCAGATCCTTAGCAGAGCCAAGCTTCTAACTCAATAGCGTATTAACTAACTCTACAATCCCTGACTTCACAAAGCCTGCACCTTAGTCAAAATATGTGGTTTGGCCGTTTCGTTCCTACAAAAACTTTTGTATAGCAATAAAAGTATCTGTACGTCTTAAGGCGGGACAAGGATCCAATCGAACGCCTGGTTATCCAAGGCAAATTCGAAGGCACTAGGCTGTGCGGTAGATCGCGCATGAGATGGACCGACCAAATCAAGTCTGCTGTGGGTGGCACTTTGCATGAGTGTTCCAAGATGACCGCTAATAGGCAGAAATGGCGAGAAATTGTGAAGGCGATCACAACTGCCCGGAGCACGACAAGTTCATGACGACCACGACCGCTCTGGCAAGAGCATACCGACAAAGAAGAAGAAAAGTATCTGGTATATTCCACACCCAAATTATGAGTGTTTGAAAAAACGACAAGGCCTTCGAAGAAGCTTTTAGGCTCGCTTGGCTCGTCTTGGCGGGGCCAAAGGATCTTCAAGCAACAACACTTCACTTTCCCCTTAAGTTGAATCATTGAAATTATGAATGTGAACTAGTAATAGTGATTTATGTCCGTGCGTCTGTCAATCATCGATTTAAAACATGTTAACTTACTTTTCCTAGAGATTACGGAGGTATGGTAAATATCTGGTAATATAGTCAACCAGACATCAAGCCTTATCAGTACGTGTATCTTGGGCAGGGCACTAAGCGCGAGGAACTGATTGCCTCTGGGGCAGAAAGGTTCTGGTATGGCAACTATTGGATAAGATTAGATGCAAGTAACACTTTTTTCTTTTGCATTCACAACGCTATTTTCCACGCGATTGCGATAGATGTACCTAAGTTCGATTCCGGCATGATTTTGAACGCTTTTAGCATTAAGTCCGCCCTTTGTACATACTATTTTGTACATTATAGATTAAATAAAAGAAATAGCTATTTTGCTCAGTGCCGTAATCTCCGTCACAGGCACAGACTGGTAGCCCCTCTCACGAAGCTACATATTGTTAGTTTGGGACCATACCACATGTCGGTAAAGATATTTAATAAATTACCTCTTTTAATAAAGGGTAAAAATAGTTTGTCCTTATTTAGTTCTAGTGTCAAAAGATTTTTGCTATCAAACTGTTTTTGTTCTGTGCAGGAGTATTTTGAAAGTGTTTAAATTGATCATAAATGTTAAAATGTGCATGAAAACATAAGTTTATAAATAACTTACCTAATTATTCCAAAAATATCTTGCAGTGCCCTAGCAGGGTTCATGTGTATGTACTATATTTTTATTTAAGACCTGTAACTTACCACATGAAGCATTGAATAAATAAATGAATTATGAATTAAATAAATGAAAATTAGGATTAAATATAATTCATTGCACAAACAAAATAATTACAGAAATAACTACGTACCTATGTAGGTACATACGATGAATGTTCATATGACGTGCGTCTTTGGGTAGTCAGAAAATTAACTTAACACAACATAAAACTCTAACTTTTTTTCACCAATAGAAATTATTTATAATCTAATTTTAGGGCAGCAGATAGCTAAAACGCTTATCCGTATTAAAAACCGTTCAAAGTTCAACGGCACTTTTAAAATATCGTCGATATAAAAATAATACTAAATACGAAATAAATCAGAATTAACATGCACCCAAAACAAGAAGCAACTGTCCCGCTCACTCGCGAATGAAATGTACGGCTATCTCTTGCCAACCCAGCGGCAGGTACTGTTAAAAATATCGAGGTATTTGAGTTAATCCCTTTTATAGGAAACATCAGTAGCTTATGGTAGGTCAGGATTATAGTTTAAACTTATTGCTCTTAGTTTATTATAAGGATTTAACCCACACATTGAAGAATTCTGTCCATAGAAGAATGTAGATACATCCTGCTCACAGAAAATCAAACATTTATAATATTAGTATTTTCAAATAGTCATATCGAATTAACTAGTAAATATAAATTTACATACATCAATACTATGAATATATTTAAAGTAAGAAAAGTGCAAAATATCTTTATTCAAATACTTAGACTTATAAAAAGTATCTACTTAAGACAAGTCAAAAAAAATATATTACTAGCACAAATATACTAAATAAAAATAAACGTGAATAAAATTATACTATGATGGTAAATACCTATCATAATAAAACATAATGTGACTCTACCACCAAATTTCGCGTTTTTTCCCGTGCCCAGCCTATTAGAAGTGTATGAGATAATGCCTAACACAATTTCACCACTCCGCGCATAACCGCGCAAAAATACGCGCTCGTGCATTCCCGGAACGAAGTCGAACGGTCAGTCGTGTCGCGGTGCATTCCAGAACTCGCAACAACAATAATTATGCAAACTATTGCAATAGTTAGTAGTTAGTAGTACAAGCTGTGCTTAGCTTAAGGTTAGATGATCGTGGTGTAATTAGTCACAGATATTTATTTATTTGTGTGTAGATGGCCACTAATAAAATAGTCTCCTTAGAACTTATTTTACTGTTTACTGTTTCAACTGTTTGCTGCGTCTTTTCTGGTCCGCACCGCTAGGGAGTGGAACTCTCTCCCTGCGTCTGTGTTTCCGGATACTAACAACCTTAGTATATTCAAGGCCAGAGTGAATAGGCATTTTCTGGGTAAGCATGTACCACCATCGGCCTCATCATCGCTTACCACCAGGCGAGACTGAGCCCAAACGCAAACCCATTTTAAAAAAAATTGCCAGATTGCTCGGAAATAAAGTGTTTAATAAAACTAGTCTACAAGGGAAAAGAGCCTTATCCTTATAATCCAATTATAATAAAATACGCGCATACGAATTCCAATGTCAGTGATTGACAGCGGTTACCGTTCATTCCGGTGCAATAGCAGGCAATTATGCAAAGCGTTGGTATATCTTGAGGAAATTCATTCATCATAGTCTAGTTAGGCCATATTTAAATCTTTAGCAAGCATAACTTTATACACTCAGGTATTATGCTAGTTATACTAATAAGTGCAACAATTACTTATCTGATCCAGAATCTGGCAATTCATAAAAAGCATTGACAACGTCATCATCATCATCATTGGTGGCATCAAAATGACCACTGCACTGAACGTTGGCAACACCAATACATTTCTAAAGTGGAGTAATAAGGGTGTACTATGTCGATTCCTTTTATTCTCCACATTTTACCATGCCTTTATAAAATATCTAAATAAATATAATATCTGGGACAAATTACACCAAGATCATCTGGCCCCAAATTAAGCAGAGCTAGTACTAAGGGCGTCAGAGACTGTTAACATACTTGAATCGTTACATGAATGTTTGTCATTGGTGGGGATCTGACCCACGTCCTCCGGTGCTAAAGGCAGGATCGCTGCCATTGCACCAACAGGCCAGTCAATATGGTCAAGGTTATGATTATTTTCTCTGGTTCAATGAAACAATCAATCAGTTCAATAACCACATTTAGGAACAAGAGCTTCTAGGTGTTACTAAAGCATTGATAACTCAAAATAGGGCAATTAAATTGATGACTTAATAAAGATAGTAACGTTTCTCAATGACTGCTTCGCTATCGACACCACCGGAAGTATCGATCGATAACGTAATTTCGTTATAGTGGTAAGCGATACCACCTATCTATTACTAACATTTAGCCAAATAATCGTCCTGAAAAGCTAAATCCTAATTTATATTTCAAGTTTCGCCCAATAGCAATCTGAGCAACAATAGGAATGTCTTAGAGTACAACTGATCAGTGCCGGTGTGGCGCGACGACCAGACGTCCTTGGTTCGATTCCTGGTACGGAGACAGACTAACGACGCGCTGACATCGCAGCTATGTTAAGTCATTGCTATGTTATTGGCATTTTGTTACAATTATAATTTCCTTGAGATATTGAGCGACTGTAACCCGGGAATCTACGCCATTCGTGTCGTAACCCGACGACACGAATGGCGTAGTGCGCTGTGGCACGGTTTCTCGCCTTTGATTCCGTAGTGTCCCGGGTTCGATCCCCGGTCAGGTCAATTCAGGAAATGATCTTTTCTAAATTGGCCTGGGTCTGGGTGTGCTGGGAGACGCCCCTGGCTTAATTCCTTGTCTGGTACCTCGTAACACAGGGATATTTATCCCTACTTCGAGACCATGACAAGAGGTGTGTTGTCTGGCGCAAAAAAAAATATGTCATTGTGTTCCTTCAGTATAAAGATATCGTAATTTCATTTCAATTCAATTTATTTATTAGGATGACAAGATCCTACATTAATTGAATTTATTTATTTGGGTAAATATGGGTTTCAAAACTGTAATTCAAGACTAAATTATAACTAAATCAACCATTAATTTTTCCATGAAGTGAGTAACAGTAAAGAATTATGAGATTTGTTAATCATAAGAAGAAATATAATACACACATCAGAAGTGTCTAGGGATCAACATATATTTTTGCAATAACTTTTCTCCTGATTGATATTAATTAAAATTTTCTTTAAGGATTCATCAAATAAAGTGTTTTCGTTTGTCTACAGTAACGATAAACCAAGTCACCTTTGCATTAATAAAGAAATTTGCCATTTTCCTAATAAAGGGATTTTTGACATTTGAACCACTAACATTAAAGTTCGAAAAAAAGACTGAAATAACAGTTTTCTTTAAAATTTTATTGGGTAACTTAAACAATTAATAATCCGTGTTTCTACCGCGAACACTAACAACACAAGAACATCGGTTTGGCACACTCAAAATAAGTTCATCCAAATCACGCTGTGGAATGGCCGCCCATGTTCGTTGCAACAACAAAAAAAGGTCTTCTTGCAACTGGATACCCTCCATATTCGGCAGAGCTCTTCTCTGTAGCATATCCCATGCATGCTCAATCGGGTTCAAGTCTGGCGACTGAGCAGGCCAGGGCAGGACATTGATGTTAGCTGCGGCGAGAGTCTGTCTTACAACTCTTGCGGTGTGCGGTCGTGCATTATCATGCATTAACTGAAATAAGGGACCAATGTGCACTTGTAGAGGAACGATGACGTCTGATACAATCGTCTCAGCATAAATTCGAGCGTTGAGGTTGCCCTGATCCAAATCAACTCAGTTCTTCCGCCGATCCAAATACCCGCCCATACCATGATGGTTCCACCACTATAAGGATGGACTTCCTGGCAGGATTTTAATCGCTGTTGGCGTCCAGGGGTTCTCCAGTGTCGTATACGTCTTGTATCCGGTCTCATACCAAAACGAGACTCATCAGAAAAGCACACGAAACGCCATTGTTCTTCTGCCCAATTTCTGTGTTCAAGAGCCCATTGATATCGAGTCCTACGATTGTGCATTGCTATAGGTGGTACCCTTAGCGGTCTTCGGGAATGAAGGTTCACTTCATGCAAGCGGTTTCTGACTGTTTGGTCGCTAATTAAGTTCCCTGAAGAGTGATGAAGCCTCACGGCTAACATCATGGCGGTTATTGTTGGAGCTCTTCGAGTTGTGATTTGAATGTATCGGTCTTGTCTCCGTGTGGTGCAGCGATACCGTCCTCCATGGCGCTCAGCCACGGTACCAGTGCTTCGGTAACGTGTCCAAAGTCGACTGATAACACTCTGACTTGTATTCAGAGCTAAAGCCACACACAGTACGTTGCCGGGAACCAGCTTCTATCATTCCCACGGCTCTGAGCATTTCTTCCCTGCTTAAATGACGTCGCCGCTCCATAATAACGTTGGTTTTAATCAGTAGTAGGGAAACAGTAGCACTAATAATGTCTTCAATGCGTTGTATGTTTTTATAGGGAAAATATTGACAGCTGATTTTCATCTTTTACTCGAATTTGATTGACAGTTCCTGTTTCAAATTATGAAATGCACCAAAAAGGATCCATATAAATTTATAGAATCATAAATTTATTACAAAGCCACATCTCAATCTCAAGAAATCCGCATAAAAATGCTTGATCCCTAGACACTTTTGATGTGTGACTTACTTACATTTTTGTAATGGTTCCTCAACCGCGCTTAAAACTGTTAATAAGAATGAAATAAATGATTTCAAGCCAGAAATCAAAGAAACTAATACCCTTATGAAACCCATAGAAGTAACCTCCGTCACTTGCTGTAACGTCATGGCATCAGATGTGACTCACAAGACCATTAAGGTGAAGGACGCTGGTCGATGCGTCGTGAACTCGTGACACGTAATAAGTGTTTTTACGCCATTCTTGTTTTTATTCGGTCTTTGAGTCTTGGGCGTGATTAATGAGGTTAATCTAGGATAATACTTAATGGGGTCGGGTACGCGCGTGGGGGCCTGCGTGTGTTAAATTGCGATCCCGAGGACGACGGTAACGCGTTTCTCTGGACACAGTCGTCTGTGTTATCGTGCACTGGAGTCGAGCTTGCTCCTCCCGAGGCTGGCTGCCAGGCGGCCTTGTGCGCCTAAGGGTCCTGCTAGGAGTCTCTTCCTTGTTGGGGATCCCGAGTCCCTTTCATTCTGCGCAGAAGATGACCACTGTCAGGTTTTAGTGGGTAGAGGTCTCTGTTTTCCCAGGAGTTCCGAGTCCCACATATCCCAGGTGTCCCATAGCCAGGGTCTTAGGAATGCCTAAATGCATTTCCTAACGCAATAAAAAGAAAAAAAAGGATAATACATGATATTTGGCACTTGCTCTAAGTGCTGAGTTATTGAATCGCTCATCAACAGTTAAAATAGAGTCGGTTTGTCTAAAAAGAAAACAGGTCCATTACCTTTTCTCAACCGGGTAATCCTTTTTCTTATAAGTACATATGAATGTAAGTCGGGGAGTGTGCGAGCGAACTGCATGAGTTCGTTCCGCCAGCTCCTTTTCACCATCGGAGCTGAAGAGGCCATTAGCTTTAGGGCCATAATGCGTGAGCCTCAATCAGTCGGTACTAAGACGTGCTTCCCGTTCTTGTGGTTTCTTCTGAGACCGAGCATTTGCAGTCCAACTCTCTGAGAGTTCTCGCGAGTTTCCTTGTCAGTAAAAGGTATCAGACTCACGCGATTAGTGCATGAGCGTAGGGATCGGCAGTTAGGCCTGCTTCTAGTTCTTCAGGTTTCTCGTTCTTCGGGTTTCTTCTGAGACCGGGCACTTACTGTTCTTTCAAATCGAAAAGGCCCTCATTCGAGAACGATTTGAATCAGTCGAGGTTCCTACTGAGCTGATGTTTCTGTAGCACATATCCTGGCATGACGTTCCTAAGATGTGACAAGTCTCGCTTCACAATCTACTTCAGATTCCTGTTAGCAAGTCTACGTCCAGCTAAAGCTGAACCCTTTTTTATGGTTACTAACATATCTGAGCTGAACATACTTTGCTAGTGTCAAAAAAACTTAAAGTTGGTAAAAATGTTATGAATTAAGTTATTGTTCCGCGTGATTCATTAAACTGACATAACTTTAAATTGATGAAATCTAGCATACATACCTACATTTTGTTGAGTGAAGCTTACCACAACTAGTAAATACCGCATCCAAATTAGCTAAGCCGTTTCAGAGATTAGCGCACACAAACGCAAAGACAAACAGACAAAAAATTTAAAAATCATTGATTTGAGTTCTTTTGCGGTAAAAAAAGGCCCCAGTTATAGTATTTGTAAAAGACAAATTGTATCTACATTAAATACTTTTCTGCTTGACAACGTTCAGTACTAAAATGTTGAGTTATTATAACTACTCAAAGATATAACAAAATCACTAGTTACGTTGATACTGCGTGACGTGAGTAGCGACAGGCTCGCAGTCTCCTCAACCCCGCCCACGCTTTATTCAGAAGCTGAAATTTAATTTTGAATAAGTAACCACGCCGCACGAATAATCTGTTCAAAAAAAAATAGAATAATGTAAAAGTTAGAAAGACCTACCCTTTTTTTAAAAAAAAAAACTGTCTTTCATTGATGCCTGATCTGGGAAAATTTTGGATGGTGTTTATAAAGTAACCCTGTATAAAGGCCAAATTACATAAAATCTTTATAAATTGTAGCTCTTGTGGTATTCTGATGTATAAGCTGTATTACTGTAAAGTTTCATCTTAATCCGTTCAGTACTTTTTGCGAGAAAGAGTAACAAACATACATACATACACACTTCCTCACATACTTTCGCATTAATAATATTATTAGGATTAAAACTTATTTACATGGGATTTCTAAACAAAAGCCACAGCATGCACCGTATACATGTAAACAGCTGTGCTGCCTTTTAAAAACCGAATATGTGACTGTGCTAGGGATGCAGTGAGAGAATGTTGGTTGTGAAACTTAACTATAATTTACGATACTTAAAAACATAGCTTTGTTTTAGCGAATAAGAACAATTAATTAAGAACCCAATGTGATGTACTGTGCGTTCACAAAGAGGCGATGACTAATTTAAAAGTAAAAAAGCGCGCCAACCAACGGTCACAGATGGCGACAGTAGATTGGCAGACGACAAATGAAGTTCGCGACAGATAATAAAAAGGTCGTGGTCCGAATCAAGCACAAAGCATGTGTGTGAAAGATAAATATGAATAAGGGGAAACAATTAACTTCTCGCTGAATACTTTTTCATTCTGAATTAGTAAAGGCATCAGACTAGACATGATCACTATATTTTATTGTTTCAATATGTCTGGCTGGTTTTTTGTAGAGCCTACTAAAACACGGCATGCTAGGGATAGGAGTCATACAAGGAGAATTTATTCATGCAACGAACACTTGTGTTTGTCCTTGGTGGTATTAATGGTATGTTTATTTGAAAATACTCCTACAGGCGTGTAAATTTCTGACACGCACATGCATTTGTATCTTTTGCCATGAACAACATGATCTTAGTTCTAAAAACCTTTTTATTAACAAATTTACGTCATCTAGATATAAGTTAATAAATACTTTTATTATCTTCAGCTTTTCCAAATGTCAGTGTGTTTGTTTGTACAAATGTTTCAATTTGACCAAAAACATCAAAATATTATTATGTTTCTATAAATATTGACTATTTACCTACAGACATTGTAATGGCTCATGAAATTCAACATGGCAGCAGACAATTAAAAAAAGCTGTTATTTTGTGTTTCGAATAAAATACTTAAAGTATTAATCATCAAATGCTCATAATTTAACAAATTTTAACAGCCCTTTAACTTGACTGTCATTTTAGAATCCGGGCGTGGCCGACCGTTTCCTCAGATCGGATCGTCATTAACCTCAAAAATGTCACCCGAAAAAAACAAAAGCGTCGCGTGACAGGTGCGCCGGCGCCGGCACGCGGCGCGTTTCCGACTTTTTTCTCGTTCTCGCCGAGACAGATATAACCTCTCCCATTCATGTGACACTTGCTTTACTTTTTGTCATTCCAATGTTTGGACAAATGTTTGGAGAATTCCGACGGAATTTCCTTTAAAATCATGGAAGTAGAGTCATCGACTCAGATAAATTATTGTTCTAACTTTGATTAATGTACTCACTGCAAAATTGCCTTAACCGAGTAATTGGGTATGGGAACTAAAATCAAACATGTCCTAGATCGAAAACCATTTCGATGTATTTGTATTTTATACCTTATTTAAATATTTAACATTTTTGAAAGCAAAGGATCGATGATATTTTTGATTAAATACGTTGGCAAACTGCGGTCAAATGAATGACCCCAGTTTGCCAACGTCCGCAAAGAGTATATTATGGTTCATATTGGACTCTTGACGGTAATCAAATTGACATCTCACAATTGAAACCTATTGGGTCATATAAACGTCCTTTCACGTGATTGGTTTACAATCTATCCATCAACCAATCAAATGACGCGATCTGTATCATACGTAAGACTTTTAGCTAGGTGATTCCACTGCATGATATTAATGGGGCTTCCAGATAGAAGATTTAAAATTACCCCAGGTGAAATATATTTTTCCACAAAGTTATTTTTAATAATACGTAAATTAATTTACGCCTATTGCCCAGACGGGTAAGGTAGGACTTAAAATAGCCATTCGCTAAAATCCCAACCCTTTCAGGTAGGGCTTGGTTTCAGAACTTGGCAAAATGAATTGTATCTAAAGTCTACTTCTCACATTGTAGTGAGATTGTACATGATGAACGGCGAGCTCTGTTTCAGTCGTAAGTGCAGTAAATCAGTCATTTTCGCTCATAATTTATTTACCATGAATCCGGGAAAAAACACATGTGGGAACACTAAGTGAATTTGTGACGTCATGAGTTCGCAATGTTTAAAAATTAATAAAAAAATAACTACCGGCTAGATCAACGAAATATTCAAATTAGTTACTTAAAATAGAAAAGGTATTTCAAAAAAATTGTTCCCATACCCAATTTCTAATACACAGCTTTCTCTGTGCGTTTAAGAGACTGATGTGCAAACTTAGATTATTTTTAATAAATGTACTGAAATATACTGGCAATAATCTTACATGTCTGTTTTTTATTGTAGTGTTAATTACTATGTTCAAGATTTTTTTCATCAGCTAGTTTTTTTCATCACATTAGTATTTTTCAGGTTAGAGTTCCAACCCACGGCAGCCAAATAATTTACTTACTATACTACAAAACAGCCATTCGAAATTGATGATTGGTTATAAGTTGTATTACAACATTTTTGAACCCCCTTCAAGATGATACCGGGTGATTTATAAAAAGACTTACGAAATGGCATGGCGTACTTAGGATAAGGTGAAATGATCTAAGTGAAAATTTAATCATTTTAGTCAGTATTTTTTTGAACCTTAAAATTAAAGACAATTTTTTTTAAATATATTTATTTGAACCCAAAACAAAATTTAACAAAAACTGTTACAGCGTTGAAAAAGTATTGTAAGTCTTCATATTATCACCCAGTTTTTGCATGCACTGCATTCGCCTTAAGAGACGTACTCGTACCTATATTAAATGTCCCACTTTGATATTATATCTAGCTCATATTGTACGATTTGGGGTCACAGTCCGTAGGGTCCGAGAAAGGGACTAATAGAGTTCATTGAGATTTATGTGTCCACCCTGCGGTAACCGCGTTCCCACAAGTGGATAAGTGAGTAACTATTTGATTAGTTTTGCGATCAGATTTTACGACTCAATGCTTGGTAGAAAATGTAGAGATGAAAACTTAAGGGGCTACATTTTTTCTCATTTTGTATACCTACTACAAAAAAGGGTCAAAGGACTGATCACGAAATCAAAGGATTTCATTCAGAAATATAACCGCCTTAATATGTACGTACATTGATGTGAAAGGCTTGGCAGTACCTAATAATTACCTTCTCTAGAAGCATTTTACGTATTTTTGATTTTTTTCAGAGCCCCTTGTAAGTAAAACTTATTATTCCTAAAATAAAACTCATTGTTGTTCTATCTTAAGCTGAGTACACAAAGTCACTATTTGACGTTATGTCGTGATACTTCATGAAGCGTTGATAGTTCTACTGGTGCTTATGTTTATTTAACGACCCACCCTTAGGGTGTTTAGTTAAGGGATGAAATGTCTGTCTTCCATACTAAAACGTTTGGCGGAAATGTAACAGTATCGTCTGTTGGCTTACGGGCTGTGTATTCCATCCTTACCGGGGACGAACATTACTGTGATAAACATGTGTGTTATTTCTGTGTTTGTTTTCTAGTTCTTAGCTGAAAAACGTAAACAATTGAGCTTACGTTCGCCAATGTTGATTACAGCCTTACGGAGCCTGGCTCTTAGGTTGAGAACCCCCTACGCTGACCTAAAAGACCGGTAACGCTTGCAATTTATAAATAATAAATAAATTTTAATAAAGCTGCCGAAGGTTTAGGGAAAAAAGTTTGCAAGCTTTTTCTCATAATCTTACGAATTAGTGTTACTCATGACAATTACGTGACAGTCACGGAAGACAATTGACAATTAACTTCTAAAACACAGGTTTTACCCAGTTTAGAGGTTGGTAAAAGGTAAGATATGAAGATAAGATGTATTTATTTGTTCGAAACATGTGTGCAAATAGGTTAATAAATAAATGGACATTAGGTTTCAACATGTCGTGCCTTTGCGGCATACAAATTAAGATACGTTGCTAAAATCATAAAAATGTTAAATTATGCATTCTAGAAAAAAAATACAACAATAAGTACATGTCAAATTAATAAAAATATAAAGTCAATCCGTAGTTATATCAAAATTTGTCACTCATTTTAAATTCATTGAAATCTAATTTTTTAAATGTCATTGGAATTTTATTGAAAATTTTAGGTGCCATACCTAAAATGCTTTTACTTTTGAGAGCTGTCTTTGATGGGGGCAAACGTAATCTTGTGTCGTCGCGTCGGTTTCGACTAACAGAACCTGCCAAACCAATCTGCCAAATCAGTTATCCAATTATCCTGACCACTCATGTACAGAGGCGTTCACATCAACCTTTACATAGGGGCACTTTATGCTGCTGACATAAGACCCATTTTGCAATGGTTTTGTAAAGGTTGATGTGAACGCCTCTGTAGTCTGTACAACAATTGTGTAATAACTTGTTTATGTATATTTTTAGTACCTACAATAAATCTTACTTACTTATGATTAAGAAAGTATTCTATTTGATGCCATCACCCCTATAAGTTCTGGAAATCAAAATATAGTACGTCCTAGATACTAGGCTTGAAGCAGCTCGCAAAAAACTGACCTAGATATGCGCACCCAAGGTCGGTGACCTGTGCCAAGTGCTCTCATCCTGTGGATTAACTTGTATTAGAGTTATTTGGTTCGTGTCCCGGTTTGGGTAAAGCATTATATATATTTAAACTAGATACCTATTAGGCTTCAATAAAAAATAATTTTCCGCTGGCTCGATGGCTTTGCTGGTGTGGTCCTAATGCCTAGGGGTATATAGGAAGTTCCATTCCGACCAAAGATAAACATATTATTCAAACAATTTTGGTACCCGCTGCCGTGATCTTGGTATCCATTTTGTATTGTGTGGTATGTATCTATGCATATCACGCCTTTAAGTCATATTGGTAAGTTTAAAAAACGCAGATAGACTCTTCACCTGCCACGTTAGGGTTTTGTACTTTTTTTGCATTTTACCCTATATTTCATATTTTTTAAAAAGCATGTTCAAATGTTTATGAGACCACCTGGGTATCAATGACACAGCGATGCAGTTCTTCTGTTATTTTCTTCATCTACCTTGACAGAGCTGGTGAAAGAACCCATATAGAAGTCAAACTGTTGCAATTCATACATCAATTAATGGCGACCGGCGCCTGCGTCGATTTTACGACGCGATCGTCTTCGCAATCACTGTAATTATCAGATTGCCATCTATCACTTGAGTGGACCGTGCTAACTGAAGTGTATCATTTTGAGTGGCGTCTCTTGAAGCAATTGAGCGGGCTGCAGTTTTGGAATAGTGTGCCACCCAGGCAGATTGAAATCACTTTTATAACTGAAGCGTTTATGTATATATTCGTATAAGTAGTATTTTTTGTGTGAAGTCTAATATTATAGTTGAGGTGATCCTCGTGTCCGGCGACGGGTCGTTTTTATTGACACAATCCTAAGGCTACCTTAACAATCTCTTGCACTCAAGGTTTGACACAGAATCTTCTAGTTTTTGACACTATAAATTGCATTATTTGTGTCTAACTATACTTGAACTCAAAGCAAGGTTTGGTAATCCAGTTATTTTGGTACGATTGGATGAGGAATTCTTAGTATTAATGCATTTTTATCAAATCGTTTTTTACGCTGTAATAAAAAGATAACACTATTATGTATTCTTTTATCCCGTAGGTCTGATTTTGTAATGTATAAATAAGATTTCCTGTAACGACTTCCTTTAACTATGACTTAGTAGTTAGTCACAAAAAAAAATCTTTTATATAAATTAGGCTTATTTAGGGGTACAGTATCTGACCCCAAAATTAATTTGATTTGGGAAATAATGAAAGTGTTCCAGACAACAATTAATATGAAACATAATAATGGATTTTCTATTGTTTTATTACCTAGACAAGGAACCTATTAAATTAGTTTAGACATCAAACGTAACGTAACGTCATTTAGATAACCTGCAAACGTTGCGTTTAGGCGTTCGGTGTCTACTTGTTCTTAAAGTTAGTCTAAGTGTCAATAAATAAATAAATATCTGGGACAAATAGCACCAAAATCATCTGACCCCAAACTAAGCAGAGCTGGTACTATCGGTGTCAGAGACAGATAAACATACCTCAATATTTCTAAGTACCTACATACATAAATAGATAATAACACCCAGATACACAGAGAGCGTCGTAGCCTAGTTGTTGAGCTCCCGAACTCAGATCGTGGATCGTGTGGTCCCGAGTTCAAATCTGGCCAGAACATATTATCCAACTTACTCTCCGGTGATGGAAAACATCGATTAAAAACCAAATCAGCCCGGATAACGGCAAAAGGTTCACCACCTACCACGTTGGGTTCTAATACCATTGGTGAAAAGTGGGCTTCTGAGTGTTTCGTTCACCATGACGACAAAGTCACTTGCCTCTGACTACCCTGTTAGTAATAAATTCGTAATAGTATGTACGAGTATGTATGTAGATACACAACAAACACACACATCGTCACATAAATGTTTGTCATGGGTGGGGGTCGAACCTACGGACTCCGTTCTAAAGGCAGGAAGGGAGTTAGTGTAGTATGAGTGAATCAGCCCATGTCTCCACCATTTATAGTCTATTAGTATACGTGCAAAACAATAAAAACCAGGGCTGATTCACTTAAGCAATTTTGCATAAATCTCTTTGTTATTGCCGAATTACTTGTTAAATTAAGGCCAATTTGAACGGCAATCGAGTGGCGCGCAGACGCAGCGAATGCACTTATCTTGTTTAACATCCATCACGGGCATAGAGCAGGCGGCGGAGATACGTCACACCGATGAAAGAACCTCGATTAAATACCAGAGGGTGTAGATCAGCCATTGAAAGTGTTTGGAGTGGCAAAAATACCCGGAAGACGCAACTGAAAGCTGTTGTTCATGATGGTGATAAATCTGAAACTCTTGAGGTTCTAAGCTATTTGTTTCAGATTGTAAAGTAACGAAGTCTAGCACATTACTTAATGGCATCTGTCCATTTTCTTTTCAAAGAGCTGCTGGGTTTTCCCCGAACTTGACGTAAAGTAAAAAGGTCACTTCAGAAGCTCTTATACATTTTTAAGTATTTTTATCAGTCTTAGCAAACATGTGGCTGACCATAACTACTGGTATCCGATATTATGTCTGTGTTTTTATGTTGCGGAAATCCACGATGAGTCCAGATAAGATTATTTAAAATATTTTTCTACATAATTTTATTACCTTATATTACAGTTGCTGATAAATATCAAATGTAATGTCGCAATCATTAACAAACAAACACATTGTATCAATAACTAAACACATTAAAATAAGTTTAGTATTGAAACAATAAATAATAGTGTATCGAAAACATGTAAAATCTACAAAAGTAATAAAATATTTTCGTACAAAAGGTCTGTTCGCATTTTTGACGTGTTTGTTTTTATGATAATAACTAGGCAGTATATAGGTTGTTTACGATTGACCTGTCTGAGTAAGCTTTTAATCTTCTTCTAATATTAGTAGTCGGACGTATGAGTAATGCAGATCACGGGCTATGACGAATTATATCGGGACTCCTAATCCAATAGTTTTAAGCGGTCACTCAACTGGTTCATTTTGGAGGAGGCATCTTTTAGCAACCTAATTAAAGCAGATTCATACTTACATTTTCTAACAGCTATGTGTAAATGGGGCAGTCTTATGCGCTGACTGTTCCCGTCATGGTAAACCGAACGGTCACTCCGGGCCCTGTTTAATAAACAGTACAATTCGACAATTTTGTAAATAAGTGAGCTATTTGTTAACTTCTGCTCTGTCAGGCATTTTCCCGCCATTTTGCATCTCTGTCGCGCGGTCCTATCACATTCGAAAGACAGGGGTTTGAGCCAACTAAGGGTTTACTAGAATTGGATTTTCTCTTAAGCTAATTGGAATAGGGTATTGTTAATAGTGCGATAACATTCGTAATGCAGTATTCTATCTATTTCTGTACATTAATTCTGCCATTCAAATGATTTGTTACTTTAAAATGAGAATTTTAGTGAAGGGTACCTATAATTATACTACAATTCTAAACTAAACTTCACTAAAAATGAAATGAAAGTATTGTTGTTACTTGTTTTATACGAAAACTGTACAATTATGTAAAAAAATTACATATAAAAATCTACATATGTTACAATTACAAATGCTGTTTAATAAACGTTTACATGTGTAGAAAACGCCAGTAGATTTCGATGAAATATTGTTTCTACGAATTTGTAGTTGTAAGGTACAAATTGAACAAAATGAATTTTTTTAAAGAAGTGCAATGCACCCAAAATTTGGTCAAAGGGCTACATTTCTGTTTGAATCGTATTTAAGATCATGTCCTTTTTTTGTTACCAAATATTCGACGTTAGTTTTGCTGACCCGATTTTTTTCGTTGTGTGTAAAATCTGTCACATCAAAAGTAAATCATGCTAATCCTTTTACGAAAAATTCGCCGTAGCCGTTCACTTAAATATTCATCATCACTACGGTCATTACTACCACTACTAGTTGTTAAAACCATTTTTTGTGTTTAACAAATACATTTCTATACTTATTAGGTCTAGGCACTAAATTGTAAAGTTCAGACACACGACGAGTCCACCTGTCGGAATTGTGCTTCAATTTACAAAATATGTCAACTTGTAATTACAATTATATCTTCAAGAAAACAGTTTTTCCTACAAGTATGTAAATAGTCACCTGTGAAGAGAGAATGTTCACTAAACAGAAATATGTAAAATGTGAGGTACAATTTTAAAAATTAGTAGATTTTCCACCATTGTAAACTTGTAAATTGCATTCTTTACTACACAGAAATGTGTAGATTTGAAGCCTGTAATATACAATTAAAATTTACAATTTGTAACGTTTATTGAACAGGGCCCCGGTTATCGGTGGTAGATTCGCCACCTGCCGTGTTGTGGAAACTCTCTGGGAGTTACATTAATTGTCGTATTTCAAAAAGACTTGAATAACGATGGTAAGCTCACCATCAGTTTAAAAGAGTAGTTACGTAAAGGTGTGCGTGCAGGCTGTAGCGGCGGTTAGAGGAAGATAAATGAATATGCACAAGGAAATATATAAAATAGTGCTCTTTGATTTTTCACTAATTTATTGACTAATAAAACAGTTTGTTAAAGAAATATTATTTGCTATAGTTGTAATATTTAAAAAAATTATAAACTTTTACAATATTTGCATAAAAATTTGTATGTATATGAAGAAATAAATCACTGTTTTTATAATTAGAATATTAACTTATACTAATGCAAGCGTTTATAGACATACTTGGAATATGTGATGAATAAAATATTAAATAATTAATTCATAAATCTATCACGTATGTCAAGTATGCACAACATGTATAATGACATATTGACCATATTTGTTTGAATAAATAGACCATTGATATGTTATTATGAAATGTTAATAGGTAAGAATCTAATTAACTTCTGAAAATAAAAAAACCTACCTTTTGTGAACATTTAAACCACTAAAAGTAAAATATTGACGATACACTTGGGGAAAAGGGGTCAATTTCTTGCGTTCCAAGTTTATAGATTTGTGAAATTCTTTAAATTAAGAAATGTTACAAACTAAGAATTTATGATTTAGCAAATTTTGTATCTGTGCGTGTAAAAAAAACGCAACCCATCAAAACCCCAACAAATAGTTTTTGAATTGAAATTAAACAATATAAATATTATTTCATTTCAAAAACTAGGCTAACGTTTATAATAGATACTATTTCAATAGGTTATGTAAAATAATATGTAGCTAATTTTCTTTACAAATAACTTACACTTATCACTCATAATATTTTGTAAGGATTTAAATTGAATGTAAGGTTACGTAATCTCGTATAATATTTGCATAACTTATATTTTTTCTTTGAATAGTGTTTATGATACATAATTTAAAATTCAAATAAGATATACTAATATTGATCTTCTAGTAAGCACAGGATTATCGATTTGTACTAGTTTAAGAAGGATGTTCTTTGCAACATAGTTTGTCCAATTTAGGATGATAATTTTGACAGCTGTCATTATGGATGGGGTAGTTTATAATCGTTAGTGAATCTATTCCATTATCGAGATATTATTTCATAGGACTTGGAATCGTCTGTTTATAAAGATAAACAAAGAAAATGTTATTCGAATATTTTAATGTGCAATAAAGAGATAATTAAATAAATAAAAATATATTGGTGACTTAAATAAGGTACGAGTAGGTAAGTATTAGGATTTGTAAATCCCTTTCTCTTTGACTTTGACTTTCGTGACTGGCCGTAGTGTTGCCAAACTCTAGAAACATCTAACAATATTTAGGTTCCAAATATTTATTTAATCCATGTTTTTTTAAAGTATGATAGATATTTGCAAATAACTTCAAATACTAATCAAAATTAAACTGTATTGAAATAATGTTGTGCTAGCCGTCATTAATCTTAAATTTAAATATTAGATACATTTTATTTCACAACCGATTTTAAATTTTCTATTGCTATTCGTTTGCAAGGCACTTCACTAAGTGGGCGGTACCAGTCAATAAAGTACGATATTATCTGTAGTACACTTTACCAAAAAAATGGAATACTTCGTAGGGGTGAACTGTCAAAATTATTGTCCTAAATTGGACAAACAACTATAGCTCAACACTTTTACCTCGCCACATTGAATTTTGCTCAAGTCATAACAATGTCATTTACCTTATAAAAATTGCTGATGACAGTCAGAATAGGAAAAACAATGAAGAGTACTGATAAGTTTCGAATTGACTTAATTGCAAAGTTTTTTGAAAAAAAAATCACGTTCATCATAATAATATATTTCAGTCATCATGAGATGTCAATCAGCTTCTTGAAGTTCAGGGTTTTTTTTAATTTTTTAGCTAATTTCAGTATTTTATTGAGTTTCTACATTTTTTTATTCATTATTAAGATTACCACATTATTTGCATAAAACATTTTTTTTTATTTTGAGGCGACTTTTTCTTGAAATTGTCCCTTCATCCAAGAAATACCGCATCCACCCTTCCCGCTCACCTCACCGCGTAGATCATCGACCCCGCGGATCGAGATGCGCCTGAGTTGATATTTATACACATTTGGGTCACTAACTCACTATTGAGACGTTCAAGTGTTTTCATGTTATTAACTGTTAGAGGTGGAGTAATTTATTGATCGAAGATTTGTTAAGTGTTTGAAGTAGTTGCTTCTGCGTCCTACCCCCAGTTGTCAGGAGTTGATTTGTTGCAATTAACTTCTATTGATTTTATTTTGTGTCATTTGTGTTCATTATCGTTTTAGTTTATTTTGTGACATTTTGTTTTTAATTTGAATTTTTATGTTATTTATTTTAATTGACGATCTCAATGTGATTTATTGTAATTTATGTGTATATCTGTACTAATATTTAAATAAAGGAAAGATTTGTTTGTTTGTTTGTAAGTATTGAATAGGCTCCGAAACTACTGGACTGATTTAAAAAAAAATCACAATAATAAAGCTACATTACAGGGAGTGACTAGGCAATTCTTGAAATTTATGATTTAGAACGTGAAAAAACGCGCGAATCCACTGATGGACAGCTTGTTTGTCAGATGCATAATCATCTAACCGAATCTGTAACCCATTCGAGAAACAAGTAGGTCTATTTTTCGTCAACCTGTGATTTTTGAGATCCGAAGATTTATGTCAATGTTTGCTTACCAAAACCTTTTGCTAACAATGAAATCCCATCGACATAAGTAACACTACATTTGGATGATATACAAGTACCATATAAAATGCTTCGGGCGCTCTGTCTCAGCTAACGTCCTTGTTTGTATAAGTTAACAAGAAAATTGCCTCTCAATTACACCCAATTCAAGCCATGGTTTTTACTATGACAAAGATCTTGAGATAAATTTTATTACTCTTAAAGTTGTCTGTATGTTTTTTTATTTAAGACTCATAGTGATTTGACTAATGGCTCAATAAGGCGGTTGGCCACGGTTTTAAAGTGGCCTAATTGTTATTAACGACTAAAAGAACCAACAGTGGCCGGCAGGGTTTTGTATATCAAAATAATAAGTCATCACCATGTACCAAACTCAAACTCAAATAACTTTATTCAAATAGACTTTCACAGTAAGTACTTTCAAATCGTCAAATTTAAAGAAAGATATAGTAAATAATAGACATAATTACTATAATATTAAAGATATATAAATACACAGTATACAGACATAATGCGACTCTACCACCGCGTCGGAGTTGTTTCTTGCTGAGAAGACCCGGCGAGAAACTCAGCAGTTACTTTTTTAAACTTGTTTTGGGTTTACAACAGGCGTTAGTAAAGTACAATGTGTACCTGTTTTTTTAAAGAATTAATTAAGTTTCATCATTTTAGGTCTTGGTGTAATTTGTCCCAGATCTTTATTAATTCATTTTATCTTCATCTCTCTCAGACGCTTGCAAAAGAGATACACGATTTGCGTTCTTAACATAGCTATTTTCACGGCCAAATTGTACGAGTATATTCATTTTCATGAATAAAAAAAGCTTTTAACCCCTTGACTATTTAAACATATTTTTAACTTTGCAGCCTTCTGCAAGTCATGACACCACCTGGTCAAAGGAGGTCCAAAAGCCCAAATAATACCTTTATTTAAATTGAATAAACTTAATCAGTACTTTTGAATAGTCAAAAAATACACTAAATAATAGACATAAATACTATAATAATATGAATATAAAAATAACAGTAGAAATACATAATGCGACTCTTCCACCGGCGCCGGAAGGCTGATTCTGCACTGAGAAGACCCGGCAAGAAACTCAGCAGTTACCTACTCTTTTCGGCTTGTTTCCTTTTTTTAATAAATGAATATCTGCAAAAATTTACACCAAGATCATCTAACCCCAAACTAAGCAGAGCTTGTAACTATGGGTGTCAAAGACTGATAAACATACTCAAATATTTCTAAATACATACTTCAATAGATAAAAACACCCAGACACACAACAAACACAAATTTTCGTCACATAAATGTTTGTTATGGGTGGGGATCGAACCCACGAACTCCGGTGCTAAAGGCAGGATCGCCGCCATTGCACCACCAGGTCAGTCAATGGATGTTAAGTTAATGTATGTCCTCCTAAACGTCACTATTCAAGTCTTTTGTCCAAATTCTAAAACCACAGTCTAATTCTACTGGCATGTGACCGGACAACATCGATTTGTAGGCACTTTGAGCTTTATAGCTTCATCTCGGAATTCGGGGTTTGTATATTCGAAAATATTTATAGTATTCTTAATTTATTTGTTGTGTTATTACACAACAAATATAGGACGCTGATTATTAATCAGTTTGACGGTGAAAATAATGTTTATAAAAATAGCGATCTGGGTACGTGACGTGTACAGTGTACACACTGTTAGCGACTGATAAGGGGTGATAAGGAACGACCTTCCGAAATGCCTTGTGATACTAAGTATAGGCAAGTCATAGATCATAAATATCCATACAATAATGCTGCTTTTTCAGTGTTTTCAGCCGGCTACAGGTGGAAATTAAACCCGAAGGCCCTTCACTACCATTTTGACTATTAAATGATTTGAACAAACTTAAGGCAGCTCATCCTCATAGACTAGAATCAGACCACGCCGGAGGTTATTTGTGAATTATTTTCTTAAGCCGCTCCTAAATTTGGACTTCTAAAGCCATCTTCAAAAGAAATCTCTTCTGCTCGTTTAAAAACGTCACATTTTTG
Source organism: Udea olivalis (assembly GCA_947369235.1). NCBI lineage: Eukaryota > Metazoa > Arthropoda > Insecta > Lepidoptera > Crambidae > Udea > Udea olivalis. The sequence goes on from OX376361.1 coordinate 16,201,257, forward strand.
GGAAAATGTTCCAAAGTGGAACTTTGAAATACGCCCAAGAGCACACTCTTATACCTATTCTTTATTCTCCTATTTTTCTCTGGTGTTATTTGCAGGCTGAAGATCGCTTGCTACCTGCATGCTTCAAGACAAGAGTATTTGAATAGACGTTTTCTGGGCAGGCATAGGCCATGTCTTCACTTACCACCAGGTGCGAATGCGATCAAATGACTGCCTAGTCTATTTTAAAGAGAAATGCTCCTTTCCTGCTAAGTTGTTTACTGTTTTTTTGCAGGACATGACAAATAAGACTGTCTAATGACAGTATAGGACTGTGAATCTTTAGCATTCTTTATCTTTTTAATCAGGTTCCCTTGAAACTAAGACGTCATAAAAGCCATTTGATGTATTTATAAATAACACACCTACTCTAAACTTAGTCATAAGGCAGGTAGTTATTAATAACTTTCAATGCGATAACTGTTGAATCATTTGTATTTCATTAGCAATACAAAAACAATGTTACTCAGAGCTTGCTGTAACCAAACTTTCAGACTAAGTAACTTGGTGATTAAGTGTCGACATTGTTACTAATAATTCAGTAAGTAATTAATTATAGAACCGGTTCTTCCGATACACCAAATAAAACATTCGATAGGTGCAAGGAAATCCAGCCCCCCTTCTTTATTATAATTACATTTAGTAAGTATTATGCAATACCTACTAACTACACTTCTTGAAACCGAACGTTGTCTAATAAATTTGCTCCCAAGAATACGGATTAAAATCCCAGGGACTACGTTTGTTTGAAAAAACGGCGCTTCTCTATCCTCATAAGGGCTAGTCATTTGACCGTCACAAGTAGGTAACCTACTTGCTACTCAAAATCGTTTACCAGCCTCGCTAAGTAGCTATCCCCGCTTGAAGTCTAGCCGCTTTAAGTTAACTTAAAATATTGAGTTCAGGCATCGGATCTTCAGCATCAAATCTCTCCTCACCTTCCAGCCTTATATATGAAAACAAGTGTTTTCGAATGAGTCTTGAGTGCGCAATAATTGAGAGTACTCCGTTGTAACCATTTTATTAGTCGATTATCTAGTATCAGGTGGATTATGACGTCGTCACTTCATTAAAAAATACTACGAATATTAACGGTAGGTAAGTAAGTACTTACCTACAGACAAGTAGATTTGGTAATCATCCTTCAAGTCGTTGATAATATTTAGTTATCATGAATCGCTTCCAAGGATGAAGCGTATGGTTATTTGTTGTATAAACTGTGTGTTAAAAAATAGTGAATTTAATGTGTTCTGTCGAAATTATTTGTCAAAGTTGTGACAGAATAATAATCGCGTCGACTTTTCCAGTGCTACATGTGCGACGATTAGCGTGCTTGACATAATTAATTTTTTTACAAAATTACTACTGAAGCGTTCCAAAAAAAAAAAACTTCAACTGTGAAATATATATAATAAAAGCCAGCAAGCATCTTAAAAAGTTAATAGTGAAAGTGATACAAGACATATGTTAATTATTGCCACATATAAAATGCACTGACTAATTAAAAGGCCTTTCAAATGTTTTAATTAAAATTGTCCTCGTGCAATAGAATAATTTAAAGAGCTCAAATGGCCATGGGCTGGGGAGGACTACTGGAACACCCAGACCCGGGTCAACTAGCAAAAATCATCGGTAAGTGGACCAAGAACCCTCAACTGACGGATGCTCAAAAGCTTAGAGCTGTCAAAATACTGTCAACATTACAAGTTCTTAAAAAAAATTGTAGCATATTATACTATACCTTGTTATGCCAGTCATGACATTTCATTTGCCTGATTTACATAACCTTGTACCTCCTTGTTAGAATATCTTAAGATTAAATAAGACATTCTAGGACAAACAATGCATAAAGGTATTCTAGGTCCAACAAGTGAAGCCAGGAAGGCTGCGCCAAGTCGTGACGTCCGTGTCTGTTTTGCAAAACCCCGTGAAATATCCCTTACATAACACAACCACCTAAAGAAGACACTCCACATTCATAGTACCACTCCGCAACAGTCTAACAATCGGAAGTCTGACAAAAATGGTCGTATTATAAGCAAATGTATGCTGAGCTCTAGAGCTAAAGGCGCTGTTAGAAAGGAGTATTGAAAGAGGGATCGAAGCAAAGTGGATATAAAAGAGGTTTTCCATTTCAAATTATGTGCATAATTTCATGCAACTATAATAAGAAATGGCTGCTAATAATACATGTTAGTAACAATGGCATTTGCACCTTAGTGTACTTGAAACTGTCTTGTCCGGAAATTGTTAGCATTTTACAACGTTTAAAGGACATAACTAAAAGATTCGGCTTTGCGCTGAATCGATGAGAGCTGAATTTTATCTCATTCATATCATAAATGAATTATCGGGAAATTATTAAATTTCATTTTGTTGAAAATAAATTTTAATTTTTTCCTTTTTTTATATTTTTTTTCATTAAAATTAATAGTTACAAGTTTATAACCATCCTTATTTGTCAAAAAGTAACATTAAATGGATTTCCGTGGAAAAAAGATAAATAGTATGAAATTTCAAACTCCGAAAAACACGACTTTCTTATTGAAACATGCTTCTTATTCTAACAACGCAAACGGAAGAAATTTTTTTAAAATAACTCTGCAATGTATACCTTAGAAGAATTTGTAATAAATAGGCAACTTTTTTAAAGACTTTAAAAACTTTCACTATCCGCTATAGTGCTAAAAACGGGCGCCCCGGAGTTAGCTCCAGTTCTCAGGTGTTCTCAGGACCACTCCAGATAAGTATGACAGATGAAAGGATCATCAATCGCCATTACCTCCCTACTTTCTAAGATAATAGAAATTAAAATCAATGCTCAGCTTTAAGTTGGAAGGCCACCCGTTGATCAGCGACCAACAGTACCTATGGTTTCCGTCATGGTCGGTCTGCTAGTGATCTTTTGGTTATACTTACCCACCACTGGGTTGAAGCTATTAAGAGCAAGAGAGAGGCTTTAGAGGTCAGCTTAGATATAGCGAAAGCCTTTGATTGGGTCAGGCACAAAGCGCTCCTTACCACACTTACTTCATATGGGGTTCCCATAGGGAGGGATTATGCACATGGATCGCAAGCTTCCTTTCAAGGCGAAACATCAAAGTCACTATCGACGGCTCATGCTCCCACTTCATGCCCGTTCCACAAGGCTGTGTGTTGTCTACGACCCTGTTTATCCTGCACATAAATGATATGTTGCAAACCAGAAACATTCATTCCAGCAAAGCAATCTCTTCAAGACCGCAGTTGACGAAAACAGAAGAGAGCTTGTGTTTGTAGTCGAGGCATCCCTTGAACAGGTCTCACAATGGGGTCAAAATAACATTGTCCTTTTCAACCCCGGTAAGACAGAACTCTGCGCATTTACCGGGAAAAAAGACGCATTTGTCACATTTCCTAAGTTTGAGAGCACTTCCTTGAGTATCAGGCCTGGCATCTTAATCATTGGAGTTGACATTTTGAGTGATGTACAGTTCCTCAGTCATCTGGAGAGTAAAGCCAAATTGGCTTCAAAAAAAACTGGTGTGCCAAACAAAGCAAAGCAGCATTTCTTGCCGTCTCAGCGCCTTTAACTTTACAAGACGCAAGTAAGGCCTCACCCCAGTATCTTTTCCATCCTTTTGACCTCATACAGCGAAGAGCCGGTCGAATTGTGGACGACCCTGTGATTTCCGACCGCTTAGATCCTTTGGCCCTACGGAGAGACGTTGCATCTCTCTGCGTTTTCTACCGTCTATGCAGTAGGGAATGTTCAGACGAATGGCATGACCTTATACCTGCCGCTGAATTTCATCATCGCACGATACGCCATAAGTCGAAATTCCATGCTCATCACCTGGATGGCTGGCGCTCAACAACCGTGCGTAATCCGCGTCAATTTCAAACAAACAAATCGAAAAATATCTTCATTTAAATAGAACTGTACCATTACTCTAACTCTAATTTAAATCGTCAAATCATTACAAGAAAAAAAAAACTTAATAATAGACTTAAAGATAATTTATTTATGTAATTAGGTACACCAACAGCAATACATACATTACATTTTAATAGGCAAAATAAGAAGTTAGACAGGAAAAAGCCTTACATCAAACAGGCGACTAATGCAGACTTTTCTAACTAAATTACGAAACATACAATTCAAGAAATATTTTATTTTATAAGTTCTTCACTTATCACAATTATTATAAATACTGTAATTTATTTTCTATTTCTAAGCTGGAAAATTAATTTCTTCATTTAAAATTATCTGCATTTAATTCTGAATTTATTAGAAATTAAATAACTTATCGTGAAAAGTATAGTAAAATAGAATTGGCGCCCACCGTGGGGCTACAACTCCTCGCTGGGCGCCATTTTGAAATAATTTGTGTCACATTATTGCTTAACGAATGTGGTGAAACTACTGAAGGTGTATTGAATTTTTGGAATAATCGATAAACTATGCATCTTAAGATTACTATGTTAAATTGGAGTGGACGCCTAAAAGCTGTGGATGATAATGAAACATTCACTAGACAAGAGTTACTGACGATAGAAAGATTTGTTAGTTACTGTTATTCAACTTCTGCGTGGTAGTTACAAAGCCATTTTAGCAATACTTAGTAGTACCTATTTAATAATAATTGTTTTAAAAAAATTAGACTAGGTTAAGGTCACCTGGTGTTCAAGACTACTTCCTATGGACAAATACAAGCCTTAAGAGCGTTAGCTGGGTGTGGATCGAAAACGTTGCATTTTTGTTGGATTTACGTGATTATTTCATTGAATTAGAAAAAAACTTAAATTTTTGCTCTATTATTGTGTGCATATTTGAAAATACATTGGATTGTCTAAAATTAGGTAGTCGCCTATTATTTGCTAAATTAAATAATTTAAAGAAAAACATTTTTTGTTTTTCTTTAAATTGATAAGACACTTAAAAATTTACAGTACACAGTTAAAGTTATAATTATGAAATAAAAAGGTGCATTCATTAATAGAGATATAATTTGTACTTAATTTGAATTCGGCTGAATAATCGCGAACACCTTGGAAAGGTGCGACGTTTGCGGTCTACCCCAAACGCAAAAAGCCAACCCTCTTCAGGTGTTGCTGAAAAGTTACTTGTCTTTGAGAATACACCTCTCCGAAAACTTTACTAGTTACTGTTTATCTTTAACATAAAACAAACGAAATTTGTATTCTTCCATCTGGAGGCAACTGTCATTCTCTGGACAGTAAAAACTATAATACGTAGAAACTTGAAATTGCCAGCAAAAATTGATTTATGATATGACAAACAAAACATACTTTTTATGACATATTATTTTATGACTCAATAAAATTTATTGCTTGTTACAGATGCTGTACATACGCAAATTGGGTACGTTATTGATTTTAATTAGCTTGCTAAATGACCTATCTTAAGTACATCACATCTGTTTGAGTTTACGTTACGATAGTCGCTAGTATCATGAACCAATAACAGACGAGCGAACTTTTCCCGAACTGTATGTATACCATGAGTTTACACCAACGACATACGATATCGTCTGCGTAAACGACGTTGACGTTTTTGTATGATATTTGGTTACAGCTGCGGTAGTGATTTAAAATGGAACTAAACATTACATAAACAAATCTAAACGCAACGATAGCCGTTTAGGTGACGTAAACTCATGGTAGGCATACTGGAAATGCAACCCAGGACCCTGAATTTTGAGCTGGGCGCTTACTCGGCCATTGAGGCTCTTCAAGAGATTATGCAATAATATATGACATACAGCTTTAATATTTTCCCTTTCAACCACTCAAGTGCCTTGCCCAACGGCATCAGTTCTGGACATGAAGCACCGTTGACTTGAATGTTTGTCGAGTAAAAATTTATGCGCCCACGCATACAGCCGTGAGACCGTTTGCACAAGAACCACTGCCTTTGTCAAACTTATGTGAATTTAGGCGTTTGGTAATCAATGTGCCAGTAACTGATTCTAATGCAGTAGGAGAAGATAAATATAATTGTTTGAAGGCAGAATCTCAATAATATTGCAGCAGACTATCGCTAATATCAACATGGTTTTGAAATGAAATATTAATTAACAAATAAAATATTTCATTTCATTTCTAAATACCATTCTTTTCATCTTCTTCTTCTTGTAGATAATGCAATCTAATTATGTACTTATCCATATAATAAAATAGAAACTGAGGTAAAATTGTATATCAATATACATGTTGGAAAAAATAACACTAAAAATTGATAGATGCTCAAACATTAGATAAGTACTCATTATAACATTGGTTTTATTCTAATCAATAGAATCACAAAGTAGAGTCACATATTATACAAAAAACAGATACTTTTACTAATAACGACCACAAAACCTCGGTTCTCCACTTTCTACAATCCTTACACAAAATTTTATGACATAATTAAATAATATCATTCCAGGTTTTTCTCTAGATTACAAACAGCAGCTTCACCAATAGTAAACATCAAAAGGGCGTGAAAACACGTGGGATTGAATATAGCCAATTTAAATGTAAATTTCTTCGCCACAAGCAGCTAGTTTTGTAACGCACTCGCGTATCTTAGAACAAACATTGCAATATTGACTCTACACTAAACCGTACACTTTACACAATAACCGACTCTTGCGCAGTAGTTTGACCGTAACTTATTCGCTTAATGACTTCTGTCATTGAATTTAAATGTGGTAAAATTAGTAGCAGAAGGAGGGAAGTATTTTTTACATCTTTCTACGGTATGCTTCTAATGCAAATGACATTCCAATGCAATGCTTCCTTCCGAAGACGCTTCTAGATTGGGAATTAGCTCCCTGACAAAGTTTTCCCAATGAGCTACAGTATCCCACCAGCAGCAATATGTGTACAGGTGTATGGAGGGTATCTCACCTGGTATCAGGTCGGTTTTGCAAGCTATTTGTTGCTGGTATACGAATCGCCTGCTGCTGGCGCAATCATGGTGTCCTAACGAGAAATAATGCCTCTGATGTTACATGTCTCAGTAAGCTGCGGTAACTGCTTACCATCAGGCGGATAAGGATCGCGTCGAAGATCAACCAGTTTGAAACCATTCGCTAAATCACCAGCTCACTCGGACCATCGTAGGTAGCAAGTGCTCCTCAAGTGAGGCATACTTAGAGACATGATATAGTGAAAGTGTCATTGTTGGGGACGCGTTTTCACTAAAACCATGTGTTTTGCAAACACACTGGTAAGGTCAACGGGGGCATGGGGTCGACGCTCGTGTGTCAACACGGCAGAGACAGCGCTTTCTAGGCCCTGTTTAGGCAATGGGAATTTTGCATAAATACCTTAATACTGTAAGCAGTCGGGTAAATTACAAATTACCTGATTGAGAGACATCTTGGAAAGTCTGGCAATGTCAATAGCCTGTGCTCAGTCCTTTATGTCTGAAGATCGTGATGATTTTCTGGTGTAGGTTTGGAACTGATAACTCAAATAGTAATTTTATGAGCACTCTTCAATTAAGCGTACCGTTCAAGTGAAAGTTTCAAGGTTTTCTGCAACTGTTCATTTTTTTAATTACTTACCAATGCAATTTATGCATTACTTGCATACTTTACCAATGCACTACTATACAGTTAGAATATAGCATTTAAGTTTGAGAATACCGACTTTATTTTGTATAGAACAAAAAAGATGTTTCGTTAGGTCTATTTTCAGAATTAAGAGTGATTTGTATTTACAACCCCATTTATCGTTAACAATTTAAAATAATCAACACATTCATCATTCAATTAAAAAGCTTCTACTAATTGTTGAGTAAATTGACAATTAATAGCACTCCAGGAAGTTAAGGTCCTTCATCTTTGACGACCATCCGACGACCACCATTGACGACCGACTTGGTGTAATGGTTAAGAAGTTGGCTACTACACCAGAGGTCGCGGGTTCGATCCCCGCACAGTACAAATATTTGTGTGCATGAACATGTCTGTTTGTACTGGTCTGGGTGTCTCCTATGTATAATAAGTATGTATTTACAAAAGAAAATGTATTTAAGTATGTTTATCCGTGGTCTAGTATCCCTTAACACAAGCTTTAATTAGCTTACTTTGGGGCTAGATGGCGCTGTGTGGAATAATGTCCAGGGATATTTATTTATTTATTTTATTTATCTAGAGTGTTTCTAGAGCTTTGTTTTACTAGACAAACTGTTACACAAATTTTTACCTTATGCAGTTTTCCGTTCAACAGAACCGAGAATAATTATTAATGGGCTCACCGTCAATAAGTAACTAATAGCCTTATGAAGCTTTATATATAAAAATTATGAACTAAAAAAACAAAACGGCACTCAAGATGAAAGAAAGAACAAATAAATTACGCTAACACAACACTGATAGCTGCTTCGGCACAGAAAAAAATGTGGTTAAATGCGCCAGACAACACACCTATTGTCATAGAATGCGCGTCAAGCAATCATGCATGACAGACAAGTGGCCGCGGCTTTTTAAATGAAATAAATATTATGAATAAGACGGCAACAGCCAACTTTAAATAAATGAAATCAATCAATATGCGCCAGACAACACACCTCTTGTAATGGTCTCGAAGTAGGGATTAATATCCCCGTGTTACGAGGTACCACACAAAAGACAAGAGGTTGACCCAAGAAGCGGTGGCTCGACGTCATTTAGGATGACATGAGTGCCAACAAACTCACCACTGAGGATGCACAAGACCGCGCGAAGTGGGCCAAAAAAATAAGAAAGGCGGACCCTGGGACCTCACACACCAGTGTGGGTTCACAATCGGGATAGACCGCACGGATGATGATGATGACGAGGTACCACACAAGGAAATAAGCCAGGGGTGTCTCCCAGCACATCCAGACCCAAGTCAATTCAGAAAAGATAGTTTTCTGAATTGACCCGACCGGGAATCGAACCCGGGACACAACGAAAATCGAGGCGAGAAACCGTGCTACAGCGCACTACGCCAATCGTGTCGCCAAAACTTTGCTCTGACTAACCCGGGATACTATAATCGTGAGTATACGAGTATGTTTGTTTGAAAGTGTGTCTTCGCGTTGATCCTACACACACTAGAAAGCAAGTAGCGCGCGAGTGATCATCTGCTTCGAATAAAAATAAAACATTCACGCTCAATTACAAGTAAAATAACCGTCATTAATGACCTCACACATCATTAATGACTTACCGGTTAAAATGACTCCAACCACATCTATTTACAAGCTTACCACAAATAACAATGTCAAGTTAAATATTTAGAATTGCTTGATATAACCACAATGCCGTGATCTTGACCTAGAATGAAGTTTAATGTTGGTAATTATAAGTAATGTACGTTCCTTCATTTTTGATATTTTGTACAATGCGCGGGAGTGGTTAATATGTTAAGTGCAGTGTTAACGTACATATAACTCTTAATACAAAATAGTTTGTTTGCTGTTTTCATCTAATGGTAAGAAAAAAATGTAACCTTTTGTTATAGTGTAATAAATAAATAATAACAAATAATACATTATTTATTTAAAATAGGCGACATTAGCATTTATATATCTTTTTTTAAGCGTAGAATAGCTTGTGTCAGGAGGCACCGCTTTTCTCAACATATTAAATGAGTGTTACATATAGACTAGTAATATTAAAAGAAAGAAAGTTAAGATTAGATTAAAATACAGAAAAAAATCAAAAGCTATAAGTACGCGCGAGCTTGCGTGTGTGTTTGCGTGTGTGTGTATGTCTGTGTGTGGGTGTTTGGAGGGGGTTTATCTGTTTGTGTGTGTGTGTTTTTGTACATTAGTGTAGGTGTGTGTTCTCTCTGTTTCGTCATAATTCATAAGCTGAAGCCATATTATGATTACCTTGCATTCATAAAAAGGTTTGCTATAAATGTCCAGTTCTTTATTAACTGTAATATAGAGATGGGCAGCACAATATTTGTATTGTCTTTTGGCAAATAGAGAATTAGCTCTAGGCAGCATAACAACTCTATCCTTTCTCCTTTTACACAATATGTTTGGGACATAAGGTAGTTTACTATGCATTTTTAGAATTGTTTAAGTAATTAACAATTGTCTAACTGTCAGTAAAGTTGATTCTTGATATAAAAGTTCAGTTGGGAATCTCATACTCAGAAATACAAATACAATCTTAGAAATAAACACAAACTTGAGGTTGCGAATGCACGAACTAATTATGGAAAAAAGACCATCCTATCAGAGGGAGCGCAGCTGTACAATAGCCTACCAAATGATGTGAAAGAATGCGATACTGTGACCATGTTTAAAAGTAAGCTCAAAAACATGTTGACCCTTTAAGTGGGTTTCATTGCAATTTTTATTTTTTGATTTGTATTGCTATGTATTATTTTATTCCTAATTCATGTTTGTTTTAAATTTTAATCATTGTTAAGTCCCATATTATTATTAATTGATTTTGAATATTATTTAATTTTTAATAGGTAATTTAAGAAGCCCCAGCGGTTATTAAGTATTCATATTATAAACAATTTATCTGTATCTCATTTTAAATGAAACTGTTATGTTTTTTATGAGAAATAAAGTTCTTTAAACCTATACTCTCGAAATTGATCACCTTGATAAGTGTGTAAGCAAGAATTGAAAAAAACATTTTTATTTCATTATTCATTTATGTAGAACTATGAATAATAAGTAAGTAAGTAAATATTCTTTGTTGCACACAAATAATGACGACTTACAAAAAAACATACAAATAATATAATGCGATTTATGGAATTAATATTATACGTTATATGAGAGCGTCGTGGCCTAGTGGTTCAGCAACCGAACTCAGATCGTGGATCGTGTGGTTCCGAGTTCAAATCTGGCCAGAACCAAAATCTTTGTGTTCATTGTTAAATATCCTTCTAACTCTCCGGTGACGGAAAACATCGTTAACAAACCAAATCAACCCAGATAACGGCGGAAGGCTCACCACCTACCACGTTCTAATTCCATTGGTGAAAAGTGGGCTTCTGAGTGTTTCGTTCACCATGACGGCACAGTCACTTGCCTCTGACTACCCCGCTTGGGATAAAGTCGTGATGGTATGTATGCATGTTAAACGAGCCTCTAACAACGTAGTTGGAGATTTTTTATCATTTATGAATAAGTAGTTATCATTATTTATGGTACATAAACAAGGAAACTTACAGCTTTGAGTAAAATAAAAACAATGTACACTTTAGGTGGCATTATCGTTACAACCAATACCTTCAAGGCGATCTAGATGTAATGGAATAAATACAAAAATCTGACCAAGCAGTGAATCGTAGAATGTCGTTACGATAGTCAGACGATCATATTATGTAATCCATAATGCATCTTATAGATTATCATTCCTCACACCATATAAGGTGTAACAGCTTTCTCCGTTGCAACGTCCTTCGTGAAGAAAGCATAATGATGGGTGTGCCATGACAAGTACTACTTAATAGGAAATGCATAGCGAGCGTTAATGCATTCAGAATTTGTATCGTCATCTTTTTGACGACACGATTGGCGCAGTGCGCTGCAGCACGGTTTCTTGCCTTGTCTTGCGAGTTGTCTCGATTCCCGGTCCGGTCAATTCAGAAAACGATTTTTTCTAAATTGGCTTCAGTCTGAGTGCGCTGGCAGATACACCTGGCTTAAATCCTTGCCTAGAACCTCGTTACACAAGGATAATATCCTAACTTCGATACCAATTAGTGTTGTCTGGCGCATATTTATTATATTTCAGAACGCTTAGCCTCTCTTTCCCTCAAACTGAATAGTCCTGCGATGGGTGTCTATGACTCTACAATTTTGATACGTAATTCAAAGAGGTCCGTTCACCTTGCTGTTGGAGCTGATGGCCGTTAAGGCAGAATAAATAAATAAATATGCGCCAGACAACACACCTTTTGTCATGGTCTCGAAGTAGGGATAAATATCCCTGTGTTACGAGGTACCAGACAAGGAATTAAGCCAGGGGCGTCTCCCAGCACACCCAGACCCAGGCCAATTTAGAAAAGATCATTTCCTGAATTGACCTGACCGGGGATCGAACCCGGGACACTACGGAATTAAAGGCGAGAAACCGTGCTCCAGCGCACTACGCCAATCGTGTCGTCATAAGATGTTCTACAATGGATACCACTTGAAGGAAAACGTGACCTCGTCCGATAACCCATAAACTGGACTTACAACAATAAAGATACAGGCCACCGACAACTGGTTATTCCAGAAGTTTAAGGCAGAAGCCTGTGTTAAAGTGTACTTCATGGTTGTGTCCTGCAAAGAAAGCAGACAATGGAGGGTGTGCCAGTTATGGCAAGCGCCTTGTAATAGTAGTAAGGACTGCGACGCGCGTCACCCACTAATACGCCGTTGCTACTTATGTGCACGCCCTTATGTAACACAGGGCTGTCATCTACATGCACAGGAAAATATATTCATTAACGGTTTTATCATTATCATTTTGGGCCGAATCCACCAGTTGTTAAGTTTTAGCCTGTTTTTATCAAATTCATTTACCATTATCCCCTGCTGTTTGAATCCATGGCTATTTTGCCTATCGCTATGTTATTGGATCATCTGCTCTTATGTCCGACTCCTTACTTTAAGTAACACCCAAAGCTAACGTCCTGGCCTTAGTTGGTGGCCCAATTTCACAGCCTGCGTTCACCCTGCTGACTGCAGTTTACATACTGCGCTGCAGTTTTGAAACTGTCGAAGCCATTTGAGGCTTAACCATAATTCCTCGTCCTCTCCATTTTCACGGTCATTGGCTGATATAAGTTTCTTTACCCTGGACAGCGTAGTTAGTATGTCTAGATCGCAATTTGTCAACCATAATAGGAAATGTGGTGTAGCGATATTAGTTCTTACATTTTCAATTAAAAGAATAACAAAACGCTGACGAATTTCCATCCCTACCAATTATTTTTCACCTAAAGCAGTGCTAAGCTAGTTAGCTTAGTTCTAAAGCAACTGTTGTTTTGCTATCCAAGAGTCCTATCAATTTGATTTTCACATCTCACGAGAACAATAACCTCATGAAATATTATCCTATTAGAAAAAGTTAGCAAAAAATATCATTAAAAAACCCCTACTTGCCAACCCTACCCGCCCGTAACGCGTGATGGTCTAGTGACAGCTAGCTTCCTGTACTCCACCGTATCTGAATTCATGTTACATTCAGAAATAAACCTTATTATAGATTCATATAGCATGTTATTGTTTATCCATAAAAAAAATACCACAGCGACAGTATGTGACTTAAATGTCAATTGAAAACTAGCCTTACGGAATCGAAATAAGGCATACGTGAGTGTTCACTGATAAATTACGGCTTGTAAAAGTATTGTAACTATAATGAGGTAATGGTAATCCAATATGCATTTTAGTGAGTTTTGTTTCGACCTCCAATGAACCGTTGACATGATCCGTAACTATAATGATACTACTGAACCATTATTGTGAATGAATGTGTACTGTTGATAGATTGTTTATGCGGGTACTAACAAAAGCCTAAGTGAAATAATAAATTTAGGTTGCCAATAAATTAACATAATGTTACAGTTTTAGGCATTTTTTACGTATAGTAGTTAGTAGATATTATGAAATTCACGCTGCTGAACTCTGGTGCCAATACGGGTATGTTATGTACAGTCAAAAGCATAAATATATGTAGGCTGCAAAAATATCTGAACAAACAATAATCCACACATATCTATACAAGTCAACAAAGCCTCTGCATGAACTCTCGTGAAGATATTTGTGACTGATGTTTTGCTCAGATATTTTTGAAGCTTTTGAAACGTTAAGATGTTTATGCTTTTGACTGTACATACAGGTTGGTAGTTATTCTGATTGGAAAAACTACTTTGTGTGCAAATTTTTTGTTATGGTGAAAATTTGTTTCGTAGTCCAATTTTCCTAAAAAAAAGAAAGAGTGAGGTTCGTGTTGTGAAATTGTATTCACGCTCTCATTATTTTTCGGAAATCAGCAATAACGAAGGGGTTCACATGAGGCGGGTTTTACTCTGCGGATAAGTTTCAAGCTTTTGTACACATACATTATAATCGCAAGTACTTTCATACATTTAAACAATACAAATTTAATTTTGAATTGAGCTAAGACCCCAGCTGGCATTCTTGATTGATACCAACTGTTCTTAGCTTCAAAATAAATACTGGTATTTAAGTGTTGACTCAGCAGAATAAAAAAGAGAGTGACTAATTTCGGAGAGTTTGTTTAGCAGAATAATCTTTCCATTAGTTGCACTAATAACATGTTACTTATGACATTGTGAAATAAATAAATAATAGTACAAATTAGACTCATGTAAGCCTAGCATTATTAGGCCATATCGGGCTGTCAAACTTAACACGTAAGATGTTAATATAAAAGTTAACAATTCGCAACCTACGTCAACAGAACAATTCGATTAGCACACAATAAAGCGGACAGACAGACAAGTCGACGCACAATTATTTGTTTTGCATACAAATATTTTTGATTGCGCATGCTCCGTAGAGAGATCGCATTTGGCAATGAATAGGAGCATTGTCTTTGATTAGTAAAAGTTAAATAAATATTTAATCATATGAACTTTTATTAAAAGGACTTAGACAATTCCAAGGTAAAACTAATCCATACCTTATTTTATATGTGTGATAAGTATGTAAGTATATGTATGTTTATTTTTATGTTAAAGTAAATTAGTTATTGTATCTCTTATTTATCATCTTGCTCTTAATTAATTTAACTTAATTTTCTTCCTGATTCTCTACCCGAAGGTGGCCTGGGGTCGCTACTAGCGATAAGGCCGCCAATATTGTACAACGTATTTATTTAAATAAAACTGTAATATTTTATTTGTGTAATAAAGTTTATCTCATCTTATCTTAACTAAAAAAAATACACAATGAGACCGCATGTGACTGTTAATAACTTAAAATATGCACCGCTGGAGAAGATTCCTTAAAAAGTTTTAAATTCTAGTTTATATCTATATTTTCTTTTTCCTTCGGCTACTTTTGATTTATACCGTTGATTATCAAAAGACTTACAAAAACGATATAGAGATATAGTAAGTGACGTAGTATCTATGTGTATTTTTTTTCAATTAACTTTAATTTTAATGTTTTGAGCAAAAATACTGATTGTTCGACTGATCTTGTGTGGTGAAATTAAAGTTAATTGAAAATATCTGATTTTCAAGTGAATAGGTATTCAGTAAGTGTCTGTATAAGTACACAGACACTTACTGAATACCTATCCCATATCATTTTTGTTAGTCCTTTGTCTCCATATAGCATATAGCAGGCCTCCAAGGTGAACATGGCCAGCCCAGTGATTCGTTTGAATGACTGGGCTTGTCAACCTCATATCTGGACCTCACGACCGCTTTCCATCAGGTGGAGTGAGGTCATCTTGATGGGCAATATAAAAAAGACAACGAAACCTCTTGTAATGGTCTCGAAGTAGCGAATAAAATCCCTGTGTTACGAGGTACCACACAAGGAAATAGGCCAGGGGCGTCTCCCAGCACACCCAGACCTGAGTCAATTAATCAATTCAGAAAAGGTCGTTTCCTGAATTGACCCGACCGGGAATCGAACCCGGGACATTACGGCAATCGAGGCGAGAAACCGTGCTACAGCGCACTACGCCAATCGTGTCGTCGTAATAAACAAGTCCTATTAATGAGTGTAATTTTCATATTAGGTACCCATCTGATGTATTTAATTGCTAATTACATTCGCATTAATGTAATTACTATCATCCACAACATCATAATAGTATTACGCAGATCATTGTCTTCTAATAAACAAGAACAATGAATGAACTTTATTTTTATGACTTAAGTCAGCAGTAACCTAACCACAGTTTATGTTATGACTTAACTAAGTGGGTTTGCGTGTGTTGACTTAAGTTGTGTTAAGACAGGGATCTTTATTGTAATGCCTTCATTTACTTTACTTCCTGTGTGCTTGGATAAGTCAAATAAGTTAGAGATGTGTTAATTTAACTAAGTGGGATTATGAACAAGATGTTTGATTATGTAACTGTCACTTTAAAGCAAAACAAATGGACCCTATTCAAAGGTAGCATTCAATAAATCAACAATTCAACATTCATTTCAAAACTACACATAGTTTTCTATTTGAATGACTGAGTTTGTCTTCCATTTTCTCTACAGCAAGAAAAATCATCCAAGTGCTTATTAAGTCATGTCTTGGAAAATCGCTTCAGCAATTTAAGTTGATGGATAAATTCACCACCATCACGATGATCAGGTAGAGTCCATATCGTTTAACTTTTTTTTATTTTAGATTAAAATTTGTTTGCGTTTTACCTTAGTCTCGCCTGGTGGAAAGTGCTGACGAGGCCGATGGAGGTACACGCTTACCCAGAAAATGCCTATTCACTCTGCCCTTGAAAATACCGAGGTTGTAAGTATCCAGAAACACAGACGCAGGGAGAGCGTTCCACTCCCTAGCGTTGCGGACCAGTAAAGACGCAGCAAACCGTCCTTTTACTATGTAACCATTGAGTGCGGATTGCTGGAAAGTCAACCGGCGTCTAGTGGTCTGGTGGTAGAGAGTAGGGGGTGGTATTAGGTTGTGTGGTCTTGCTATAAATGATTCTCGTAAATGTCCTGCGCTGCTTTCATCTCGTTACCTTTTCATACATGCTCACGGGTGATGGTTAATTCTTACTGGTCTTAATTCGACCTTCTCTGAGAATTTATTGAACTCCTACAACGTACTAGGTCTAGGTTTCTAGGTCTTTCCGTTCCATTCGACCTAGCCCTATGAATTTGATTCGTGAATCAATACTCAATACTCAATTCTTTATTGCATTTCACAGTGTAGTACAAGATCTTAAAATTTATTTAAATAGTGCACCATGAACCCTGTCGGGCACAACAAAAATGAAGAGGAGGAAAACCATTGCTCATAGAAAATTAAATTATAATGCAACAAAATAATATTAAATTATATCTAATTATTATTTAGAAACTCGTCTAAAAGTTATAATTTAGGTACTTTTATAGATTATTATTTAAGTTTTAAGGATATTTATATTATATTTTTATATCAATAGTTTGGTTTTTAGTATTACTATTCAGTCTTAAATTTATGTTAAATGTTTATCTTCTAAAAATAATTTTATAGTGTAGTAGCATTTTTGTATTAGTATATTTTTGAGGTCATTAAAAAACATCTTATTGTTATTTATGTTTCTTAAGGAATCGCCTCTCATTCATTATTCTCACTTGACCAAAGTAAATGAGCATTCTAGTTACTAACAACACCTCCTTTATGTTCCTTCCCCCTCGACCAAATCAACTAAGCACCAAGTCTTTTCTTTTTCTCACTACTTTGGTACTTCTTATAATATCACACCTTTTTTTCAGTACCTATTCCCCGTCCATACATCGCAATGCTCTCATTTCCATTGCATTTATTTTACTTACACGGATATGGCTGTTTACCCATTATCACGTAATATTACGTCAGTATCTTCACTTTTTGTGCCTCTACGTTATCTGATAAATGCACCTGCTATCTGTATAATAGGGTGATAAAAAATCCAGTCAATGACCTTTGAATCCTGTGATGTAAGAGCAGAATTAACTGTGATAAGACAAAGCAGCTATGAAGAGTACAGTTAGTCAGTGTTGTGGATTTGCTGGCCTGATGAGGAAGGTAGCCAGAACTCATCGGGGAACTGCTGTTGGGCCAGCTAGTGGACTTCTTAAGATACGCCATTGTTGTGAGAATGAGAGCGTACAGCGTCGTGGTTTAGGACTCTAGCACTCCAAATCGGATCGTGGATCGTGTGGTGCCGAGTTCAAATCTGGTCAGAACTATTTTTGTGTTCATTGTTAAAAGTAAATTTCTGACTATCTCTCTGGTGGTGGAGAACATCGATAAAAACCAAATCAACCCGGATTACGGCTGAGGGTTTCATCCTACGACGTTGGGTACTAATAAATCCACTACGAGTTCCATTGGTGAAAAGTGGGATTCTAATTTTGCCTCTGACTACCCAGTTTAGGATTATAGTCGTGATGGTATGTATGTATACCCACAAGTATCCTCAGCCTTATCTGCAAAGTATCTTTTTTTTCCAATCAAAACATGGTCTTATTCATATGAAAACGAATATAATTTGACCGTATTGCATCGGGCAGTCCACTTGCTTAGTTGAATGAAAAAACAGAATTGATGTTTTGATGACCATAAAATTTGCTAGGCGCAGTGGTTGAAAAAATATGCAAAAAGTCGAAAGATGGTTCCGATATTAGGTGACAATGTAGCACTAATTTCAATTGTTTTTGGGTTCTTATACCACGATGCAAAACTTGGGACTGGGACGATATTATGATTCTATATCTCGACAATTGTATTATTATTATGATGTAAAGAACCACAACATAAGTAATTATAGCGACACCATAAGTCATCAGTGGCCGTGAAACGTGCGGTTTTGACCCACTTGCAGCGTGTAGGCGTCTGCTGTCTTTATCATACAGTATTTAGTATATAATGCTCACATTATACCTTAATCATAGGTTTAAATGTATTTAATTCAGTTCTACTTAGAAACAAGTTTAAGTTCCTTCGAGTGTAAATGTCTTGCCTCTGAACGCCCTTGAATATATCACCACTTTCAGTTCCACTGAAAGGTATAGGAAAGTAACAATTAAAAATGTTGAACATCAAGAAAACAAAAACAATTACATTGAATCAAATGAAGAACCTCTTCCTTTTTTGAAGTTGGTTGATAAGCGCAAGGAATTGTTGGCGATATATATTCTAGAACAAAGAAGTTTGAAGGTGATACCAGCAAGATACCACCTTTCAGGTGAACATACCAACAGATAAAGGCCGTGGGATTCCAGTGGAGGCTGTTTGTAACTGACTAGAATGGGGGATCTGCTCTCTGGCACCTCTTAAAACATATATGTATAATACCTCATTCAGAGGCTGAAATTACTGGACTGTTCTTTACGATATTTACGATCTGGGATCTTGGCTATCTATTTTTGAATAATAAGCTTTTTTAGGGAGGTGTGATATAAATACGCCTCATGATTTTCCCTAAAAGTTGCTACAAAGTTCCCTAAAACTTGTTATAGCAGTTTATTTATCAAACTCAACCGTGAGTAGTGTTTTAATACTCGTATTATTTAAATTCACGGCAATAAATTTCAAGTTTCCAGTCTACTTATCACTTAGAAATACGGAAATACACATGTTCCCTTGACAATGTTTGCGCGACCTCCCCTCGCCAGGGTCACCTTCAGTATATCGTGACACACTATTTGGCTATGGTGGCAATGTCGTAATATGTAAACTCTTTTATTTTATTCATAAGGGGAAATCCTCATGGGTAACTAGCCAACCGGGACGCGACAAGTTTATGACGGAGTTCTACCGACTAACCTGCTTATTCGTTAAAACTGAATGAGTATTTTAACCATACTTTAAAAAACTTTGCGCGGAATTGACAGTAAAGTAATACGTCACGATTACGTTTTTTTAAACAACGCCGAGTAGACAATAATTTAGACCTGCTGGTAATTATTTTGCGATGGTTTTATGAAAGCATCCATGGGCAAAAAGGATTCAGCATCCTTCCTAATTTATTACGGCGCTGCAAGAGCACCGTGGCAAGAGATGTGCCTGATTGCTTAAATCTAATGGCTTGAATGAGGAATGTCGAATAGTATCATTGCCCGGAGTCAAGCTTTCTTAGTCAGTTATTTACTCTTCGATCCCTCGTCACTCTTTTTTTAACTTATCGTGGTGAAAACTTGGTATCTAAAAAGACTCTTGCAACTACTTACGTAGGTACTTTGCTAAAGATCAACATACCCACTCTGCAGCACCCTGGTTTTCTTCAAGCCTTCTACACCAAAATGCTCACAGGTAGGTTTCCACAAAACTGCTTTACTAAAGATTTCCTTTAATACTTCGGAAGACACTGTCTTTCTCCTTAAAGTGTTGTTACGAGTATATGCATTTATACAGTGTAGTCTGTGTGGTCTTTCAAACACTTTCAGAACAATCAACAAATAATTATGCCCCATCAAATGGACAATGAACACAAAGATAACCAACATTCCTGACTGGAATTGGGTCATGTAAGCGTTGTACAACCTTCACTATGAGTAATGCGATAACACCTAAATGGGGAAAGTGTATGTCTTTTTACACCTTTAAGATTAGTGGGTCAATTGACTGCTGATAGGGTGTCATGTCAGTTTGTAATCTAAAAGATTGTGCAGCCATCATCGTTAGAGTAATTAGTTTCTATCTGGAGCTACTGACACCCTTTATCAGTGAGACACGAGCATTTTTATCAATGACTGCTTGTAAAGAATGTTTACTCATGAGCTGTCCCAAGGCTGTCCCTCTGCTGGTCTACTGGTCTCAGTATTGGACTAAATTCTGTTTATTTGTCAAGCGTGTTATCAATTAAAAATTTATTTTATAGGTCAGGTGGAAATGTTAAATTAGATGTTGTCTTATATAGATATCGAAGCCCCTCAAAAAATATTCACCTCGCGTAAATATGTGGACATATAAAATGCAATTAGATGTTTTATATTTTAAAAGTATATCGAGCTGAATGAAGAAAAGTGCAGAAATACAAAGCTTCGCTACCTACAGTCATACTAACAATATGTTGTGACTATGCATAACATACCATCACGGCTTTATCCCAAACGGGGTAGTCAGTCTCTGTAGCCGACATGGTGAACGGAACACTCAGAAGCCTACTTTTAACCAATCGTATAATAGAACCCAACGTGATAGGTGGTAAGCCTTTAGCCATTATACGGGTTAATTTGGTTTTTAAACGATGTTTTCCATCATCGGAAAGTTAACAACGAACACAAAAATGGTAGTGGCCAGATTTGAACGCTCAACCACGCGATTTACTAACCGAGTTGGGGTGCTCAGCCCCTAGGCCACGACGTTCTACACTCCTGGCTATACACTTCTGCAATATCTCTAGGACATTCTGTAGGCTTTAGTCATCCGTACTGCTATTTCCAGTGAAAATATTCGAATCTTCGTCGCGTAGTCAAGAAAAATCTTGTGCACTATTTTTATGTTGCTTTCGAACTGCTGGTGAATTACCGTAATTATGTAAAGCTGGTAAACTAGTAGTAGATGAATAATATTGAGAGCTACATTCTGTGGCTACAGTTTCCTATGTATTTTTAATAATTATCAAGATTTCAGGGTCTGAATAGCCATTCGGTGCAATTGAGCAGTGCTCAGAAGTGCCAGTTGATGGGTTTGCCCTGAGGTGTTATCGTATGTTCGTTATTTTTGATTTCTTAACACACTGCAAAATCGACCATACTCTGGTACTAGGACAATTTTAGAGATTTCGTCTGGTTTTTTATTTATAGTTACTTTCGCTAAGGTCCAGGATATATTTAGTTTAAAATGTATAAGGTTTTGGTTTTTGACTCCTGTGTTTCAGTCTAGACACACAATTTTGCCTAGGAATCGAAAATCTTACTTATTATTATATTAGGAATGCGAAAGTTTGTGAGTATGTACCATGGACGTGTGTGTGTGTATGTTTGTGACTCTTTCACGCAAAAACTACTGAATGGATTTAGATGTAACTTTACAGTTATACAACTTACACATCAGAATGACACATAGACTGAATTGACTGGCCTGTTGGCGCAATGGCAGCGATCCTGCCTTTAGCGCCGGAGGTCGTGGGTTCGATCCCCACCCATGACAAATATTTGTGTGACGAACATTTGTATTTGTTGTGTGTCTGGCTGTTATTATCTATTTAAGTATGTATTTAGAAATATTTAAGTATGTTTATCAGTCTCTGACGCCCATATTACAAGCTCTGCTTAGTTTGGGGTCAGATGATCTTGTTGTGAATGGTTCCAGATATTTATTTATTTATTTAATTTATGAAGATTTTATGTAAGATGAAGTTCGCGCGGGCGAAAAGCTAGTAAAATATATATTGGGGTGGTGTGCGAAAACTGCATGAATATTGTTACCGAACATGCAAGTAATGATCAAATTGTCCCATTTATGCTTGTCTTACTGGGATACAGGTTGTTCTAGACCGCAAAATATGTGGACTGACAATGGAGAGTGATACAACTAGTATCTTAATGATCATAGGTTTAGCTTATGTGTTCAGACTCCACAGCATCTATAGCAAAGCTTCCATCTATCCTCTTGGCTACCACAATCCTAAACCAATAGGACATTTGCAATCACGCCAACACTGTTAAGTGCCGCGACCAAACATGGCACCGCCCTTTGAAGCAGCCGGCAGCTGCAGGGCGCTTATATCACACAGACCGGAGATAAGCTGGTTTGGTATTTTTCTATACCAGCAAATGTGTTTTATACGGTGGGACTTCTTAACTGCTTTTAAGTTTAATAAATAAATAAATCTGGAACACTCAACACTAAGATCTTTTGACTTCAAACTAGGCTGAGTATTTATTAGGGGTGTAAGAGACTATTATATTATTATTTTAGCTCGTAACTCCCAGTCTAAGACTGCTTAAGGTAGGGAAATAATTTGTTGGTCAATGTGTAAAATATTTTAATAAGATTCCGCAAACTCTTGTTGAACTGCCTCTTCACAAGTTTAAGTCACAAATTAAAGCTAAGTTAATGAAGCGAGGTTATTATAGTGTTGAGGATTTCATATATGATAAGAATTTGTGGTCATCTTAGGTATAATCTGCTCCTCTGCACACTTTTTTGTTATGACTTTACTCTGTCAATTAAATTTTTGTGTATAAAAACAAGATTGAAATTCTTGCCGGAGTCTTCTCGATCGGAAACAACCTCCGAACCGGTGGTAGAGTCACATTATATTTAATTATGATATTAACTATCTTAGTATTATTTTATGTAAGTTTATTTTTATTCAGTATATTTTTACTACAATTTTTTTTGTTTAAGACTTGTCATAAGTACTTTTAATAAGTCTATGTGGATAAAGATATTTTTTACTTTTTTTACTTTACATTAAACATAGATATACACCAACATAGATATTAGATATTAACTTCCAGACACTGTGCAAACAGAAATGTTCCTAACATAAATGTTTTTGCTAAGTGGGGTTCGAATCTAATGTAAAACCATCCGTTTCGAAAAACACTTCCGTAAGCTTTTAAATCAGATATATTACATGGACTACCGTAATATTTATAAATTCTTATCAATGAAATTATTAATAAAATTATGGAGAATCTCGATTACGCTAGTGATGTTCTACGAATGAACATCAGACGATTGACGTTATCAACTCTGTGCACGGGGTTACGCAAATTATGCAAAGGAATATAGAGTGGTGATCATCTTTCAACATCGCTCGCAGCCTTAAGAGGTTCACTGCTGAACATAGGCGTCTTGCCTAAAGCAACCGGTTGCAAGCAGCCTGCATCCTTCGGAACCCTGCGACTTTTATCAGGTCGGCCTTCCACGGTTGCCTTCAAACGGTCTCTAGTAAGGAACTTTTCTACCCCAACGGCAATTCATTATCGCGAGTAAAATAATCGTAAAGGATTCAAGGATGTTTAGGCAAAACAAGACGTTTGGCTTCATCTGTTGCAGGAGTCCATTAGTTCAAATCTTAAGTTTCCAACATGCGTAGTTCCTATATAAACTCTGCTGAGCTTGTATTTGAACACAAACACAATTCATGTAAAAACATATAATTAACAAAAATCATCGACGGCGGAACGTCTCTATCCGTAATCTAATGCGTCACCATAGAAGGCGCATGCGCATACAATCGCAAGGCCCCGCTTGTGCCGTATATGGGACTAAACAGGGCCCGTATATGGACACCATATGCTTCCTACATCCAAGATTGTGGAGACACAGACAAAAGACCATTATGGAACTTGGCAGGAATTCATTACGGAAAAATGCTGTGAGAAACATTTTTAATGGCATTTGTGTTTTTATAAAATCTTATATTTTATACATTCAATTAAGAATTAAATTATACTTTTTACACGAAGGAATTGAAACGAAGCCAACATTGCATAACAGTAAACTCATATATTTTGTTTAAGTTCATTGTTTGGATAAAATTATGGTAAAATATTGAAAGGTGTACAGGCTTAAATGTTCGGTGACTCGTTTCTTTGCCGTACCATCCAGCTGACGTAGAACGCTCTTCCAGCGCATTTGTTCCCTTCCTCATATAGTCTCGGGTTCTTCAAGCGGGGCGTGAAAAGGCATTTTAGCAGGCCTTCGAGATAAAGATGGCCAGGTCGGTTATTCCTTTGCATTATTGTGCTTGTCAGCCTCATATCTGGTTCTTACGACCGCTTTCCATCAGGTGGCGTGAGGTCATCTTGAAGGGAATTTAAAAAAGGCTCCAACAGAGCAAAGATATGTATACTTACTTCCTTAGTATGGGGACTGATGATCTTGTTATGTGTCGGCCTAGATATCATTTATAAGTACATGTGTGCATAAAATGGCCTTCACTATTGACGCTACAAATTGTATGAATGAATTCTAACCAATTTATATAAAGATGCAAATATTATATTACAGGCGACGAAAAACTTTTAAATACAGCATCATGACATGCTGTATTTAAAAGGCAGTAGCCATGACTAATTATATGACTGCATAAGGTAGGGAAATCATTTGTTGGTCAATGTGTAAAATATTTTAATAAGATTCCGCAAACTCTTGTTGAACTGCCTCTTCACAAGTTTAAGTCACAAATTAAAGCTAAGTTAATGAAGCGGGGTTATTATAGTGTTGAGGATTTCTTAAATGGTAAGAATTTGTGGTCATCTTAGGCATAATCTGCTCCTCTGCACACTTTTTTGTTATGACCTTACTCTGTCAATTCCATTTTTGTGTATAAAAACAAGATTGAAAAGAGTAACCATCGAGTTTCTTGCCGGAGTCTTCTCGATCGGAAACAACCTCCGAACCGGTGGTAGAGTCACATTTTATTTAACTATGATATGAACTATCATAGTATTATTTTATGTAAGTTTATTTTTATTCAGTACTTTTTTGCTACAATTTTTTTTTGTACATGACATGTCATAAGTACTTTTTATAAGTCTATATGAATAAAGATATTTTTTACTTTTACTTTTACTTTTATATACGAGTATGTATAAAAGTATGTGCTTCATTAATTTTTGTGTAGAATGACAAGACAAGTGTTCTCTGGGGATACAGATATAACTTTTATTAAGGTTATTAACGTTTTATACCTTGGTAACTTTCCAATGTTAAAACCTGTTTTATTCCTTACATAAATTCATGTACTTACAGTAAAAAAAAATCTGTAAACTGACAATAAAACGCTAACACATCCGTATATTATCCAATATTACTCACAAACTTTATCTACGAAAGTGGTCAGAAAAGTAAATGAATAATATCTGGCGAGAGTCATAGGCGTGGGTCGTGTCCGGCCTCGGAATCGAACCCGCGACACGCACTCACATCCCCAAGTAGGAGCTTCCTGTCGCAGGGCTGTGCCACAGGATCAACACGTATTTTAGGTGTCAGTGTTCTTGGTGAAGCTTTTTAAAAAGAGATATCTAAGGGTCCTGTTGGCGTAATGTAGCCTACATATAGCCAATGGACACAAAAAGGGAAAACATGTGCATATAATTTATTTTAAAATGTTTTACTAAGCTGTAACTTTCTTTGTCTAAATGATATCAAATAATATTGTCTATCTATGTATTTGCCTTGAGTGTGGGTTTCATTTGTGAGTGCTTATTTCAAACTTATTTATTACTTACTTACTTACTCCGATGGCTCAGCGACCCAAAGTGTGTCTTGGCCTCCGATACAATATTCCGCCACTTGCTACGATCTCGCGCAGTTGCACGCCAATCTTTGGCTTTCAAAAAAAATAATTGTCAGTGAATGGACAATTACTTAGTTTACTTACTCCGATGGCTCAGCGACCCAAAGTGTGTCTTGGCCTCCGATACAATATTCCGCCACTTGCTACGAACCCGCGCAGTTGCACGCCAATCTTTGGCTTTCAACTCGCAGAGATCCGCCTGCACCACATCAGCCTAGCGATATCTGGGCCGGCCGACAGGGCGCCTTCCAGTTGGTCAGCCCAGATAATCTTTCTTCACACTACGGTCTTCTCCCATTCTCTCCATGTGGCCAAGCCATCGGAGTCTGTGAGCTTTCTTTTTGTTTGCCTTATAACCTCCCTTGCTCGTAGCCTTGTTTCCTTGTACTTGACAGCCCATTGCTCATTCTGTTCTGATAATATTTTATATTTCTTTCTCTCTCCAACTATGTTATTGCATTCCTCACTCCACCACTTTCTCCCTTTCTTTTTCTTTTCCGTCCAAGAACTTTTAACGCCACTCTTTTGGTAGTTGGCTTAATAGCCTCCCATTTTTGGTCCACATCGCCATCAGTAACCAACTCTTTAAAACTATTTTTTAATTCTAATTGGAACTTATGCTTAATTTCTTCGGTTTTTAATGCATCTACATTTATATCTTCTACTTCTACATTAATATTACGATAACTATTATTTCTCCTAATTTTGACCTTTACTTTTACTCCCAACAAGTAGTGATCGCTATCGCAGTCTGCTCCTCTAAATTTATTTATTAACATAAATTTAATTTTGCTTGTTCAATTTAAATCAATACTCATCAGTTAGTGCAGCTCAGACTAATACGTTAGGCTAAGCTGTGTAATGTCACTCTCTCACTAGGTTTACTACCTACGTGATATGAATGATAGAGAAAAAAACTTAAATAGTAAAACCAATAATGATGAAACAAACGTTGGCTTACACCAGAATAAAATACACCAGATGAATTCGCCAGGTCTGTCGGCCTCGGCAGCTTAGTTGGAAGAGCAGCCACCCAGATTAAGAAAAGTCGCAGGTTCTAATCCAGCTTGAGTCCCTAGTATTAGATCGAATGTGTTTGGTTTCTATATTTGTGTATTAAAAATAAATTTGCTATTTAAAGTTGTGGCAGCCCTGCTAACCGTCAAATAACAATGCGTCGTTGAATCCAAGTATGGGACTGTTTCGTTCACCATAAGCGATAGATGGCTGTGACTTCCCTTAACCGACACTTGCTACACCTTGAAGTGCGTCATCTAAATATACAGTAAATAATATGACGGTTACGAAAAGTAAGATTATAATCAAAGCTTTCAAAATTTAAATTCAAAATGATGATTACTGTCGCGTATACCAAAAATGTAATCGTCTGTATGGTACTTTGGTAATTTCCTGAAGGCCAATCATTTAAAAAAGCCATTTTTGGAAGTAAAAGTCAAATCAACCTACGAGGATTACGATTAATTCAGTTTTGCTAAAATCCCGTTCGTTTTCCAGTAAGTATATATTTACATCGTTAATAAAAAGGAAATAAGGAATATAAATTCCAAATCATTTATTTGCAAGAAACATGAGTGTATTGTATACAGATGTGAAAGAAAGAAATAAATCTACATTAAAACCGCATAGCGAGTATTCAACAAAAATAAGTGTCAAACCAGACTAACAGCTCGTAACTTATATTATACCTATTTACAAAAAAGTGATCGATATTTAAGTTCAAAATACGTTATGTATCAACAAGTACTCGTTATTAAAGCCCGGAACCAGTAACGAGTTGAGCGCGATGCGCGGGCGCCGACAGAGACCTTGAGCGCGACCGGTTCGTTATGCAACTCGGATCACTTATTGACAGATAGCCTACATTTGGGATTAAGTACAATGTTATTATGCATTTGCACGTGGCTTTGCTTAGCACGACTTTAACTGCATTTGTTTTTGACGTGGAGCGTTTGGAAGCTTTTGTCTGATGATTGATTTTTACAGATAAAAATGCTTGCGCAAATGTAGCGTGGACTCGCAAATAGTTCAAGAACCTAGTAATTAAATGGAGAGTTAGTTAATCATGCTAATTTGTCAACATGTCAACTTGTAAATTATGAGCATTTTGAAAACGATTTTACCTTACTTTTTGAAAATCACAAACAGCCACAAAATACTAACAAACTAACTATGATAGCGCAGCGACCCAAAGTGGGTCTTGGCCTTCGACACTAATAAGATACGCCACTATGGTCTATCGTGCGCCACCTCCTGCCAGTCTTCGACTTGGAGCTCGCACAAGTCCTCCATGTCCCTGTCATCCCAGCGACACCTGGGACGGCCGACGCCCACACGGTCATCCCATGTATGCCCGCTTAACCGCGCGATCCTTCCCCATTCGCATCAGATGGCCAAGCCAGCGAAGTTTTTGACCCTTTGGTTGGGACCAAAATCTTTCGCAGCGCTTTCCTTTCAGCCACAAGCAGCTTTGCTGAAAATACAAATCACTAAAATGAAATTCAGTTAAATACACACACACACACACACACACACACGCACACACACACACACAAACACAAACACGCGCACACTACATATTTTTCCGGTCTTGGTTGATTTGTATTGTATTTTTGGATTTCAATAAAACTTGTATGTATGAGTGTGTTAAGGAAGAGTGGCTACTTCTAGCACGGGTGCTAACCACACTAGAAAGAAGAAGTCGACAATTGTTTATTGATGTAACCATGGTTAATGATGAAATAAATTTATTTTATTTTATTTATTTAATTAAATATGCGCCAGACTACACACTACTTGTCATGGTCTCGAAGTAAGGATGAGTAATGGTCATCATAAAGGTGAAAAATAAGTTCATAACACCTACAATAATGGAGAAATAAATAAGGCTTAAGATCATACCATAACACAATAACCAATTAAAACCATTAGTTATACTGTTTTCTTAAAGATGCACAAACACCTACGTTTTACACAGTCGCCAAAATAGCTACCGACAGAGGCCGGTGGAGACAATTTGTCCGCGCCAAACTTACACCCCACCATAATCACGATCTTCAGACATGAAGGACCGGCCAGAGAGAGAGAGATACTGTTTTCTAATTACATTGGAGAACGTAGTTTAGTTGTGTCATTTATTTACTACTGTATATTTTTACTAATACAACAAAACAAAGATAAACCCTAATATTGCAAATATTGTCATCATCAAAGAATGACAATATTTGCAAGACTTTGCATACGCCCTTTTGAAATACTTTTTTTTAATTAATCAAACGCAATATTCTCAAATTAGCATATTCATCCACTTTACCAGTAACCAGACTAAGGAAATATTAGCACTAAGTAGGATAAAGTAATCACTGACAGACAATACGATATGGTGTTCATATAATAAGTGCATCCACCGACGCGAACGTTCTCACTTGCTACTCAAATTGTTTTACTAAAGCTAAGTTTCGCTCAACGAGCCATTTCCGAAGTGCGATGACCGATATATTAAACGCCATACGATCTGTCTGTCCGTTAAGTTGGATAGATGTGGGTAGATGTGAAATGCTGTGGCTTCCCAGAATTTGGACAAGTCATCCTCGAAATAAAAATACAAAACTGTTACCTTGGACATTCGAAGCCCCCAATTTATTACCAATGCTTTGTAAGATTATTTTGAAAATGCATCTGAAAAAACCTGTTTTTTTTTAAATCTTTAATGTCCCACTGCTGGGCAAAAGTCTCTGCCATATTTCTCCACATCTCCATGTCATTAGCCAAGGTCTGCCACTCAATAATTCCATAGGGCATTGCAGAATCGTTTCCGTTCTGAATTGCATTAAAAAACCTCATTTTTTTCACTGCATAAACTCTTAAGATCCTCAGTGCCAATTCTTTGACAAAACTCGTAAGATTAGCAGTGAAACTGCCGTCTTTGATATCTAGATTAAAAGAGGAAATAATTTCATTGTTTCTTAATGGTTTATTTGTAATCAGTATTATTAAGAAATTTTGCTACGATACAAACAAACATGAAATTGGCGTAATATATTTACTACAGGCATGTGTATTTCAGGCCTATTGCTAAGCATTACTGAGTGCAGGTTAAAAATGGCAAAGTTCATGGTCATAAAGGCGCATAGTAACACAAAAACAAAAACACGTAATTATTCAGTGCAAGGAAAATCTAAATTTCTTGTTTGTTTTACCAGTCAATCTTTGCTTGATGTCACACTATAGTAATTAGCGAGCTATAAACCTGTTAAGTAGTTTTACTTCAAACTCTTTATATTTGTTTACAACATACACAAATCAACGAACTTTTCAATATTCATACATGCGGGTACCATTGTCCTTAGATCAATTTCACCGTGTTCAGCCAAACTGCGCAAGCGCAGTGAAAGTCTACGACCTCGTGAGGGTGAGGGTTAAGGCTAAAGTATAGTTTTAGTAGTGACAGACAGTATAATGCAGGTAATATGCTGATTCAAAAGTAACATCATAAATAAGTAGGCCCATTTAAAGTCATTTAAAGATAAACTCGAGAACCTTTATTTAGCATAACATGCTGTTTTAAAACGTAACACATAAACAAAATACTGAACTTACAAGGCATAATTACAATTCCACGTTTTATATAGTATTTCATAATTCATCAAAATAACTGGTTTTAATTAACGCTAACTCCAAATCTATCATTGAACTAATTAAAGAAGGACGGCGAACTTCCGTGTAATTTCAGACCCATACTTACGGGCCACGTACATAAAAGAAATCGGTAGATGTTTTTAGAACTACGCTAGACTAACAAAAAAGTTAATTGTTTTAACTCTCTTAAAGCTGGGGTTAAAAAGATATTAAAGCTATAAGGCGAATGTAGTGAGGTTATATTTTAAATCGCTCGTTTTTAATCATTTTTTAATTATTAAAATGATACTGATGCTTACACATCAGTCAGAATGGATACATGTTCCACTACAATGCAACGTACAATATTCGCATTTTGTCCGACTAGGCACGGTTTCATGCAAAGTGTTCCGTTCCGGAGTATTGCGCGGATGACCGTCGTGGGAAGGCGGACTCCGCGCCCTCCCAGACGGGCCCACGTCTTTGCGACGGGTCCCGTCGCGGGTGTACGAACGAGCTTGTTCAGTCAACAGCGCTACATGATACGTGCAATGAGAACCCTCGATGGGCCTCATCCACCACATCCTCATCCCATGCAAAGGCGCACTGCGAGTTTGTTAGTACGGCCGCGTGCTTCTTCTAATACGCGTATAGCTCGTGCCGCATCGGTGCGCGGCACGAGCGATCTGTCACCCGTTGCCCTTATCACATCATCACAAAACTATAGAACAAGACAAAGGCCTTCAAGGTGAGGATGGCCAGCCCAGTGATTCGTTTGAATGACTGGGCTTGTCAACCTCATATCTGGACCTCACGACCGCTTTCCACCAGGTGGAGTGAGGTCATCTTGACGGGCAATATAAAAAAAAAGAACAAAAGAAGTACATTTCTGGTGTACTTATATTAAGTTCGTTAAGCTCAGTATGAGGCTTATTTAAGTTTTACTGCTATGTAAGCTTTGAAATGAAAATCATATTAACTTATTTATGTACATTTATTTAAATAATTTACAAGTGGTTCAAGAATGCAGCAGGAGCTCCGAAATGATCCGGATGACAAGCGTACCCCATGTACCATTAAATGGGCATTATGTGCGAGCAACACCCAACTGTATGATTTCCAGCAGCACAATAACAATAATATCCTAAAATGGCTTCACTCCCTTGTACTACTTAAAGTCTACTAAGTATTACCCTTCTGTGTATAGACTCAGGTACATGAAGTTTTTCCCGATCATCACACTCTGGAAACAAGCAACGGCCAGCAAAGGCAGCTGCTCTTCTTGTTGTTCTAAGAGCTATTTGAGTGTTTGCTTTATTATTTGCTTGCTGGGTTTCAATTTGATTATGTTTTTCTGCAACAGGTGGTGCAGGTAATTCTGGAGGGATTCTACTTTCTCTTACAGTTTGATTATTTGTTGAAAACGAAAAAAAACTGTTACAAACAATAAAATAATAAAAATTAAACGTAACGTAATGTGAGTGATTCGTTTGACATTGACAATATTGACATTGATGACAACAATGGGCAAAAGGCAAAGAAGTATATTACCATACAGCCTCTTTGTCAGTTTGTTTTTTCACTTTGCACTTGAATACATTCAAAATACAATTATGTGGCTTTAAAATTTTCATTATAGTGTATTTATTTAATTAAAATAGGTCAAGACAGTTAAAATATAACTTACCATAACACAAATTGAAAATAAAATTAATTCCATGATTGAAAACTTCTGCGTAGATTGGAATACTCTCACAGGAAATAAAACCGTTTAGTTTTTGCACTTTTTGTTGCACTACAGAAAAGTTTTGTTTCATTGAAATCGGGAATAATTTATCTTTGACCTGCCTTCTTTAAAAAATCCTGATTATATGGAAATAAATTCAACAAATTTAACTCTATTTATTTAACATGTTTCCGTTTGGTAACGTTTTTGTAAAATATGGAGGCGAGTTTCGCCGCCCTTCTTTCGTAATCCGAATCAATCATTTCACCACAATCTCTTCACACTTACCCACACAGATGTTATCACCAACCTGTCTTGATACTAGTACAAAAATCTTCATTATGATGTTGGTACAGACAGAAGCAACATCAATCAACAACATTACAATTATTTAAGCTTAAGGCAAGGTTGCGCGTAGGTGGATTGTAGGTCTTTGTTGCTTGATCGTAGATTTGCTGTATCTCAATAAGATAACAACTCAGTCGGAATTGATTCCAAACCTTGAGGGAGTATTTCTAGAGCTTCAGAAAGACTCGAAATCACTTATTGAACCATTTATTTGAAAAATCAGCTGATTTGTCTTTTTTATGAGATTTAAAAACAGTATATTTACATTTTTTGTATAAAATTAAACTATTTTTTATTTGCTTGACAAAAAATGGTTATCTTGACTTCAGAGTGTGCCATGGAATGAGAAACGGCATCATCATTGCGTCACAATTAGATAAAAAGAAGATCTTACCCTACATTAAGCTGGCTTCATACTATACGAAGCGTTAAAGAGGTTTTGTCTTCTTATACACTGACAAACATAAATTGGTAGTCTTCCACATTAGCGAAGATGATACTCTAACTACTCGTATCGTATCACAAGTCGATCGTTGTAGTATGATTAGTTAAGTTGCGCTTTGTTATTATTGCTCTTCACTGTATTCGTTCCAAGTTTCAGATGTCAAGTTGCAGCGCACAAAGTTCAAAGTATCAAGATCACCGAAACACCTTTAGCAGCGTGTACTTGACCCTTGCTACAGCCATCTCGAAATTTCCCCACACTTGTTATTTTTATATTTTTAACCCGTCCGGTCGTAGGTGCCCATTTTGGGAGAAGGCCGCTGCAAGCACGTGACCTATAGCCTTTTTGGCCATAAGGAAGCTAATGATGTGAATGGACCTTGAGGCATGGGAGGGCTTTTTTGCTTTTATGTTTTTTCTAGTTTAAAAAACAAAAACAAATTAAACAATCTCTATAGAATTTAGAGAAACGTCTCTTACAATGTGATGTTTGATGGTGTTAAAGTAAGTTGTTTAATAGGAACCAGAAACGATACAGGCACTAACAAAACTCATCTCAACTAAATCATGTCTCTCACATACTTTGTAGGTACATTTTTACTGGTCAAGAAAATTGAACCTGCTCTCCTAAGCACTGCGTTAATCGGTCAATCGCCAACAATTTTCACTCATTTAATTTAGTTATCTTATTTTGAGTTGAATACAGTGATTATTTTTATTAGGGGCTTTTGAAATAAACTTCAGAAAAGCTCTTTAACGCGTATTTAATCCCAGTTTTGTAAAAACTCTATTAAAAACGCAGGTTTAACCTCATTGTTACCACTAAATTACAATTTAACCAAGTTTTTTTTTAATTCTTCATTTTATTTTGGTGTCCACGTTAGAAAACGTTAACGCAAAAGTAAAATAGATTACTTTGCAAAATCAACTAAAGACAATCGATGTCATTGCTAAATGACTTATTTTTATAGCTCAAAGCCTGCTAGTTTCAACTGAATACACTGACCAAAAAACTCAATTAACACTCTATAATAGTAGCAAAAAAAATCAACAGAACGAACAAAAACGTCAATTAATATCTCATTGATTAGTTTTGCCATAGTCGTCATCGTCATTATGGTGGGCGAATGCCAAGGACAGCCTCAATGTAATGATTATACAAGTTATCAATGAAGGTATGTCTTTGTGTTGGAATTGAAAAATGTCCACGTAGGTGACTTTGATGTGAATAATAATGATTTTACATCTAAGGAACGTTGTGTTGGTAAGCGGGTTTAAATGAACCTTCTGGAGAGGCCTGCCTCTGTCCAATAGTGGACCAATACAGGCTGATAGTGATTTAGTAGGATATATTATAGAAAATAATAGAAAAAAGTTAGTACTGAAATGAAATAAAGAACCGAAACCTACAAATAATATTTACAATATTACTTTCTTATAATTTTTAGATACTAGTTAGATATTGGTATGGCAAAGAATACATTATGCTCGTATATTAATTCAAAGGAAGAAAATCTTCATAATTCCTATTTATTAAATACGTTAGTTAGAAAGATTCTAGGTTATTAGTAAACAGTCTTCATTTCCTTCCGTTAGAAAATGTAATATATGCGACCAAACCCCTTCATTACTTAACCGGTACGTGTAAACTAAGTACCCAATCATAAATAACAATTTTATGTAAATGAGGAACAGGGTGAGTACAGGTTTTTCCTAGGCACGTGGAATAATATTCCACCGATATCTAGGACACACGTAAGAATGCCCTTAAAGAAATTCAAATGGTATGTCCCACAACGCAGTCGATAGAGTCTTGCCACACCTGAGCATCTGACTTCAACAAAGGTACAACAACAAACAAATACACCCTAATACTTCCCACTGCTGGACACAGGTCTCACCTTACCTATGAGGAGGTATGAGGATGTTTTAGTTCGGATTGTTAAAAAGCCTTACCGTCAGATGTCATCAGGCCACCTTAAGGCCTCCTACTAGGCTAAACGACTTAAGTCTCGCGGCGTCAGCTAGGACTAACTACTGAAGAAATACTTACATCCCTAAAATTAGGTTGGGGTTACCGGGGTTACCCATTTTATTGCCTGACCTAGTATCTTTGCCATCCCGAAGTTGCCACATAGCCTCGGGTAGGTACTACATCAACAAAAGTACAAAAAACATCAATCTTCTGTCCCTGGTCCCAGTTCATTTGGGGTCGGCTCTCCTCATTTTTCTGCGCCAAGACAGCCAGTCTTAGGTTGTCCTTTCAGGCAATTGGATTCTCTCGAGGTCTCTCTTGATGAAGGACCACCAAGTCATTGGCGGGCGGCCTTTACCACGTTTGTGCTCGGGTAGGCTTAGGGCAATATTAACGACGTGAGCCTCCTGGCGTCTTCTGATATGTCCATACCAGCGAAGGCGGTTTTCAATAAGTTTGTCAGCGATTGGTGCAACTCTAAAACTAGAGTTGCATCAATTGCTGACAAATCGAACAACTTATCGAGTCTAGTCACACCACCAGCCCACCTTAGCATCTTGATTTAATTTCAAAAGTACAAAAAAACACAATTGTTATATTTTAAAAGTATTTCAGTCAGGCGACATGTATCTAATGATGCATTGAATAGTACATACATTTCCTACAAGTCCTAGGAACGTTAGTTCATAAATTCACTAATCCAATACGAGGTATTTGAATTAGCAATTATTATAAAGATAACTTTCGCAATACCAAGAAGCTGTTTATTTTAATAGCATGTCTGCAGGTATAAATTGACGATTGCTGGTATGCTGACGAGATGTCACGAAGACTGATTTCTCAGAACGAGACTGGGTGTTTCTAAACAGTGGCTGAACAAAAGTGTTTACATCCAGTGTTTTAGTGTTACATACTCGTAACTTCTATTCTTTGATTAAATACGATGGAAGTTTTCAAAACCATGTACTGGCAAATCAAGTGTTTTATAAAATAAAAGAAATAAAATAAAAAATAAAAATTGGTTTATTCAAAAAATCGTGGTTACAATTTTCACTGAGGTTTTATAGTAATGTTTGCATATGTTTTGGTGAATAAGATAATGGGTTTCACATGCATAGTAATTGACATTGAAAAACAGTCCATTCATTTTAGTCTTCAGGTACTTTCAATAATATTTTACCTGACTTTTTTTTATTGGTTTCAAGGTCGTCAAATCTAATGACAACTCATTAGATTTGACGAACATTGAAAGGTACCTCATGTAAAG
The DNA here is from genome assembly GCA_947369235.1 of Udea olivalis. Taxonomy (NCBI): domain Eukaryota; kingdom Metazoa; phylum Arthropoda; class Insecta; order Lepidoptera; family Crambidae; genus Udea; species Udea olivalis. Next base: position 16,237,571 of record OX376361.1, read on the forward strand.
TAAAATTTTGTGATTGGTCCTCAAATCATAATAAATGTGATTGAAACATTCAAGGACCACTAAGTAATGGCATGGTCTATAAATGCGTGCAGAATAAAGAATGCTATTATTTCTTTAAAAACTTAACTATTACGTTTTTTGCAAAATCTTGTGCATTTTTGACTAGTCATACAAAAAGCTGAAAAATATTTGCCCATCTACCAACATAGTTGAAGGCAGCAATAGCACATGTCGTGTCGATCGAGTATTTACAAACAGCAGGCATGCGTAGGCGCAGTGCTCGGAGCTGCGCTCGGGTTTTTATTTATTTATTTTATTGAATAAAGACTTTACGCCCAAAACACAAACACTGACGGCCGTTGGGCAGAAAGTTCTGATCTGGAGACCTAATACGCGTTCTTTGAATTTTGATACTTAATTTCCCCAATAAAACTATGTGAAATGTGTATTCGATGAACAGTTGCTTGGGTAGCAAAACCTTATTAGTAATTTTTTTTGATGAAGCGGTATTCGATTGCATGATTTATTTCACTTTGTTATTTAATGCATTTATAAAAAAGTACCCGCCAATATTTGCAAATGCGATTGCGGATCTTCGTGCCCCTAGAGCCATTGCTCAAAAAAAAAATTAAAATGCCTTACTGCCGCACGGAAATGTTCCGCTGCAGCCCGTATACCGCAATGAGAATTTTTAATAATTTACCTCACAATTTAAGAATAGAGACAAATACAAAAATATTTCTTAATAAATTGAAACGACTGCTTATCTCAAAATGCTATTATACCCTCAACGATTTTTTCTCAAATTCAAACCTCACTCTTTAAAAATTGTTATCCATCTCACGCACATATTTTTATTTTTATTATTTTGTCTTTTAAATCTCCATGTTTTTGTTGTTACGCCTAAATGGGTAACATAATGTACTGGAAACCACCACCACTTTCATCAAATTATAACATTCATGAAAGCCAATAAACGTATTGAATTGAATTGAATATCTTCAGTATGTAATATATTTATATTATACATATAAACTTTCACCCATCCATATAGGTACACCCTCTTGCATTCATTCATGAATTAATTCATTCTTATTGTTACTTTATGCATAGACCAGTGACGTCCCCACACCTCAATGGTTACCACTGAAAACTAGCGTCATGGCTCTGCCATAACATAGCACCAGTGGTAACCATTTTGGTAGCTATGTCACGCATATATTATTTGAAATTAGGTTATGTATGTTAATGTCTATTGTTATTTTTGTGTTCCTTTGTTGTGTTTTTTGTTTATTTTGATTGTGTGATGTGTGATATAGTCTACCAAAAAAATATTTTTGTATTTCTATCTTAAGCCAACCTCATATCTGGACCTCACGACCGCTTTCCATCAGGTGGAGTGAGGTCATCTTGACGGGCATTATATTAAAAAAAAAGCACGAAATAGATGCCGCGCGAGTCGATGTCAAATGCTTAAGGTCAGTTGGCCCTATCGCCTTAAATACATAGATAGATTTGTAATGTTATTGATTTTTTTAATAATGTTAATAATGTTATTAATTTTAAGAATATGTTTATGCTTCAAAAGTTTTAAAACAATGTTAGCCCTCTCCTATTGCTGTGCCCTTGCGGGGCGTCACATGTAAACCTTAGTTACTTTATTAATACCACCTTAACATTTTGTAATGTGACTTGCAAATAAATAAATAAATAAATAGATAATACACCGCATCGCATTATAAACAAAATTGTTCGTCACGAGTATCCTTCTTACCTATTTTAAGTTCTTCCAAGTACTACATTTGCTCTAAGGAAAGCAACTACTTAAGGTCCATTTGTAGCAAAGTAAATACCTGCCTAAGGTCAAAAATGTCGCAACTCTCTTATCTTTTATCTGTTAAAGCCTCATTACTCAATGCAACGGGCTTATGCTAATATTGTTCTAAGGACGTCCAGTGGTAAGGCCAGCGCTTGACTGATAGCGAGCCGGATCTTAGGGATTGGATTACAAGCCGGTTTGCTGCATGGACAATATTTGAATTGTATTAGTTTTACATTTATCACATTATCTAGTAACTTGTCCAACAGATTATTATATTACTATATTGTGCTGCAGTAAGTAAGACCATTTCCTTATCCATTTTGACCATTTCCTATTCCATGGTCAAATAAAAATTAAAAAAACATTTACATCTGTAAATTATTTGTTTACCTAACTTATATTATACTACTATGTCAATAAAGTACCGGGAAAAGATCAATACCTAATACACAAAATGTTTGTTATTCATTCAAATGCATTTTATCACCTTCAAAGTATGCTCCTTCAGAAACGATACACTTACGTCAACAAATAAACCAATCATCAAAACATTTTTTAAACGCTGTTTCCGGAATTGAGTTCAGTTCTCGCCGCGAATTCTCCTTTTTGTCTTCTACCGATTGAAAACGGGTGCCACGAAGTGGTAATTAGAGTTTAGGAAAAATAAAGAAGTCGGCTGGAGCTATATCTGGTGAATATGGTGGTTGCTCGATGGTATTTGTTGAGTGTTTGATCAAAAATTCGTTTACAGTGATGGCCTTGTGCGAAGGCGCACATTATCGTGGTGCAAAATCCAAGAATTGTCTTTCTCTCTCCCATCACATCTCGACTGCTTTTGAACGCTTTGTACCACTCATAAGCACGTGTTTTTGATAAAGTCGATTCACCGTAGGCCTTCAGTAACATTTTCAGTGACTCCGAACACGAAATTTCATTGGCGATGCTAAATTAAAAAAAAAACTCTTTGTTCGATGTTTTTGTACATTATGAAATTCGCAATACACACTAGATATTATGATATAACCAAAAACAGCACTGTATTTATTATAAATGACCAACTTGAGTCCCAGGATCAGGTCGAATTTTTCTAGTTCCTGTCTTTGTGAATCTTTGTCATGTTTAATTATTCTATATGTACCTACCTAATACAACATATTTTATAAACATTGTGCTAACGTCCCTTACCAGAAGACAGTTCAGTTATGGCTTATTACTTCGTCTTATTAATACTTCTGTGAATATTTTTGCTTAATAAATGGTTCAATTATTGAAACCGTTTACTATGTCAATTGATGCAGATTTTATGCAAACAATAATATCCGCAATTAAGTACTTGTTTCCATGTTGAGTCACAGTAGAACTAGATTGAGCTCAAAGTATTTAACACGAGTACACAAGTTATGAATGATCTTGTCATTATTATTCAAAATAGTGTTCTCTTGTTTGTGATCGGTCGCCATTGCAATAAAATGGGTATTATTTTTCTTTGAAAGCGTAGGTAAACAATGCCGCGTAGGTAAACAATGATTCATTGCCGCTGCCATTACTGGTACCTAATATCATATTCCCCGCTTCATAGCAAACAGTAGCTTCTTTAGTGTCGTTTAGGAATTCAAACCAACTTTGAAACCCCATTGTAACTGATAATTTAGATCAGGATATAGCAGCATTCTGAACGCCATATCCTTTATTGTTAACAGTGATAGAGTTCAAAATCTAAGTAAGGTTAGTCACGTTGTTTCCAACTAAACGTTAACTACGTTGGTTAATTTCGCTCGTCTAGTATTGAATTTACTTGTTTACAATTCAAATTATGACTGTTTTTTTTTAATTTTTAATTCCACTGTATTTCTGGGAATTACTCTCGATTCCAAGTTACAGTGGGGTCCGCATATTTCTGCCCTGGCAGGAAGACTTAGTTCGGCAGCTTATGCTGTTAGAAAAATAAGGCTCCTGACTGATATCGCAACAGCAAGATTAGTATACTTCAGTTATTTTCACAGTGTTATGTCGTATGGTCTTCAGTTGTGGGGCTCGGCAGCGGATCTCAACACCATCTTTGTTCTTCAAAAAAGAGCCATCCGCTCCATTTACAACCTTAGACCACGCTACTCGCTTCGTTAAGTATTCAAAGAGATAGATATTTTAACTGTGTACTCTCAATTTATTTATGATAATGTAGTATATGTCCGTAAAAACTTGCATCTCTTCAAGAAAAACAGTGATGTTCATAAACTCAATACCAGAAATAAAAATAAGCTTGTAACTCCCAGTCTAAGACTGCATAAGGTAGGGAAATCATTTGTTGGTCAATGTGTAAAATATTTTAATAAGATTCCGCAAACTCTTGTTGAACTGCCTCTTCACAAGTTTAAGTCACAAATTAAAGCTAAGTTAATGAAGCGGGGTTATTATAGTGTTGACGATTTCTTAAATGATAAGAATTTGTGGTCATCTTAGGTATAATCTGCTCCTCTGCACACTTTTTTGTTATGACTTTACTCTGTCAATTCCATTTTTGTGTATAAAAACAAGATTGAAAAGAGTAACCATCGAGTTTCTTGCCGGAGTCTTCTCGATCGGAAACAACCTCTGAACCGGTGGTAGAGTCACATTATATTTAATTATGATATGAACTATCATAGTATTATTTTATGTAAGTTTATTTTTATTCAGTATATTTTTGCTACAATTTTTTTTTGTTACATGACATGTCATAAGTACTTTTTATAAGTCTATATGAATAAAGATATTTTTTACTTTTTTTTTTACTTTACTTTACTAAGGAAATTGGAAGAAACAGAAGTATTGGGAAAATGACACTGGTAATTTTGTTACAGGTGTATTATAGTTTACTGAACTCTTAACAGTAATGCAAGATTAGATTATGAATACCTGTAATGTAATATTATCGCATAGTATTATTAATGTAATAAAGCTGTCACTTTTACTAGTTTAGTAAACCAATATGACGACACGATTGTAGTGTGCTGTATCACGGTTTATCGCCTTCACTTACGTGGTGACCCGGGTTTGATTCCCGGTCTTGTCAATTCAGGAAACAATGTTTTCTAAATCACCTCGTGTCTGGGTTTTGTAAGAGACGCCCCTGGCTTAATTCCTTGTCAGGTACCACGTAAAACAGGGATATTTATCCCTACTTCGAGTCTATGACAAGTGGTTTATTGTCGAGCGCATAATTTTATATTCAATAAATTCAGGGACTTTATTTCGCCAAACAATTCACGAAATTTCTATAAAAACCCACAACTTGCAATTTTTAATGATCTGATGAAAGCCTCAACAAAACCCATTAAGTTCAGAATGATTTAGAAAAATAACAAAACCTTAGAAATTGTTGCTTTTAATTAAATCCAATTATGGCATTTACATTTTTTTACCTAACCACGTAACTTTCGGACGCTGTCTCGTTATATAATCAGGAGAGCTGAAAAATTTGGAGGATAGCTTGATCTGTGACAAATTTTCAGGAGGAGTTATTGAATAACACTGGATAATCACCTCTTTTTGATTAACGACACTTAATGTATAGGCGCCCCCTGAAACAGTTCCTTCTTTCACTCAACTGACGGAAACAAACTAACCTCCAATTTGATATGTAATTCTTATTTGTGTGTAACCTGATACATAAACAACATCAGAACAACTCATACAGCAAACTTGTCGCGACAGATGATTGTTAACATGACAGTTGAACCGAGATGATGATAATCTTGTGTGACTCGCAAGTGACTGGTGACGTCAATGACCACATTAGGTATTAAGAAGTAGGGGATGGGCCGCAGACGCGCGATTTGGACGAATTCATAAAAAAAAAATAGAACCGTTTCAAAAAAAGCAGGATGAATTACCCATTCGCTTGTTAGGCCTCTTGCAGATACCGGGTTTCTTCATAACTCTCGGAAATTAAGTGTGAATCCATCATGACTGAACCAGTATTCGCTTTTCATGACCTTTACCTTATGCTGCTTCTGATAGGAGTGAAAACTAAAGGGCGAAAGTTCAATGTTTGAAGGATTTTCTTGCACCATGTTGTTACAGAGATATTAATAAAACTTTTATTAAAGTATACAATAGACCTTAAGACTGGCCCAATGACTTAACAAACAAAATATTTTTCAAAAAGTGCTTGTTTTTTAGTTTTATATTCTAAAGCCTAGAAATAGGCTCACAAACCCTAGCCAACTTCGCATACGGGCTCCCCGTAAGTTAAAAATGCTCGCAACTTATCGACTTGACATTATTTTTAGGTTATTTTGTTTTTCTGTATGCTCAATGAATGAATGCTTCGCTATCGCTGCTCATGTTGCGACTTGAATTCTTGATATCGTAAACGTACAGAAAGCAACATCAACTCTGAAGTGTCACAAATAGAGAACAATATCAAATTTGACACAAGTCATTAATAAACGACTGTGAGACATTCAGTTGACGCCCTTCGACAAATGCGTGATCGAGCAACTCCCCACCGGATCAGCACTCCTGCGCACCGACGCTATTGTATGAGAAATGATCAGGTTTTACCACGAGATCTCACTTTTGCTTCGATAGCTAGATGGCATTTGTAGACAGCCACTTGAGATTAAACAAGCATTTATGAAACGAACTTTTTAAGAAAAGATAACATGGTATGATAACGGAAAATAATAAATAAACTACCCAACTAATTTAATACCATGTTGAAAAAATTAACTGTAGACGACTTTGCCAATGACTTCAGCAAAAAACTCCTCGTAGCTACCCTTTTAAGTGATGCAGGGCACAACGATCAAGCTCGTACATTGTTTTATCATGTTAATCGTTAATAAGGGCACACAACGTAGGAAACTTATTTTAAAATAAGGCAATAGGTCATGAATTAAGTAATTATTTTTTCTGTATTTTTCAACTTACCCGGAATGAGCTACGATATCCAGTTTAGCCCAAAAATTGTACCATACTCTATCTCACTTCACTTGTCCAGCAGAAATTGTCGAAAAGATGGTAGTGGCTATCAGATCTGCATAGATAACCATGTCAAAACGACGGCAGTCTCGCCTTGACTTATAGTTGATCACTCTGTTGCAAACGCGTCTGTCGATTGAGCCAAAGATATCGATTTTAAAGATTAAATTGCAGTTACTACTTGTATACCTAGAAATAAATATGGACATGATGGCTGTTATATCTTTCATTAATCTAACCCCAAAATTTATTAAATTTTTACTATGGGTGTCAGAGACTGATGAACATACTTCAATATAATCAATAGATTAAGACTCAAAACAAGCACATAAATGTTCGCAACATTTGTCCGGATGGGAAACAGAACCCAAGACTTACAGCTCAGTGAGCCGGATCCCTGTCAACCTAAACAAAGAACCAGTCAATGTGAGCAAATTCTTGGTAACCCAAAAAAAACCTAGTGTTCAGGCAACACAAGGGACCAGAATAAATGTATGCCACTTATAAAAGTAACACCCCTCGTTTTCGGTACATAAACATCCTGTCTGGAATCTGGTATTCTTTTTAAATTTAGCCAAGCAAGTTGCTGCGAAAAACCTGTTTATTTTACATACATACATTTGCATGTTTTAAAGATAGGACGAAAAACCCATAAACTTAAAAATCTGCGCCTTGATCGGACCAGTTCTTAATTATTCGTATTAATGTTTTAATTTATCGGTGATATATTTGGAACCGTTGAAACGATGGTACTAATGCCTAAAAGGATGTCATGTTTGTAATAACGTTCTTAATTTATGGTTTGCGATATACAAAATCTTTGACTTGAATATTGAGTTCTAATGAGATCATTATAATTCAGCCGTTATATGAACAACATTCCACATTGGCACGATTTAGCCAATCAGCAATTCTAGTCTGTTTGGTTTGAGATTTTTTATAGTCGAATTTTTGAATATCTGTACCCCATCATTATCATCCCATGATATGGTGTGTGTATCTGATGTTAAACCAAGCAGAGATCTCTTTTAAGATACTGATTCGTGTAGCAGTTGCTTTGATTTTTTCACTAGTGTTAGTATTATAATTTCATTTATCATCTACATTATCAATAATACGAAACACAAATAATCTAAATGCATAAAAACCTTCACATCTTCCTCCTCATCAAACCTGCTATTCGATTCATAATAAAGATAGACAGACGGGCAAGTTGTAAAGTATGCCACAATAAACGTGGGTGTGCGTCAGATTCCGTATTGAAATGTCATCTTGTTATTCATAGAGTGGTTCAACCTAAACAATTTGAAGATACAATCTTCGAATATGATAAATTGCTTGATACTCTTCTGTTTTATGGCTGTTTATAAGTATGTCCCTTTTATCAAACAATGTCTCTTTTAAAAACAGGGGCTTTTAAAAGGGACATTGTTCGATAATGAACTGTTTAGTGCTTTTGGTATGGTAGTAGTTTGAGTACTTACATAGTTTTAGATGCGTAAGTTTATCATTATCAAATGATAATACTTTATCAAATTGTGTTGTTTATCGTTTCATATTAAAGTTATCTCTCCGATCGTCGCCAATGTGTTAGAGTAGGTACGAATGTCAGCAAGCAGCTTCAAATCAGTGTCGGTGTCCCTTAGGGAAGTATTCTCGGTCCAACACTCTTCTGCATTTACATAAATGATATGGATCATGAGTTCAATGATCCCAAAAGCGGAAATAATATGTTATGCTGATGATACTGCCATTTTTCACGATAAAGCTTGGGACAGTGTTGTTGAGACAGCTGAAAAAGGATTAGCTGAAATAGTTAAATGGCTGAACCTAAATCTGCTAACCCTCAATCTTAAAAAAACCTCCTATGTAGCTTTCCACGAAACTACCGCCTCTAAGCCACCCTCATTATCCAGTTTGAGACTTCACACCTGTCAATCCACGGTAACATCCTGCAATTGTAACACAATTGATATTACTGAAAATACAAAATATCTAGGAATCTTTAAAGACGCTATCATTCAAAAAACATTAATCTTGCCTAGCAGGAAGGATTAGGAAGGGTATATATGTAATGAAAGCTCTTCGTCAATGTGCTACAAGGGAAACACTACTGCTGGTGTTTAAGGCTTTGACACAATCTCTAATACATTATTGTGCGCTCGCCTGGGGAGGGGCATTAAAATCAAAGATGAGTTGGAAGATCCCAGCGTGCAGTACTAAAGGTCATGTTGTTTAAGCCGTTTACATTCCCCACAGATGAATTATATAAAGAGTGTGGAGTGTTACGGGTCCGGCAAATATACATTCTGAAAGCAATTCTTTCTATGCATTCTAAAACCCTGAACTCACCTGAATTTGAAAATCAGGCAAATATACATTCTGAAAGCAATTCTTTCTATGCATTCTAAAACCCTGAACTCACCTGAATTTGAAAATCTATCCCAGTGCCGAGTTTTCCGAATTCCAACTCCGACCACTCCTAGTTCTTTCATCGAACGTCTTCCTATCTTCCTGCTACCACACCTTTATAACGAAGCCTGCCGCCTGTTGAAAAACATAAAGTCCCTACCATGTAGTAAAGTTAGACACGTAATCACGAAATGGCTACTAAATATATCGTACGAAGACTCTGAAAAACTAATAACTACCTTGGGTTGACCTCAATTCCCACTCCAACACACACACACAATCTCAAACAAACAAACAAACAAACAAACACACACATACACACGCACACCAACAAACACACTCACACACCTAAATAATGCATATTTTTTATTTAGTTTTTTGTTAATTTAAATTTCATTTTATATTACCTTTTTTGTCTTTTTTACCTGCGTTATTGACGATGAACCGGTGTCTCAGTGATAACAGATTTTTTAAGTAAACAAATCTGGTTTACTGCGACACAAGCCTCGAGCTTAGTGCAGAAACCACTGATAATGATGTATGGCTGTAATTGCTACTTTTTGGTCAATACATTTTTTATTATTATTATTATTTTAAATTCTTATATTTCCCAAGTAGTCTCTTGAATCGTTTTACTCCAATTTTGGTACTTATTTCTTATTCCTCTGGCCAATATAACATTTTTACTAAAAATGCACGTGTAAATGTTTACATCATTTTTCTTCTTTATTTGTTATTTAACTAATCTGAAACACTTATCTTTCTTTTCATATGCCAAATTATGTTTTCAGAATATTGTGACTACTTATTATTTATTTTTGCGACCGAAATTGGCATCTAAGACGACCAGCTACTTTTTCTCCTTTTTATAATGCTCTATTTATAAAACGGTTTAATAATATCATCTCAGATTTCGTCGCAGACACATAGATTAATTCTCTGGAAATATAATCTTGTAAAAGCGAATAATGTGCAAATGAGACAACTCAGGAATTCGGTCGTTACACAATATTTATGTTCACGCTGTATTAATTTCTCTAGTGTTATTTAATACTTAATAGTTTGTGTCCGCAGGGAGAAATTTGCTGTGATTTTTATACGTTATCTTACTTTTAAAATAATAATTTATCTCAAGAACTTAATTGTTATGAAATTCGCAATATACTGCGTTACAGAAGAAACTACGTAAAAAGGGAAAATATCGTATACTGTACAAACTTTTATTCTAACTTATTAAATGTTTAAGCTAAACGCTCTACGGGTTTCACCCGGGGTAGGTATATTGATTTAAAATTGTAGGTAGGTACACTGTTTAAAAATTATTTCACAAAACATAGAATAAAAATCTTTTAAGCTTCGGAGTACGACAAGGACCAATTTTAGGTTCCCTGTTACTCTAAAAACCGACCACGTTTGAAACTTAATAAAGATAAGGTTTATTTGTGAAACGAACTTGAGTAAAGTAATGCTATTTATATGATAACTTTAGATTTACTTTCAAAGTGGTAACTTATTGTAAACTAGGGTACTTCAGAGGCTTAAACAGGTAGCTAGGAAAACTTTACTACCAAAAACCACAAGGAAAAGACAGAACTCATAGTTTTCACCATAACCTGGTAAATACCTCCTACTAAAACGATAATTTCTTTGTCCACAGAGTCATGGAGAGTCGGGTAGGCCTCGACTATATCGTCGAGCATGCCGAATACGCCGGCAAGCTCGCCGCAGCGCTCACCTCGCCCGCTGCGCCGGTCAAGAAACAGGTAACATTAGCTTAATCAAAAAATACCCAAAAAGGCAGTGGGTGGATCATGTGGGTAAGATACACCGAAAAAATAAACCCTAATCTTGATCCAAAAATAACCTGCAGAGATTATAGTCGGTGGGATATTTAAGGTTTATATTTTAAAACTGGAAGACAATCTTGACTTGGCCCTGTTGCACAGGGAAACAAAAATGAAACAGTGAAGAAACAACAAGAATTTAAAATAGGCATTTCTTTAGTTGCGTAAGACATTATCCGTTGAATAGGTCTTTTTACCATAGAAATGTTTCAACGGCAACTGCATAAATAGTCTGTATCGCAGAGACTGCTGATGATGATGATCCCAGTATCTATTCTTTCTTCTTCAACCAGTGAAGAAAAACGTATGAAAGACGAATGAACGTAAAATATCATTTTACTCGACGACCAAATAAGCTATAATAACAGGAAATAAACTCGTACCTAACTTGAATCCCCAATGTTTTCCTTTTAGGTTTTCGAGCTGCTGTCAGCGCTATGTGTGTACAACGCAGATGGATATGCTCGGGCTGTGGACACCCTGGACCGGTATAAGGTAAGTCTCACTGTTCTTCCTAGCTTTATTGTAAGTTGCACCAGGTGCCCAGGTGCACCTGCGCAGTAAGAGAATTTAGGGCCGAATTGGTGGCATGAAACCCCCCATTCATACTGTACCCGTGCGCAGAGCCATCCCCCCCCCCCCTGTCGCCTAGAGCGATTTTTACGTAACCTGTATCTAAATAAATAAATATAAAATGCGCCTGACAACACACCACTTGTCATGGTCTCGAAGTAGGGATTAATATCCCTGTGTTACGAGGTACCAGACAAATCATTTAGCCAGGACGTCTCCCAGCACACCCAGATTCAAGCCAATTTATAAAAGATCGTTTCTTGAATTAATTGCGGAATCGAACCCCGGACACTACGAAAGTCATGGCGAGACACCGTGCAGTGCCCTACGCCAACCGTGTCATCGTATCTTGAACCGTGAAATAAACTACGAAACAAATCTTGTTAAATATCTGCCGAGATATTGCTTTGCGTATAAAAGTATCATATATATATAAAAATATTAGGACAGCCAAATATGCAACTTTAAAAGAATTTCTGCTTAACATAATACTAAACTTGAGTGGATGCGTGGGCGATGGTTTGACAATGCCCATATTGAATCAGAACAATATTGATTTATTGACATCGATCGCACCTTTCATACTTCTACATTGCTTTTTGTGGCTTTTCACAAAAGAGCTCAAAGAAAAAATTGCTGTAGGTGAACGGCTTCGTGCCTGAGCGGTTATACAAAGCTTGGAGGTCCTGGGTTCAAATCCCAGGTGAAGCGAAGGGTGTTTTGGGATCTGACAGAATATAGATCACGTTTGTGATTGATCATCACCGACACGCATTTGGCATCGTGGTGAAGTTATGCCAATATTATACTCACCGATTTGTAGCAATGGCTTAATTTCAATAATGAAGGCTTTTGCCCAGAATTGGTACAGTAAATTGGCTGAAATTACTTAAATTATCGTACAGCGCGGCCAATGGCAGCCTAAAATAGTCCAACATATTGCTTTGAATTTTTAGTAAGCTCTCTTTCTTAGACAATACGGTATATATAATCTTTATTACTGTGTTATTGATTTTAAGCGGTCTCAGTTGAAACGGATTTGTATCATCATTTTCAAGATCACTTAGAAATGAAATTTTCTGATGATGTGGTGATTCATCTCTATAAAACACTTGTTGACCACATTATCATATTTACCACTTATTTTGCTATTCTTCTAGACCATAAAAGGCGAACGCTACAGCCTCAACGTGGTGGTGGAAGAGCTGAGGAATGCCACGACTGTTGACTACAAGACTGCGCTGGTGGCCTTCGTCAACTGCATCATCATCTCGGCTCCTCGCCTGCCTGACAGAATCCGGGTCAGGAATGAGTTCATTGGTGAGTCAGAAATCGGTTCTTTTTTATTGATCTAAACAATGTCTAATGTCTGTTTGATCACCTAGTTTTAACCTACTTCACATCACGTGATAATATAAACGGAACAGAGACGAAACTTCATACGAGTGGCTGTGACAGGTGCATGACTACGCGTGTGTGCGGGGGCCCTAGCTTGACCAATGGCCAAAACGGTATAAACCGCCAGTGGATTTGAATAATGGTGGTCTTGAGTGGTGGGACAGTATACAGGCGAATGAATTTACTACAATCACCATATTACTTTAATTCTAAATAAAACTCATTTTGTTCACAGGACTTGGTCTTCTCCCAACACTAAACAATTTGAGGTAAGTTTATACTAAGACTTTATCTTTTTCCCATGGTTTGGTCTTCGCAAAAACAATCGTTATAACTGACTCTGACCACAATAGGAACCTGCCAAAACAGTATACAATGCCATATTAAAATACAGAATAAATTAATGCTATTGTCAGAATGTAAAATTGGATTTTATACGGAATGTCTGTCTTTAAAATAACAACGGAAAACGTCAGACGGTCATTGGATCATCATAGGTGTTTTTTTAATATTTTTGACCTGCACACACACGTGAAATGACAAAATTGACTCTTAGCAAGAATATAAGAGTATACAAAACGCGGTGGGATCAAGATCCGCCTGATACTAAAAATAAATGCCTGATAGATTATCAGGATTAGATATCGTAGAGTCTCTAAAAGTCTAGTACAAGTTTACTAATAAAATAACGCTTCATGATTTGGAAAAATATCAACAAACACACTAAGTAAAACGCTTTTAGTCCTCACAATCTTTCGATAACAGAATCAAAAACAATTCTCACAAATTTTTATTTTTCAAGTCTAAAGAATCGAGCAAAAAAGTATTCTTAAGTACCCTAATCAGGGACTAGCCCATCGAAGAAGGTCGATGAGCTCCTACCACTTCATGAAAACTTTTAAAAATAATCTTCCAAAGACTTAAAGCGCTAAAAAGTAACCATCTCAGTCCTCAACCGCAACCGATTCACAAAAATGCCGGTTTTGTTATTGAACAACGACATGTCGATATACCAATATAAACGAATTAAACAAACCTGTCGAACTATAAATTTTATAGCGATCGCTAAAGCCGTTGAGTTGATTTTTATTGTCTTTTTTATATCTGTTTCATGGGTTTTTGCTGACGGTTTTTTGTCTTTAGACACGGTCGGATGGAGTCACGGTAATTTGATAAGCGTACAGAATGGGATGAAAAAACTGTAGCGTGTAAATAGTAGATATGTAGACTAGTTATAACAGTCGTATTTAAATGTGTACCACTTGATGATTTAACTAAATAATGTTGAAAGCCTAATAGGTCCTTTTCGAACCCAAAATCTCGGGGTGATCTAAAAATAACAACCAGTCATAATGAGCTCATCGATTGGTTAAACAGTGTTATTAAAACACTTTTCAGTTTGGAACTTACACTAATTATGGCTTATTAATTCAAAAACCTAAACTACTTTGAATAAAACGGCTAAAGGACCGCTTAGCAGAGGGCCTAATGTTCACCATAACATAGTTCGTCTTGCTGACTGCGCATTAAGTACTTGCCCTTGACATTATTACATCTAGGGTTGCACTTGTCCATTTACTAAGAGAACTGCTTATAATGAGATGATGAGCAAGGCTTTCTTGCCAAAATCGTTGTAAATAAAAATGCTCACGAACGGGTCCTTTTTTAAGTAAGTAATTAAATTTTTAATGTTTCCATTGTGTGTTCTAAGTCATAAAGACAAAATATATATTACTATACAAATCACGATACGGGAATATGGACAGAATTTCCAACAATAATCTACTTACTTGGATGATAGCATTATTATTTCATTGACCAATGAACAATTCCTTACTGACCAAGTTCCAATTGAGAAACTGTCTACTCAAATCGTGTACTTGCATATTTAAATCCTTAAACCGATATGACCCCGGTACAAGATAATCGAACAAATTGTGTCTGAGACCAGGCTATTAATCAGCATGAAATTAATGGCTGACTAAATGTAACTAATAACCTGTTTAAGCGTTTACTATTCATGTTTGGAGACACACTAACTATTTAGTCTATTTTGAGGACTAGTCCAGTTTCTTCGAGCTTCTCAGAGACACAGAAGATTTTATTTCTGGTGTAAAAACAAGACCAATATCACAAATAATCAGTGCCTTACTGTTCGTTATTATTACTTGAAGCCTACCCTTGCTTTTTACTATACTTTTTTAAAGGTTTCTGCCTCATTTGACTCTAACTGATTGCGTTGTTCAATCATGAACAATATACTGGTAATGTTATTAAGTTCCAAAATAAGAATCCTTTAACGAGAACCCGATCATGAATTACTTTACGATACATTTTAATTATTAATTATTATCATCAAACACTCGAATTAAAGACCCTTACACTGACCGCTCCATAGCATGCTCCAAAAATGGCGAAGGACTATACTTGTATATTTTACGATTGTGAGGCCTAAGGCTTTAGTTTACAAGTTAGTTGTATATATTTTGGCGTCCTGCGTGGGCGCATCGCCTAATACGGCGCCTAAGACCGGACTCGTTAATAATACCTGTTCGATACACTTGTTTTTAGCTCTTATTTTAAGTTTTTATTGAGGTCCGGTTGGATAGGACTATGAAGCTGTGGTTTTAAAATTCAATCTTAAGGATTATGAAGAAGATATTATTATTGTGTTAAGTAATTACTTTTAGCGTAAAAGATAGATTGGTCATTACTTTTATAAACAAAAAAAAAAAAAACCTTTTATTTCTAGTTTCATTAGTAATTACTTTACCGCACTACTTAGAAATTTACTCAATAACTTTGAGGGTGATTATTATCTTTTCTATTTTCTAACAGTAATGCTCGTGCAGCTCATATTGTATCATCACGTCATTCACAGTTGTGGCCAGCCCAAATATTTAAATAAGAGTTTTTGGGTCTGCTAACAACTCCATAGAAAACACACATGTGCACTATGCGCTTGCTCATCCATGGCATTTATTTCAGACATGAAGCGGCCACCCATCAAGACCTGGGCGTCCAGCTGGACGTGTTTGAAGAGCAAAGGGAGAGCGATGAAGCCCAGGGACCTGGGGGGATCAACCTTAACTCTCACCTGGACGTCTTCTATGCTATACTCAAACAGGTAGTTATTCTTCATTTAAGTTTCAATTCAAAGAAAAAATATTCAGGTTCTGCTTCCAATTCCGAAGATGCCAAGCTTCATTATGATCTATATCTAAATCTACGTGAATATTCATGAAGTTCCACACACGTATCATGTAAATTACTTATCTCATAGACTCTTTACGGCAAAAACATTAGCCCATATGCTTGTAGAAATCCTAAAATGGTAATAAACAGTGAAAGATGCAGTTATTGTAAAAGGACTTACTGTGTCTTTGCAACTAGTTGCCCATAATTATTGCATAGCTTCTTCACAATTTGAGATTTCAAACTTCCGTGTTATTTCGAATATTACTCCGTACAACTGCTAACAACCCAAAAATCTTTGTAGGTCGCCGACACTCCTCAAGAAATTCCATTCCTCAGTATCCTGCAGCATCTTCTGCGAATAGACCCCAAAGAACCTGTCAGTGATATCGTCTGGGACACTGCTGAAACTCTGGTCCACAGAGCCACCCTCTTAGAAACCAGGGAGGATGCTGCTAAGCTCCTTAGAGCGCCAAGTGTGCAGGTAAGAGTTAGATATAAGGTATATTGAGCCTGCTATATGAAAGGATTCCTTCGAGGGGTCTATAAGCTTTAGTGATTTTTGATTTGTGAATCGCCACTACAAGTCACTTGACAACTTAACAAACTTTATGAAGGATAGGAATTAAATAAATAGGATAATTGATTCCTATCCGAAGTTTAATTTAACGTAGACGGCGGTTATGTCAATATTCCCAATATATCCAAAGTTTTTTTTCATGTTTTGTACATTTTTCTAGCAATTTATCGATTATCTCTCCTAAAATTAAGGATTCGCTAACTGTCACTTCAATTTCCTTTGATCGTTTGCCATCAACAATTACTTACATAAACTGTGTTTTTTTTAGGCCAAAATGGGGTGCACATGTCAACATAGAGACATGGCTAGTGCTGGCAGGAAACAAAGCTTGCAGCGAGCACTATCTCCGCCTCCTCCGCCACCACCTGCACCGATTCCACCAAGTAAGTTTTGTTCTAAAAAATCTAAAAATAATTATAATAAGGCAACTAACTTAAGACGGTGTGGGAAGTGTGAACTTATTTATGTTGCTTTGAGGAATATGTAAAAAAGAAAGGACTCTGACTTCAAGAGCAGAAGAAACAAAGGGAACGTCATTTCTATTACGACCAACTATAACGATTATTCTTAATTGTCAAAAAGATCGTATCGCCATTTTCTCATTGACAATGCAAAATAAAAATATTGTGTTCAGATAAAACAGAGCCTAGCCTAGTTTATGTTTTTAATATATCTGTTTTTATATGTTTTTCAGTGAAATTGGATGTTGGTACAGATTAAGGGAATATACTTAAATCCATTAAATTTCTTCCAGTGATCCCACCCCCACCAGCTCCGATGCTGCCCCCTCCCCCTCCCCCCGGCTGTCCGGGCGGCCCGCCACCTCCCCCCGCGCCGCCGCCGCTGTCTGCACCTGCGCCGCCGCCCGCACCCGCCACAGTAGTCAAGCTGCCCCAACAGGAAACACCAATACCGAAGACTAAGATGAAAACGATTAACTGGAATAAGATTCCTAATAATAAGGTGAGATAACAGTTATTTAACTTAACCACAAGTAACCTAAATGCAACACTTATGTTATTTAGGACCATAACCTCGTAAGCCGTGCCTTTTCTTAGGAAGGACCAAATCCATAGTCATTGAAACCTGAACTTTTGAAAATTAAAGGACCTTCTTTTGCCTTTTGAAGAACCTTCGGTCTTACCTGTCATATCGAAATCGAGGCAGATGCTCACGTTAACCAAAGCTTTACGAAAGACATGGAACAATGACTTCGAGAAAGTCAAAGCCACAAGTTATTTAGATGGTCCAAATCTTACCCTTTTGGTATATGTTACAGCATCGTAAAATACTAACAGTCAAACCTCATACCCTTTTGATTCCAGGTCGTTGGTCAAAACAACATCTGGTCTATAGTGGCGTCAAGTCACAAGCACTCACCGAAGACAGAGTTGGACTGGACTGAAATAGAAGGGCTGTTCTGTCAACAGGTAAGCACCTAATCCATCTGCGCAGTTGTAATTTTTGGTGCTGGACTAACTATGATAAGGATTTGTGTCTGTCTCTCAAGTATTTTGATAATAATATATCGCATTTTTTAGAATCAACCGACGGGTTCTGCAGGATCATCTCCACGCCTGGGCAGGAGTCCAATATGTGATAGCTCTGGCGAACGAAAAACGAGAAAAGAATCCTCAGAAATCACACTTCTAGATGGAAAAAGAAGTCTTAATGTTAACATTTTTTTAAAACAGTTTCGAAGGTATGAATCAAATCTCTGCTAGAATTTCATATTTAGTTTAGATTTTATTATTGAAAAACCTATGTTCAATGTTCAGGTTTATTTAATATCATACATTTACTTCTTTGCAGTTCTAACGAAGACATTATTCAATTAATTCGAGAAGGTTCTCACGACGATATTGGTGCTGAAAAACTACGTGGTCTTCTTAAGATATTGCCTGAAATAGATGAGTGCGAAATGCTGAAGTCATTTACAGGAGATATCAATAAATTAGGAAATGCTGAGAAATTCCTTCTTCAATTAATTCAGCTACCGAAGTAAGTGTAGTACTTTTTACGGTCTTCTCAGTAGACCAAACACTATTCTGTTGGCATACTTTAAATAACTATGCTGTAACTTTTTCTTTCAGTTACAAATTACGAATAGAATGCATGTTGTTGAAAGAAGAATGGGTATCAACAGCAGGATACTTGGAAAGTGCCATAAATGCTATTTTAGTTGCTGGTGATGATCTGATGAATTCTAGAGCTTTACAGGTAAATTTATCAATCTACTATACAATAATAGCCACGTAAAACTCTGTTCTCTGGGTCAAAAGGCTACCTCAACTTCTTTGCCTATGTAAATACGTTCAAAAGTTGTTATCCTAATTTAAGATGTAGGTATCATCCTTAAATAGTTGAGCTGAGCACCAAGTTATGAAATAATCCCAAAGCTGTTTACACCGAGGCTACTAATTCAATATTGTTTACTACTCTCAACTGAAACCACATTTATTTTCTTTGGCATTTCAGGAGGTGCTATACATAGCGCTCATAGCCGGTAACTTCCTGAACGCGGGCGGTTACGCGGGGGGAGCGGCGGGAGTCAAACTGTCGTCTCTACAGAAACTAGCTGACATTCGGGCCAACAAGCCTGGAATGAATCTGATGCACTATGTAGCTATGGTAAGTCTATGATGTAGCTTCTACTTCCTCTATTTTCCCATATTTCAGCATTCCAATAAATTGATCTATAATAATTAATCCTCTTCCACCTTTGTATTTATCTTCAATAATGAAGCAGTCAATCTAATGAACAACATTCGTATGTATGTAGTAATAAAAAATTTCATATCGGCATTGGTCTGGAATTGCCTTCTCTTGTTGCAAGCATCGGAATCTTTTACACTCCCCCACGTTCCGAAGGTGTGCTGCTGTTTCAATTACTGAACATCCATTTGCTATGAGTTCATCTGCACACTACAACTAAAAGCACAGCTGCTCTCTGTAATTAGGACGCCTTTATACTTGAAATGAACATTTAAAAATGTAGCTAGAAACAAATGCAATTCACCACGATTTTTCCCCCAGCAAGCAGAACGCAAGAACAAAGAGCTGACCCATTTCGCTGACGACACTAGAGTGCTGGACGAAGCGGCGAAGGCGAGCGTAGAGCAGCTCTACAACGAGATCAAGACTCTTGCGCAGCGCATAGGACTGCTGAAGAAAGAGATACAGGTGCCAGCTACGCAGCAGGATATTAAGGAGCAGATGGGAGATTTTCTACAGGTACTTCTTTATGTAATTTAGTGAGGTGGCGTGAGAGTTGTGTTTGAAGAGTTTAAGCGCAATCTACTAAGTTTCCATATACTCATTGATTATTATTTTCTTTTGATATTTTCACGACAAAAAAAACTGTGTCCAAATGTACTTTTTGATGAACACGACATGGACGATTGGGGGTAAAAACCAAAGATTTTAATAGCAAAATTATAACTACTTCCTTGACTGAAACCGAGTTTAGCGGTTATTTTTAGGTCAAAAAATGTACTTAGAACAACAAATAACATCTATCGTCTTTGTTACAGGTGGCAGAACAGGAAGTGTCTGCGCTGAACAAAGATATGGAAGAAGTAGAAAGCATGAGGAAACAACTAGCTGAGTTCTTCTGTGAAGACCCTGCTTCATTTAAGCTAGAAGAATGCTTCAAGGTTAGTGGAATGTTTCAAGGATACAGTAAGATCCTGATGCCACAGACTTTTTTGATCGTGAGGTTCTTTCTTGGTATAGCAAAACACAGATATTCTAACCTGTTTAAACACACCAATCTCTTTGCAGACCTTCGTGTCCTTCTGCAACAAGTTCAAGTCAGCAGTGAGTGACAACGAGCGCCGGCGCGCCAATGAGGAGCAGGCGGCGGCCAGAAGACGGGCAAGAGACGCGGCTGCCACCAGGACCAGAACTGGTAAGAGGTTCTTCATCATAAGATAAGACATAAGATTTATCTCATTTTTATCGCGTGGCTTAACTCTTACTTAACGCAGACGATAAAATAGTTTTTATTACAGGCGGCAATATTTTTTACAATGGACACGCAGTCAGATCAGTCAGTCCATTTTTAATAAATGCCTTTTGTGTCTAAAATTTTAGAGCGTCTATTTCCACCTATATTTATCTCCAGCTAGTAAAATATCCTCTTATGACCAGTTCAATCCCGCAAGTACCCAGCGAAATATGAATAGTCTGACCTTATGATAATAAGACACAACGTCCAAGCCATGATGATGATTTTCCCTTTTCCAGCTGGTGGTAGTGTGTGCAGCACTCCTGTATCGGAATGCGAGTCTCTTATGGAATCTCTTCTGCTGGACATCAGGAATGGGCTTGGCAGGAGATCGTTGAGACGTCCTCATGACTTATCACCTTCTCCAGGTAAGGGTTTAAGAAGTAAGATTTCGAAAAGTTGGTTTTTTATACCACAAGGTGGCAAACAAGCTTACGGCCCGCCTGATGGTGAGCAGTTACCGAAGCCTGTGGATGCCTGTAACATCAGAGGCATTACGTGCGTGTTGTCGACCATTTAGGACATACCTATTAACTCTCCTCTTAGGACCTCATACTGTATCCCCCTGGGAAAACCTCGGCAGGAAGTTCAGTCCACAATCGGATTGTTCACGGGAGGAAATTCCTCTGAAACCGTGCGCTTCACTTCCACTGTGCGCGACCATTGGGATTCCAATGAGTGAGGATGAAGAGTAGCTGTAGGCATGATTTTAAACAGTTCCTCGAAACACAACCCATTGTATAAGCTGTAGAACACACATAAGGAGGCAACGTGTCGCCTCAGATCAAATGGTGCTATACCACTTGCGAGTTTGTTAGCGTCAACTATTCTCACAGCTCCTCTTTACACCAACTCAAAAGGCTCAAGCTGGTATCCTGGTGCTCCCGCCCAAAGGTGACAGCAGTGATACATATGGGAACGTACTTGCGATTTATATAACAGCTGTCTTTGCTCCGATGTGAAGTACCGCTTCGCTTTATTAAGCACACCTAGCTTCTTGGATGCCAGCTTGACCTTATCATTCAGATGACTTCGGAATTGCACATCACTGGAGATGTCAACACCGAGGATCCCAATACTCTTAGAGATGGTAAGTGGTGTGTTGAGGAACTGTGGGGTAACAAGGGATGGAGTTTTCTTAGCGGTGAACGCACAAACTTGTGTCTTGGTAGGGTTAAATCGGACTAAGTTATCCTGGCCCCAATCTGAGACTTTGGACAAAGTACTCTCGATTTTAGACACAAGTTGTTCGCGACTTTCTTCCACTACGGAATGAGGGTTGCAGGGCCCGTGTAAAATGCATCTCCTGTGCTGTCATCTGCATAGCAATGAATACTATCAAATGAAAATAATAGAAACAGTATTGCAGATAGCACGGATCCTTGTGGGACGCCAGCGTCTATGGCCATGGTTTCGGAGCAACTGCCGTCTACTACGACTCTTGTGCTACGGCCAGACAAGGAGCTAGAGTCGTCGAATCGTAGAATGGTTGAATCAGAGTCCTAGCTTATTTCTGTATGAATTAAATATGGTCACAGGGAGCAATTTCAACTTGCACACTCACGAGTTTTATCTCAAATGGATCGCAGTTGCTCAAGTCATGGCACATAAAACACTGGGAACTCTACCAAGCGTATTTAAACGCAGCGTGGTAAGGAGTTAGCCTACTGGCCATTTACGTGTCACTTGAGATTTACAACTGATTTTTCAATTACCGAAGAGTTGACAGCATCACAGCACAGTACACTTAAAGTAGGAATCTTGTTTTGATTCTATATCTGCGCTCATTTTTATGTTGTGCTTATTTACAGATGTGACACCAACTGGCAGCCTACGAAGGAGAAGCAGGGCGAGTCCTGGTGATGATGAGGATGGTCTTCTGGAGTTCCTCAGGCATAATTCACCAGCTGCTAACGACTTGAGGGAGAGAAGCGCCTGGGGAAGTCTTGGTATGTAAAGAAGCAATTCATTCGGATATGATCTCGTGAATTTAGTCCTTGATGTTACGCTCAAGTTGTGGCCAAATGCAATTGAAACAGTCGTCCTACAGTATGTTGAAATTTATCCTCCATCTCTTCCCGACACCTGGTCAAGGCTTTCATAATTTCTAGGTACCTAACCAAGGGCCTTATAACGATGATGCTAGCAAAATTCCTCATACCCAAATCTGCTTTCAAGAGCTTTATGAATGTTATGGATTTTACGCTTATTTCAATAATTACTTTTTCACTTATTATTTCTCCCTTAGCGGAAATCGGTCAAATATGTGATTTTTATTTAGATTCGCTTGACAAAGGGATATTGAATAAAAAAATGTGATAACCTTTTGCAGATCGTTCCTGGTCCCGCCGCGGCGCCACCCGCGCTAAACTCGACATCCCGGACCGCGAGCGCGCCCCCTCCCCCCGCGCTGTCGAGAAACCCCCCTCCCCCGCACTGGAGCCCCCCTCCCCCACAGCCCCCGCTGCTCCCGCGGCCTCCGCGGCGACTGCACATGCTGCACCCGCTAGACCCAAGTGAGTGAAGATATGTACTTAACAGTTTTTTTAACTGTGTCACTCCAGAGGGCTTAGCCACGAGCAACTCGCTACCTGCGTTTCTGCATGTCATTACTTATGAGAATGACAGAGACCAGACCGATGTTCAAGTGACGTTTGATGTCATTGCCATACTTTTCAATGTTTTCTACATGTAGAAAATCAGCTATTTGCTCTTGGCTACGATCTCAGAAGTTAGTCTAGTAATCTTTGGAAAATGTCTCGGAAATTCATACTAGTTATAGCTCGTAGAGAAAGCATCGACAGGCAGTTCCCACAATTTCAGTGTCCTGAAAAGAGTAGATGGCCTTTCAGAAATCAAGAGTACACAGATAATTCCCTGAAATTGTGACGGCGATGCAATAATAGAAAGTATTAAAATAGGTAGGTAAAACATAAAAAAAAACAAAACTGAACTTTATTTCAGAGTTCATTATTGCGTCCTGCCTGGCTAAGATGCGCAACTTAAGGTAATTTTTCGTTTCTCGTCTCTGAGAGTCGACAAAAGAGAGTAGACAAGTTTCCTCGGATGGCGAAGGGTTGTAGACATGTTTAACACAGATTTATTAATATTATAATCGATATTATCAATAGTACTGATTTGAAGACACGATGGTATCGATATAAACAATCAATTCAAATTAATCGATTTAATCGATGCAGCTAAACGATACAAAGAATCGAATCGATCGATTAAACTAGTCTATTCAACTAATCGAGTCAACTAATCAATAAAACAAATCGATTCAAGTAATTGATTCGACTAATCGATTCAATTAATTGATTTGAAATAATAATCATTTAATACTTCGTTAATTGATAAATAACCATCGATTCATTTAAACGAATATTCAATTAATCGATACAAATAATCGATTTAACAGAAACCATTAATCGAGATAAATAATTTTATTGATATTATTGATATCCCAAACTATATATATTATATAACACTTGTTTATACGAAAATAAGGCGCCATGTTGGGATCTGTCGACAAAATTGAATTTCCTATACAAAATATTAAGTCACGACAATAGCTGCCATGTTAGGAACGGTAGACAAAATAGAGAAATCAAGAAATGGCGAAATTTGATTGGAGGATTTTTTGTCTACTCTTCTCGTAGGGCGCGCATCTTAGCCCCGCTGATTTATTGTTTGTAGCGAAAAGGACTTAAGAATTTGATGTCACTACCATCATGATGCTTTACCCCACACCTGCCTGACCCTCAACTATTTACAGAGAATGGCGGCAAAAGATCGAGTCATGGTTACGAGCGAACAGCCAAGAGGAGAAGCGCGACGCGGAGCTGCGCGAGCGCGCGCGCCGCCTGCAGGCCAACCGGCGCTCCTTGGAAAACGACTCCGGTGAGATGTACCCCGAAATAACCTCATTCTTCCATAAAGATCTCAGTGCGAAGGTTGTTTTTTGAGGAAGAAACTTGTCTCTTTTGTTGTTTGTTATATCACAATTTATGTAAAATCACGTAACCAACCAGAAACACTTCCTTCAGTTAACTCTCTACATACAATTCAATCAATCCCTAAGTGTAATTATTCAGTACAAAACGTAGAACTATGAGCCCGTTTTTATTCATTCTTATTCATGATAAAGCAATGAATTTAGTCAGTGTACGTACATACAGGCCGGCTGGGGTGGCTCATGACTTCTTTTTATTCTCGCCCATACCATTTTAAGTCGATGTCCAAGCGCAAATCGTAATCAAATTACAAAGCCAATTTTTCATTATAATATGAAGCTCACCTTTACCAATTATAACACTCATTTTGCTTCCAGAGAGCGAACGAAGCACGACCCTGGACACGCTGCCGGAAGGTCGCGCGGAGTGGAGGCCCGCCGTGCTGCCCGACAGCGACGTCGTCAGGGCAATCGAGGCTGTTGAAGGTAATACACACATTCATACGCTTATGACTTTGTCCGCAGAAGTCAGAGGCAATTTCACTGTTAAAGTCTGTCTATTTTATGAAGAACGTTTACCTGTGCTTGTAGTAGTGACATGAACTGACATACCAGTATGACATACGCTACTGTTCGTGCTCTCAGCGCGGGAACAAATTGACACTATGTACCACAGCTATGTACACTATTGTACACGTCACTACTACATGCATAGTAAAAAGGTCTTCCTGAGATAGAACGTCTATACCGTCATGGTGAACGGAACTCAGTAGCTCACTTTTCAACAAGCGTTTAAAATCCAGCGTGGTAGGTGGTGAGCCTTCCGCCGTTAAACGGGTTGCTTTGATTTTTATCGGTGTTTTCCATAACTAGAGAATTTGTCGCTAATTTGACAATGAACGCAAGGACGATTTGAAATCGGTAATATAGAAAAATCAATAATGTATGTTGAAACGAAGTCAAAATTTTTGGTTTCTCTTGAAAATGCCTACGGGAAGTAGTTGAAAGTACTAGGATGATATATATCACAAAGTATTATATTAACTAGTGACTGACAAAATTATAGAGCTCTATTTAATGGTGAACCTTTTTCACAGATGTGCAACCGCAGACGAAGGATAGAGTGCCGTGGAGGAAGACTGAAGAGAACGAAGAGATGAGACGACTTCGTAGACAGCGCTCTCGACAGCAAATCGAGCCGCCGCTGCCTCTCGTCTCCATTACCGAAGAAGAAAAACGCAAACTGCCTGACATTAAAGTCACTAGCGAAAAAGAAACCCGCCTTGAACGAACTGACCGAGAAATAGACGCTGATAATATAGAAACTCCACCAGTGCAAAGAAAAATGTTCAACCCGCCACCTGAAAGAGAGCCTTGCAGGAAATTCCAACCTTCACTATCTAAATTTAATTTGAACGAAAAAGCTTCCGCAGAAATGAAAGATCTTTGTCAGGAGATCTTAGGCGATGGACAGTTTGACAGATTTTCAGCTGCTAGAAGAACGAGGAGATATAAGAGGAATACTGATTCAAGTTCTCCAGAAGACGAGAAAAAACCAGAGCCGGCTTCGGAATTGGTAGCAGAAACGCAAGTAATAAGACCGTCAAAGTTAGAAGTTCAAGCATCATACGCTGTGGAGACACCTCAAGAAGTAGCCAAACCAGTAGATCAAGTTGTAAAAGATGAAAAAGAGCACAGGCTTAAACGCTGGCAAGATAGACTAAAAACCCAAAGCACCACTACACCGACCAAAGAAACTAAACCTTTATACTCAAGAATGAGGCGGCAGACTTCAATCAACCAGGAAGACGTTCAGAAAGCGATAAGAGAATTGAAATCTCCGACTGAAACTCCTACTGGTGTATGGTCTAAAAACGCCTATAGAAAATCAATGAGTTCGAAACCTGACCGACCAGCAGAAAGAACGACGTCCCCTCGCATTTCAAAAGTTAAAAGTGAGCATGAACTAAACGACGAAGGTTTTGAAGAAACTCAAAGTCTAAACTCAGAAAGCGCATCTCAAGGTGCTTCTTCTGGCTGCAACGTAGAATGCGACTCGCCAGTCCCCAAGGTGACCAAATCCCCTGACATTCCAAAGAGAATATCGACCAAAGACACCAAAACCCCACCACGAACACCTCGAATGGCCTTAGATCCAAAACGGGCAGTTCCCAAGAGAACCAGTTCGTTGAGAGTAGAAAGATCAGCGTCTAGGGCTTCACTTCGCAGTTCTAGGAGTTCTTTAAATAGTTCAGCATCTGTAGCGACCGTTAAAAGGGCCCCGGCTCCTGTGAAGCCAACTCCCAAACCAGTTCCGAAGACAGTACCGAGGATGCCAGCGTCCAGATCTTCGTCATCAGGTAGCTCAGTCAGTGCATCTAGGCCCCCTTTGAAGAGTGTTCCGAGGACCTCAGGTTTTATGAGGCCCACTCAAGCGTCCAAAGGCCGAGGTGGTCTGTCTCCCCAGCAGGTTTTGCGGGCCAGTGTCAAATAATATTACCAAACGATATTTGTCAGGGTAAATTTTTGAGTATACTCATAAGATACTAACCTAAGTGCCTTATTTGAAGGTCTTAATTAAAGGGTATATCGGCTTTCAAAATGTGTTCACTTTACTAAAAATTATTTACTCTCATTTGAATGGAGAATGTTCATTTATGATATACGAGTAAAATACCGTTGCCACTCAAAGATGTTTCATCAATGTAAACAATCTTATTAAAAGTAAAAATAATATTTTGCAAGTCGATTAAACCAGAATAATAATATGTTGCTGATAGAAGTAAATTTCGTTTTTGTTAAGGTTTTCGCGATGCGAGAAAATGAGTTATCCTACATAAAGTGCAGGGTTGTCTCTTTCTGCTATGTAAAAGTAACGTAACGAAGTTTGCGTAAGCAAGTAATGGTATTAAATTAAAGTATAAAAAATATTAACCAACAAATAAAAAAAAAAATTATTGGAATCTTCAGATTCAAAAATAGGCGCTAGAATCTCAGCATTTATCTGAAGTTTTCAATGACTGATTATTATAGTATAATTGATAATAAATAAATTAAATAATTTACTACAAGATCTGTATTCGTTTCCAGAATCATCGATAGTTCATTTAGAGACAATATTTAGGTACAGTTTTATTATTAAACCCGTACATTACGATACATTTCATGATTTTACTTAGTTAAGTTTTCAAAAAAATTTAAATATTCCAATTATTGTATTATTAATTGTAAACAAAAACAATTGTGTGCCACGATTAAGTACGGGTATTTTAAACACTATTTAAATACCACATTTCTTTAATATTTAAAGTTGGAATTTAGAAGGAGCGAGATAATTCTAGTTAGATCCAGAAAAACTAGATATAGCCAGTTTTTAATATGAATCCCAGGTTAAATAGAGTCATTACTTTAATATATATTGATTTATATAAATGCTCGTTAGTATTTTTATATAATTACAATTATTTAATTTTATATTTAGATACAAAGACATAGTAAAATGATCTGATTTTTATACGTAAATAGTCTATAGCATTTAGATCCTGATCAAACCATTTATTTGTCACAAAATGCGATAGATACGTTCTCTAATTTAATCAAAATATTACTTATAAGTTTCTTAACACCAATGTTTTATTGTATTTACTAAACAAGATACAATAAATTTATCTACAAACAAACTGAAAGATTCTTTTACCAAATCTAATAAAAACCTTAAATTGAACCCACTTACTTAGTCCAAGGTCACATTTTCACCTACCTACTTTAATCCAAAACGAGCTTAAATTACCTTTTTTAAACAGGGTGTCCAGGAAATAGTACGAAATACTTCAGGGGGTGATCAATACCTATTAAAATAACTCATTACACGAGTATGTTCAGCGAATTTTCCTAAATATCGAAAAATCTCTACCTTCAAACATTTTTTTTACCATAGGTATCTCAATGAAAAATTCCTTAACTAGTAGTTTTTTTTCACATCAAATTACTAGTGAAAAGTTACTCTACTCATTGATAAGTCTTTTTTTTAATCAAAAACAAGAACCTATCAAGAAAAAACCATTATTGGTAAAATTTTCGCTGAATGATTTTCTTATCACTTAACTTTACCTACAGTGGTGATAAAAAATGTATGTAAGAGTTTTGTTCAACAAGCTTAAAAAATAGCTTGTTTAATGGTTATTTTGGAGAGATATAAAACCAGTGCGTTTTCATTAAAAAATAAGAAAATATCTGTTGATGAAACAGATATTTTTTGTGTAAGTCCAGGTACCTTGGCTACTTTTTTAAAGGTTCCTTTGCAAAACCCTTCCTTAATAAAGGTTGCGCTAAACATCCGAACAGGCGACTAAATAGACCTGAATTTGCTTTTTCTCTATAGGGAAATAGGTATTAAACTGCATGCGCGAAACAACTTCAGAGCGGGCTGAAAGGTAGGTACAAGCTATACCGATGTTGTGAAAGTTCCTACATAAATACCCTACTCCTTGGCAAACCAGATTACTGAAGATAATTGATATTGCCGCGGGGAGAGAAAACCGGTGGTATTTCAAAATGTTCTATACTGTAATGTTGTGTAATTGCGGATTATGAGCGTTTCAAAACTTTAATCTGAATAAAGCTGCTTTTCCTCTACGCAGCTATGCTGCGAGGATATGAAACTATTCACCATTTCCACTGATGCTATGCTATGCAACGGAGCGTGTAAGATGTGCTAGGTACGAAGATGTGCCGCCGAAGGTAGCTGTGCGAGAAAGATGCGCAGCACGATGATACGCAGAGCACGTACGCATCCACTAAACATGATTGGTGGATATCAAATGCATCCACAGCAACGGAGCATAACTGATCTCTCGTGGGAAACACCTAGGGGGCTAGCCAAGAGCAACGCGCTACTTTCGTTTCGACATGTCAAATTTAAAAAATGTATGAAACTGACATCAAATGTCATCTTGGTTAGACGAGTGCTTATGTCATTCCCCTAAATTGTCATTTGAAATGTCGACACGAAAGTAGGGAGTTGCTTTTGGCTAGGGCCTCTGATGATCTCAATTGAAAGAGGTATTGGATAATCATAGATCATGTAAAAAAAGGTTATAGTGTAGACTTCCATTGCAAATTAAAAAAAGGTAAAATATCTGTCAAAAATTCAAGAATATAAAAAAAGTTCTATCAAGCTTTTCAGCAAGTCAGATATTATTCTCAATAATATATATATCTATGTACATAATTTCTGTAAAATAATTCATTTCATTGTGTCAATTTAGTCTGTCGTAATCATGGACTTAATATACAAACAGGGCTGAGCACTTGCAGCTGAAAAACGAGCCGAACAAGTAAAGTAAAAAAAAATATATTTATTTAAGCTTACATGTCATAAGTGTCTCAAGTGCTTAGCTGTACAAAGCACTTATGACATGTCATAATAATAAATGTAAATAAAATAGAAGCGTTTTACCTTACAATAAAACGCTTAATACATACTTTATACTACACCTGCTCGGAAAGTACCTTGATACTTTATCAAATTTACGGTAGAGAGTACGTCATTGCATATCGAACAAATATGCGGGGAGAAAACGCATCTGAGCGGGAGAGAAAAGTGTATGAAAGTCCATTTCTTACGTGGTTTTTCTTTTTTAATTTTGGGTAAGACTATGCGCCGGTAACCTAAATATCAAAAGCCAAAAAGTTTTTACGGTGAGTTTTTATCTCCAAGTTCGCAAAATGACACTGGCCACTAGCTGTGTGTCGGATGGTGTCGGGCTGGCAGTGCGACCCTGCGGCGGCAGGCTGAACAATTTGAAAAAAGAACATGTGAAAATTGCAATCGCCATTGGCGCCATATTCAATTTGTGTGTTGTTTGAGGATTCAGTTTTCGTAGAAAGTAAAATAAAACTATCAAAATGATAGTGATAGTGATGATGAAGATTTTTTAACTCCGCCGCAGTTGAAACAAACATTAATAGAAAAAATGTTACATTAAGATTCAGTAACTGCAACAATTTCAATATAAATTTCAATTAGTTAAGATTTAGTTTTTTATTTTCCTCGTAGGTGTAGTAAGTATAAAGCACTATGTATCACTCGAGAGAAAGTGCGATTACCGATCTCGACAATCGACACCCTCGACGGTAATCGGTCTCTTTCTCCTCTCGGTGAACAATGTACTATACCTTATTCAAAGCTTAATAATAATGAGAGAGGCTTTCTTTTTTCGCGCTATTTTCTACCTTTTCCTCTCCTTAATTCCGTCCACACAGCCACTAGCGCCATCTAGCGTCTTTCACCAGGCAGTGTCCTTGACCTAATTTTGTCGCGGGCTTCTAGCATCATTGCAAAAATTTTAAACCAGCAGGCAGGATTAAAATTTAAGCTTTGAATAAGGTAAGTATTTAATATGCGTTTTATTGTAAGGTAAAACGCTTCTATTAAATAGCTTGACCTTATTCAAAGCTTATTAATAATGAGACGTGTCTGTTATCGCCTGGTGGTGAAAGAAACTCCAATGTGATAAATGACTAATAAGAAGGAGTCAGTATTAGAATTTAATTCAAGGTATTCTCTGCTACTAACCTGACCTATTTGGAGAACTTGAATTTGGAGAACTTCAAGTCTGACTAGGTATTAAAAGGATTAATATTAAAACGATGGCTGTGTGATTTGATATTTGTAACAATTTATTTTTCA
Source organism: Udea olivalis (assembly GCA_947369235.1). Taxonomy (NCBI): domain Eukaryota; kingdom Metazoa; phylum Arthropoda; class Insecta; order Lepidoptera; family Crambidae; genus Udea; species Udea olivalis. The sequence goes on from OX376361.1 coordinate 16,269,015, forward strand.
TTAACTTGAACAACAAAAACAATTTGCCAACAGAAATTGAAAATTTTTATATTCATTACAATAAAAACGTAATATTATTGTTACATATTTAACATATTTTTATCATATTGTAGCTACACAAGTTTAATATTGTGTCATTCAGATCATCTTGAAAGGGTTTGGAGGCTCCTGTTCACTTTCACTTGTCATATCACAGTTGAAACAGACGATTAAATTGAAAAGTAGTTTTGAGATAACAGACAACAACTTGCCGGAAATTGATGATAATTGGTCAGCCGCTTATAAATCAACCTGACGTGAGTTTAGTTACAACTGCGACATCAGTTAATTTTACGCATACCCACCATTTAGCGAATTTTCAATTGAAAGGATTAGATTTAGTTACGAAATATTCTGTGCTTTTAAAAAGCGATACTATTATTCCTAAACGCAGTTATGTGTATGTTGAGGTTTGTTTAGACTGTGATGAGAATTTAAATAAGAATGAGCACGCATTTTTAACTTGTACTGTGGTTTGGTTTGAGCTTGGTCCCGTCTCTTATTTGATTCCGCAAGCATTACTTAATCCATAGAAACAATTGTTTATTGAAAGTGATAAATGTAGGTTCAGTGGATATAATGTGGTCAGCTGGTCGGTTAATAGCGAGGGCGGAATTGGCTATTGATGGGCAAGACGGGTTACTGAGTAATGTTCTTACTATTGATTCTAGCGACCGAAACAACTTTGAAATAACATTATCTGATATTAATCTGAGATATGATATAAATCTTATTGAGCTTAGCGATAGTGAGAACATGAAGATATAGGAATTGTTGAGTAGGTTTTCTTACTTATTCGCGAAAGATACGAAAGATTTAGGTTGAACTAATTTAATAAAAATGCGAATTCAATTAACAACGGATCAGCCAGTCTTTGCAAACCTTATCGTCTTTCTTTTAGGGAGAATGGAATAGTCCAGGAAAAAAATGATCATCTTTTGACTGCTGGAATAATTAGGGAGTCTATGTCAGATTATTTATTTATTTATTTAATCTTTAATGCAAAAATTTACATTAGGCGGATTTAATGCTAAAAGCATTCTCTACCAGTCAACCATCAGATGAAACAGAAATGCTGTTGGCGGTGCAAAATGTTCATTTAGAATAGGAAATTATACAAAGATTTTATAAATTCTTAAAAAACGACAGATACAACCTAATAAATATAATACATAGAAATACATAACATGAATAAATATATACTTACATAATATATAACATACTCACTATTAAGGGAAAATAATAAAATATCATTCTTGGACAACTTGTTAATTATTTAAATAAATGTACATAAATAAGTTAATATGTTTTTTATTTCATAGCTTACATAGCAGTAAAACTTAAATAAGCCTCACACTGAGCTAACCAAACTTAATTTAAGTACACCAGAAATGTACTTCTTTTGTTTTGTGTTGTTCCGTTCCATAGTTTTGTGATTCCGCTTATTATAAGAAGCACGCGGCCGTACTAAACAACCCGCAGTGCGCCTTTGAATGGGATGAGGATGTGGTGGATGAGGCCCATCGAGGGTTCTCATTGCACGTATCATGTAGCGCTGTTGACTGAACAAGCCCGTGCGTGCACCCGCGACGGGACCCGTCGCACGGACATGAGCCCGTCTGCGAGGGCACCGAGTCCGCCTTCCCGCGACGGTCATCCACGCAATTCTCTGTAACGGAACACTTTGCATGGAACCGTGCCTAGTCAGATAAAATGCGGATATTGTACGTTCCATTGTATCACTATGCAAAGGCATATCTAACCAAACAGCCTCCGAAACGCGAAAGTGGAATGCCCGAACATGTATCCGCTTACGTCGGACCCAATCTGACTGATGTATAAGCATCAGTATCCTTGTATTAATAAAAAAAATATTAAAAACCAACGATTTAAATTATGACGTCCTCACTACCTTCAATAGCTTTAATATCTTTTTAACCCCAGCTTTAAAAGAGTTAAAACAATTAACTTTTTTGTTAGTCTAGCGTAGTTTTATGAACATCAACCGATTTATTTTATGTACGCGGCCCGTAATTAAAGGTCTGACATTACATGGAAGTTCGCCGCCCTTCTTTCTTCGTTATATTTTTTTAAATGTAGGTAGTTCGCAAACGTTGACAGTTAGCGTAGTTGCCAGTACTAATAAAAGTTTTAAGGTTCTTCAGGCATTACAGACATTTAATTTAAAAAAGTTTACACATACCAACTATTGCTCTATGGTCAAAAAGCTGAGGTGGTAAGCAATTGCCTTTTGCCCTATTAAGGGTTTCTGAATCTTACAAAAACTTCTTTAAATTCGATTTGAATAGCTTTTTTTGCATGATTCTACTGGCCTATTCGCTACTTACAACAATGAGCCCTGCTAATTACAAATTGTATGACAAGCTAGGGTAACCTACCTTGCTTTCACTACTACAACAAAACGCAATTTCTGCTTTTTGAAAAACATTTAAATAACAACAAATTAGATAAATTATCAATAGGTACTTACTTAATCAATGAACTTTACAATGCTTGGCACTAACGAAGATTACATACATATATATTATACTTGCTTTGATTACTTTTATTTAAGCTTAAAATGTAGGTACACTTACGCACATACATATAAACACTGTAGGTAGGTACAGAGGCGTTCACGTCAACCTTTACAAAACCATAGAAAAATGGGTCTTATGTCAGCAGCTTATGGTGCCGGGCCTATGTAAAGGTTGATGTGAATGCCCCTGTACAACCGCACAAATTTATAATTTTTGTATGCCTACCTAAATGAACTTATATAAGAATCAACTTCCAAATTAATAACAATTGACAACCCTATTACCATTGAGACTTAATTATAACATTCCCTCGTCGACTAATTCCATGACTAAATCTGTCATTTTTTTTCTGCAAGCTTGATTGGATGTCCACACTGGTTTAACACACTCTCCGAAAGGGGCCTCGGCCTCCTGGAATGTATAAATAGATAGAGCAATCTTCTACCCACACAAAAAACAAACACAAACAGTGAACCCAAGATCCGTGGGTCAAAAGTACCAACTGAACTGAACAAGCACCTTCAACTTTGACGATGCTGTAGGTACGTAGGTAGGTAGTATTTTCTTCTACAGGTATGTCAGAGTATGGCCCTCCCAACCACAAAAAGTTAAATATAAAATGAATGTAGAAAAACAGCAGAATGTCGGTAAATTATAGTTTTTTAAGCTACGCCAAAAATAACTTACATTAGCTTGGTAAAGGTTAGGGGCTTCATTGCTGTCGCAGGTCATGATGGGGTACATGTCCAAGGCTGCTCCGAGGCCGAACAGACTACACCGTCTGAACTCCTCTTGCATTCTGAAATTGATTCATTTTTAGTGCTCTTAGTAATGGACTTTTAATTTGTTGGCACTATGAACTTTTCATTGTACGCACAAAACACGACATTATTGGCGTAGTGCGCTGTAGCACGGTCCCGGTAATCTAGGAAACAATTTTTCAAAAATCTAGAAGATGCCCCTGGATGAAATGATGGTACAAGGATATATTTTATGCTTACTTCGAGACCATGACAAGTGGTGTGTTTTCTGGCGCATATTTATTTATTTGTTGCTGTTAGGTAAGATGGGAAGGAACTCCACGATAAATAAGCAAATTCTTGCCAACTAATTAAACGTTAAACTGCAGGTATAAAAAGAACAAAATATCACTATCTAAGTGTCTATGTTTTGGGGGAGGCCTATGCCCAGCAGTGGGCGTCGTTCGGCTGAAATGATAATGATGAAGTGTCTATATAAATACTTAACTTAGAAGAGTTTATCTCAATGTCATTTTCTTCGTTAGTATTTTGTGTTAAGAATTGCCATTTACACCAAACTTACAATTCATGCAAAACATCCCTATTCAGACTCGTATTGAAGACGGAGTCCTCCTCACTGGTCTCCACTAGTCTTCTGTGCAGTTCATCCACATAGTATTCTAGAAGAGATGAGAGGTGCTCCTCTCTCTGTGGTCTGTCCAGGCAAAGGTACATGATGAAGACCAGATCTAGAGCTGGCGACGCGTAGCGGGCTAGTTGGAAGTCTACGATGCACATCTGAAATATTGGACCAAAGTTATATTATCAACATTTAGTCAGCTTACGAAGTCCTGCTGAGTCGACAACGCACTTGCTGCGACAGGCATGACCTGAACATAACTTGGACTGCCAAGCTGAGTTAATGGAGCTGGCTTTTAGTTATTTTTACTAATACCAGGTCTATGTCACTTCAAAGTTTAGGTACGCTCAAACTCAAACTCAAATAACTTTATTCAAATAGACTGTATCAGTACTTTCAAATCGTCAAATTTACAGCAAAATATACTAAATAATAGACATAAATACCATAATAATATGGATACGTAAATAAACAGTATACAGACATAATGCGACTCTACCACCGCGTCGGAGTTGTTTCTTGCTGAGAAGACCCGGCGAGAAACTCAGCAGTTACTCTTTTAAACTAGTTTTGGGTTTACAACAGGGGTTAGTAAAGTACAAGCAGTGTGCCATTTTGATACCTAAAAGAATATAAAACAAAGAGAAAAAACCAACCATAAAAGAATATAATAACAAGAATTCATTTAAACAATTCAAAAACAAAAATTGTTAGTCAGTACATACAAACTAGGTACCTATTAACTCTTACAATAAAACATCTGTTACAATAGAGCTATTTAATCCCGCATCGAGAAGAGCGCTTATACCCAGGCATTTTTATCTATAAGGTAGTCTTTTGTAGTATAATAGCCCTTTTTTAATAAAGCTGTTTTGATGTGATGTTTGAATCTATGTAAAGGTAACTCACAAATGGTTTTTGGAATTTTGTTGTAATAATGTATACCTTGCCCCATAAAGGATCCTAAAACTTTTTGTAACCTAAAGAGTGGAAGTGCAATTTTATCCTTATTCCTAGTATTTCTGCAATGTATGTCACTGTGTTTAGCATAGAGACCAATATTTTTTCTGACAAAAACAATGCAATTGTAAATGTATTGTGACGCTACAGTGAGGATACCAATTTCCTTAAAAATCTCCCTAAGTGAAGCCCGTGCACGAAGCTTATAGATGGATCTGATAGCTCGCTTCTGGAGGATAAAGATGGTTTGTATATCCGCCGCTTGACCCCAAAGTACAATGCCGTAAGACATTACACTATGGAAATAACTAAAATAAACTGAACGAGCAGTATCAACATCTGTTAATAACCTAATTTTTCTCACTGCAAATGCAGCCGAACTAAGTCTGCCTGAGAGAGCTGTTATATGAGGGTTCCATTGCAGTTTTGAATCTAGTGTGATTCCAAGAAAAACTGTTGTATCTACAAGCTTCATAGTATTACCATCAATTTTTAGACTAATGGGGTTACCTTTAACATTAGGCAACTTAAAATTAATACATTTAGTCTTTTTTGCATTAAGCTGTAGATTATTTACTGTGAACCATTGTAAAACCTTTGAAAGTGCGTCATTAACATCATCAAAAAGGTTTTTATTTCTGTCAGTTTTAAAAACTAAAGATGTATCGTCTGCAAACAATACAACATCACAAATATCTTTTAAGTAAAAAGGTAAATCATTTATATATATCAGAAATAGTAATGGACCCAGAATGGATCCTTGAGGGACCCCCATTTTAACTTGTGATCCTGTAGAGAGTACACTGTTAACATCAACTTTTTGAGTTCTTAAACTAAGGTACGAAATTACCAAATCTAAAGCATTATCCCTTACCCCGTAAAAATTAAGCTTGCGTATAAGTGTATCGTGATCAACGCAATCAAAGGCCTTGGACAAGTCACAGAAGACGCCAAGAGCGTTCTGTGAATTCTCCCAAGCCCTAAAGATGTGTTTTAGAAGTGCAATGCCAGCATCAGTAGTAGAACGGCCTCTCGTGAATCCATATTGTTCACTGTGTAAGAGATTGTTCTCATAAAAATGGCTTAATAGTTGTTCTTGAATGATTTTTTCAAAGATCTTACTTAGAGCTGGTAGGATTGAAACAGGCCTAAAGTTACCTGGGTCTTGTTTGTTGCCTGATTTAAAAAGTGGTACAACCCTACTGTGTTTCATTAAGTTTGGAAAAACACCTTCATCCACACAATCATTGAATATTACGGCTAAATAAGGGGCAATCACGTCAATTATGTGGCTAACAATTTTGACTGATATACCCCAAAGATCTGCGGTATCTTTTGAATTAATTAATCTGAATGCTTTTATTATATCTAGTGACTCAACATGTTTAAATTTAAAGAATACACTGCAACAAGATACATTATCTTTCAACAAATGTTCCGCTCTAGTTGGTGAGGAATTTAATGAAGCTGTAGTGATTATAGGTATATTACTGAAATACTTATCAAATGCTTCAGCAACAGATGCTTCTGATTGTAAGATGTTATTGTTAATATTAAGAGTGTATGAGGTATCGCGCTGTTTAGCTTTACCTGTTTCGTGCTTTATGACGTCCCAAGTGGTTTTTATTTTGTTAGTGGACTTTGATATTTTATCACGAATGTGCAATGCCTTAGCTGTAGTGCAGGCTTTTCTGAATATTTTGGAGTAGTTCTTGACATACTCAACAAAAAGTGGATCGAAATTGTATTTTTTCATGCCGTACAACTCATACATCTTACGTCTGCTCCTGTAAATTCCAGGCGTGGCCCATTCACAAAACTTAGATTGAACTCTGCAAGTAACTTGTTTGGTGGGAAAACAAGCATCAAATTCATTTTTAACACAATCAAACAGTCTTTTGTAGACTGCATCAGGGTCACCCTGCTTATAAGGAATGGAAGATACTTTATGCTTTAAATTAGTTTTAAAACTATTAATGCGATTACCCGTCTTCGGTCTACATGTTATTTTCCTGTAATTAACGCTATTGTTAGTTAAATCTAAAAATGTTATCTTCTGCCCACAATGATCAGACTTTAATTCAGTTACTATTGCCTTTTCAATGGGTACACAGTTGCAAAATACATTATCCAGACAAGTAGATGTTGTGGCTGTTATCCTCGTGGGTTCATGGAATTGATAATCCAGACCAAAGGATTTAAATAGCGACAATAACCTATTGCTTTCAGATGAGTTTACTAGCAAATCTATATTGAAATCACCACACACAATAATGGGTTTAGACTTAGCACTTAACCTACCCAAAGCTTCCTCCATAACTGTCTCAAATCTATCTAAGTTAGTTTTTGGGGGACGGTATACACTTATCACAACAAAGCCCTCTAACTCAACACAAGACAATTCGACAATACGCTCTATGGACAGGCCTACAATGTCAGTGCGATCTTTACATTTCAAACTATTTGCAGTAAGCGTGCTCGGCCGCGTGGCCCCTCTGTGGGGTATGACAGTAGGTTGCCGGTCGCCTCCCTTCACTCGCCTCCGAGCGCGTTATTGAATGTATTGTTTTTGATTTGTTACAACTGCAACTTGTAATAATAAGTACTTAATTATAAGACTAAACACTAAACGATGTTATATTAATTACAGTAATACATTATTAAAAGTCAATGATGAAATTAGCGAGTTGCGACCCTGCGCTCTGACGTCTAAATGGGTTTCGTTCAGCGGCGCACATTGGAATATGAACGCTCGAGCTACGCGATAAGTTTCGATTTCGCGTGCAAGCTACCTAAACATGGCCTTGATCGATAGCACGGACAAATTTAAAAGTACTGGTGTAACACGAACTTGTAAGATTACCGCCTTGCTAACCATCGTTGTCTTAAACCATGCTTGTGGAAAATGAAAAATATGCTTCAGTAAAACTAGTAAGCTAAAGGTAGGTTATTCTAGAATCATACTTAAGCATTGATATGTGTTATAAGCTATGAGCTCTCCATGAACAATACTCTACCACGAGTTGCCACATTAAATTTACGTCATGGTTCGCGTAATTTTTTTTCACCGGAACTTGACATGACAGGACAATTTGGTCGACGTACCTACTGTACCTCTACCCTGAGTTATCGTAACGTGAACTACGATAGATGACAACAGCAATTTGGATGCCACTTTTAGTTCAATTTCTATTCACTGGAGGCGTTACGGAATCCTGTACAAATACTTTACTAGAGACGCTAGGGTCTATCGTCGGCGTAAACTCATGTTCAGAGTGAGGGTATTAGCGCAGAATTCAGTCCTCCGTACTGAAGGTTCTCTCAAGAAACGCGGACAAGTAAAAAAGTCTTCTCTAATCAGTTCAATTTTAAGTTTTTACTGCTTTACGGGTTTCCGGAAGTTTAGTATTTTTTACCTATGACTTTATACTTTTTTTTCCAATTTGTTAGGCTTCCTTTTTTAACATACTTCTAAATCTGGCGAACTACACGCGTTGTTTGTGGGCTGATTGTCCAGTCCAGCTCGTACCTACTATCTTCGTCGATCGGGAAATAAGCATTAATAAAAAAACCAACCTCAGCGATATCTCCATCAACGTATCTAAAAAGAAAGTTATTAGTCCAGCAATCCCCATGGCAGATAACAGACAACGGCTCCTTTGGGCTGACCAATTCCACCATTGTTTGAAAGAAGGTTTCTTCCTTGCAGAACTCGCGAAACTTGTTCAAATACTTGTCCTTGTGTTCCGAGGATGCAAGCTCTTCAGCTACCATATCGATTGCATTTCGAGCTGCTTCTCGGTAGTAGTTTTTATAATACTCAATGTTTTCTGGTAGGAAAAATACTGTAACAACAAAAATAAGAAAGTAATTTAAACGCCTTAAAGTTTATTTTAGCAAAGTAACAATACAAAGTAAGTGCTCATGTACTTAGAAGTAAAAGGAGTCGTGGTTACATTTGAATAAATTCTTTTGATAACAGTGTCATACTAATTTCTCAACTACAGTATTTTTCAAGATTTTTTTTTTTAACGCTTAACCATAATTACCAACGAGTATTTTCGAAACCACTCTTAGATACCTACTGGGTAGTATTGTTTAGCAAGCAACTACATTTTTAAATATTCGTAAATACCTAATCACCAACCTTCTGTTACACCATCCTTCACATTGACCAGTTCATAAAAATCTTCAGGACTATGACATTTCATAGACAGCGACAGAGCGTGGAAATGCGAAAGATTCTTCAAAACGAAGTAACTCTGTTCGATGCTTAATCCTTGCCTCCTATCTGGCATCACAAAACCTTGTTGCTTCAAATCTTTCAAAATAACCGCATCGCTCTGAGCTAAGTAGCATTTTGGTATGGATTTGAACGGGTATTTGACATTATGCCACTGTTGTTGAAAGTGGGAGAGCGCTGGCCAGATCTTGTTGTAGAAAGCCACTTCGTTGCAGAAAAGCTCGTCACTTTTGTAAGCGTCTCTCAATAAGGCGCTCTCTGGGAGGCATTTATAGATGATGGACCCCTCCCAAGGGGTGTCAGTTTCAGCTGATCCATCGGGCTCCATCAGTCGACGGGTTCCAGTCAAACTTATCCGGTACAATACGGAAGTGTAGTTATCACCACGTTTCGAACCAGGAGCACCCTGTTCCAAAATAAGTAGGTTTTTATTTAATTTTCGTGCACAGTAGGTAGGTACCTAACTACTAAATCAAAAGAGCAAGAAAAGCTTTATATTTCATTTCTTATTTACGAACAAATAAAATGCGTATTTTTGCTAAGTGTTAATACGGTCAGAAAATAGGGGATCTGAATTCGACTGATAAAGAGAAGTTTATTATTTTTCGGTTTTCCGTAGCGATTAACACATTCGATCGACACATACCTAATTTTATAGAAATAGAAAATATCTATTAAATTTTTGGACATCGTTACATTTGAAGGAAAAAAACACGTAGTACTTAGTACAAAACAATACTATCAGACAGCGACGTGCCGATGCCCAAAAAATAAAAAGGACTTCACTCAGCATTCAGCCTGGGCTTTGAGGGCTCAGGCGCTGATTTTCAGTGGGCCCCAAATGAGTAGACTCACGGACACTTGCGGTGGACACACGTATGTGCCTTAAATATAAGTAAAATAAACATTTGATATTAGTAAGAGGATGGTGAGTAATTAAATGTATTGTGTAGTGTAAAGAAGTGTAATTACAATACATGGATATGCGATACCGTGCCGGTTGTAACGCAAAGTGAGCGGCATGTGATTAGTGATGTGAAACCATTTCAAATAATATGATCTAAAATATTAACGCCTTTTCACTGTTCCAAGGGACAGTCAACAAGTGAGCGGTCTAAAATGGATTTCTTTAGCTTTATTTGTGATATTGGCAAGTTATGGGAAGTCAGGCCCGAATCATCCATGGAAAAACCAAATAAACTACTTTTCATACCTCAAAATGCGTAATGGTGACATCAGGAAAGTCATCCTTGAGTAGATCCTGGAGAAAGTCTAGCGAGAGCTCCGTCATATCGGCTAAAGGTTTTTTTTATTTTGGTTTGGAACCGAATACTGATACAGCGAGACTGAGTGCGGTTTTGAGCATCAGACACACACAAGGGTAATAATAATCGTTTTGTGTTGTGTAGCCAGATTCTAAATATCCCGGACAGTCCTGTTTGTAACGTGTTCTTTTCACGTACCACTGATAGACTATGACCCTTGAACCTCTCCAATTGCGTAGAGACATTGCCAGGTTGAGTGTTCTCTATCGTTTCTACAATGGGGAATGCTCTGAAGAGTTATTTCAGCTTATTCCACCCTCACCTTTCCAATCCCGTACTACAAGTGCCGGATTGCGGAGTCATCCGCACACAGTCCAGCATTTGTTTGTTTCCACGCATAAAGAGGTTCGGTGACTCTTTTCTTTGTCGAATCATCCAGACGTGGACAAAAAACAAAAAAAAAGGTAGGTAAGTACCTCTCATGCTGGTTTGCACCTGAGAAACCTGCGATGCTATAAAAGTTTTGTAAAAAAAAATCGTACAAATATTATGGTAATACTGATATTACGTGAGGGTCTTGATTGAATTGCAACGGGAGGGGTCCGCTTTATTGGATAATGCGCCTGCGTCTGACTGATGTACCCGATCCGGCCTTCCTATTTGCGTAACTTTCCGAAACAATTAGGAAAAGAAGGTACTACAGTATATGTAGTGGTCATGTCTCACGGAGATCAGCAAACTACGTGGGCAACAAATGTCTGGCCATGCCGCCCCCGCCAGGTACCGGTAGAAGAGGTCGACCCAAGAAGCGATGGCTCGACGTCGTCAAGGGTGACATGCGTGCCAACAGACTAACCACTGAGGATGCACAAGACCGCGTGAAGTGGGCCAAGAAAATAAGGAAGGCGGACCCTGGGACCCCACACATCAGTGTGGGTTCACAACCGGGATAGACCGCACGGATGATGATGAGGTACTACAGTATATCAATACGCACTCAACGGTTTACTGCGTCTTTTCTGGTACGCCCCGGTAGGGTGTGGAACGTTCTACCTGTGTTTCCGCATAGTTGCCACCTTGGTGTCTGCATTTTGTGGGTAAGCTCGTACAGAGGCGTTCACGTCATCCTTTACAAAACCATTGCAAATGGGTCCTATGTCAGCAGCTTAAGGTGCCCCTATGTAAAGGTAGATGTGCCTCTGTACCACCATCGGCCTCGTCGTCGCTTACTACCCCACCGGACGAGACTGAGGCCAGACGCAAACAAGAATCTAAACACAGAAAATTAAAGCAACCTGGATTACGGCGGAGCCGCCATTTTTATGTTTTAATTTGTACTTTTCAAGATTTATTCTTTTTTAATTTATGTCTGTCATTCTCCTTTTATTATTGTTTGCTTGTGTATTTTTGTAATTTCACATGTACAAAAGTGTTGTATCTCCCTGGGTACACGCCGGGTTCGAAATCGTTGGTTAGCATCCTATTAAACACGTTAAAATAACATGAATGTTCTACGCGGCTGTTGACGATCGGCTGTCAAATAAGTCTTGGTAGACCCATCGGCTGGTACGTAATTACTGCACGCAAGTACATGTAGTGACGAAGGCCCGCCCTGGTGCCCTACCCTAGCCAAAAATAAACACGCTACTTTCGTGTCTGACCTACATATCAAATGTGAAAAATGAACGGGAATGACAAGCTCAAAGCAAAAAAACAAATAAGTTCACATTGGTTACATGGGTTCCGTTTTAATTTAAGCCATATCATTACATTCACATTATTGCATGAAGTCTTGGTTTCAACGTTGGGCGCTTCGAACAATGCTTAGTAATTTCCGCTTTTGTTTTTATCAAAAAATTACTACAGGGTATTAAAGAGTATTTTTCGGAATTCTGTAATTCTGAATGCTACTGTTTTTTACTCAGAACTCAGGCACCATAAGTTTTATAAACCTTCTATCCCTGATAATAATATACTTACTATTTAAGGCATAAAGTTATAAGCACTCGTCTAATCGAGATGACATTTGATGTCATTTTCATAAATTTTTAAATTTGACATGGCGAAACGAAAGTAGCGTGTTGCTTTTGGCTAGCCCCCTTGGTTTGCACGTGTACATAGGCTGCGGTAACCGCTTACCATCAGGCGGTCTGCGTGCTAGATTGTAGGGCGTTGCACGACGTAGCCTATAAAAATGCAGCACAAGCCATTGGATGACGACACCTTCACAAAAGGGCCGGAAGAGCAGGACTCCAGTTCTTATATGCAAAACATCTGCAACCAGTCTCATAAGCTGGGTAAGTGGGGCTGGGTACAGACTGATGAAAGGTCAAACGCAATAAAACATGAAAGCAGCATTTCACTAGTGTCAACGATCCGCGCGCATGCATTAGGCTAGCGCTACCATCCGTTACTAAAACCACTGCACACACCTGTGGCTACACTTGACGGAAACTACGTCGCGGAGGACGGAACAGGCGCAGAGTGCAAGCGTTCCGCTACGGAGGGGCCGAACTTCCGCGTAGTGTGCCCGCTATTTGTAATTTATATGCACTAACAAGCATTGGCGTTCCGTCGCGCAGGAACTTTCCGTCAAGTGTAGCGCTAGCCTTTACCTCAACATAAGTCCGCGCACGATTTGAAATGCTCGCATAAGTAAGTAGTGCTCGCAGCGTGTCGTGAAATGCAAAGTTCGTGCGCTGAGTGCGTCCAGTTTTTGAAAATTCTGTTACATTGCATGATACAATTGATGGCGCTAGTGCCACGAGTAAAATCTTGTTCCGTAATAAAATTGCAATAAAATTGTTTTAAGTCTACAGAAATCAGAAATAAATTAACAGTGTGTGTAATTGATTATGACTGTCAACTGGAAGTGTTATCTAAAATAAACAATCAGTGTTTAAAGTGAAATTTGGAACAATAATTCTTCGTGCTTAATCAGTGGAAATAATCAAAACAAATTTGGCTAAATAGCCTACAATCTGTCAATCATCTGTGTTTTCATAAAAACTAAGCTTCTATAACAAACAAATAACATTTAAGTGCTTAAAAGTGTAAATAAACAAAAATCTGTTTATTGTGTGTTTATCTGTTTGTTTTTTTTTGACGCCGGAGGTCGTGGGTTCGATCCCCACCCATGACAAACATTTATGTGATGAAGATTTTGTGTTTGTTGTGTGTCTGGGTGTTATTATTTATTTAAGTATGTATTTAGAAATATTTAAGTATGTTTATCAGTCTCTGACACCCATAATACAAGCTCTGCTTAGTTTGGGGTCAGATGATCTTGGTGTGAATTGTCCCAGATATTTATTATTTTTATTATTTTATTATTAACAATGTTTTGAAATAGTGAATGACACATCTAAAACCGTTTTACTCTAAAAGCGCTTCTACTGCAATCGCTATAGTGGACATATTGCTCTGACTGGAACATTGGGTGACATCTAGCGGAAACCCGTCAAAACTACTAATTTGTGTCATTTCATCTACGTGCTTACTCAAAGGCGCTACCTATCTAAACGGGGCCGCACTACTTGGTCTCACTTATGTAAATTAAATCAACCATCTTGCGACAATGTCTACTGGAAAGCAAAAGATGTCGACACTGTGTGGAAAGTGTGGTAAAGTGGCGAATGTAAACAGGCAGTCTCTTAACTGTTCATGCTGTAAAAAAAATTTTTCATGTTTTATGTACAGATGTCTCAGAGAGAAGATACAACTCGTTTTTCGCTGCCAACAAAGAACAAATGGATCTGCAATTTGTGCCATAAAAAAAAGGAAAAGCTCTGGATACATCATCTCCAGCTCAAACAAATACTAACAATATACTAGCTGGTAACTTATCCCAAAATAACATCACTGTACGCAAAATGTGCGTTGTTAATGTTTCTACGGAAAATTCGTTTCAATCGCTAGGTACTGATGACGAGGACGAGACAAGCAATTGTTCTAATAGTCTGAATAGAAGCTGTCCTGTTTCGGGTCACTCACAACATGAAGATTTGGCGGTAATGAGGAATTTACTATCCGACTTACAGGCAAAACTAGCAGCAGCTATCTCGGAAACAGAAAACAATGTACTGAAATCGCACAAATCTCGGCGATCAATAATCGCCTTATTAAGCAGCAATTTAGATCACGGTATCAATATATACGTACAGGAGTACCACAGGGTAGTGTATTGGGACCACTTTTGTTTTTAATTTATATTAATGACCTGCCACAATCGACAACTCATAAATGTATACTGTACGCAGATGATACGACTCTCATTGTTAAAGGTGAAGATAAAGATACTTACGAAGTTAGTATAAATAATGCACTTAATGACATAATTACATGGATGAATAAAAATGACCTAAATTTAAATGTAACAAAAACTCAGTTTATGTTCCATTCTTATAAGACAAGGCCACTGCCGCTAACGATAACTCACGATAGTAACCAAATTGAGAAGGCCGATGCTGTTAAGTTTTTGGAATTGCATATTGATAAGATCTTAAACTGGAAGACTCAAATTGACGCAATTTGTAAAAGATTGGACCGGTTTGTGTTTGCCCTAAAAAAGTTAAGAAACACTGTTTCCATAGAAGCAGCAATCACTGCTTATCATGGTCACGTTTCCTCGGTACTCAACTACGGCCTAATTTTATGGGGAAATTCTGTGGAAATAGGTAGAGTGTTTAAGCTCCAGAAAAGATGTATTCGAGCCATAACAAATACATGGTTTAGAGTAAGCTGCAAACCCTTATATAAAGAGTTAAAAATCTTACCTCTGGCTTGCATGTACATAAAAAATGTTTGCACTTTTTTGATGGCCCACCCTGAGTTCTTCCAAAAACTCGTTGAAGTCAAAGTCCGGAAACTGAGAGCACAGTATGTCAATCTATTACATCAACCTAAATTTTCCACTTACATTTATGAAAAAAATGTTTTTAACATGTGTATCGCACACTGTTTAACAATCTCCCGGAAGAAGAGAAAGAAAAAAACTTTGAAAGGTAGAAGGTTTAAAATTAAATTGACTGCATGGCTAATGGAATATTGTTTTTATAGCGTGACTGAATTTATGAATTATAAAATAACACGTAATAAATAAAATCACTTACATAAATTAATACTCAATTAAATTGATTAATATGAATATTTAGTACTAACTGAATACATTGAGACATAACCTAATTACATTAATTTGCACACCTGCGTGCAGGTTGAGTACATGTACAAACATAGATAATTTTAAGACCTTTAGAACTTGTATTCTTGCAAATAAACGAATTTATTATTATTTTATTATTACATTACGTGAATGTGGACCCGGCATTAGAATTTCATTTAAATGTGTAAGCAAATGTAAGCAAGCACTCGACGTAAAATCAATGTCACGAATTTAAGCTAGCGAAAGATAAAAAGTTTGTTTAGCTTTCTAACTTAAACCACAAAATCAGAAAAAAGTGATACAGGACAGATTGAACTAAATACTCGTACACACATCAACATGGTCTAGGGATATTTCAATTAAACCTAAATAACTAAAATTCTATTAACTTTTTGCTATGACACCTTCACATTAAAATAAACATTTATTTTTCGTTACTTTGGCGAGGAACAACGTGTCACAAAATAGCCCCCTGACACGCATTTGCAGAAATTATAATTTGTTGTGCAATGATCTAGACATCTTTCATCAGAGTGCTACATCATTTTTCAACAGTTTGAGAAATTCGGAGGGTTTCGAAATGCATTCTCACAAAATGAAGTGAGATTTTAATTTAAGTTATAATTCTTTCCTTTAAATCTATTTAAACGTTGTGCGCGGTTGTCATCGAAATGCAAATTTGACCATGTTACAATGTACTCAAAATCGATGTATGTATTAGTTTGTATTTTGTTACTGCGCCAAAGAATAAATAAATAAATAAATAAATAAATAAAATAAATAAACCTTGTTTAATAGCCTATCTAATCTGTTAAATAAACTTTTAGATAAAGTTAAATTTAAAAAAAAAACTTAGAAGAAGAGAAAAAACTCAGACAAAATTTCAATCTTAACTTTATATTTGAAACATCGAAACCTAAACAAAACAACTATTTTTTTATATAAATTGTTGAAAACTTAAAATTAATAATCCGTGGATCCACCTACGACTCTCCTGACACATCTGCAGCGGTTCTGCATACTCAAAACATGGGTATCAATATCCTGTTGTGGAATACTGTCCCAAGTCCTGCTAAGATGCAAGAAAAGCTGGTTTTCATGCACAATATCTTCAGGGAAATTCCTAATAGCTCTTCTCTGAAGCATATCCCAGGCATGCTCAATAGGATTTAAGTCAGGGGATTGTGCAGGCCAGTCTAAAGCAATTTCAATTTCAATTTCAATTTATTTATTGCAAACCATAATGTTGTACATAAGATGGCAGGTTATAAAGAAAGTTTCAATTATGGACCCTGTAGGGCGCCGCAAATATAAAAAACAGAGGGATACTTAATCATTAAATCAATATCATGCACTAATTACATTCTCATAAAGTTCACTGGATACATATTATAAATTATAAGTATTATTAACATTTTCAGGATATATTCAATAAAAATTTTATGTATAAATTAACATCAATATTAGCAACAATTATATTTTATCTGATAAATATTCTTCAACATTATAATAGCATTTCAAAAGCAATAATTCCTTCAAACAACGTTCGAATTTTCTATCGTCTGTTTCGTTTGATATTTGTCTAGGTAACTTGTTGTAGATCCTAATGGACATGGTGTATGTACTGGAAGAGACAAGTTGGAGGCGACAAGATGGAATCACTAATTTGGTTCTATGGCGTATTGAATATTTAGATGGTAAATCTTCGCGTTTTGTGTAAAACTTTTTATAGTGTCGCACAAACTTACATGTCTCCAGAATATATATAGATGGCAGAGTGAGGATTTTATACTTTTGGAAGTAAGGTTTGCAGCTGTCAGTTTGCTGTATGTGAGCAATGATGCGAATGAGCTTTTTTTGGAGAACTAATAGCGTTGGCACGTCTGTGCTGTTGCCCCATAGAATTACTCCGTAACTTAGCCATGCATACGCATAAGCGTAATACGTCACTATGGCAGTTTCAATATTTGTGGTCTTTTTAACTTCTTGAAGTGCGTACGCGAAACTTGACAATTTAGCTCTTACTTTTTGTATGTGTGATTTCCAATTTATATATCTATCTATAACTATGCCTAACAATGTAAATTCGTCGACGTGTTCTATAGGTGTATTATTAAACGAAAAATTTAGAGTTATGGGACGCTTCTGGTATGGATGGAAGGTCATTAATTTTGTCTTTTTGAAATTTATTTCTAAATTGTGATCCTGTAACCAGTTTGTAGTCTTAGACAGTATGGACTTGAGATTCTCATTGACGTTTGTACTACTATTACACGATGTTATTAGAGAAATATCATCAGCGAATAAGACACACGGTTCTTCCATGATTTTGGGAAGGTCGTTGATGTATATCAAAAACAAAAGGCATCCAGCGACGCTTCCTTGTGGTATAGAGGCGTTCACAACTTTGACATCAGAGCGAACGGTCTTTAATTGATTTGAATTGATATCAAAGTGTTCAATTTCCACATACTGTTCCCTATCTTTCAAATAAGATGCAAACCACTTGAGAGCTATGCCACGGATCCCCACTCCATTCAGTTTTTGTAGCAGTATAGGATGCTGGACTCTATCATATGCCTTCGCCATATCAAGAAGAACGCCCACGGCATATTTTTTGTCGTTAATTATTTTAAAGATTTCTTGTAAATATTTGTAAACAGCTAGAACTGTAGAGCGTTTCTTTCGGAACCCGTTTTGTGAGTCGTGAAATACGTTAAACTTCTCACAAAAGTTAATAACTCTTTTACAAATTGCTTTTTCAAATATTTTAGAGAATGTAGGTAACAGAGCAATGGGACGGTAGTTATTTGTATTGTCCTTTTCCTTTTTCTTGTAGATTGGCTTAATAATTGTTTTCTTCAGCGATGAAGGGAAGACACCATCATGGAACGACTGGTTAATCAAGATAGTTAATGGTAAAGTCAGTTCATCTGCACATCACTTGATCAAATTAGGTGGTAGTTCATCTATTCCGTGACTTATTTTATTTTTCATTTTTTTAATAATTTTCTTTATCTCGTCACAATCAACTTGGCTAAGAAACATCGAATTTTCGATAGGGTTTAAAACGGCTGTGCCGCTGGCGGGGCCTATCGACGAACTGGGCTCCCCAATTGAGGCAAAGTATCTACTAAAACAATTAGCTACATCTATTGGATCCGAGTATAGAGTATTTTGTTGTTTGAGTGTTATGTTTTTTCTAATCCTTTTTTTATTTTTATTAGTTCTCTCGCTTATTATACTCCACATTGATTTTATTTTATTGTTTGATTGTTTTATTTTATTAATGTATTGCAGCTTTTTAGCACTAATAATTGTCCTTTTAAGAATTTTCTCATATTTTCTATAATGCTCCTTAAGTATTGAGTTATTTGATTTTCCCGCGATAATCTTTAATAACCTTTTATTCTTACATGATTTTTTTATACCTTTTGTTAGCCAGTATTTTGCAAAGTTTGATTTTATTTTAATTTTTTGTTTCGGTATGCATTGATTTAATATTTGAGTTAGAGAATCATGGAATGCATTGTACCTTTTATCTAAATTGGGAATTGTTGATAATTTGCTTTCATCTAGTTCCAGTACTTCACTCCAATTTATATTTCGAGCATAATTTTAAAATTTTCTATGTTTCTAGTGTTAAATATTCGTTTTTCTGTGGACCATACTGTGTTACTATTAGGAAAAGATCTGTTAAACTGGATTATCGTTGCCATATGATCCGAAAAGCCGAAATCCTCTATGGAAGTGGCTAAATTTGATGCTTTAAAGTTAGTGAAAATGAGATCTAGACAGGTTCTAGTATGAGTAGGGCTATTTATATGTTGTATTAGTTAGTCTATATTCTGACATGAAATTCAAAAAATTCTTAGTTTTTGGATTCTTAAGCAATAAGTCTATGTTAAAGTCTCCTCCCAATATTATATCGTATTTGAAATATTTTTTATTAATATAATCGAGAATGCACTTCAACTGTCCATAAAACAAATGCTCCTGTTCTCTATTCCAGTACATTGTTACTAATAATACATTTTGTTGGGGAAGTTCTACCGCACAGACTTCCAAGACATACTCTATTGACATATTCGCTATTTCGACTCTTTCTTTATGTTCCAGGTGGTCTTTCAACAAAATACAGACACCACCTCCAGCACGAGATTTCCTGCAGTAAGATGCTGCAATTTTGTACCCATTAAAATGTATCATTTCTAGTTTCTCCATTGATAGCCAGGACTCTGATACACATAATGCCTGATAGCTGGGGTTTTCATGAATGAAAGCCTCTACTAAATGTTGTTTATTATAGATGCTCTGCATATTTTGGAACAATACTTTAAAATGTTTATTGTTGGTTTCGAAATGTATTTTTTCTGGGCTCTTCTTCATTTGTGGTGGTGGATAGCTGGCTGCTGCTATTTGTTTCGAAGCTCTGGTGTTTATTCTTGGAGTTGGTTGTACTTGTGCGAATTTTAGGTGTTATTTCCTTCACGTCCATCCTGTATATTTGACCTTCTATGAATCACTGATTCTTACGTATGATAGCGTGAAGACCTTTGCTTCGAGCCACAAACATTTCCTCTCGTAGTTTTTGTCTTTGTTTTCGTGCATTCTCGTCCAAATAATCCGACACTGATAAGCGGGTTCCTTGAAAACAACGGGCATTTCCTGTAATATGCTTTGTCATTCTCTTGCTTAAGAGCTCTATGACTAGCGGACGGTTGTAATTATTATTCCATTTGCCTATCCGATGAGTATCTTCAATATAGCCTGCGAGATTTATGTTAAGGATTTCTCTAAATACATCAATAATTATTTAGTCTAGGTTCGCTTCTGGTTCATTGGAGTACTCTGGTAGGCCATATAGTACAACTTTCTTGTTGTGGTTCTCCATGGCCGGGGAATCAATAAATTTATTTTTTAATTCTTTAATCTCTTTCATAAGTTTCCTGTTTTCGATTATAATTTTTTGTATTTCATGGCTTTGGCTCTCTAATTCCAATTCTATTTCCTTATTATGTTTTTGTATAGCGTTAATTTCATGTTTTACTTCTTGTTTTATATCATCTTTAAGTTTCAAGATAGCTTTGTTTATTTCTGTTTGTATTGTGTTTTTCAAGCTGGATATTATAGACTCATTATTAACTAGTAGCTGCTGCATAATAAGGTGGCTCAAATTGCTCATTGTTACTTCTTGCTGGGGGTCTATTCTGCCTTGTAGATTCAATTGATTAGATGGTTGTGTATCCCCCAAGATACTTAGGTCTTCCGAAAGACATGAGTCGTTTGCTGAGTATGTAGGCCTTGGCCTTATTGTAACATTGCTGAAGTCATCATCTGGTTGCTCTTGAAATGCATCGCGATCTTTCGGTCGCACTGGAGTATCTGTATTGCCAGTTTTAGGTGCACTACACAAGCAAGCAGGACATTTCCATGCTCTTTTATGCTCAGTTGTCATCGTATTATAATAACGTTTGCTCGAAACGTTAGCACACTGAAGATCGTAAGCACTGCTACATAAAATACACGTGAGGTACTCTCTATTTGGGAGCGTTTGCTTGCATCCTGCGCATACAATTGTTGCAGACATTTTTCCGTAGGTGCCCTCTGTTGTTTGGTAGCAGAATCTCTAATCAGTTATTTTGTACCGTACTCAGTAAGCACATACGCTTAAAGAGAACCTAGCACAGCTATGCGACACTCCTCCTCCTTAAGTCGGTCCCTCAGTGCTGAGGATCGTGGCTCCGACGAAAGCGTTGCAATAAACTTCTCCATCTACTTCGGTCTTCAGCTTGATGGAGAGCCTGGGATATCGGCATCCGCAATTCCTCGGACACCTGGTCGGACCACCGTCTGGGACTGCGTCCTCTCGGTCGTTTGCCATCCACATTGCCGGTCACTATGAGCCTCTCCAAGTTATCAGTACCTCGGCGTGCTACATGACCAAAGTACTGTAGTACTCTGTGTAGGCATATTGTCGAGAGACGCTGCTGGGTGTCTAGCTTGAGCTCTTTCAATATCGAAACGTTGGTGCGATGTGCTGTCCAGGGGATTCGAAGCATTCTTCGCCAGCACCACATCTCGAAAGCGTCGATTCTTTTTCTATCCGCCGCCTTCATAGTCCAGCCCTCAGAAGCGTAGAAGAAAATAGGAAAGACCAATGTACGGATGATGTAAATTTTTGTATTCCTTTTGATGTTGTGGTCTTTCCAAATCTTGCTGAGCTGAGTCATAGCGGTCCTGGCCATGCCTATGCGTCGCCGGATTTCCAGTTCACAGCCGCCTTTGCTGGTAATGACAGAGCCGAGGTATTGGAAATCCTGTACCGCTTCATACTCACGCAGTAGGTTGGTATGCTGTATTGCGCTGAAACGATCCACGACCATCAGCTTAGTCTTGCCTTTATTGATGCTGAGACCGGCTTCTTTGCTCGCCTGTTCTACTCGCTTGAGAAGTTCTGCCATTTCAGCTTCGGAAGCAGCAAGCAAGGTGGTATCATCGGCATATCGAAGGTTAGATATGCGACACTAGATGGCGGTAAATCTCGAAGCAGACTGTCTTCACTGGCAGCACCATCTAGTGGTGAGTAGTGTGCACTACAATATTCGATTCAAAAAATTCAAAAAAAATTCAAAAATTGTTTATTGTGCATACCAAAATACATTAATTTGTACACAAAAAGAACGGTTGGAGACCGTAATGAATGATGTTATTAATAACAATAAATGTGGGTACAAATTAGCAACGACATCCTTTACCTCCCGTGCTAGTGCTTGACTGAGTTACGGCAAGGTAATGATTGTCGTCACATTAATAAGGTACATTTTAGAGCAGCGCGTAATCCCTTTACATGCAGAATAGAATTGCGCGTTGAGTAACCAACAAATTTGCATAGTACAAGCGAAAAAAGTACATGGTACGTATCAATATAAGAAAACTGAAACTAAATCAAAATAAACTGATATGGTTAACTAAACCAATAATGAAATACGATTCGATTGGGTCAGCCAATGAAAAAGGTAATGTTAGTTAAAGTTAAACATTTAAATTATTTAGGGTAATTACATGCATGTATTCCAAATAGATGACCTACTAATGAGATAACTTGAGAGTAATACGGCATAATAATAACATTAATAACACACAGGCTACCTTAAAAAGATTTCATGTAATTTGACCATAATAAATACCGTTAGGTAGTGTAAAATCAGAAAAAATCCTATGATATAAAATAAATAAACAATTATACAAGAACACAATGTTTTTATATATATATACATTCATATATATGATTTATTTTCCCATAATAAAATTATAAAATATTCAAATTTAAGCAGTACAAAAGAATCACAGTGCGAATTTCCAACATATTTGAAAATATATATGTATACTACACAAATAAGTTTATATATTTATTCTAAATAGATTTTCAGTGTTGCCATAATTCAACTCCCTTAAAAACTTACATAGTGTCTCAACGCACAGGTATTTGATTCTGTTAGCTAATGTTACCTCTTTACCAATTCGGTTATATAAGAAAGGACCCAGAAAGTAAAAGAATCTATGGGCAAAAACAGTCTTACAGGCGGGTACCCGATAAACAATGTCAGGTCTTCGGTTGGAGCTATAATTCCGACAGAAAGAATGTTGTTTTGTAATAGCCGCCCTTATAAACAATTGCCTGACAGATAGCATTTCAGATTCTTTATAAAGTTCAGTGGTGGGAAATCTATGGCGCTTAAAAAGGATTACTTTTAATATAGCTCGTTGTGCTCTTTCAAGTTTTATTAGTGTAGTTTTGCATGTTCCACCCCACGCTATGATGCCGTATGTAAGTAGTGATTCACACAAACTATGGTATACAATTTTATTAGTCTGTTTACTCTCCATGTGTCTAATTTTTTTGAACACTGGTATTAGTTTGCGTATTCGACACTTGAGGTTTTCTATATGTTCCTTCCAGTTCATTTTATTATCAATTTGGATACCCAGGTACTTAATACTAGACGTGCTTGAGAGAGTAAAACAGTTACAGCTAATTTCATTGTTACAGGTGTGTACCTTTAGAGTTAAATCAGATACCATCTGCAAGCTACTATTTTTCATGGAGAAGGCGATGTATTTTGTTTTTGACAGGTTAAGTGTCAGCAAACTGTTATTTAGCAAAGTCATTATCTCACGCATTGTTTTCTCTGCCTCAATTTTTGCTTCATCCCACGTTTTTCCGGTGAAAAGCAAAACAGTATCATCGGCATATGTAATGACTTTGCAGTTTCTAAAACTGGAGTTGCATATATTGTTTATGTACACCAAAAAGAGAGTTGGACCGAGGACAGAGCCCTGTGGTACGCCATAATTAATTGGTTGCCTATCACTACGCAGGTCTCCAATCCTTACGGACTGCGACCTACCGGACAAGTAATCTTTTAATAGATCCAACGGGTGGCCACGAATACCAACCTCTTCAAGTTTACAAACCAACAATGGGATAGACACGGTGTCAAATGCTTTGGCCAGGTCCAAAAACACTCCTAAGCATTTCAGTTTACTATCTAGGCTTTTAACCACATGAGTAACTAAATTGTCTATAGCGTCAGATGTCGATTTTTTACGTCTGAAACCAAACTGATTTTCTGACAGTAAATTGTTTGTTTCTAAGTAATTTAAAAGCCTAGTATTTACGATTTTCTCTAAAACTTTAGCTAGAGTAGGGAGCAGCGATATAGGCCGATAATTCGCAATGTCATTGATATCATTCTGCTTGAAAATATCACAACAGATTCTTTCAACTCGTTTGGAAAAACACTTGATGAAATACTTTGGTTGCAAATATAACAAATAGGCGCGGCCAAAAAACTTACAAATTTTTTTAGGAAGCTAGATGGTATACCATCCCAACCACTGGAAGATGTATTTTTTAAGGAACTTATGATTTTGGTTATTTCTTTTTCATCTGTTTCCAAAAGCATGAAAGAGTTGACAGTGTTGCAAGTGTTTCTATATTGTTTAGCCAATTCGACTTGTTCAGTTTATGCAGGATTTGTGCAGCAAGGTTTTTTCCGGCGGTTGTAAAGAAATCATAAATGTAACATAATGATTCATTTGCACTCTCTTTGATGTTGAGGAGGTGCGATGTGTCTTTGGATTGGTTACGTTTATTTAAGCAGCAAATGCGCTTAATAGTCTTCCATGTTTTTTTAATGTCTTTTTGATTTTGTTGTATTTCTGAAATGTCATGTGCTTTTTTCAAGTTGAAGAGTATTTTATTACAGTGATTTCTATATCTTTTGTAAGTGATTTTTAAGATCGTATCATCAGGATTATTTTTGTGTTTTTTATGTAAAACATCCCTGAATCGTATGCAGCGTAATAGTCCTGAGGTCATCCAGGGCTTAAGATTGCTTTTGCGGTTAGGAACCTTTATCGTACATGTGGCTTTTGTTATAATTGCATTAATAGTTGTGATAAATGTATTAGTTAATATATTAACATCCTTAATATTGTAAAAATCATTCCAGTCAGTTTGTTGTAAAAGTTCAGAAGCCTTATTGTAGTCAATTCTACTAAAAGTAGGATCAATTTTTCTAACATTAGCATTTTTAGGTGTTAGCTCCACTTTAACAAAAACAGTGCTATGATCAGTGACAGAGGATTCACAAACAAGAGTTGAAATTTTATTGTTAGATTTGACAAAACAATGGTCCAAACACCTGGATTCGCGTGTAGGTAATGTGTGGCTTGGTGAAAGTCCATATATTGCAAGTAGTTCCATATACTCCTCTGACCTGTGATCACTGCAAGATTTGCTGATGTCTATATTTATATCGCCAATGAGAAAGATATTAGTTACTTTTTTTATTTTTTCTAGTAAAGAATCTAAAGAATTCTGAAAATCACAAATTGAAATAAACGACGGCGATCTATATAAACAAATGAGGGAATAGCTAGTACCAATCTGCACCACCAAGCAGTCAGCATCATCAACCAGGGGTTCATAAACAGACACATCCAGTACATTTTGCCGAATGTAAACTACAACTCCACTGTTTTGATTAATATGCTTAGTAGTAGTAAATGAATTAAAGTTTTCAAAATGCGGTATCAAATCACAGTTCTGAAGCCAGCATTCCGTCAATACGATAACATCATAATCTATCCCACTAGTCGCCAAAAAAACCTGAAAGTCAGCAAAATTCTTATTTAAACTCCTTATATTTTGTGTAATAATTTTAAGTAAGTTTCCAAAATCATTTTCATATGCTCTGAATACACTAGGATCATCAACCAAAATGGATTCACCAACGTTGAATTGGTCAACGTCGGTAACAAGTTCTTCAAGATGATTAGCCATAATCATTTTGGGCAAGGAAACGGTTTGGTTTTATAATTGGTTGATGATCGGTAGTTAAAGAGACTGTGCAACAACTGTATCCATTTAAATACACATAGATATAATATACATAATTACATAAACAAGACTTGAACATAATAAAACAATAATAAGTCCTCTTAATAAGCTCTAAACGACCCAATCGACGACAGTATGTAAATGATGCAAAAATTACAAAGACAAAAGAACAAACATAAATTAAACGCTTTAGGGCTGAAGACAGCCTGAAGGCAGCTTGAAACGGTAGTCATGCGGAAACCAAAGCCTCAACCTGGCTACATGATCTCAGGACCAGCGCAGGCTCACCGTCTGATTTGCGTAACAGAACATTTCCTCGTGAGATCCAACAGTATTTGTACTGCCCATTTTTAATCAGCTCACGTGCGGCAGCTAAGATTTTCTTGGTTTGTGGCGTTAGAGCCTCCGAAACATATGTAGGCAGGTCTTCGTCACTGAATCCAAGATGACCACAATTTAATTTGCAATCTTTGTTTTTAAGATTAAAAGCCTTCGTAGCCCTAAGTAACGTCTCTTTCTCCTTAGGATTTTGAAATTCAATTACAATTGGTGAATTGTTTTTACCTTTCCTGTAATATTGCATACTATCAGTCGTATGAGGCAGTTCTAAGTGATCATATAGGGACTCAATTACTGTTTTAAGATCTTCTTTTTCTCGCCTAGGAACATTTCTGACTTCACCATATTTTTATTACGATGCTTTTGCAGTTCATTTAATTGAGCTTCCAGTTCATCAATGCGATTCAATGCGATAGCATGTTTGGTTTCGAGGGCGACCAAATTATCGCTAAGCTGTCGATAATTTGAATCATTTGCATGCAGCACCTCTAAAATCTCGGCATTAGATTTAAGGATTTGTGAATTTTGTTCTTTCATTTCGTCAACACGAGTATCAAGCATTTGCTTAAAAGAGTTCATTAGGGACTCTTTTAAATCCTTCATTTCATCGTGGTTAGGATTTTTTCGTTTTCTGAAGTGGACGTTTCTCACAACATCACTGTCCTGTGATTCGGTACGAAGATTGGGCTGTGACGAATACATTGTACTTTGACCCGATTGAGGCGAGCGTTGCATTATGTGAATTTTTTGCGTATACTGCGCAAGGTATGATGAAATGGTGTACCTGCGTAAGTTCGAAGTTCTTCCGCTCGTACGGCGTCGCCACTGCCGCGCCAATTTGCGTTTACAACTCGGATTGTTCCAAGCGTAAGCGGCAAGACAACAGATGGACGATAATGGTGTATACGACGATACTCTGAAAGTTCACTTTAGGATGCTTCAATATAATTATAATTGCTTAAAAGCTGCACACGTCTTTCTTGGTCAGCGCTTGGACGACAATCGATTGAATTTTAACGGTGATTTGAAGGGGAATGAGGTTATATAAATACTATTTTGCACGAAAGTTTGATTTCAATCGCAGTACTCACTCGAGGAATTATCTATTATGTTGATTTTATCTTCTTTGTAGGGATTATTGTCTTCAATCTTCACTTTAAGACAACTTATTTCACTTTATGATATTTGCCACTATTCACCAGTTCCTTCAGTTATCTCATTGAGATAACGATATCACTTAGACATTACACTGATACACACGTTTTAAATATTACTTTAACTTAATTAAAGCAAATTTTGTATTTTTAAATGAATTTCTTTACGCAGCTGATTGTTTACGTGGAGCTAGCGCCCTCTGTCCTCCAAAGCTTGGATATCATGCTGTTGTAACGATACGCGTCGTATGTGGACGGGCATTGTCGTGCATTAGCTGGAAATTTGGTCCCATTTGCTGTCTGTGGGGCAAGATTACAGGCTCTAGCACCTCATCTCGGTATTTTAGAGCAGTCATATTGCCTTGTATACAAACAAGGTCCGTTCTACCGCCGAGCGAATTCCTGCCCAAACCATAATCGTGCCACCTTGAAATGCATGAACTTGTTGTGGGTGCTGCAGTCAATTCTAACGTCCGGGTTCTCTCCAAGCGCGTACTCTTCGCGAACCAGGATGAAATCCAAACCTGGATTCATCAGTGAAAAGCATATTAATAAGTGACGATTGAGAATGGTTCCAGTTTTCGTATGCAATAGCCCATTGTAATCTTCTTCCTCGATTGCCTCTTCTTAGAGCTGGTACCCGAATTGGCCTACGAGCACGTAGGTTGACTTCATGCAGTCGTCTTCTCAAAGTTTGACCGCTTACCAGCAAACCATACACTCTCTGTAGCCTTTGAACCAATTGCATCGCCGTTACATTTGGTTGACTTCGTGCAGCATTTACTATGAATCGGTCCTGTACATGTGTTGTAATGCGTTGAGGTCCTCGGTGCCGTTTCACCACTTCCCCCGTGACACGATAACGTGACCAAAGCCTGGATATAACGCTCTGACTGGTCCTCATGGCTTCAGAAACCGCAATTTAGGTAGCGCCAGCTTGAATCATGCCCACTGCTCCTAAGATTTCGTTCCTGGTCAAGTGTCTACGTGGCATGATTAAATGAACACCGGAGATGCGTTTGACAAAGATTTATAGAAATTTATGGAGTTTAATCAAGTTAGAAGTTCGTGAAGATTTACTTCTTTGGAAGAATTTCATCTTTAAACAAAACCTATACAAGAATTTAAAAAAGGAACATTGTTTTTATAATCTGTCAATAATACTTTTTTTGTAAGGCTAGTACTTTTTATGCTATTTAAAAAAAGTTTTATATATCCCCAGACCATGTTGTTGTGTGTATGTTAATCGTTTTTTTTTTTTTTTTATGTAACCGTGTTGTTTATCATTCAGAGTGAAATGAAACATTTATTTCCCACACTTTTGACTGGCATTTTATTTCAACGCTCGAAAGAGGAAAGTATAACGCCCCTTTTCTTAGATCTTTTGCATTTTCATAATAAATCAAGCATAAGGTTTTATTTCATCAAATGAATATTCCCTATTAACTAATTTATTCGAGCCTTTTCCTACAATTTTTGACCAACTTCTATCTTTCTGATAAAAGAAAATGACATTTCCTGCCAATCGCAATCGTTTAAATATATCATCAGGTGACATTGACACATTGATTCGATATTTTTTTTTCCTTTTTTCAGTTTTCGCAGAAACTTTGTAAAACGTGTTTGTTATTGGCATAGACCGGTTACATATTTTATGAACTTAAATTGTGTTTATATCAAGAAAAAGTTAATTGCGCGGAAATAGCGTTAGCGACTAAAATGCCGGTGGACCAAATTCAGTACTCCGAAAGATACACTGATGACGTCTACGAATACAGGTAAGATTTTTAGTACTTATTCTAAATTTTCTTCACTTTTGCAAGTAACGATGTAACCCCTATCGTTACATTTTGAAATCATCAGCTGGCAACAGAAACCCACCTCATTGTTCCTTTCATTAAAATCATGTTAAGTTTAAATTACGCCATAGAAGGGCCATATGGCTCATGATTTGTAGCGATATGAAAGAATCTGGCTTGTAGCTTGCTTGATTAATTGCTAACTTGTTTAAAATTTAGCAGATAGGTATATTTTTCTAATCCACAATCTGTAAAGGATCTTATCAAGTGGGATTTGTCCTTGGCATAGTTTTCATCCAATAAATGCTCTTATCTTTTTGAAAGTGCTATTATGTTGAAGGCACTGGTATCTAATTAAGACATGTTCAATATTTCTTTTATTAAATAACATCTATTGTATTTCCAGGCATGTCATCCTGCCTCCCGACATTGCACGCCTCGTACCCAAATCCCATCTCATGACGGAAACAGAATGGCGTAACCTTGGAGTCCAGCAAAGCCCTGGCTGGCTACACTTCATGGTGCACAACCCAGAGCCTCACGTCTTGCTGTTCCGTAGGCCTCGTACCGATATAGTTGCGCCGGTCAACGGTCTAGATGCAAAGTCAAACTCTGCTGTTCAAGTATGAAACTGAAACGTAGCTAACAATATGTGGTTTGATCTGAAATAGATGCAAGATATCTTTACTTATTAATGTAAACTTATGACTTGATATCATAACATATGAAAGTAAATTAGTTTTATGTTTCCACTGGAATGTTATAATAAAGCCCCGCATCCATGACTGATCTATTAAAAATGAAGCTACAAGGACTTAGGTTTCCACTTAGAAACACATCATTATGTGTCATTAGGTCATTAGTCCTGCTATAGCTTTATCTTGTATCTATTTTAGATTGTGAAAATAAACTTGTTTTCCATACAATTGACACAGTAGTTGAAAGATTTTGCTTGCAAATATGTTTTATTACAAAGTAAACTGAATCAAAGAAAGATATTTTGAATATGGTGTATGTTTCACAGCTTGTCTTGAACCTTATCGCTTTGACATAAATCAATAATCTATTTTACTAAGAATGTTTTACTTCATGTATGGTTGTTTGTAATTTCTTTCTTGTTCAAAGTTCAATCTTTGCTCTACTTCTGTCAATGGTATATACTAAAAATACTTGCCATTGGGATAGATAGTATGTTGAAATAATAGTAAATTGTAATACAATTTTTATAGATATACTTACCAAATTTTGCAGGTTCCATGATAAATGTTGTAGAGTGTGAGTAACTTCAAGTGCCTGGCATTGCACGGTTTGTGGAAGGATTTGTTTCATCATTGACGTTGTTTCATCAATGTTATAGACATACACCTTTAACACCCGAAAGAAATATTCTTGCAAATATTTGACTTTCGATTAAGATGAAACTAGCTATAGGGTGAATTTTATTTTTAACATTTAACAATGCACTATTTTCTTCACAAAGATAAAAAACTAGAAAAATTTGACCTGATCCTAGGGACTCAAGTGGGATAAGAGAATCAAGATTATAAGATCAAGCTAGAAGTGAATGCTGTCTTGCTAGTAACAAGTTTAGTCATCCTAACACCAAACTGTGATGCAACTGAGTTGGCAGCAATAAGAACTAAGTGGGCAGCATAAGAAACCAAGTGAAGTAGTGCCTCTAAATTTAAATAGATACTTAATTCTGTTCATCAGAAGCATTACATCATGCAGGCTGCCCCACTATTAATATTCCTACTATGTGTAGGTAAAATTTTGAAAATGAAATATGGTTTGGTTAATTTTATTTGTTAACTTATGTATGATGCTTCTCAGGTTCAGATGTAGAACAAAAAATTGTATTATAATAATTGTTAAATAAAAGATGTCTATCTACATAACTGTCTATTCAAATAGCAAG
The DNA here is from genome assembly GCA_947369235.1 of Udea olivalis. Classification (NCBI taxonomy): domain Eukaryota; kingdom Metazoa; phylum Arthropoda; class Insecta; order Lepidoptera; family Crambidae; genus Udea; species Udea olivalis. Next base: position 16,300,221 of record OX376361.1, read on the forward strand.
TTTTAAAGCTCCTGGTGGCAAATATTTAACCTAGTTCTTTGAGCTTATATGGCTGATCTATGCCACGTTAAGACTTCATAATGTTAGTTAATCCTAAAGCCTGTCATGAATTGATAGCTAATTTGTGATAAGAATAATTATGATAAATGTTTATTTCTTTAAGTTATTTTATATTGTTTAAAGCAAAGAGAACTGATGACAACCATGCTTATGCAGTGTTGTTAAATTGATAATATAATATTTACTATGTGCCTTTACTCAATGTAGATGCCTAAATTGTTAGAAAATTAATTGAATATGTTATCTAATACAAATATGTAACAATAACCTCAATCGTTTTCATTGACAACCTTGCCAAACCTGCGTTTTTTTAGCAGTAGATAAATCTAACACAACAGGGTGTCCCAAAAAGTAAAAATAAGGATACGATTTTTGGTAGTTTTGGTTTTATTTTTTTCTGACTTTGAAATGTTCAAAGTTAGTCACTTTTTTGCTTACTGAGGCGTGAATAGTTAAGGTACTTACAGGTTTTTTTTTCTCTTGTTAGATGAATACTAGACCTACCGGATTCAGAAGCATTCACATCATAGCACTAAACAAAACTCCAGAAAAAAATATGAAACTGAAAAATGAGAAATACTCTTTGCTAAGCTGAATCTTGCTTTTTCAGGATATTAAGTTAGCTTATGCCAAGTAATGTTGGAGACATAACATTATGTGTGTGCTGAGCAGTTGACTTAATTTGTTTTAACAATTTAAACTTTTTTGTTGAATTTAAACTCATTTTAATAAAAATATTATTATTTGTTCAAATCTAAATGCTGAGACAAACAGGCAATTGGCCAGTGATCATTCTGGAAATTCCCGTCTTCTGTGTTATGCTCCTTGTTGGTTCTTTACCATCAGTATTTAAGTAGAAATTATACAGGCATAGAAAAGATTTCAGTGTTCAAAATTTTTTTTTTGGTGAGAGACATCATAGCAAGCCTTTTAAAAAATACATTAGTTCTGCAAGAATGTTGTATTTTACTAATCTGATCTAAAACCACTTGCTTGAAAATTATCCAATTAATTTTATTATTTTTGGCATAGTTGCGGTGTAGGTACTCCTGTAGCTTCCTATATTATAGGTACTAATGTACATTTGTTTGTATTCCCTAATCTGTAACAATACCATTCTATTTCACTTTTTTTGTAAGTTTCGGTAAAATTTCGAACAGATTAAACATTCAAAAAAATTTGATAATTGTGAAAAATAAAAATGTTCATTCAGAAGCTAGAAAATTGTTACCTATCAATAAGAAATATACCACTATTGCTGTACAATCAGCTCAATAAGTACTTTGTTAAGATGTCCACTGCCTTTGATAAAATAATCGGACCACTAAAACTGGGCAACCCTGTGTGTGTGTATGTCAAAAATGAGCTTCCGTTGAGATTCGAAAGTGTACTTTAGGATTTTTTGCAGTTACTTACCTTACTATAATTAATGAAACAAACAAATACTATGCTTGAATGTTTATTTGGATTTTATTAACTTCTAAAACATTATAAACACAGTAAAATATACAATTAAATGCGGAAGAAGTATATTTTATATGTTGCCAATATTAAAAATAATGGATTTCAAAACCAAACTATTCGTACTACACAAAACAAATAGAATAAAATTATTAACAATATATTAGTGTAAATTTAATTACTTTCCTTTGTTAAAATAACATAGATTGTGCTTTTTTCTTAAATACTATATTAGCCAAATTAATGATAAAATATTAAGTAAAACGTCGCGAGTTGACCGAAATTTCAAAGTGTTGCCAATTAAAAAGGAATAACACAACAGAATTAAAATTCCAGTGAATTCGGCGACTAAATAATAAAATATAATAAACCATGATATGGTTAAATCGGAAGTCCTTATGTTAAAGTTAGCGTCAACAGAGTACTTAACATTCGTATAAAAGTCATCTCTCCAATATATTCTTATCTAAAAAGGTAGGCAGCTCCTTACTATTGGACACGTCACATAACGTTTGAATGGGACATAAAAATCGTCACACCCAATACCCTAAGTTTAATAAACGTGCCACAGTTACATGCCGTTGTTAAAGTGAAAAAGTTTGGATACATGTTTAGTCTAAGAAGAATTACTAATTCTGACAGTCCAAATCACGTAACGGAAGGAAAATATAGTTCAATACTATTTTGCATAGAAGCAGCTCGATTACTTATATTTTTTCTAACGATACATTTTTGATAACTCGATAATATGTAAATACAAACATGCATATTATAAATAACATGCCTGATATTGTTTTGGCTACATCTACTAACTACGGCGAACTGCAACGAATTCTTGTCTACGGCCACTCTGGCATACATTGTACGTTAAGAATGGAAACTATCTAAGTATAACAGTACATTTTCCACAAAACGTCGGCTCATCCTCTGGATCATCGTTGATGCTTCTTGCATCGTCATTTGCATTATAAAACGTCTCAAAACAGGGCTTAAAGCTAACATTGTGATACTATTAAAGCTCTCAGCCGTGTTACAAGCTGACTCAACATCTGATCGTCCAGTCAATATTACATCAAAACCAATGACCTGATTTTTTTCGTGATATTTTATACACGTGCCAGTATAATACACAGCATAAAATGATATGGAAATTTACAAGAAGTGATATGATAGTATAATGGAGATTGTACTAATAGATATGTACTTAAACAATTAATAAATGTTAGTATCAATAAATTTGGTACAGTTTTTTAATATAAATGCTTGTTAGCTGTCTTTTTCGTTGGATAACTTCGTTCTGGCAACACTGCCGGTCTAACGCATTAAAAAAATAACAAAAGACTGACACCTGTAAGAATAAAAAATAAAAAAGGGACAGAAGAGAGTAAAAAACGACTTCATCACGATACGTACTGCAACAATGTCATGCCCTTATTTATACAATAAGCGTTGCATACGATTATCGTCTTATTTCCGATGCTATAATGAACTCAAACCGTAAAACGGCTAGCTCTATCTAGCGGACTCCAGTCAGGCTTCTGACTCTGTAAACCGACACCTAAAAGCCTGTTTGTTAGAAAAGATGAATGGATTGTTAGCTTTTGTATAATAAGGTAGTGTTCATCTATAGCAAGTGCGTTTGTTAGTGATGAGTCGAAAATTAGTATAGAAACCAAACCATATGAAAAAGTTAAAAGAAAGGGTAGTTAACTCTTTGGTCGTCGTCGACAGTGTTGCTAGAGTGTTTAGAACAATTGTACAAAAGAAAGCGGGTTTGTTGCTGTGTCGGCGACCCAGCGTATCCGCGTTTCGCAGCACCATGAAGGCTCTCGATGTTTGGTTCACTCATTGTTGGCTGGTTTGCCGTTCGTGTACTGTGGGGGAGCGTTGGAGGTCGGGGTTTGCTGGTCCTCCGCCATTACCGACACTAACTCTTCGACGGCGCGTCCTAAGTCATCTGAAATAACAAGAAAAGGTCAATCAGCATAATGAGATTAATGTACGACCCATTGCGCGCACTAGTTACGAGTGCTGGTTGGGACGTAATGTCTATTGAGATTGGGTATGGGTAGTACCTTCGTTATTTATTTTTGAAACTTTGCTTAGAAGACTGGAAAATGTATGTGACGTTGTCTTTTTTTTTATTGTGATTTCTTAATAATATTCCTGCAACATATCTCCGTGGTTGTAAATTTGTACACTATCCTTAATTTTATAAAAAAGTTTTATCTTTACCTCAAGGTATACGTCCGGCTGTTAGGTTTGCAAAGAACACAAAAAGGATTAATTAGATATTTTTCCAACTAAGAATAAAACATCTTCATGCAAAAACCATGCAAAAAAACATCGATTGTGAATAACGACAGCTACAAAACCCAAAAACGTGAAGTCAAACAATCAGTGAAGTGTACAATCAATAAAATAAAACCTACAAAAGAAAAACTTCAAAACAGGAACTGAAAGCTCACACGATTTTGCAATCAAATAGGCTACCTAAGGCGAGGCATTCTGAATTATTAAGGGATAGTCTGATAAGAACAAAAGATAAATTCTATTCCAAATAGTACACTTTTCGGCGATTCCTTAATGATCTGTCGTTTATATCAGTATCGTAAAATAGAGCATACTTATAATATGATTTTGATATAGATCGCCTTCTTTTAGAGGCCTTAATCTGTCGCTTTGACATAATACGTCAGCTAGAATTTGATCACGACTATTCGCGAAAATCATGCGATATCGTGATAAGTAAGAATACTCCCGTACGGGGCAGTAAGATCATAATCGAGCAGTTGATTCAGTCATGCCTCCCTTACAAACAAACTAACACACTCTACACTTCTCTACCTGCGCAATGCATGAGGTTGTGCAGCGCGTGCGGCGGCGGCGGCGGCCGCGAGCCCTCGCGCCCGTCCGCGCCCCAGCGCCCGCCGCCATCTTGCATTACACACACACATGTCACGTCACTTATCGATACACGAATAGTTATGAGCCTAGTGTCGCCCCCTTGGGAACTCCCGGTAGTTTTGTTGAAGATGAAAAACTATTGCAGATTTCAAACAATGTTTATGAGAGCACCTGTATGATAAGTGAAACGTTCTGAATTGAGGAATAAACTTACTCCCAGGGGTCATGTGATTTAATAATAAAAACGCTAATGTTGAATCTTGGTGAACACCAAAATTTATCTACAAGACAAATGCTCTAGAATTTTTTATTCCTGATTATTTCTTTGAGTCCTTTAATGTGTGTAATGTTCTCTGTAATGTTTTATTCCTTATAATTTGATCCATCGATTAAGAGGAAGAACTGGTTTCTGTAGTATTGAATCCTTTGAGAAACCTTTTTGCCAGTTGCTAGCTAGTCAGCTCTTTTAAGTTTCTATTGTTATTGTTCAATACCATCATGTCTCAAGATAGTTTGTTCAACAAATCTCCATTAATTTTATTATCAAGTGCTATAGTTATTCAGTTTTCATTGGAGTCCTGCAAGGTTGTATAATCAGCTCTAAATTATGTCTCAACTCTGAATACTCACTGGTTTGCGACTCATGGTAGAGTCCGTTGTGCATCTTGGCCGGCGAGTCGGTGGCGAGCTGCGACGCCGTCACCGAGCGCGTCTGCAGCGTGCCCGTGCGCGCGGGCGGGGAGCCTTGCGCGGGCTGGAACATTCAATGTAAACGTTGATTGGCTGGTTCATTGGACTTGAGCGGCTGGATTGATAGTTGGTTTGCGTCATTCCAGATAATGCTGTTAGTTGCGGATGGCTTTAAAAACTAATATTCCAAATCTTAAAGAGATTTACAGTCTATACCTACATTAAAAACGTTTAAAATTATACAAACCACGTATAAAATGGTTTTTAGGACAGCAAACCGGTTCGAATAATGTGATTAAAGGTGATTCAGAAGTGGCATGGATCTTCATTTATCAATGTACCATCTATATAGACGCATTCACGTCAAACTATACATACTTCATGCTGCTGACATAAGATCCATTTAGCAATGGTTTTGTCAAGGTTGATGTGATGAACGCTTCTGTTCCATCTTCTTTTTACCAAGTATTTTGTTTTTTTTAATTATTCTCGTTACTTTTACGAGTTGTGTTTTATATTTTATTAGTCTTTCAGTTCGAGATTCGCTTTTCAACAATCTAGTTTCATTTCTGTATTGTTTCGTTAATTCATTCAAATTCGCTATTCACTACTATCACTGTGCACTTCTAAAGTCGGTTGCTGCTATTCCTTTACTGCAGTCTAAGTCTGCATATTATGTACCTAGATGATTTGATAATCTTCACCTTAAACACGCATACGTTACCTCATCGAGCAGCCTCCGCAGCCGCTGCAGCTGCGCCTCGAGCTGGCGGTTGTGCTCCTCGAGGATGCCCATGCGCGCCTCCAGCCGGCCCTTGTGCTGCCGCAGCAGCCGCGCCTCCGCCATCATGTCCTGGAAAGAATATTGGTCAGTTATTTGCACGGAATACAGCACCCAATTATAACCTCTTAGAGCAATACTAAAACAGTCATACTCCGAAAACACGCCATAATGTCAATCTTGGCTTGAAAATAAGTCTTTGACGTATGGATTTAATTTATTATGTCTCCATGAGATATTGAAGCGGCTGCAGCTCTCACTAGATGTATAAGACAGTGTTGTCAATGTACTTTATTAGTCTGTTATAGTTATAGCTAGTTTTGATGTTATTCTATTTTTACTTGTGCATCTAATCTCGCTTTTCTTATTCTTGTATTCTGCCTTTCCATAAAATTGTTAGGAGTTGGCTTTGCGTTTTTGCAGCTCCAACAAAATGTACAGTTGGATGTACCGGTGCGTTCTTAGGATGCTCAGGCCGCCCTCTATGTTTTTTTTTAGAAAGCATCTGAATTTGAATTTTAAGTGTTATTATAAGGAGTGTACCCCTTCCTGGAGTCCCTCAATACACCTACTACAGCTTAGGGGACAGCACAATATACTCTCTTACGAGTAAGACTAATAAAACTAAACCTATACCTGATCAACTGGAGCGTTCCGGTTCTCCCCAGCGTTCTGCTGCTCCTCAGGCGTGGAGCCAGGAGTCTGCTTCGCCTTCAGCCGCTCGTACTCCGCCTGTAGACTGGCGTTCTCTTCTTCCAGCTCCCTGAAAACGGAACAAATTTCTATGACATTAAGATCGTTTTGTGTACTTAAGGAAAAAGAGACAATGAAACCGGATCGGCTGGATTGTATCGCTTGGTGTTCCAGGTGGAAACTTTGATAGAAAATCGAGGAGTTCCAGCTGAAGCATTATCTAAAGCTGAGCTTTATAGAAAGAGAGTCGCGAATCAGTAGTTGAGAAATCAATTAATTATTGATGAAATCTCTTCACGTGAAGTGTTCAGAACGCAAGACTTTGTAATTATTGTGGTTGTTCTTAACTTCGTCAACAAATCACAAATATTTGATTATCTTTTCTTGTTAAGAAGGAGGGTATCACAGTCCCATTATTAGAACAGTATGGACTACGGACTAAATTGTGTGGATTTTCGAAAGCAGCCGGCTGGCTTTAATCACTAAAAGTAATAGTATGGATTACAGAGTATATTGTATAGAACTTGGAAACCAGATCAGGCCTCTGTCACTGCATGTACTTGCGCGCGATAATTACCTTCCAGCCGCCGGGTATTCCATGACTCATTTGGCAGTTGGTTGTCAACAGCCGCGCAACATTTGTACGCGAATTTTTCGGTTGAACTGACGCGATGATGTACTGTAAGTATTGACTACTGACATCTACTCGTATATCGAAAGAGATGGCCCTGGCAATATATGTCTGTCACATGACAGCACGCATTTAGGATTAAGAAAAAGAAAATCTGTGAACAGTCTTCACATTACCTGATCATGGCCTCCAGCTCGTGGCGCTGCTCGCGGTGTATGATGGAGACGACCTGCACGGGCGAGCGCGGCGCGTCCTCGTCCGCCGCGCTGCCGTTCAGCGACTGGCAGTACGCCGCGATCAGCTGGTGCTCTTCGTCGCTGGAAAACGAACATTTTGAGGTTATTCTGCAGGTCTTCAACCTTTTTGAGGCTCTGGGCACAAGGGATTATGGAGCTTTTTGACTGTGGGTAAGTGTCAACTATTTGATTTAAGGGGAGAGGGCCTCCGGGATCGCGGGGCAGTCTTTACCATTTCGCACTTTATACACACGATGGTAAGGAGGGGCCTGATTGTGAGGGATAACGTTAACTTGAAACTCAGAGGCACTCATTTCAGTTTTCTCATATTATTTGGACTTTTTGAACGTGCATGAAACTAAAAATGATCGTTGGAAACTTCAGCAGTGAACATGACATTATTGAGTTTTTTCAGAGTCATAACTTTATTTGGATGTAACAAATGGAATACCTATGGTATTTTTGATTAACTTGGAAAACGTGTTCATTTATTATAGGTAATTAAAGTACCGCAGAAGGTTTATTATTAGATCTCATGATATTTCGTGTGATGTACTTAAATTGTATTTAAATGTAATATTAAGTCCACTGTGCTAAGTTGTTTGAGACTTATTCTAAGAACGAACATACAATCCTTGATATGACAAAACACTCACCTATCGGGCGTGTCCCCGGTCCGGGCCCCGCGCTCCACCTGCGCCAGGCGCGAGGCGTACAGCTCCAGGCGCTCGTGCATGTCGTCGCCCAGCGCCGCCGGCGCGCCGTGCGCGGGGGACGGCGCGGGGGACTCCAGCGCGTCGCCTGCGGGCCGAGAGTTAGAGAGGGACTGTTCGGGCAACCGTGAGCCCCCGCCTTGTTGTGGCGGGAAGTCATTCGACCCTGCGCTCTGACAGCTAAATCGGTTTAGTTCGGCGGCGCACAGCGGAATATGAACGCTCGTGCTTCGCGATAAATTTCGATTCCGCGTGCAAGCTACCTTATCATGTTTCTGTTGGATATCACGAACAAATAAAAAAGTAAACAAGACTTTTTACTTGTCCTCGTTTTTTGATGGAACCAGGTAAAACCACCACTAAGATGACTAAGGCGTGGCGTACACTTCCTGGTACCTACTGTCTGTCACTGGGCGTGGTGATGGTAGAAATCTAACATGACTAAACTTCACTGTCTTCCCGAGCGGCAAGGTGTTCATGAAGAATTTCCACAATTTTAAAAAGGAAATAAACGAAAGTGTCTCTAGTTTGCAGCCATTCGAATCTATTTCGCTGTCCGAGTTCCATGTAGCAGATTGTGTAACCTTCCTATTCGGTTGCAGAATGCTTAAGTCTTTAGCAAATATATTTTTTAAACTCATTATCAAATTACAAAATACTCATAAAACGCTTTATTTGGTCTTGATAGCTGCAAACCTCACTTCAGCTTCCGATCTTTTAGCTCTTCTTCATCTCATATTTTTTCTGTATTTTGCCACCAAACAATAAAAATTGTAATCATGACAAAAAAAACGGACTTTTTACGGTCCTAAACCATTTTAACATGACCATCATACAATTTAATTCCAGAAACTGAACTGTTTATGTTTTTACCTTCAAGCACAGTCTGCACAGGCAAGTACCCCACTCGTGGATGTTTCTTGAAGTATCTGGCCGACTTGAATTTGTTGCGAAGAGCCCGCGTGAAGTCGCGAACGTCTTCCCCTGATGTAGTCTGAAATTAAAACACAAATTATTGGTCTCACCCTGCTTCAATATCCATATAATTATTGTGATGTAAAAGGCAATCATGGTTACTTACAGCAGTACAGTACTCTTGCATAGGATGCGTTAGCTTATGGTTCTTGGCTTTGCGTCCGCTGAAGAAGCACTTCTGACACATGTCGAAGTTGAAGCACTTCAGACAACGGTATCTGGAAAAAGTGAAGTTATGAATCAGTTTATGCTAAAAACACTCATTTTATCGTTAGTTTTAAAAAACACGGCATGGTAGATGACATCATTCATGGACATATTCAAGCCAAATCTCGTAGGTAGCATTTAGAATGGATTATTATGACAGTCCAGTACAGAAATAGCCAAACACTTTAGTATTTTGGTATAGCTGTTTCCCTTCTAACTGCTAACTTCCAATACGCTTGGTGAAAAGGGGGGCTTCCAAGTGTTCCGTCCACTAGGACTGCAACAATCAAAAACTGGGCAAATTGCCTTTGCCAAGTTTGGGATATAGTCGTAAGATGTTATGGCAGTTCTAAGAATTATGATGTTTTTTATAGGATTCATTAGGCTCTCTAGAATCCGGCAGGACCCCCAAGGCCCTGGGCACGTGCCCAAATTGCCAAATAGGAAAGAAGGAACTGCAATGGGCTCCTGGTCCAGCACTTGTTAGGATAAAGATGGTTGTGGTCGTAAGGCATAAAGTGAGGATCATGATTCTCACCTGAACCCGATGATAGGATACTCCTTGCAGATGTTGCACTTGGCCTGGTGCCGCGCGCTCTCGGCGGCGGCCAGGCGGTGCAGCACGGGCAGCCACACCATGCTCTGCGGCTCCTTCTGCAGCCACTGCAGGAAGTGGAACGCCTCGATGAACTGCAACTGGCCGTCCGCGTCGCGTTCTAGCGTTTTCTCTTTGGAGTCTTCTTTTTCTTTGTCTTTCTCTGTGGGTGAAGTTTGTAGTCAAAATTAGTGGACGGATGTAAGGATCTACCGCTTTGGGTTCTAATACGCTTGGTAAAATTCTGATTGTTCCGTTCAGGCGCTGCACAAATAAGTTTTCAGTTTCCGACACAGAACACTTTTTGATTGTCATCAGTATGCGTTCATATTATATTATGTTGGAAGCAACTGGACACAAAAATTGTTTACGTATGCGCAGGGAGTGGATGATTGATTATTACATACTGGTTCTATAGAAATCAAATTTTCATCGGTAGCTTGTATTTGACAAAAGTCACAAAAGTGTCCAGTTTTTGCGCCCTGCCTCACCAGAACGGCAACATTCAACTTGCCTCTGCCAACCTATTTGGCTTATAGTCGTGAGCGTGTTATGTTCGCATAACTTACTCGTACAATAGGCATAAGAGCACATAATTCTTTGGATGATTCAAGGATTTGTTGGAAATACAAAAGATGTTCCCGCGGCAAACCAGTTCTATCGGATTACGATGATACGTTAACGAGGAAATATATTTTAAAGTTAGGGACTTACGAAAACTGAAGATAATAATCCTGGTTTTTAAGGCCCTGGTAGGCTGATTGAAGTAAAAGTTGTTAGACTAGTTCAGTTGACACCATCATTAACTCACCCATGCTCTTTCTATCAAGAGTGCCTCCTTTGGGTCCCTCCTTGGTCGTGGCCGATGCTTGCTCAAAGCAACTCCTCACTGAAGGCTCGATGTTAGACCCCCCGAAGGCTGCCACCTCCCCTAATTGTCTTGGAACCTAGGAAAAAATATATTCATGAAGTTAGAAAGCAAAATTTTGTTACTCAATGCTGGCACTACTTACCAGCAAATTATGTTTTTTCCTTATAAAGGTTTTGAACACTTACTTGTATACAGTCGTGTAATAATAATCCTAATTTCCGTTGATCAGCACGGCATGATGGGTCTGCGATAAGCCGGAATAGATATCTGAAACAACAATTATGAAGTAAGTAAATGGCGCCAACATATCGCAGTATTTTGAAATAAAGTTACAACCATTAATTAGAGTTATTTTTGTAACTCCTTCAATAACGATCTCGTAATAAGAGATGACAAGAATAAAGTCATCAATCATGGATAAAATCTAGACGTAAAATTTTTGGTGGTGTGAATTGTGGATCTGATTGCTATTGGTTGTTGCATCTTCAGAAATTAGCGCATCATCTGATTATACTCGTAAAACAGATGAAGGTATAGTAGCTTCCCACCTACTGTTATTTTCGTTCGTTTGGTAGAAAACTTGGGTGTGGAATCGACAATTATTTAATTATTATAAAGAGAAGGCGAGACATCGTTACCTGTACTTCTCCTCCAAGTGGCCCTTACACAGCAGCACCAGGCCGACCTTGAAGCTCAGCACTCTGATCTGGCCGGTCCTCTGGCTGTCGTACACGTTCAGCAACCAGTTGATGGACAGATCCAGGCATAGAGGCACGTTCACCAGGCTCGGGTTCTCTGCTGCTATGACCTGAAAGAAATTTGCTTACAATACCGACCGACCTTCTTGATTGGGCCATATTGTACCTACTCAGGGTGATCATCATAAAATGAAAATTATTGTTAGTTAAAACATCTAATAATGTCTTACCTCGTACAAAGACGTGAGAACGGTGATCATGTCAGGTATGTCAATGAGCCTGTCGTTTTGAGCACGAAGTCCGTGTGAGTCGAATGCTTCTAGTGCAGCTGGTAGCTGTAGCATGTGCACTGAAAGGATAAAACGTAATAAAATTTGTAGTTCTATTAGCTATAGCATAAGGTTTCTAAGATGATACTTAGGTATCTGCTGTCAGTCCGTCGGAAGGCATTTCAGATTATTTAAAACTAAACTTGCAAAGTTGGCACAGTTGACAGAAGATCTTACGTTCATTTGTCCGAAACTTTTTGCCTACCCTTTTTGAGTACTTTTTGTGCCCCAAGCTCATTTAACTAATAAACCCGATACTTACTGCATAGAGCCTTTTGCACCGTCCTAAGTTTCAGCGCGGTCCTGTACGCAGAGAATCGGACTTCGTTCAGGTCCGCAAGGGAGTTCATCAGGTCTATCATCTTTGGGTGGTCCCAGTGAGTCGTTTCTAGTTCGTGGCTGTGGAGAAAATCAGGTTAACCATCAGTTAATTGTTCAAAGGACTACACTCAAAAGCCTGCAGTCACGATCCGGCAGATTTTATGGTGACGGCTGGCGAAAATGACAATCCCAAGATCATGACGTCGATACAATTCTTGTTGCCAACATTCTGTCGGCGCGCGTCGTATAACTAACACTGCTTATATTGTTGTATCTAATAGCATAAGGTTTCTTCATCTCCAGAACTCACTTGATATAATAAGGAACGTTGGCAGGCGTAACCGCACGCTCCCATGGTGGGTCCACGGAGCCAGCAAGGAAGCCTTGAGCTGCGCCAGCGCCGCCGTCTCTAGCAACGCCTGCTAGCTGTCTCGCTCGCTCCTCACCACCAGCGCATAGCGCTCCCACCCTGGAAAAAGAAAGTTTTGAATTGGTTTATGATGATGGATATCTCAAGGCTCTTGAAACTGTGTGTGAGTTTGAGACTGTGAAGATCAACATTGTCATTGTCAAGAACAGAAAGGGTTGTTTAAAGTGTTACTTTATCAGCTCCTTAATCATATAATTTTAACTAGTAGGGCTACTTCTCTATTGCTTGCCTAGTTACGGTTTCCTTTATTGTTTTTCTTGGGATTTGTAGTGAGAAATCCCCTGAAAAACAGTAATAGTAACTGCACGGGCGATGCGAGCTCGACTAGACAATCTTTGTTCGCCTAATATATTGATGAAGGAACTGTCCTTTATCAAGATCTTAGGCGAACAAAGACAGGTAATTTACCTAATCTTAAGTCAATTCGTTAATGATGGCATTTTCTTGAATAGTAGATTTTATCAGATTTTCCTTTCCTTTCTTAGTTCGCTTTAATTGTGGAATAAAACCTCTTGCTGAAGTTTTACCAAGATGAGTTTGAGAACGAAATTGCTTAGAAGTAGGGATGCAACGATACCGATACGATACTCGTATATCGGCGATTATCGTAAACTTTTACGATCATTCGTTATCGTAAATATTACGATACGCTATTTTTACGATACATTCATTTCAAAAATTTTAAATTTTTACTGTTTCGGGTGAAACGAAACGCATAACGCGTCAATTTCTGAACGCTTCTCCACAGCAGGACTGATACACAGTGATGAGAGAAACCGACTTAAGAGAAAAAACTTAAAAATGTTGTGTTTTCTGAATAAGAATTTGCCAGTAACAAATTACGACTACAATTAAAATTAAATAATAGTCAGTAAATGTAACAAATAGTAGCAATTTAAAATATAAGTTAATGATGATGAAAATTGATAAAATTATTTTTTATATTTCTCAATCAACTTATTCTAAAACTGTATGATGCCCATGCCCCGCTGAGATCGGTCAAACTGAAACGTCCTCCGGCCCCTTGGATTACTGATATGGTAAGAATGGCCATGACCAGAAGAGATCGCGCGTTCCGTAGATTTAAGCGCAACCGGTCTGATGAGAGTTGGCTTTTGTTCAAAAAGGCAAGGAATCGCTGCAATCAGATGGTGAGAGCTGCGAAGAGGCGTCATTTTCACGATAACCTGGTCCAGTCTTCTCCGGCGAATACCTGGAAATTTCTCAATTCTCTCGGTTTCGGTAAATGTTCAGGCTCTGTTGAAAACTGTACTATCCCTCTTAACGATTTGAACGTCCACTTCTCCAGTTCTTCTTGTATGGATGAATCTGTTAAAAGAAAAACAATCTTTGATATTTCCCAAATTCCGTTTGCTTTTACTGAACCTTTTCGATTCTCTCCGGTCTCCAATGACGAAATCTTAAAAATTTTCAATTCCATCAAATCCAATGCCTCCGGCTGTGATCAGATCACCCGGAATATGCTGACTCCAATTCTTAATTTTGTAATACCTTTTATCACTCATATCGTCAACTTTTCGCTGGAGTCTGGCAATTTTCCATGCGTTTGGCGTAAAGCTTTTATCCGTCCTCTTCCCAAAGTGTCCAACCCCAGCATTCCCAGTCACTTTCGCCCTATATCTATTCTCCCCTTTATCTCCAAGATACTTGAAGCCACTGTACACAAGCAGTTTTCCAAATTCGTACTTAGCAATAATCTTATCAGTAATTTTCAATCAGGATTCAGGCCAGGCCATAGTACTACCACTGCCCTCCTCAAAGTTACAGAGGATTTTAGAGCTGGCTTAGAGGAATCAAAACTTACTGTTCTTGTCCTGATTGACTTCTCAAATGCATTCAATGCAGTGAACCACGATATTCTTCTTTCTATTCTTGCCCACCTGCGTGTGTCTCCATCAGCCCTGAAGTGGTTTGCGTCGTATCTTGGGGACAGGCAACAGGTTGTCCGTGTTAAACGTACATTTTCGGACTGGTGCGTCCTAAACTCTGGGGTCCCACAAGGAGGTATCCTCTCCCCGTTGCTGTTCTCTGTTTTTATTAATTTTGTCACTTTTTATCTGCGCAGCTCTTATCACCTTTATGCTGACGACCTCCAGCTTTATGAACAATGTACCGCTGATAATTTCGAGCGAACTATATCTGCTCTGAATGAGGATTTAAGCCGCCTGTACGACTGGGCTAACAATTTCGGCATAGCAGTGAATCCTTCGAAGTGTCAAGCTATTATTATAGGTACTCGGCATCTTCTCGCTAGGGTAAATAATGGCGCTGACGCTTTGCTCAAATTTAATGGAACTGTTATTCCCTATTCTGAAAGTGTCAAGAACTTAGGACTATTTATAGATCGCACATTGAGCTGGGACAAACATATTACTGAAACCAGTCGTAAGGTGTCAGCTACCCTTCGAGCCCTGTACCGTTTAAAAAATTTTCTCCCTTCGAGCACTAAAGTGCTTCTGGTTCAGGCGCTGGTTTTACCAATAATCGACTACGCAGACGTCTGTTGCTCAAATTTATCTCAAGGCTCACTGAACAAATTAGACCGTCTCCTCAACGGGTGTCTGCGGTTCATTTTTGGAGTACGAAAGTACGACCATATATCTCCGTATCGTAGCCAACTAAAATGGCTTACCATCCGCAAACGCAGAGAACTAAGAACGCTGTGCTCTCTTTTTAGTATCCTCAGAGACCCAAATGCTCCGGAGTACCTTAGGTGCAGATTCATGTTGAAGGGTGAAACTAGTTCCCGCAGACAGCGCCCCTGCAATATGTTCAAACTGGAAATTCCCGCGCATAGGACCAGCTACGTGGGCCATTCCTTTACTCTTACAGCCATTGGACTGTGGAATAAGCTGCCTGACGCTATAAAATTATCACAAACTAAAGCCACTTTTAAAAAATCTGCCCGTGAGCATCTGAGAAATTCAACGTAATTCCTACAGATTCCCCTCCATCATCTTCATTTCTTATGGAAAAGTGAGTATGTTATTTATATATATGTATAAATTATTTGGTATGTGTATTTATATATATAAATATATATATTATTGTTTGTTGTATTATTATTTATTTATTTATTGATATAGGTATTAGGTATTTTTACTTAGTTAAAGGTTATTTATTGTCTTATTTTAATATGTTTGTTTCTTTTCTTTTCTTCTCAAACCCAGATACTAGCACCGCCAACAACATTTCTGTCCCGCCCAATGGTTGACTGGTAGAGAATGCTTTTAGCATTAAGTCCGCCTTTTGTACTATTTTGTGCATTAAAGATTAAATAAATAAATAAATAAATAAAATTAATAAATAATTATATTGATTAAAAATGCATAACTTTTTTTATACTTTTACTTTACTTAGTCTTACAATAATAACATACAACAAACCTTCCAATAAATTCATCAAAATGGTATTAAACAAATATCGTAATGCATTCGTATCGTAATTCGTTATCGTATTTGGCCATTACGATGTATTCGTCATTTGTATTGGTATCGTAATAGCCGTATCGTTGCATCCCTACTTACAAGGACTTATCTTAGCAAAGAAAGTTATTATCTACTGGTGATGAATAGAACCTACTGAAAACTCGTCTGTTCCCCAATCAACTTACCTCGTATTTAAATCATCGAGTCTAGCCAACAGGTGGTCGGGCAGTTGAATCTTATCTCTCGCCTGCGCCTGAGCCTGCGCGTGCAGCTCATCAGCCAGCCTCCTCAGCGGCGGTAGCTGAGCGCGCGCTCGCGTCACCGCGTCGAGCTGAGCACGCGCATCGCGCGCGTCTCCAGGTCCTCGCCATGACGCGCGCGCAGCCTCGGCGGTCTGCACGCGCGATGCGAGCTCGTCTAGTGAGGTTGTGAACGTGCGGACGCGCTGGAAAGAAATTATTTTTTTTTCATAGTAAATTTGATAAATGATAATGAATGTGAGGGATATTCATCATGTTTTTGACACTGGGGGTTTTTTATAATGAATGATAAAAAACAGTACCGATTTCAATGAACTATTTTAAACATAAATTTTAAAAATGACAATAATGCTGATTGCCATATTTTTTAAGCAAATTGTATACTTTCTTAATTTTCGTTTCAATCGCTTTGCCCAATAAGCTTATTGAGCTTGAAATAGTACCTATGAGCGAGATTCCGAACCAAATTGAAAAAAATATGCGGGTAGTTTTACAAATGGTATAAGATGCCAATATAGGTTCGTTAATTCAGCGTAGGAGATGTGTGCCCGGCTAGCCTAATTGGCAGAGCATTGAGGCTGTTACCCTCAGGGCGTTCACATTTTGCTTTCGTTGTAAATATTCTGTAGTTTATTTACGTTTGTTGTAGTTTAAATATAATTTATATTATCCTGTAGTTTATATAAAGACATTTTCATTCCGGATTTCTGAGACATTTTGACCTATAGCCTTTTTTAATAACATTTTCAACGTAACTTGAAGTTTAAACTGACATATTTTTCACAGTTACACTAAATAATTTATTCTATCGTCAATCGTATGTTATACGTCAAAAAAAATCTTGCCAGAATATCAAGATAATTATAAAAAAACTCGCCCTAGTGCAGGATTCGAACCTGCATCCTTGAACTTATGAGACTCAATGCTCTGTCAATTAAGCTAAGCGGGCACAGGTGTTTGTAAATTAAGAGAATATATGTATTACACACTATATTACCCTGATAGATAGGTTCGGAGCGGACCCAAGCATGCTGTGAAACAAGCGAAACATAAGTTCAACACAAGAAAAATATTTGTGTCACTTGCACATACAGTGGTTATTTCGTGTGAACGATTCGCGGCTTATTGCTGGTCATTTCATCATTTCAGGTTACTTCTGACCTTTTTACACCCTATCAATATTGGTCCGATTTCTAACCGATAAAAAGTATGATCAATTTTAAATTTTTAAATAAGCGTTAGGTACGTATATCTTATGAATTACTAGCTGTCCGCTCGCGGCTTCGCCCGCGTGCATATATTGTTTTATATTAGATATGGCTAAATTACATAAAATCTTCATAAATTGTAGCCTATGTGTTATTCTGAAGTCTATTAGATATTGTATAGTTTCATCTAAATCCGTTTAGTAGTTTTTGCGTGAAAGAGTAACAAACATACATATATACACACAAACTTTTTCATTTATGATATTAGTAAGACTTTAAGAAGTGTTGAGTTTGAGTGATCTGAGAGCCATTTTCAATATTTTTGTAACCAAGTTACCGACAACAAGCACTGAAAATCTAAAGTATTTCTGAACAGGCTTCACTTTACAGAAGCGTCATCAACATTGTGCGGCAGTGACCTTGTCGGGCGGGACGCGCGCAACAACCTTGCGCACGCGACTCTGATTACGGACACGCATGGCGGATTGAGACATTTCCTAACTGGACATTATATTAATAACACTTCATTGAGAAAATATGAATGTTAAAGCTAACATGTCAATTCCTTTGAAAAGAGATCAGAAAACGTGGTTCAAAGGTACTATTTGGAACCGAGCTGCACGCTGCAACTGCCGACAGCACGTGCAGCGACTGCATGAAATCGGCCGCAGCTGCACTACTGGCTTGTATGTATTTATGTCAAATGGCTTCCAAGCGCCGCGTCAGCAGCACGACCAGTCACCGTAGGATTGCATGCAGTCGCTGCACGTGCTGTCGGCAGTTACAGTCAGCAGCTCGCTTCCAAATAGCAGCTTTATTCCATATCAAAATACACTTCGGGTCCATTAAGACACTGACGTCTTTCTCTTCGAAGAACCGTAGCGACCCGGACATAGGCGGTGGGCATGTCATCTGTCACATTTATGGCCAAACATGATCGGCTAAGTATATGGTCTAAATGTTCCGTTGCTGGCCGTCATTTTGTCCATTTACTATTTAGTGTAGATACCCACCCGGGTGTTTATGTTAATGAAAATACACTAATTTGATTTTCTGCTAATTTCTATATTATGTTAACTTACAAAATTAGACTAACTTACGAAAGTTTTAAATTACGGAATCCATTAAAACCTATCTAAATGACGTATGCTATATCTATCCAGGTCTCTGGCTATCCTTTGAGGGTATAATCATAAATCGTCATCGGATTGAACCAAATTAAATAAATTTTGACAAAATGTACAGTTTAAGAATCCTGCCCTTTACAAATCATTCCAATACAGTTTCTCCTTTTCAGCAATAAGTAACATAGCTAATGTCTCATATAAAAAATATGACGTCTTTAAGCTTTTCCCTTTTCGTGACGTGAATCGCGTATTTCGTATTAAGCCCGGTAAGTGATACTTGAGTACATGGTAGGTAAATGCAATCTGTCACAAGAACGGCTCGGAATTTTAAGCAGGTAGAAAGCTTAGAGATTCAGGAAGTGGTATGAACAACATTACTTCGTAAATCAGCTTTAGTTGTGGAACCAGTGGATTCTGTTATAACACCCAGGCTTGGGCCAAACCGATTGCTACGTCAAACATGAAATCAGTTTTTGGAATGAGATTCTAGCCAAAATTTTCCAAGAAAGTCGATAAAAGCCTTCATTATTGAAAGTGTCTAATAGCTGTGGGTTACCGCAGTAGTGAAGTCAGGTAGAACTCATACTCGTATGCCACCTTTAACCTACGTTGTCTACAAAAAAAAACCTGGACATAGCGAAAATCCGATTTTGAGTAGGTAGAAATAGAGATTTATTACTCTGCAAACGTTCTACAACAGCTGTTTCTCTTTTGGACTGATCACCACACACGCAAAAGCCTTCTTAAATTCCAATATTGTGTCCAAAAATAAACCTAGCTCTACCTTTTCCAGTGCAACATTTAATTCTTCACAACCCTTTGATGGCCGCCGGCGGGTAATACGCACCGATTTGGCGTTTCGCTTTTTCCGCCTCTAATACACAATTGATAGGCACTTCACTTGTATCGCCGAGGGCCTGTAGGGGGATGTCGCCTCCTCGTGTGCCAAATTGGTAACGATTCCGTGTTAAACTGACGGTGTGATGTGAAAAATAGTCGTTTATACCGAGCCTTTGTAAGGCGTTTTATTTTCTAGCCGCTTTCGGAATTTTGCCATGTGGGAAAGAAGATTCGTGTTCGCGATTTCAATGAAGGTGTATTTCATTTCACGGAAAAAGGGATCCAAAGCTAATAAAAATTGTTTTCTTGTGTACTGATAATGTGCTTAAATTTGGTATTTATCACATTTCTAAGCCTCCAGTCAATAAATTTGGTATGAATAGGTTTCGGTCTTCTTCAGGTTACATTAAACTACGTTCATTTAGTTGAATTTTATTTCAATTGTTTTTAAGGCCACCAGTGATTTTCATCAGCGTTTTCGAGTCTGATTTTAAGAAAAATATAGATACTGTTACAGAAAATTAAACAGATTTTGGTAAATCTGCTCATCGACCGTGGTCGGTTGCTGGATAAATCGTCATTTCGACAGCGGCCGAGTTCAAAGGACTATTAATTGTTGTGTGAACGCACCACAACAATTAATCAATTCTCATCGGATGTCATTAAACGAATCCTACAAATCCTATAATTAAGGCAACAGAGTGCAAACATGCCGTAAAATGTGTTTCAATATACCGGGTGATAATCAAAACAATAACAATGATGGCATTATTCAGTGATGCAGTAACTACACAAGTGACAATGCAATTGAAAAATAAGGTATGTTCGATTAATTTGTATGGTGACCTTGGAATGAAAATTCAATAAAACTCATTTTCATGTAGATAGTTTATTCTACATCAGTTTTTTTAATAAGTATTTTGATAATCAACCGGTATATTAAGGAAACTATAGCACTTCGCAGGTGGTCTTCTGCGATTTTGTCTCTTGTCGTGTTGGACCTTCGTCGTGACATAGCATGTGGTCTATCACTTCCATCTCACGAAATAGGGCAGAATGTTCATGCAACAATGGAGTTATCAACACTAGTCTATAAAGCATATTTTAAGGAGTTGTGATTGGATCAAAAGTTACATTTGTCACATTTTCATATATTTTTTTGGTGGGCAACTAAACGCTCTAGCTAGGCTCTAGCTGTAATTTTAAACCGTAAGAAAGACATGCGACGTCCACGTATTCGTGCTATGAATAACATTATTATAGTAAGTACCATGGTTTTTCAAGTAAAGTAAAGTAAAGTAAAAAATCATTTATTCATTTAAGCTTGTACAAAACACTTATGACATGTCAAAAAAAGTATACAGAAATAATAATAATAAACGTAAATAAAATAGTACAATATTAGTACACATCGTGAATATACATAATGTGAATCTACCACCGGTTCGGACGTTGCGTCTTATCGAGAAGACTCCGGCAAGAAACTCGATAGTTACTCTTTTCAGATTTGTTTGTTTTACAAAAAATAAATTCAAGAACATGAGAAACCTCCGTCTCCTAGTATGCCGAATATTGAGTTTACGGAAACGTTCTTGTACTTATTTTAGAGAGTTTAAAACTTCACGGGACAACCTAACTCATTAGGTTTAAATATTTTCTCAAAATCACGCTAAGGCTGAAGTTCTATCAAAAGCTCTGAAAGGATTATTATTCTAGTAAAAGAAAATCTAAAACCTTCCTCATAATATTCTAATAATACTAAATATCCTGTGATATCCATATGTATAGAGCAACTCCACCGCAAGTTAATATCGTCCGAACTACCGCAGATCGGTCACGCGATACCTTGCGATTATCGGCGGCCATCTTGCCCTGCCCACACGCTTCAACATAGTGCGTCTTTTAGCAATAGTTACTATAACTGATTGGTTGTGTAAACACATAATCAATCATTCGTAAACAGGAAAGACATGCTTAATATTGGAAGATGAAACTAGAAAAATTTAACTGTTTCTTTTTCTTTTCCCACTGAACTACTGTCGTTTTCTATTAGGAATTATTTTATGCTACGGTTGTGCTACAAAGAGCAGAAGATATGACAGATACCCTCGAAAAGTAGTGGACTAGACATAGTATCTTCATTGAACAAAAAAATTAGCAATTAATAATCTGAATCTGAAGCTAAAACTATTTATTTATTTAGGTCTACCAACAGTTTTTTAAACAAGCACTGTCTTATTACACATAAAGAAACTATCGTTATGTTTTAGAAAAAAATGGCTAGTGTTTACCTAAAGACAAGACTTTAGTATAATACAACACCAATCATAATCTTTATGTTTTTAAACATCATCATCAGTAGAATACAGTTTAAGCAAGAGGTCATTTCAGAATATTAAAAAATCTCATTCAGGCGTTTTAGTTAAAACTAAAAAATTGAATAGGTATACTAGATCTGAGCACACTATTTCAGCGAGCGATTTATCCGAGATTTTTCAGCAGGATCCCGGAATATTTGGGGGGAGATAGTGGAGTATCGGCCTGTCCAGATCCCTTTCCTGATAAATACCCGCATTCGGGGACGGGAACGTAAAGGTTGGCGTACACGCACGACATAATAACTAGACGGTAGATAAGTTAAGATAAGTCACCTATCTGATAAGTACCCCTTTTAGGATTGTAGCAGATGATAAAGTATTTTGTGACGGATTTATTTGATTAAAAGAATGGGAAGGGTGTATAATAAACAAAAAACGAAACCAACTATCAGGCATGCTTGTTTGCCGCCGGCAATAAATAAAAAAACTAGCAATGGAATAAAACAACCAATTTTAATACAACAACTAAAATCTAGAAAAGTCAATTCGAAAAAACATAAACTATATTATTGTTATCCTCAATAGTAATTTAGTAATAACTGTATATTTGTGTAATGAATGAGTAAAATAATCTAACCAAAAAACTGACCACACTAAATATAAAATCTTATCTAAACATACCCATATCCATCAAAAAGTGTCGCTACATCGCATCGCACTATTAACTGTAAGCTCTTCTGTAGAGCAATAAATTATATCTCTCTATCTTTTCCCCAGTGCATACCACCCCTAGCAAACCAACCGTATTATTATAAGAGAGTATTTTTAGCAAAAAATACTCGTGTCTTATGGGACGGCGAGACGGGACGGGACGACGTCTTTGGCTATTTCTAGGGATCATTTTATGTCAGTTCTTATCTTTTACACTTGTGGCAGTGATCAACCTTATAGTAGCAGAGCTTTTTAGCAGGACTAAAAACTACTGAAAAAAAAAACCATTACATTTTGACGACACGATTGGCGTAGTGCGCTGCAGCACGGTTTCTCGCCTCGATTTCTGTAGTGTCCCGGGTTCGATTCTCGGTCGGGTCAATTCAGGAAACGATCTTTTCTGAATTAACTCGGGTCTGGGTGTGCTGGGAGACGCCCCTGGCTTATTTCCTTGTGTGGTACCTTGTAACACAGGGATAAGAATCCCTACTTCGAGACCATTACAAGAGGTGTGTTGTCTGGCGGATATTTATTTATTTATTTTATATTTTGACAAAAGTCCTTTCCGATAGCGCCGGAGGTATTGATTTCAAACACCACCCGGAAAATAGGGCTTACTATTTTTTGGAATTGATTTTGTTTCATAGATAGACCCTTTTTAAACACGGAAATAATCATTTCATGAAAAAATACATCTTACTTCAATAAAAAATACGTAATTAAAATTAGTTTTTAGCATTCCCGCCAAATCGCTCCAAACTGTCTCGTGACTATGATTAGAAATAGAAATATAGAAAAAAATATATTATATACACAGGTTACAAAGACAAAAAAAACATTACAAAAAGTGTCAAATAGGCTAACACTTAGCATGTGCCGCAGTGAAATAGCACCACAACGCTGGTTTTCAGTGGTCACCTAAGTGAAGAGGGAGAAACGGTTCACAATTACAAGGGAGAAGCGGTTCAATTACATAATTAAAAATATATATAAAATTTACGATAAAGGTTGTATAAATCAGAACAAATGAAGCTGTGACACATGAAATACGGACATTATAGTTACACGACTAAAATACTTAGTTAAATTAATGTTTTTGCAAATTCAATAAATGCTCTTTATATTTAATTCTGAACGATTTAACGGTTTTTGAGTTTTTTATGGGAGGTGGTATATTATTCCAGCATTTCGTGGCAGCATAACGAAAGCTTCCACGAAACGCAGTCGTGCTGTACATTTGCCAATCTAAATGCTTTTCGACACGGTCTCTGAGAAAATTTAAGTTTTTCATACAGGTATGGGGGTGTTTTGTTATTTATGATTACGCCACAGACCGATAAACAATCTCGCGCTCTGTCAAAGTTAACCTGATTTTATCTTGGGTATGACAGTTGTGTCAGCTTGTTTGCCGGTCAGTGACGTCATCGCGCTTTGATGGGCGTTCGCAATCACATGATAAAAGGTATTATATAACGGAATTTGAATTAATTTTCTTTAATTTATGACAAATGAATAATTTCTTAAAATGTTGTTAAGTATAGGTTTTTAAATATTGTCTTTTATCTATAAAGAATACCTACGTAAATTGGTAACATGTGTCAATATCCCTATTATATATGTGATGAACATTTTTGTTTGGTCTGTGCTATGTTCACTACAATCTCTGCTTAGTTTTAGGTTACGTTCAGAAACGACTAAGGCCCGTATTCTAGAATCATACTCAAGCATTGATCTGTGCTTGAGTAGAGATTTGAAAACGTCAGTTCATACAAAAACGTCACTCAGATCTATACTCAAGTACAGATTTTGTTTTAGAATACGGGCCTCAAACTATAAAACAGGGGATAAATAATTCTATGTAGTGAAAATACCAGTGCCATGGCAAAAAAAGTTAAAATACAACCCATTGTCAGTACAATTTCCCGTTAACCATCGCCCACAGCCGCGCCCCAATGCCTGCAATTTCCCTATCAATGGTAAAGGGTTTCGAATAAAGGCTTTACAGCACAGTTACAGAGCAGTTTGGCCGGCTAAATCTAGACCTAGGCTTTCAATTCCGGCCTAAAAAAAGAAGTATCCGATAGCAGCTTCACTCGGACTCTTTTGGTTCGCTTTGGTAACTTTTTTGCTAATAAATAGTGCAGTTTTAGGTAAAAATTCGTTATTTTGGTACATTTAAATACTTTTTTTTTGGTATATTAATTTTAAATTTGGTTTAATTCAAGTAAATTATTATTATTATTAGTATTTTTTTTGCGCCAGACAACATACCTCTTGTAATGGTCTCGAAGTAGGGATTATTAAATCTCTGTGTTACGAGGTACCACACAAGGAAATAAGTTGGGCGTCTCCCAGCACACCCAGACCCGAGTCAATTCAGAAAAGATCGTTTCCTGAATTGACCCGACCGGGAATCGAACCCGGGACACTACGGAAATCGAGGCGAGAAACCGTGCTACAGCGCACTACGCCAATCGTGCCGTCAAAATCTTACTTGAGGTAAAATTAGTGGATTTATAGCAATTTAAGAAATAGAAAGAAGAAAACGATTACCGTTTATTTGGTACTTCTCTACGTAAATAATAATGGTCGGAGTAACTAGCCTATGTACCTACATCTAGACTAAGGCCTTCAGCATTGAGTCATGTAGCCATAACTTACTTATATTATAAATACGAACGTTTGTAAGGATGTACGAGTATGTATGCATGTGTGTGTATGTTTGTTACTATTTCACGCAAAAACTACTGAACGGATTTAGATGAATCTTTACAATAATTCAGCATGTAAATCAGAATAACACATAAGCTACAATTTAAAAAGATTTCATGTAGGGATATATGTTACAGAAATGAAGTTCACACGGGCGAAGCCCCGGGCGGAAAGCTAGTTAGATAAACCATACCGATGTTGGATTTGAAATCAGAACCTCTGGATTTTGTATAAGTACGAGTATTGTACTCTACCACTTGGCCACGGCCAGAATTGAGTGTAAAAACGGTTATTTGTTTTTAAAAACGAAAGTTTTTCTATTTTCATTTTCGCTATAATAATAATAATAATAATAATAATAATAATAATTTATTTATTGCAGTAAATGTGGTACATATAGGTATTACATTACATTGGTTTCTCACATTTAACCAACAACAATTGGCATGCAATACTTGAGAGACAGGCACTTAAAATCGAACATGAAATTAAATAAAGAGATTAGGATTAAATTGTTTCAATTAATTACATAATTATTAAATTTAAATTTTACTATCAATAAATTCATTAACACTATAATAACATTTTTTAGTCAACAGCTTGAATAACTAAATATGCCAGTAACTCCATGTAAATGACTATAAATCTAATACTAGCAAGATCACAGTGAACACTGTTACAACACTCGGTACCGCACGTGCGTCCGCGCACAACGCAGTTGCATTGCAGGAATGCGACCGGTGTCACAGTGACGTAAGTTCCGTGGGGCGCGGCTTTGATTTCCTTCAATTGTCTACACGCTGCCTAATATTTCAAAGAGGAATGATTTGATTTTTGTTTGCTTTTTTGTAACGGATTACCGAAAAAACTGCCAGTCCGAATTAAAAAATTCTTTCAACAATATGAAGTAGCACTATTAGCGAGTAACACAGGTTATATTATTATTTCTAGGATATATTTTAACGACAGAAATAGTCCATGCAAGCGAATTCACTGGCGAAAAGCTAGTTATAAATGGACCTTTTAGAGGGGTGGTTAGGAGCGTCAGTCTCAGGCTCTATTCCTGCACCAAAATAAAAATCTTAAAATATAATCTTTGCTAATTTTTGTTTGGGTCTCTCTCACTCTTAATTTGCTTCCTCACTTGGAGCAATTTCCTGTAATGTAACGTTACAGAGCCGAGTATTACAGTGCGCAAACTGTAAAATTACAGACTCGAGCATTACCTTGGTGAGGGAAAAGCACCGAGCATTACAGTGCGCAACTTGATGATTCAATGTGTAATATTTTGATACAATCTCCCTGAAGTTTTGTAAGGCAGTATTATAAATGTAATGCTCAAAATCTTATCTTAAATGTACATAACAGGAAAATGAAAGTGAGGGACTAACTTTAGGGAGTACACGCTCTGTTTGTTATAGGTTCTTAGCCTTAGTTCATCATAACTAGAAAAAAATGAGAAATCCCATCACAAAAACTTAATCGTGACCTTACAGGTACGAGTAGACACAAAAAAGTGGCACGCTTGTCATACAGACGAAGGGACTTGCCTTATCTATTACTAGTTAAGTCTGTGGTGCCAATGCATCCAAATTGAAGTTATCCATGACTCATGCAAGTGCATAAATAAAACACGTTGCGTAAACTTTGTATGGCAACAAAAATAGAGCGCAAGGTCACTGCGCGTGCAACTGTGTAGGGTTGACAACAGAAGATTTGTGGCAATTTGGAGTAGACAATCACAGTTTAAGCGAAAACACAAATAGTATCGATTAATCTACACTAACATGATAAAGATTTGATTGTTTGTTAACTCAATTATTACTGGACCGATTTTATTACATTTTATTCAATATTTGCACTAAGTAGTATAGTATGAAGTCGCATGAAGAAGCTAGTAAACATTATAATAGTTATTCGTTGCAGGATTTCTACCATGTACCTGTTCAAACAATATAAGCTAGTAAACAATAATTTTTTGAACATTTAATAATCACAAGTGTATATGTAAGGTTGTACCATTCTATAAAACAACAGCTCCAGAAAAAAAAAAAATTGGAAACGTCCTCAAACTCTCAAAGTGGAAAAACCAGTATTTTGAGCGTCATGTTAAATGCACGATAGCACATAATAAAATACATGTATACGCTCTCAGATTGGGTATCTGGTGTAGAAGCATGAATGAAAGTAAATTCGAAATAGATAGTTAAGTGTTAGTGTAAGATTAAATAAATATATTTTTTATATCATTGTATTTTTATGTGACAACCCTAAACACCCGTCGATGTAGGCGGCGCTCGCGCAGTCATTATCAAGCGGGGTCAACACCCTGCCAGTTAAGGGGAGCCCGGTTCTTATCTATATCTTATCTTTTGAATATGGAAATCGATTAAAGCTTTTGCAATGTTTTTAAAAAAAATCACATAAACTTTTTAAGTTCAAGAAGAAAAATTAAACCATTATTGAGCGGATGGTGAAACCAGTGAAAACATTTTTTCAAGCAAATAATGCAATTGAAAATGAAGTTTTCTTAGAACCCTTAGAGCCAAATACAATAGAATAACTTTACCGAGAGCAAGTCAATGTGGGTTGAAATGTTAGTGAAATTTAATAACAGAACGCAGAAAATAATGGCTGTTGACACAAAAAGAAACTAGAAAAATTCATCCTGATCCTAGCGGGCTCAAGCGGGACTCGAACCCTAGCAGCTGCTCTTCCAACTATGCTATTGGGACCTTTAACAGACCTGGCGAATTGATCTAGTGTATTTAACGTTGTAAGCCAATGTTTCACCAAAGTTATAAGCCAAGCGCCTTATAACATGCTTTTTGCATTTGCCGTTATTTTAACGAGTCAATTCAGGAAAATATCTTTTCTGAATTGTTTCGGGTCTGGGTGTGCTGGGAGACGCCCCCGGCTCATTTCCTTGTGTGGTACCTCGTGACACAGGGATATTAATCCCTATTTCGAGACCATTACAAGAGGTGTGTTGTCTGGCGCAAATTTATTTTATTTTATTTATTTTTATAACGATGAGTAGAAAAGTAAGTTTTTCAATTGAACATTCGGCAACAGTAACAAAGATATCCTCTAAAGTCTAACGTATGATTCTCGTGACGCTGAAGCGTGAAGGAATGAATGATTGAATGAATTGATGAATGAATTAAAATCTGTAACTGGCTTCGCCTTAACAGCAACCCAACACGGAAACAGATAAAAGCTATCGGGCACCAATTAACACAATCGCCACAAGCCACAATGTTACAGTTTACCATCGTTTAAGCTTTCTTTAGCTTGATTTAGTTACAACCACCAATATATTTTATTTGAACCTTTGACTTAAGGTGCAAGAATGACAACATTATTGCTTCTTCTGTACAAAGCTACTATGTACCCGTTAGAGCAATGGGTGAAGTCCTTTTTATAGCACCGAAGATTTTGGATAAGAGAGGTTTCAGACTAGTGATTTTTTTAGTCCTTATACGAGTACGGTCGCTTTGGTGTACGCGCTTACACGCGCGCTACATTTCGCCTTTAAAAAACCATACTCGCAAACACATGCTCTCTACGCAGGTCGCCGTAAAATAACATTTTTAAAGTTAAGTTTTTTTTCAAGTTTAAGAAAGTCAATGGTAAAATGTTCTTGAGGTATTGAATAAAAACAAATAAGGCAGACTATCACAATCCCGGACATATAAACAAGGTTAAACAACAACTGAACATGGTCAAGCGCATGTTAATACCTTTTTCTAGAAGACATACGAGGGCAATGCATCTAAGCTCGCTTGTCCAATGAGATGAGACCTGTTCTACGGCATTTTTATGCACTCATCTGCATGCAAGTATAGAAGTATCGGGTTAGGACTAAGTATGAACGGAGGATGTGGTAGTATAGTGAACTGTAGGTAGAACAGTACAGATATTGTGAGGAGTTATAGTATACAAATTTCTTAGTTGCACATACACCATCCCATTGTTACCACGCACACATCTTATGCGCGTATTACCTTATTTATTACTCACACACCAACGCACACAAACATTAATTTAAATCTCGGTTTATTAATATATTGTCATGCTATATTGTTACCATACACGCATTTTTCTCCCTTATTACCTCTCTCACACACACACTCACACATACATTTTCATTTATTGTCTAAGTATATATTATCTATTTTAAGGTTTGTTGAAGGTTTTACTATTATTTTGTTTTGTTTAAAATACTGTACTTTGATGATCATATTATATTATAAAAATATTATGAAGCCTTCATTACGAAGAGCTGCGCCCCCTCTAAAAAGGTTCCACTGAAAACCAGCGCGAAGGTCTGTCGTGGCTTAAGCGAGTGGCTACCCTTTCGGTTGCAAGATTGTAAATTGCATTCGAATTCTTAATTATGTACTTTTTGCTCCGAATAAATTCCATTTCTTTCTTTTTCTTTCTATCATTCATTCTGAAAACTCAAAAAAGATATAAAATAATCAAGCCGTTTATTTAGCATGGTTACTAGCTGTCAGGTCTCTTGCCTCCTAGCCCTCTTATGTAGTTAAGGAAAACTATCAAAACACTTATTACACTTTTTCACGTCTTTTACTTTAACGAACCTTGTCACAAAGACATATAAAAACATGAATTATTATTAAGAAGATAAACAGTACAAAAAAGATCTTTAGATAACTGGTATGCCAGCATTCGTCGCCAACATGAATTTGTTCCTGGTGACGGAGAGCATGGCATAGAAAGAAAATGTACAAAAAAATCTGAATTTTTCGATACTGCTAGTTTTAGTATGAATCATAAAAGGAACTTAGTTTCGTTAGGTTTCACATAATGTATTAAACAACTAATTTAAAAAAGAAAAGAAATCATATTTAATCAATTAAATAGTGCCTTTCAGTTAAGTTTAAAAAAAGGTAATAAATAAATATGAAAACCCAACTTCGGATTACTGCATAAACTACGCTAATATCCCGGCTTCGTCCAACCGCGTCCTTTGTACAGGCAGAATTAATATCAAACTATACTACACAAATCTCTAATGTGTTATTTAACTGGACTGGTACAGTCGGCTTTAAAAACAGAAAGGGATTATGGATTTTAATCCTATTTCAAATTCGCGTTAAGGTTTAGGGAGGAAAGCTTATTTTGTACTAGCGTCAGTCTTTAATAAGCCTCCATAAAATAACCAGCTTACGAGCGACTTCGTACGCGCAGAAACGAAATATTAATTTTTTCTAGTTCCTCATTTATACATAACCCCATTTATAATTTGTAACATTTATATGGAAGTAATAAAATTAACTATGATTTCGACGCCAGCTTTTACGCGTAAATGTCAAGAGTATTACTATTCAAATTCATTCCATCATAAAGTGTATACAAGGTCTTGAAATTAGTTGAATATGAACATGATCCTTTTAAGGCAATACATTACTAGCTGCCTCGACAGACTTCGTTCTGTCAAAAGTAATTGCACGTCGCGGCGTCGGTAAAGCAGCACATTACACGTACTTACTTATCATGAAAGCCTACAAGTATTCTGCAAAACATTGAAAGCATTTATTATTAATAAGTGCTATTACAACATGCAAGAGTTTTTTAGTGATAAATATATAAAATAACCACATTTAATACCATATAATATTATAAGAATAAAGTTTTATGTATGTTTCCAATTTAGGATGAAATAGTAGTTATTTGTTAAGAATTTTCATTTATTTTTTTAATGTAATATTATCTAATGTTATGTTGAGCAAGCATTAACTTGCCCCACATGTATTGCCATGCCCTTGCAGGGCGTCACATGTAAACCTTACCTGTACTACCACCATACCTAAACTGTAATGTGACATGCAATAAATGATTTGAATTGAATTGAATTGAATTACTATTATTTTTCACTGAATGTTTTGTTCAATTATAATAAAATATAGCCTACTAGCTATACACCCGCCGCTTCGCCCGCGGTATCGTATATATTATGGCCAAATTACATGAAATCTTCATCAATTGTAGCCCATGTTTTATTCTGATGTATAAGCTGTATTATTGTAAAATTTCATCCAAATCCGTTCAGTAGTTGTTGCGTGAAAGAGTAACAAACATACATACATCCTCACTAACTTTCGCATTAATAATATTAAGTAAGATAGTCACTCCCTGATAATGTAGCTTCATATTGGTGAAAGAACTTTGAAAATCGGTCCAGTAGTTTCGGAGCCTATTCAATAGATACAAACAAACAAACAATCAAATCTTTCCACTTTATAATATTATTAGACTAGTTCATTCCTCAGTTGGATCGAAATATAGATCAATAATTACTCATAGAAAGCGAGGCCGGTGCTGCGGTAATATGGACATTATTGCTTCATTTTGAGTTCATGTGGTGAGAACTCCAACAAAAAGTTAGTAGTATGGTATTAGTATTTGTAGAGTTAACGGAAGTTACATGACAACATTATCATTTTAGCAATAATTTTGACAGTTGGTTTTGGCATCACAATGAGGGTTTTCGATACTTTTCCTGCCGACAGTCGGCGCTCCGTTGCGTCAGTGCAAACAGCTGTCAGATCCTTTAGATTCGTACCGAAAATATAATGTTTTTTTGAAATTCTATTAAATTGGAGGTGTATTATGGATAACGGTCAGAAACAAGTCGCCGAACTGAAGATTGAGCTGAAAAAGGCGCAAAAGCCACTGGTACTGAGGAAAAGCTCATAGAAAGTACCTTAAGGTACTAGTATTTGTTTACACAATTTGAATTGGTTTTCTTACTTCTTGATTGCAGTTATTTGTGTTTCATTAAGTTGTAGTTGATTAATGTATATAATAAACTAAAATAAACCATGATTTATTAACATATGTTATTCAACGAGGCAATTTTGTTTTTGCAAAAAAATATCACTGCGAAAGGCTACAAGCCACTGTTTAATCGGTATTTATCTCCCGTAGGAAATTTATGCCCTCCTGACTTATTTGCACACATAAGCACTGCACAACACTATGGCCATGTCATATTCTCAAGGTATTGAATAGAAACAACTGAAGCTTTCACAATCCTGGACAGGAGGAGTAAAACAATGATAACACTCCTGCAATTTGATGACACACAAGTTAAACGAATCGTTGCTGGGAATCGAACCTGAGTCACTAATTGGCAAACATCCAGCCACTGCGCCCGCGCACAAGCGGCGGATTGCGTGGGAACACTTGTTAAATCAAAGGTTCTCAAACTTTAAATTTTAAAAGATGACAACTTAAAAGGCTCCATGACTGCTATTTTAGTTATAATAATTTTTTACACAAGTACTATTTATATTCGTTATGTGGAACATAAATACGTAAGAAAAATACCACTACTTCATTATCATCATGAGAAGATTTTGTTGTACTTTATATGTGTAGTGCAAATAGAGAATGATTATGATTCTGAAAGGGATCAAAGTCTGTAAGGGCGAGGGTATTATATCAAGCTTCAGTGTTTTTTGAAAATTACTACCAGTAAAATACAGGTCAACTTGACATCTTAACACAATAGTGGTCTGCACTGAGCTCCAGTAAGGTCTAAACTAGCAGTGTCATGAATGTCATAAACTACAAATGTCAGACAGTCGCGTGATCTGACAGTTAATTCATCGCCCAAGTGCAAATATTCTTATGTCGGACAACAGTTTGATAACCGCTCGCTGGTCAGATTAGTTTTGCTTGGCTTACTAATACCCTGTAGATTTACTAGGGTGCTGGAGAAAGTAGACCTATATTTCTTGATCTTGCCATGATAGTATTAGTAGCTATTTATTATTATCGGACATCTAGCACAATTTATAACTACCTATTGGTTAAACAGCGGATACGGTTTGGTACTGGGTTGTCCTATTTTAGATAACTGCAGTAAATTAACTAAAGATTAGGAATATTGAACGACGTATTTATAGGTAGCATACTATTATTAGTATGCTTTTTAAAAATATAAAATTCGATAGTTATAAAAATAATAATAAATATGCGCCAGACAACACACCTCTTGTAATGGTCTCGAAGTAGGGATTATTATCCCTGTGGTACGAGATACCACACAAGGAAGTAAGCCAGGGGCGTCTCCCAGCACACCCAGACCCGAGTCAATTCAGAAAAAATCGTTTCCTGAATTGACCCGACCGGGTATCGAACCCGGGACACTACGAAAATCGAGGCGAGAAACCGTGCTACAACGCACTACGCCAATCGTTTCGTCAGTTATATTTTGCCCTAAAGTTAAAGTACGCAAAAAAGGTTTGTAAATTTTAACCCTACTACGCCAATTTGGCAGTTACACATGGAAAAGTAGTTATACAGTTTTTTTTATAGTAAAAGTTTTCTCAAAAACTATTAACTGCTCCATCATACTAAATTTAGAAAAAAAAACACAAAAATATTCCTATATGAGTATTTTGAGACGCGAGTTGGGTAGAAGTGATGTCTGACTCATACATAAACTTTCAAAAAAACATTTCGCATCATAATTAAATAAATTAGTTAATAGTTCATCCAACCTTAATCCACAAAACAAACAAAAAAAATACAATACGAGCATTAACTGAACAATAAGTGGAGACAATCGCACGTCGGCGCCGGTCCATTGTTTCATTTCGCAAAATCCGGTTTATCCGGTTATAGCCAGACGTGTCCGGATACACCCGGATATATCCGGATATGTCTGGTTTTACGCCCGGACTCACCATTTATGGAGTAAGGACAAGGAAAGGGTAAATTACTAGGTGTCGGAAAAAAAAGTCCTAAATTGTATTAAGAGACATCGAAATCACCTCAAATTGAAGTGGAAATAATCAGAAAGTTGCAATCTACAAGAAGCTAGCTTAATTATCACACTTGTCAAATAACCATAATTAACGTTCCACTAAATAGAAGATTAAATAATTTACCACACCTGAGACAAGCAGTAAGCACTACGACCTTGAATCCAAGTCTAATCATGGGAAGCCAATCCGCAACCTTAAATTTCTTAATCGCTGTTCCCAGGTTCACTAGGCATACATTTGAATAAATGTACATCTAAAATATCCACTGTAGTCTTTTAACAAAAAGACGTTTAACGTAAGATGAAGATAAGATAAGATAAGATAATCGTTTACTGTCTCAAACTGTGTACAATGGTTGGTATAAAATACAAATAGGTAAATGTTTCAACAGTTTACCCATTTCGGGCATACAATAATACAAAAAAAAACGTTGAGTTTGGTAAAATGAGTCAAAAACAACTATTAATTGATATTATCTAAAAATTGGATTAAAATTATAGATAATTATTAAACATTTTAATACTAAATTGCGTCAATAGTAAAGTTAGCCATCAATTATTAAAGTATTCGTCCAGCTTATAAAAACACTTCAAAAATAACCAGTCCTTAGGTTGCATCTTGAAGATAGTTTTTATACAGCAGTATAACACAACAGATGGTGTTTATGCCCCCGTAAATTGATTACAACACAAAAGAAATGTTGCTTACTTCAAAAGGCTATCTTAAACTATTTATAGTTAACAACCAATGACCCCACGACTTATGGCAAAAAAGGAAAACAAAGAATTGCAATAAAAAAATCCGAAACACATAAAATATCATCAAACTGTGCGTACCTCTGAATCATACTCCGCATATGGCGCCAGAATCAAAACAACGGCGCTAACTAAAACACACCTCATCACTACAACAATAGAGTTTACATTCTGATAAAACGAAACGTGCCAATCTTTATAACTCTTAAGTGACGTAGGCACAAAACATCGCAAGTCAGTCACATAAAGCAAGAGAAATTGAACTTTAAACATAGCCAATAAGTTCTAAAATAAATTGTACCAGTGCTAGACTTAATGCTAAAAGACGGGCGCATAACCATAGGGTCTGACTTAAAGTAGTTTTTTTATGGGAAGGTTTTTTATTTACTTCCCAGCTCGTCATTGTTCTATTGCGAAAGGATCGCGGAAGCCC
This sequence comes from Udea olivalis, assembly GCA_947369235.1. NCBI lineage: Eukaryota > Metazoa > Arthropoda > Insecta > Lepidoptera > Crambidae > Udea > Udea olivalis. The sequence continues at coordinate 16,335,436 of OX376361.1, forward strand.
ATTGATATTTGACGATGGTATTTTTATAGGATTTGAATAACCCTTTTGAGTGAAGAAGCTTCGCATCAAACTTCAGTTGTAGCCAAGATTAGTAAACCTATCTTTGGGTTCTTCATGTTATTGCCAAAACTAAAAACTGTTGCACAACCACCATACCACTTGTCATGGTCTCGAAGTAGGAATAAATATCCCTGAGTTACATGTATCCCAGACAAGGAATTAAGCCAAGGCAGTCGCCCAGCACACCCAGACAGAGCCAATTGAGAAAAGATAATTTCCTGGATTGACTCAAACGGGAATTGAACCCGGGAAGAACCCGTCAAGGCAAGAAACCGTGCTAGGGAACTCCGCTAATCGTGTCGTCGAATTTCTTTACCTTCATCCCGGGTGCTATCGTATAAAATTAGCTGTAAAACGAAAATATGGTAGAAGAAGAATAATAAAATAAAAAACCACAAAGAATCAATAAAAAGTAACTAAAGAGTTACAATAGGGTTGTAACTAGTTAAAAGAATTTATTTATTCCTGAATGGACCATAGAATAAACGATGCTTCTGTCAAAAGCCGTGAGCCGAACTTTATTTATCGATTGAATACTATCTAAGGTTAAACTGGTATTTAACCCTGTTAAATATACTTCGCGTATCCATGCTCTAACCAATTGCATCTAGATATAATGTTGCTGGTAAGAGCCTGCTCAATACTTGTAGTAGACGCGATCGCGGGGTAAGATTGTCGCCCCCGCAGGCAGGGCGGTTGAACATATCCTTTGTTAACCTTGGTTTAGGATCAAGAAATAAAAGAAAGGACAAGGTTTCGATAGACAAAAATACATTTGTAGTGACATTTTCACAATCTTCAAAAACTACAGGTCAACCTGTTTTTGAAGATTGTGAAAAAGCATGATTTTGCCCTAAAGCGGTTGAGAGCGTTTTTTTCGCGCGAATACAGTCGCATTGACATTTCGTGCTACAAAAAACCACTCGAACCGGTAGTGGTGTATCAGTATCTACATAGATTCTTCCAAAAACGAGCTTATACGCGCGAATATGACACTGGTTATATATATATAGAAATGCATTATATTAAGAATTCCTATAACTGCATATTGTATTTTTTGTAATATGCAAGGTGTATGTTAACCAATAATTATACTAAAGTTGTTTGTTGTCTTGTCAGTGTAACCGGGCCAGGGTTATTCCAAGTACAAATGACACATACCATCACAACTATATCCCAAACGGGGTAGTCGGAGGCAAGTGACTGTGTCGTCATGGCGATCGAAACACTCAGAAGCCCACTTTTCACCAATGGTATTAGAACCCAACGTGGTAGGTGGTGAGCCTTCCGCCGATATCCGGGTTGATTTGGTTTTTTATCGATGTTTTCCATCACCGGAGATAAGTCGGATATTTAACAGTGAACTCAAAGATTTTTTGGTTCTGGCCAGATTTGAACTCAGGACGACGCTCTCCGTCAAATCTTGTACAAATGCGTATTACATAACAGTCTAGACTCTGGTCTTCTACATCTTTTATCTTCTATCTCTCAATATTTTGATACTTAGGTGTGTTTAGGTTAAGGCAAATCTTCAACATTGACTTTGCGGATACAAATATTAGTGCACGAAAAGTTTACGGGTTTCTTAATGTTTGTTGGCTTTTACAAGCTTCAAAAACTAATGCGAGAGTATAATACGAGTGTTATGTGCTTTCAAGCTATAATAATCTTAATTTCTGAAGATGGCCCAAAAGATTTGTTTTTAATTACATCGGTATCTTTGCAGTACTTTGTATTTGTAGGATATTCGATTTAAAAAACAACATGGCATCATCTCTAAGTTAGGTATCTTCACTTATGCGTCCGGACTATGATCACCGAATATTAAAGTATTATTTTATGTAAGTTTATTTTTATTCAGTATATTTTTGCTATTTTTTTTTCGACTTGCCATAAGTACTTTTTATAAGTCCATATGAATAAAGATATATTTCACTTTACTTTTAAGACTCTGGCTAGACCTAGAGGAAGCTAGTTATGCTCTTAGTAAATAATATCATAAATAACTTAAACAAACTGTTTCAAAAAAAATAAAAAAAATATGCGCCAGACAACACACCTCTTGTAATGGTCTCGAAGTAGGGATTATTAAATCCCTGTGTTACGAGGTACCACACAAGGAAATAAGCTAGGGGCGTCTCCCAGCACACCCAGACCCGAGTCAATTCAGAAAAGATCGTTTCCTGAATTGACCCGACCGGGAATCGAACCCGGGACACTACGGAAATCGAGGCGAGAAACCGTGCTACAGCACACTACGCCAATCGTGTCGTTTTTTTACTATGGCTGTGTTTCTTCATGTTAGCTTTATGCGAAGCTTTAAATCATCTTGGCTTGTTATTGAAAATTTAAATATACAGCAGTTTAGTACAACAAAAAGATATTGCCTCCGCCAGACTATTTGTTTTCATTTGTTATGCTCCAAACTTGGAATAATAACGTATAGAAGGATAGTATTTATGAAGACTATCCTTCTATACGTTTTATGCAACCGCCCCGTCAAAAATGAAGCACTAATCCGATCCACACATGCGAGACTATTGCTTGCTTACGTGCGGCGCGCTTTGACATTGAACACTGCGGAGCTGTAATGAACACTGCAAAGCGGTCCGTTTAGAGCCATTTATGGCTCCAATTAAAATGCTTCAAAATGGTCGCGCGGACTCGGTTTCTATGATTCTTCTTCTTCTTATCGTGTCGATGGCTATATCCTTTTAGACCAAAACTCCGCCACCCTAACAGCATGGTCGTTGGCACACATAAGTTCCTCACGCGTACAGCTGTCCGGACACGAGGGGCATGATATGAGGTGGTCCATAGTTTGTGGGGAGGCACCAAAGATTATGATTATGTAATTATTATAAGGCTCCAAAGTTTTGTTTAAAAAATTCTTAGTTATTTTAAAGTTCAAAAAGGTTTTGACATTTAGCTTGAATGTGTTCAAATGTCAGGTTCAAATAGTCAAAATTACGTAGATATTTGATTCAGGTTTCCGAATAGTCATGGATAGACTATAGACACTATAGACAACATTTGAGTAATGTCAAATGAAATTTATGTTTATTTTAATTAGACAAATTCGAAAGTCGGGAGTTTAATAATCTCGCACATCGCAAATTCAAACACCGTGTAGTAAGTGTTGGTCGTAGAGTAATAAACTGTTATTGAATATAACTAAATCTGTAGGAAATTTTATGTAGAAACTTTTGTCAGAAGCAATCATTTTGCTATTTGTACTTGCATAATTATTTCCACTGATTGCTTTAATTCGACTTAATTTGACTAGGCTATAAATACACATTACATATTGTTTCAAACTTGACATTATTTTGTCGTTGACACGAGAAGAAGAAGATTTTGATTTAAGTTTTCTATTAATCATGCACATCTTGCACACTCATAAAAAGCTGCACCACAAAAATCGACCTATTTCTTTATCAAAATTATCGCTTCACAAAGGAGCAGCATGTGGAAGGCGCCGCCCGCCCAGCGACGGACAGCTGAAGAAGGTGTGTACTAAACTGTTGCAAAGTGAGTCTTATGTCAGCAACATAAGGTCCGTGGCTTGGTTCAGAGCTAAAGACACTATGGCTCGCGACGGAACAGATCTAAAGCAGAAATCCGACCCATTAAACGTTATCGATATCAAAACTATCGTATTACAACGATAACAGATTTCTACATATTAAAATAAACAATGATCAGAACAAACAATCCGAATCGTAAGTAAGCAGGTCACTGTTGACATTAAATGTCACACTTGCCACGAACCAATATTGGTTTTAACTCTTTTTTACGGTTCACCACTCACTGTTTGAGTTTCCTGGTCGAACGATCGATATCTTACCTGTAACAAATAATGAAATGCGTTAAAAAAAGGCCAGACGAAGAAAATTATGTTAAGTTTAGAGTATAATTCGAAATTCAATGTAAGTATATCATTTTTCTTAGAAATAGAAATCATTTATTCACTTTCGGACATCGTTACTTACAAACTCAAATAACTTTATTCAAATAGACTTTCACAGTAAGTACTTTTTATTCGTCAAATTTAAATAAAAGTCTATAATAATATAGAATATAAACACACAGTATACAGACATAATGCGACTGTTTCTTACCGAGAAGACCCGGCGAGAAACTCAGCAGTTACTCTTTTAAACTTGTTTTGGGTTTACAAATTACATACAACGAGGAAAACATAAAAAAACAAAAGAACATAAAGTAAAATATAATCAGGCAGCGGTGTCCCAATGTCTAGACATGTAAAGGACCTCACTCAGCATTAGCCTGGGCTACGTAGGCTCAGCTGCTGATTTGCAGCTGATTTTTTAACAATTTAATCTTGGTATTTAAGTAACTTTACCCGCCCGCTAACTTCCTCACTATTCCGTTCACACCCTCCAAGGTCTCAGCGGAGTAGTGAGGAAGCTTGCGGGCTGGTGAAATTCAATGCTGCCATCCTAACGATTTTGACAACTCGAGGTGCACAGTTATAAAAATCGGGTTATGCCTAATGGTTTCACAATAATCATAAATCTATTTGTTGCTTGTCGAGTTACTTTAATTGGAATTGAACTTGGGCCTTTGAATTTAACCATAGGTCTACTGCTCTTAGTACACCTTTACTTTTCTCACTGTTTTACTTACTTTCGTAACTTTATGTATCTTAGTTGGTTTAGCTTTGATAAATACCTCTCATCGATCTTCGCAACTAAGTTAAAGTCAATTGAACCGTCCATGAACTCGTTTCATTACTTACTCATTTTAGGTGTTTATTTTGATGAGTTAAATGAAAGGGTTTCTAGCCGACGGATATTCAAAAGTTCTCAACTCCTAAGGAATTATTTTTCGTAGAATTTTTGTACTGTAAAGTTAAATACACAGTTTACTTGCATATCTATTTGTGCGAGTATAGTGTATTCTTAAAAACATTTCAACACCTAATCTCTAATGTTTGTAGTATTATGGTTAGTCCTGATTAAGAATCAAATCCACGAACTTTAGCGATTTAAGCATTGCGCCAACACGCCAGTCGATATCGTTTATCGAATTCAGATGTGACTTACCGGTTTCTGTCAACTGACGTTAATTGTAGGTAACTGACAGTTAATGTGCATAAGCACGGTAGGTACGATAGTTTTCAAAATGAGGCATTTAAGGTAAGGTGTCTGAATTTATAACTTTCGCGAAATATTTAATTATTTCGAACTTGTCTCTCCTGAAATTAGTCATTTGACATAAATAGCATCGTTACTCTCAACTCATTAATTTCAGACACATTTCTCAGCTGTCAACGTTTACCGTCCCAACTAATAACTCTTCAAATTTACGCAAATGAAGCCCTCACCTTCACGCAATAGTGGTGATATTAGAGTGGGTTATGATCTGTCTCGCCACTATTTGTCACCGTCATGCGTGTGCGCAGGAAACGTCAAATTTGAATTTCGAATAGCCCTATGTAGGGTGACTACAATACATTATTTTTACAGCCTTATTTCAAAATCCAAATTATTTATTTGCAAGAAACATGGGTGTATTGTATACAGATGTCAAATAAAAAAATTGTGTCAGCATATTCAGCCTGATTCGGCAAGCTTATACACATAATTTAATTAGTTAAAAATGTTACAATGTTATTACAATTAGATGTGTGTGTTATTACAATTAGATTCAAATTCATATTTAATTCAGTTACCATATTACAAATATGGTAACTACAAAAATACCAATAACTAATATAATTCAAGTTCATGCAATGTTAATAGGCATGTTGCAGTAGAAACAGCAACATGCCTATTAACATTGCATGAACTTGAATTATATCTGCGCCATGCAAAAAATACTGTTATCAAAAAGTGTCGTTTTGTGAGGTGGAATGCGTAATTTGAAATTATGCCTTTTGCGTTGGTGTTTTTGCAATTTTATTTATCCAGGTTTTTTTTTTAATTTATCCAGCTTTTGTAGATGTCGTAAAGTAGTAAGACTTGAAGCTTTGAACTTTTAGTAATTGTCTAGTCCAAATTAAGTTTTTTAATACTTCTTTACGTTGTTATTCACAGTTTTAAACAGAACAATATCAGACAAGCCAAGAGACGTATTACAAATAAAAAAAGGATTCTGACTTCTGTGTTTTACTGGACTCATTAACGTTTGTATTAATTTAAATGCAAATACTTACTAAACATTGCAGAAGTATGAAGTCTCAGTACTTTTTATCTATTAATTTAATCTTCTCTTATAATTATTGGATTGTATTAGGAGACAAGTCTCCTTAAATCAAAACCATGAACTCACCCTACAAGCAAGAACAATACAGACTCTCCTGCATCATGACTCACGTGAGAATGTTTGGACAGTTGTCCTTGGGCACGTTAGGACACACAAAATATCGGCCTATATGAAAAAGAGCTCGCTTTTGAACAACGGCACTTTCGGGTTTTTTGTGCTTTTAAACATTGACAGTTATCACCGTTAGTTTTATCTTAGTTGGTCACGAGCTTTCATAAGGATTCATGGATGGCTATAGATATTATGGATTATGATATCTGCTGGACCCTGGCTAGAAGATCACAGAAATTTCTCCACGTCACAAGCAAAACTACCTATCCACATGTCCCATACCGTCTGACCAATAAACATGCAATTCACCAACCACTGCCATTTTGGTCAGATTATCTGATATGACGGCGCAATATTACTAGATAAAATAGAACCACTGAAACAGTAAATGTAAAAATGCATATTTATCAGATCCTTTGGAGATTTTTTAACTGTAAGAAAAAAACTACTGGATGGATTTTAAATAAACTTAGTAATAGTCAAACTATGATGTTTTAAAAGCTAAATCCACACAGATTTAGTCGCTGACAAAAGCTGGTCCTTCCATAAAATAGCATTGAGATCTAACCCAACGAAAGTTCCGTAAAGTCGTAAAACATGCCAGATTTTCTCTCAAACAACGCGGTCTCTTTCCTTCGATAGTCCATTACGCAGTTTATTAGGCGCCGACGGAGACGCGTGGGCGATCGCAATCGATGGAACTGTACCGCCTAGTTTGCTTTTACCCGGATTTAGTAAATAATGTACATATTAAAAAACAGACATGTTACAGGTCACCTTCACAGATTGTCAACAACCCAACAATATGTCTTGTCTCAGCGGTTTTAAGGCGTTTAAAATCAAATTTGGTATAAAATAATGCACAGGCAGAAATAATAACACCCAATCAAGGTTTTTTAAATTAAGCTTTCAAGTTCATGTGCTTTACTCTAAGGTAAATCACATGAACTTAAACAAAAACCAGACGATTTACTACTTCCGAAAAAAAACACTTCGAAATTTAAATCAAGGAATAGATACCTTGGTCTATCTACCTAAAGCAGTTATTACTGTAATTACTGGAGTCTTTTGTTTGAAATTTAAACATAATTAAAAAAAACAAAATTGGGTAAATGTAGAAATTCCTCTTAAACCAAAATAATATTTGGTAATCGTTTTTATATCAAATGAATCAAATTATGGTGCCAGGAATCAGTCAAGTGTAGAAGCAGCCTTCACTAGAAACACGTTATACAGGTCGCTTGTATTTCACAAAATTACATTAAATTGCTTTCACAGGCTGTGCCACGTTCGGTGCAAAACATAAGCATAAGAGGAAATACATTCTCTCACGGTATATTTGTTTTGCAATAGGTATGTCACGATTTGCATGGAACTTTTATTTAATTTCCAAAGTCATTGTACTATTTTCACTGTAAGAGGATATGCCTGACAGCTCTTATTGTTCCGTGTCACGCATACTATTTCGAACTTAATAAAAATAAACTGGCAAAAGAAAATGTTATCAACTATTAAAAAGTATTGTACTTTCAAATCTTATCAAGTAAATTATTGTTATTATTATTAACTGTTAATGAATGAAGTAAATGAAATTAAATGAATATATCTTTACAGCGCCTGATGCGTGAAAAGGAACGCCATTCAATAGTGTATTGACACTGCTGAATCGACAAAAAATCGATGAATAGGAGCGACCATTTTGTAATCACGTCATTCGCATCAGTACGAGTGCGTCTGCCTTGTGTGCTATTTTTTAACTATTATTTTCGAAGTACCGCGTTTTATTCTATAACTTATTAGCCATAACCCGTTTATTAATAATTTATTTAAAAATAAAAAATCGGTAAATCCGATTCCATTTCCTTTGTCAACGCGATTAAATTACATTCGTTCATCACTATAATTGACAATTATTTACTTTCAGGGATATCATCATACGTCGAAAGTAGTATAAATAAAAGAACATCTGATGTAGTAACCAAGTGAGTGAAAATTTGATTTAAAGTTTTTCATAAAACAAATACTGACTGTTTGACTGATTTGTATGGTGCAAATGAAAGTTAGTTTAATGAATTTAATTTTCACTTCTACATCACATCCTGACTATGCTTTAATATGTTAATTTAATTGTTTTAATATGGATTTAAACTGAAATAAATGATTTTTATTTTATTTTTTATTTATTTATGCGATATCGTTTTTGTAAGTCTCCTGAAAATCACATGGTATAGGCAACTATATTAGTGTACACTCTTGAAACTAAAAAGAATTGGCATAATACTGAACTCTGGTCGACACTTTATCGCCATTTTGTACAAAGCTAAAATGATGATCGATAATAAGTAAAGTAAGTAAATATTATGAATCGTATTTTACTTTAATGTAGCATAATGTTTATTTATATCGATGCGAAAACCAAACATTATCATTACAAACCGCAGTAGTTTTAGAATACTGGCAATTTTATTCCAAAAGTGTTCAAACAATAAAAAAAATAACATCTAGACACCAACTGATAAAAAGTGAAAAAGAAAACTAAACTAATTTGTGATTGTGAAATGAAAACAAGTACGATCTACTCATATTTCCCATAATATGCAGTAAGATAACGGTCTTGAACCTGTTAATACGATAAATAAACAAAAACAGACCAATACCTTATGACCTAAACCGAAACCAGTTGTACACTCAGCAAGTTTTGAAAAAAAAAACGCAATCATGGCTCAGATATCGCGTGAGTGGAACATTTAAAAATATATCCCGGTTTTTGAGAGGAAACTTTCAGCGGGCATCAAATTTATTGCTTTCGAAATACAAACGGAATGACTCGCGATGAAATATTATTAAGTGATACGTTTAAAAACCACCAAACAAATTGTTTGACCTGGATTTTCCAGATTGTTGTGAAGATCGTTATGAATTGTAAAAGCTTTTCGATATAGATGATTGCAATGTTATCATATCATATTATATCATTATTTATTTACTTGAAACACGGTACGTAAGGTTACATGGTGAAAGTGGTAGATTCACATGTTTCGCCAAACATAATGGCATGTAAATTGACACTGTAAAGATTCATATTTGAGACCCATAGCTATAATTTATTATAAAATAATGGCAGTCTTAGTGATTTTAACATTTCTGGGATTTGCTTATACATTTTTATGCACGTATTCAAACAGTTTCTCATATAAAGAGTGGTTCTGGGAGAAAACTTCAATACTAGTCTCTCTGGGTTTCTTTTATTACGAGGATTAACGTCACCAGTCCTATCAAATAGTCTAAGATTTAGTTTTACAAATTTACAAATATCAAAAATGTAAAGGCTTGGCAATGTTAATAATTTCAATTCCTTAAAATGCGGTTTACATGTCTGGAAGGGAGGAATTCCGACTATCGACTTATTTATGATTCAGTTAGTTTTGAGTGCAGGATTCTGTTCAGTAGTTAAGACACTGCTATTTTAGGCATAGTTAAATATTTTTCAAGTGATAGTGAGGTGAAATAATAACTGCAGTAAAACTTGTTTTATTAATTGATACATAACTGTGTTCCAAACACATTGTTTTGATAGAGGGCTTTCCAAACAAAATTTGCTTAATTTTGTTACTATTATTAGCGAATATGTAACCAAAGTTAACCCAGCTTGTTCATTTGCGAGTGTTAACAAAAAAAAAAAATTAAAAATGATGACGCCCAAATACAACTTAACCTTGCGGTCGATAGCGTGAGAAAAATCTACGAAATCAAACACCAGCGGATGTTCTTACAAGAAAGAGTTTATAAGACTTCCCTGTAGAACGCCGCTCTTTCACGCATGATCAAGGGGTATATAGGAGCATATATGGACATATGGGGTCGTATATTCAAGATGAATCATTGCAAAACGTAAAAGCTAAAACTAAAATAAAGATACTTCTAACATAATAGGCTTAAAAACTCGTTCTTACTTATCCCATAGAAACGTTGCTGAAAATTTCTGCTCATTAAATGAGTCGAGCAGTTTTATTTTACCTTTATAGCCAAAATGATTTTAAAAATAATAACATTTTTAGGTATCACTACAATGTAATGAATAATACATTTATAAATATGCAAACATTATCAATATATGACTTTCTTAGTAATGAACACAAAGAAGCATGAATGAAATAAGGATTGCTACTAACAATCAGACGTGACATGACGATAAAGCAGAGTCAAATAGTTTAGTGGTTAAAGTTCATTGTGCATTCAATTTGAACCCAAATGTTAGTTGAATGACACTATCAAAGTGTCGAAGTGAAGAATCACATTGATAGTTTATCAAACTACTCGAATCAATGTCAAAGTGACTAGTTAGTAGAATCACATATTTGAAGTAGATAAGATATAAGCATCATCTTAACATGAATGAACGATAGCGGGGTGTAATTAGTGTTAAGTTGGTAGGTAATTATTTCCAACATCAGGTAATGAATATTGATGAACACATAAATGTTTATTACAGATCTTTCACAGCTGAATAATTTATTTGACAGTAGCGATCGTTATATTTTATGTTTATTGCAAATAATAGTTCCTCCTAGCATCGAGACATTCAAATTTAATCCTGTAACACTGGAATCCCTATTTATCTGAACTAAACTAAATCAACAAACATTGGCAGACTGCCCGAAATTCATGCGACTTTATCAGAAGCCTCACTCGAACCCAAACAAACAAACCCACACCTAGACAGCAAATCCACTGTTATTACAAAAGTGATATTATCAATGAAAACAATAAACTTCGCGAAATGTTTCTGCGTTTAGAAATAAATAAACAGTTAGAGACACAGTTGGATTCAGTTTATAAGCGTAATCGTGTGAATGACCGCGAATATACTGAATTAATTTAATATTAGTTCATGCTAAGACGTGAAAATATGTGTCAAATGTAAATGTGGGTTTAGATTAGCTAGAGCATTACATTATAATCAAACGTTTTCACGAATTGTACAATACAGATACATGTTTTAAAAGCTAAATCCACACAGATTTAGTCGCTGACAAAAGCTGGTCCTTCCATAAAATAGCATTGAGATCTAACCCAACGAAAGTTCCGTAAAGTCGTAAAACATGCCAGATTTTCTCTCAAACAACGCGGTCTCTTTCCTTCGATAGTCCATTACGCAGTTTATTAGGCGCCGACGGAGACGCGTGGGCGATCGCAATCGATGGAACTGTACCGCCTAGTTTGCTTTTACCCGGATTTAGTAAATAATGTACATATTAAAAAACAGACATGTTACAGGTCACCTTCACAGATTGTCAACAACCCAACAATATGTCTTGTCTCAGCGGTTTTAAGGCGTTTAAAATCAAATTTGGTATAAAATAATGCACAGGCAGAAATAATAACACCCAATCAAGGTTTTTTAAATTAAGCTTTCAAGTTCATGTGCTTTACTCTAAGGTAAATCACATGAACTTAAACAAAAACCAGACGATTTACTACTTCCGAAAAAAAACACTTCGAAATTTAAATCAAGGAATAGATACCTTGGTCTATCTACCTAAAGCAGTTATTACTGTAATTACTGGAGTCTTTTGTTTGAAATTTAAACATAATTAAAAAAAACAAAATTGGGTAAATGTAGAAATTCCTCTTAAACCAAAATAATATTTGGTAATCGTTTTTATATCAAATGAATCAAATTATGGTGCCAGGAATCAGTCAAGTGTAGAAGCAGCCTTCACTAGAAACACGTTATACAGGTCGCTTGTATTTCACAAAATTACATTAAATTGCTTTCACAGGCTGTGCCACGTTCGGTGCAAAACATAAGCATAAGAGGAAATACATTCTCTCACGGTATATTTGTTTTGCAATAGGTATGTCACGATTTGCATGGAACTTTTATTTAATTTCCAAAGTCATTGTACTATTTTCACTGTAAGAGGATATGCCTGACAGCTCTTATTGTTCCGTGTCACGCATACTATTTCGAACTTAATAAAAATAAACTGGCAAAAGAAAATGTTATCAACTATTAAAAAGTATTGTACTTTCAAATCTTATCAAGTAAATTATTGTTATTATTATTAACTGTTAATGAATGAAGTAAATGAAATTAAATGAATATATCTTTACAGCGCCTGATGCGTGAAAAGGAACGCCATTCAATAGTGTATTGACACTGCTGAATCGACAAAAAATCGATGAATAGGAGCGACCATTTTGTAATCACGTCATTCGCATCAGTACGAGTGCGTCTGCCTTGTGTGCTATTTTTTAACTATTATTTTCGAAGTACCGCGTTTTATTCTATAACTTATTAGCCATAACCCGTTTATTAATAATTTATTTAAAAATAAAAAATCGGTAAATCCGATTCCATTTCCTTTGTCAACGCGATTAAATTACATTCGTTCATCACTATAATTGACAATTATTTACTTTCAGGGATATCATCATACGTCGAAAGTAGTATAAATAAAAGAACATCTGATGTAGTAACCAAGTGAGTGAAAATTTGATTTAAAGTTTTTCATAAAACAAATACTGACTGTTTGACTGATTTGTATGGTGCAAATGAAAGTTAGTTTAATGAATTTAATTTTCACTTCTACATCACATCCTGACTATGCTTTAATATGTTAATTTAATTGTTTTAATATGGATTTAAACTGAAATAAATGATTTTTATTTTATTTTTTATTTATTTATGCGATATCGTTTTTGTAAGTCTCCTGAAAATCACATGGTATAGGCAACTATATTAGTGTACACTCTTGAAACTAAAAAGAATTGGCATAATACTGAACTCTGGTCGACACTTTATCGCCATTTTGTACAAAGCTAAAATGATGATCGATAATAAGTAAAGTAAGTAAATATTATGAATCGTATTTTACTTTAATGTAGCATAATGTTTATTTATATCGATGCGAAAACCAAACATTATCATTACAAACCGCAGTAGTTTTAGAATACTGGCAATTTTATTCCAAAAGTGTTCAAACAATAAAAAAAATAACATCTAGACACCAACTGATAAAAAGTGAAAAAGAAAACTAAACTAATTTGTGATTGTGAAATGAAAACAAGTACGATCTACTCATATTTCCCATAATATGCAGTAAGATAACGGTCTTGAACCTGTTAATACGATAAATAAACAAAAACAGACCAATACCTTATGACCTAAACCGAAACCAGTTGTACACTCAGCAAGTTTTGAAAAAAAAAACGCAATCATGGCTCAGATATCGCGTGAGTGGAACATTTAAAAATATATCCCGGTTTTTGAGAGGAAACTTTCAGCGGGCATCAAATTTATTGCTTTCGAAATACAAACGGAATGACTCGCGATGAAATATTATTAAGTGATACGTTTAAAAACCACCAAACAAATTGTTTGACCTGGATTTTCCAGATTGTTGTGAAGATCGTTATGAATTGTAAAAGCTTTTCGATATAGATGATTGCAATGTTATCATATCATATTATATCATTATTTATTTACTTGAAACACGGTACGTAAGGTTACATGGTGAAAGTGGTAGATTCACATGTTTCGCCAAACATAATGGCATGTAAATTGACACTGTAAAGATTCATATTTGAGACCCATAGCTATAATTTATTATAAAATAATGGCAGTCTTAGTGATTTTAACATTTCTGGGATTTGCTTATACATTTTTATGCACGTATTCAAACAGTTTCTCATATAAAGAGTGGTTCTGGGAGAAAACTTCAATACTAGTCTCTCTGGGTTTCTTTTATTACGAGGATTAACGTCACCAGTCCTATCAAATAGTCTAAGATTTAGTTTTACAAATTTACAAATATCAAAAATGTAAAGGCTTGGCAATGTTAATAATTTCAATTCCTTAAAATGCGGTTTACATGTCTGGAAGGGAGGAATTCCGACTATCGACTTATTTATGATTCAGTTAGTTTTGAGTGCAGGATTCTGTTCAGTAGTTAAGACACTGCTATTTTAGGCATAGTTAAATATTTTTCAAGTGATAGTGAGGTGAAATAATAACTGCAGTAAAACTTGTTTTATTAATTGATACATAACTGTGTTCCAAACACATTGTTTTGATAGAGGGCTTTCCAAACAAAATTTGCTTAATTTTGTTACTATTATTAGCGAATATGTAACCAAAGTTAACCCGGCTTGTTCATTTGCGAGTGTTAACAAAAAAAAAAAATTAAAAATGATGACGCCCAAATACAACTTAACCTTGCGGTCGATAGCGTGAGAAAAATCTACGAAATCAAACACCAGCGGATGTTCTTACAAGAAAGAGTTTATAAGACTTCCCTGTAGAACGCCGCTCTTTCACGCATGATCAAGGGGTATATAGGAGCATATATGGACATATGGGGTCGTATATTCAAGATGAATCATTGCAAAACGTAAAAGCTAAAACTAAAATAAAGATACTTCTAACATAATAGGCTTAAAAACTCGTTCTTACTTATCCCATAGAAACGTTGCTGAAAATTTCTGCTCATTAAATGAGTCGAGCAGTTTTATTTTACCTTTATAGCCAAAATGATTTTAAAAATAATAACATTTTTAGGTATCACTACAATGTAATGAATAATACATTTATAAATATGCAAACATTATCAATATATGACTTTCTTAGTAATGAACACAAAGAAGCATGAATGAAATAAGGATTGCTACTAACAATCAGACGTGACATGACGATAAAGCAGAGTCAAATAGTTTAGTGGTTAAAGTTCATTGTGCATTCAATTTGAACCCAAATGTTAGTTGAATGACACTATCAAAGTGTCGAAGTGAAGAATCACATTGATAGTTTATCAAACTACTCGAATCAATGTCAAAGTGACTAGTTAGTAGAATCACATATTTGAAGTAGATAAGATATAAGCATCATCTTAACATGAATGAACGATAGCGGGGTGTAATTAGTGTTAAGTTGGTAGGTAATTATTTCCAACATCAGGTAATGAATATTGATGAACACATAAATGTTTATTACAGATCTTTCACAGCTGAATAATTTATTTGACAGTAGCGATCGTTATATTTTATGTTTATTGCAAATAATAGTTCCTCCTAGCATCGAGACATTCAAATTTAATCCTGTAACACTGGAATCCCTATTTATCTGAACTAAACTAAATCAACAAACATTGGCAGACTGCCCGAAATTCATGCGACTTTATCAGAAGCCTCACTCGAACCCAAACAAACAAACCCACACCTAGACAGCAAATCCACTGTTATTACAAAAGTGATATTATCAATGAAAACAATAAACTTCGCGAAATGTTTCTGCGTTTAGAAATAAATAAACAGTTAGAGACACAGTTGGATTCAGTTTATAAGCGTAATCGTGTGAATGACCGCGAATATACTGAATTAATTTAATATTAGTTCATGCTAAGACGTGAAAATATGTGTCAAATGTAAATGTGGGTTTAGATTAGCTAGAGCATTACATTATAATCAAACGTTTTCACGAATTGTACAATACAGATACATGTTTTAAAAGCTAAATCCACACAGATTTAGTCGCTGACAAAAGCTGGTCCTTCCATAAAATAGCATTGAGATCTAACCCAACGAAAGTTCCGTAAAGTCGTAAAACATGCCAGATTTTCTCTCAAACAACGCGGTCTCTTTCCTTCGATAGTCCATTACGCAGTTTATTAGGCGCCGACGGAGACGCGTGGGCGATCGCAATCGATGGAACTGTACCGCCTAGTTTGCTTTTACCCGGATTTAGTAAATAATGTACATATTAAAAAACAGACATGTTACAGGTCACCTTCACAGATTGTCAACAACCCAACAATATGTCTTGTCTCAGCGGTTTTAAGGCGTTTAAAATCAAATTTGGTATAAAATAATGCACAGGCAGAAATAATAACACCCAATCAAGGTTTTTTAAATTAAGCTTTCAAGTTCATGTGCTTTACTCTAAGGTAAATCACATGAACTTAAACAAAAACCAGACGATTTACTACTTCCGAAAAAAAACACTTCGAAATTTAAATCAAGGAATAGATACCTTGGTCTATCTACCTAAAGCAGTTATTACTGTAATTACTGGAGTCTTTTGTTTGAAATTTAAACATAATTAAAAAAAACAAAATTGGGTAAATGTAGAAATTCCTCTTAAACCAAAATAATATTTGGTAATCGTTTTTATATCAAATGAATCAAATTATGGTGCCAGGAATCAGTCAAGTGTAGAAGCAGCCTTCACTAGAAACACGTTATACAGGTCGCTTGTATTTCACAAAATTACATTAAATTGCTTTCACAGGCTGTGCCACGTTCGGTGCAAAACATAAGCATAAGAGGAAATACATTCTCTCACGGTATATTTGTTTTGCAATAGGTATGTCACGATTTGCATGGAACTTTTATTTAATTTCCAAAGTCATTGTACTATTTTCACTGTAAGAGGATATGCCTGACAGCTCTTATTGTTCCGTGTCACGCATACTATTTCGAACTTAATAAAAATAAACTGGCAAAAGAAAATGTTATCAACTATTAAAAAGTATTGTACTTTCAAATCTTATCAAGTAAATTATTGTTATTATTATTAACTGTTAATGAATGAAGTAAATGAAATTAAATGAATATATCTTTACAGCGCCTGATGCGTGAAAAGGAACGCCATTCAATAGTGTATTGACACTGCTGAATCGACAAAAAATCGATGAATAGGAGCGACCATTTTGTAATCACGTCATTCGCATCAGTACGAGTGCGTCTGCCTTGTGTGCTATTTTTTAACTATTATTTTCGAAGTACCGCGTTTTATTCTATAACTTATTAGCCATAACCCGTTTATTAATAATTTATTTAAAAATAAAAAATCGGTAAATCCGATTCCATTTCCTTTGTCAACGCGATTAAATTACATTCGTTCATCACTATAATTGACAATTATTTACTTTCAGGGATATCATCATACGTCGAAAGTAGTATAAATAAAAGAACATCTGATGTAGTAACCAAGTGAGTGAAAATTTGATTTAAAGTTTTTCATAAAACAAATACTGACTGTTTGACTGATTTGTATGGTGCAAATGAAAGTTAGTTTAATGAATTTAATTTTCACTTCTACATCACATCCTGACTATGCTTTAATATGTTAATTTAATTGTTTTAATATGGATTTAAACTGAAATAAATGATTTTTATTTTATTTTTTATTTATTTATGCGATATCGTTTTTGTAAGTCTCCTGAAAATCACATGGTATAGGCAACTATATTAGTGTACACTCTTGAAACTAAAAAGAATTGGCATAATACTGAACTCTGGTCGACACTTTATCGCCATTTTGTACAAAGCTAAAATGATGATCGATAATAAGTAAAGTAAGTAAATATTATGAATCGTATTTTACTTTAATGTAGCATAATGTTTATTTATATCGATGCGAAAACCAAACATTATCATTACAAACCGCAGTAGTTTTAGAATACTGGCAATTTTATTCCAAAAGTGTTCAAACAATAAAAAAAATAACATCTAGACACCAACTGATAAAAAGTGAAAAAGAAAACTAAACTAATTTGTGATTGTGAAATGAAAACAAGTACGATCTACTCATATTTCCCATAATATGCAGTAAGATAACGGTCTTGAACCTGTTAATACGATAAATAAACAAAAACAGACCAATACCTTATGACCTAAACCGAAACCAGTTGTACACTCAGCAAGTTTTGAAAAAAAAAACGCAATCATGGCTCAGATATCGCGTGAGTGGAACATTTAAAAATATATCCCGGTTTTTGAGAGGAAACTTTCAGCGGGCATCAAATTTATTGCTTTCGAAATACAAACGGAATGACTCGCGATGAAATATTATTAAGTGATACGTTTAAAAACCACCAAACAAATTGTTTGACCTGGATTTTCCAGATTGTTGTGAAGATCGTTATGAATTGTAAAAGCTTTTCGATATAGATGATTGCAATGTTATCATATCATATTATATCATTATTTATTTACTTGAAACACGGTACGTAAGGTTACATGGTGAAAGTGGTAGATTCACATGTTTCGCCAAACATAATGGCATGTAAATTGACACTGTAAAGATTCATATTTGAGACCCATAGCTATAATTTATTATAAAATAATGGCAGTCTTAGTGATTTTAACATTTCTGGGATTTGCTTATACATTTTTATGCACGTATTCAAACAGTTTCTCATATAAAGAGTGGTTCTGGGAGAAAACTTCAATACTAGTCTCTCTGGGTTTCTTTTATTACGAGGATTAACGTCACCAGTCCTATCAAATAGTCTAAGATTTAGTTTTACAAATTTACAAATATCAAAAATGTAAAGGCTTGGCAATGTTAATAATTTCAATTCCTTAAAATGCGGTTTACATGTCTGGAAGGGAGGAATTCCGACTATCGACTTATTTATGATTCAGTTAGTTTTGAGTGCAGGATTCTGTTCAGTAGTTAAGACACTGCTATTTTAGGCATAGTTAAATATTTTTCAAGTGATAGTGAGGTGAAATAATAACTGCAGTAAAACTTGTTTTATTAATTGATACATAACTGTGTTCCAAACACATTGTTTTGATAGAGGGCTTTCCAAACAAAATTTGCTTAATTTTGTTACTATTATTAGCGAATATGTAACCAAAGTTAACCCGGCTTGTTCATTTGCGAGTGTTAACAAAAAAAAAAAATTAAAAATGATGACGCCCAAATACAACTTAACCTTGCGGTCGATAGCGTGAGAAAAATCTACGAAATCAAACACCAGCGGATGTTCTTACAAGAAAGAGTTTATAAGACTTCCCTGTAGAACGCCGCTCTTTCACGCATGATCAAGGGGTATATAGGAGCATATATGGACATATGGGGTCGTATATTCAAGATGAATCATTGCAAAACGTAAAAGCTAAAACTAAAATAAAGATACTTCTAACATAATAGGCTTAAAAACTCGTTCTTACTTATCCCATAGAAACGTTGCTGAAAATTTCTGCTCATTAAATGAGTCGAGCAGTTTTATTTTACCTTTATAGCCAAAATGATTTTAAAAATAATAACATTTTTAGGTATCACTACAATGTAATGAATAATACATTTATAAATATGCAAACATTATCAATATATGACTTTCTTAGTAATGAACACAAAGAAGCATGAATGAAATAAGGATTGCTACTAACAATCAGACGTGACATGACGATAAAGCAGAGTCAAATAGTTTAGTGGTTAAAGTTCATTGTGCATTCAATTTGAACCCAAATGTTAGTTGAATGACACTATCAAAGTGTCGAAGTGAAGAATCACATTGATAGTTTATCAAACTACTCGAATCAATGTCAAAGTGACTAGTTAGTAGAATCACATATTTGAAGTAGATAAGATATAAGCATCATCTTAACATGAATGAACGATAGCGGGGTGTAATTAGTGTTAAGTTGGTAGGTAATTATTTCCAACATCAGGTAATGAATATTGATGAACACATAAATGTTTATTACAGATCTTTCACAGCTGAATAATTTATTTGACAGTAGCGATCGTTATATTTTATGTTTATTGCAAATAATAGTTCCTCCTAGCATCGAGACATTCAAATTTAATCCTGTAACACTGGAATCCCTATTTATCTGAACTAAACTAAATCAACAAACATTGGCAGACTGCCCGAAATTCATGCGACTTTATCAGAAGCCTCACTCGAACCCAAACAAACAAACCCACACCTAGACAGCAAATCCACTGTTATTACAAAAGTGATATTATCAATGAAAACAATAAACTTCGCGAAATGTTTCTGCGTTTAGAAATAAATAAACAGTTAGAGACACAGTTGGATTCAGTTTATAAGCGTAATCGTGTGAATGACCGCGAATATACTGAATTAATTTAATATTAGTTCATGCTAAGACGTGAAAATATGTGTCAAATGTAAATGTGGGTTTAGATTAGCTAGAGCATTACATTATAATCAAACGTTTTCACGAATTGTACAATACAGGCATACATGCTCAGTTTTCAAAAAATATTTCTATGTAATGTAACGTTTTGCTTGGTTTTCAAAATCAAGTTGTAACAAACCATCGAGCACTTTGTTCGCAATGTGGTTCGAGTAAATTTAAAAACGACGAATGCTCGATACAAGTGACTGCTCAAATCTATCAGCACCTTTACGCAGCAAAATGAGCAGCTTTTAGGCCAAAACAAGTGTTTTATTTCAATCAGAATCACAAAAAGCTTTTGCTAGAAGCCGCAAGTAATAGGTTGGCATTTACGGTCTATCAGGTTGCTCATTCGTTATCATTAATGTTTGATAATAATAATAATAAAATGTAAATTGTAAATATATATTGTAAATCTTTGTTTTTATAAGAATACTGTACAAATTTTATACCTAAGTTTTATGCTAAATAAAGAGAATAATAATAATATTTATTTGCATAAAACATGGTATAAGTGGATGTTACAAAAAATAGGAAATGATGCACATGTCTAGTTTGAATGACTTAATAAAAGCACACTATCGATGTTGATGGCTCTGTTAAATTGCGCGCGGAGTTTTGGAGGTTGAATTTAGTTTATTTAGCAAAACTGTTTCCCTTTTTATGTTATGCATTTAGAATTTCATATTAGGTTCAATTTCAGCAAGAAGTTGAGTAGTCTCAAAGTTGATAAACTTTTATCTTACTCTTAAAGTGTTGCTTCGATAATTAACGATTATACATAATAGGGCTTATTATATCGGGGCCTATTCGAGTTGCCATTAGTTTGTGAAATCTGTGTCCACTGTCCACATAAAAAAAACATAATAATAGTAAGTTAGTACAACCGTGGCGGTTTCCGTTGCTTTGATCGGAAATGTTTGCAACCATCATTAAAGACTATTAGTACAGTGGGATTTTTCAATTAAATTCCAACAAGAATAATCGCAGCTCATTAAAACACCCATGACCGGTTTGTTTTTCCAGTCACCTAAAGCCTTTTTTACATTTGAATATGGTTAGACTTGTCCACTTAGAAGTTTCAAAGAAAAATCTTAAATAGCCGTGGCTTTTTTCTTATCAAATTTAAGAGATCATTTTGATGCTTCATTAAGTATAACACGTCATTCGCATTAGCGAATTCGATACGCTCTGTGAAGATCGCAAAGTTTTGTTCAATTACAACATTTTTACAAATATGCAAACCATTTATATTATAATCAAAAAGAAATAGATCGATAAAATACATAACGTGGGAGTCCTTAACTGTGAACAATATTCCAAGTAATATACACTTACATAAATCAATATGGCTATCGGTGCATCAAATCATTTTAAATACCTTACCGTTTCCTCCTCTTCCATTGCACTTATCAGCTCATAGTACAGCATTTCTGCCTCCTTAGATATCTGAACCGTCTCCATCTCGCAACTCTTGTGCGATATGTCACACGTCAGATCCGAATGCAGATGCATTTTCATTGTATTTATCACTGTCACTTTTAATATTCACACTAACACTTCGATTATCACTTTCATTTGTTTTGAATTGTACTTCACTTACTATCTTTGGTGCGTTTAAGTTATTTTAGGGTGTGTTTGCCATTGGTAGATTTCATGTGGCTGTAAGGTAAATAGATATATGGATAGTATGAATTCAAAACGACATATTCAAACCAAACTAAACCTAAAGATCCAAAACTTTAGACACAAGCCCTTATAATGTTAAAGCAGTAGATTTGTTATTAAAACGGAAGTCTTTGTTCGTGTTGCCAGAAGACGAATAACAACAAGCATTCATAGTTTCCAGAACATAATTTACCATAACAAAACACATTTTCACGTAAAGCTCTTTTAGAAGCATCCCATCTCATCTCAAACACATAACTGAAACTTCACAAGTCTCTTATTTTACAAAAGTATCTTTTTACACCCGAAGACATTACAAACTTTCGCAGTGAAAGCATATAAAAGTCTCTCAATAAACAATTTTGCAGATCTAACTTCTGGATCGGGGCCAGTAATTTCATCGTTCCATCAAACTTTAATGTTGAATTTTTAACGTTAACTAAACCAAGATAGTTCTACGAAGGAATGGAATTTAAAGTAAAAACGTGGAATAGGACAGATGGAGTCTTTGAGTTTTGAAATGAATTGAATATTGTTGAGAGTGTTCAATTTATTTAAAAGGATGGCGCTATGAAGTTCAATAGGATATTATTTGTGAATTGTAATGCAAGTCAATGTTATACGCCTTGGACTAAGCTATAGTGAAGTAATGGTCCGTCTCTTTTCTTATTTTATCTACATCTAAACCAGTCAGATCCTTCATTCGGCCTGTCCGTCTGTGACTAATCAGTTTATTACCCAGAGCAGGGTTTTCATAATCGGCAATCTTGCGCACTTCCTCGGGATGTTCACGCTTTATTTTAAACCGCTTGGTTTGATTTATAATGATAGGTTTATTTATGTCGTTCTGAACAGTGTTTAGCTCTTCGTATATGATTTTTGCGCCATTGAAATCGTCACCATAACATTTTATGAGGAGTAAACATACCATCACGACTTTATCCCAAACGGAATAGTCAGAGGCAAGTGTCTGTTGCCGAACGGAACACTCAGAAG
The DNA here is from genome assembly GCA_947369235.1 of Udea olivalis. Taxonomy (NCBI): domain Eukaryota; kingdom Metazoa; phylum Arthropoda; class Insecta; order Lepidoptera; family Crambidae; genus Udea; species Udea olivalis. Next base: position 16,358,443 of record OX376361.1, read on the forward strand.
CAGATGGTATAAGAACCCAACGTGGTAGGTGGTGAGCCCTTCGGCCGCTATCCGGGTTGATTTGGTTTTTTATCGATGTTTTCCATTACCGGAGAGTTAGTCGGAAATTAAACAATGAACACAAAGATTTTGGTTCTGGCCAGATTTGAACTCGGGACCACACGATCCGCAATCCCAGTTGGAGTGCTTAACCACTAAGCCACGACGCTCGAGGAGTAAAACAATGAAATAAAAAAAATGGATTTATCTTTGTATGACAAATTTTGGTGAGAATCGTGTTTTTTCAGAGTATGGTTTTTACTATCTATATATTATGTAAGGGGATATTGAAATATCTCATCTGGTACCCATTGTACAAACTAGGTTAGTAGATGTTTATATGTCTAAAATATATGTTTGACCAGCATGGGGACCAAACTGACGACCTTCAGCTTATAGGCAGACGCTCTACCTAATTATAAACAGACTAACTCAATAAGATAACTGTCTAGTAAGTAATTTCTAATTGATGACATAAAGTTAACTCATTTCGAAGCAACCACGTGGGATGACCGGTTTTATCCGTTTTCGAGTCTACAAGCATGTTACGTGTGAACTGGGAAAAAAGTAATGTTATGAAATGTCTGGTTTACTTTACCGAAAAATGTGCTAATAATACTTATAGGATTTTATTCCTACAAAAAGTTATTAACGTTTGGGCCGTTACTCATAATGATAATATGGACACCTAAATGTAACACCTTTTAATATAAATTGTATTATTTTAGCAACATTGATTGCCACTGCTAATTGGAGTATGGGTGGTGTAGTTATTCTGGTAAATTAGCGATAATATGATTAAACTAAACTATTTACGAGTAGAATGACGGTACTGAGTTACCAGTCAGTGGTCACAGAGTCCGTCAGATAGCTGTGATTTTCATATATATAGATAACTGTGAGTTTCATAGGCCGTAACTTTTACAGTATTATTTAAACAAAATAAAAATCACGGCTATATCCCAAACAGGGTAGTCAGAGGCAAATGACTGTTGCATTCATGGTGAGCGGAACACTCAGAAGCCCACTTTTCACCAATGTTTTTAGAACCCAACGTGGTAGGTGGGGTGAGCCTTCCGCCGTTAGTCGGGTTGATTTGGTAAAAATAAAAATATGAGTCAATCAACATCTTTATCGATCGGGTGAGTTGCCACAAGTCAGATTTCACATAACTCCTGCAACATGCATCCTCGCAAGGTAACCGGGTCCAAATGGTCTTTTTGCATACTGCGTGCCTGCGCCGAGCGAGACGCGCCTGATTTAGATCGGCGGGAATGTTGCAGGGTGTCGGGATTAAGGCAGGATAATACTATCGTTTGAGACACTTCTAGACATTGCTTTTTGAAGGAATTAATGGACTATGTTTAAAATTTCAATTGAAACAATGAAATTATTTTTACCTGATAATGTAATTGATGTTTTTTGGTCATCTTTATAGAAAAATCAGCGAAAACCATGCTTCGTCTTGACTTTGGAAATTTCCCCAATAGTTAAAATTGTAATTCTGGTTTTTGAAAAATGGAAGATGTAATTTTTTGCAACCGTGAAGGTTTTTGAGGTTATCCAAGCATATTTTAAACATTTTTCTTGGATTTCTGAAAAGTTTCTGTGCTGCCAATAAAATAAATACTTTTTTTGAATTTAATTCGTATCGGCCACATTTTGTTCTAATGAAATTCGTATAATGAGATTCGAGGATCAGAAGATGATAATTCCCACGAGAAAAAAATAGATAGTGGCTCCCAAACGGAGCTACAGAAGTATGTGATTGCAAAGTCGATTGTTGACAACGTCATATCCGTTCCTCACGTTCAATTAATTCCAGTTCACCGGTTAATAACAAACACGGAAGTCAAAATAGGGAAGTAGTACTCCAAGGCGCTAGAATTAGCGGCGTATCCAACGCGGTCAACAAAGCAATGCACTTGGAACTATGTTAAAATGTCGCTCAGGACAGGGTTGACTGTACAATATAGTCCACTGAACAGCAAAATTAACCATACTTGGGAGCAAAGAAATCGAGACACCCCCGTGTTTAAGTTTTCATTATTATTAGACAACACCAAAAATAACGTTTCGTCGTTATTGTTAAGACCATGATTTTTGGTATTTCCTGATTTCGTCGATGTCTCTTTTTTCAGCGCCCATTTAGACCACAATTAACGAATATTTTTACTTGACCTGCTAAATACGTCGCATAATATCTGTTACGGTGAAAAAGAAGAATCCGACAAACGTCCAAAAGTCTGAAGCTGTTTTTAATGGGTGTTAACATGTATTACCAAATATTCAAGCAAGCCTATCAGTCTTTGAAACCTCATAGTACATACGAGATCACGTCAAGATTTGTAAGAACGGTACCTTATGCCACTGGCTTAAGACCCAATTCCCCTCCGTATAAGCTCCGCCTAGTAAAGTAAAGTAAAAAATATCTTTATTCATGTAGACTTATAAAAAGTACCAATGACGAGTCTTATGAAAAAAAAAATACAGAAAAAATATACTAAATAAAAATAAACTTACATAAAATAATACCATGATAGTAAAAATCATAATTAAACATAAACTCTACCAACCGGTTCGCAGGTTGTTTCCTGATCGAGAAGACTCCGGCAAGAAACTCGATGGTTACTCTTTTCAATCTTGTTTTTGTACACAAAAATTGAATTGACAGAGTAAAGTCATAACAAAAAATAGGACCTAGGTCTAATGTCATATGGTCTTGGTGTAAGGTATTATTGGTATTTAATTATTGTTTCTTTGCCTACAGCATTTTCCTTACTCAAGCATCTTGCTGAATAGAACGAATGAATGAACTTTTACGAGTTAGTCCCAGCCCTACTTTGCGGTTCCATCAAGCATGGTTCCAGGTAGGGCTATTCTGAGATGTCCATGTGTAGGAGTCGTAAACGGACTCACGTTATTTGTACTTCTATTCGTGAAGCACTTTCACTTTAAATGGGGAAATTAAAGTATTTTGAGATTTTTTTAGCATTGGTCCAACAAGATGATAACAAGTTGGTAACCAAGTCTATAACAAACTTCTTACTGGATATGTTTTCGGAAAATATGGGCAAATGTTCATTACCGTAATTATCGTAAAATATATTTTTTAAATTCATAGGTACTTTTTTATTTGGCATTATTAACATGTTTTACACAATATTTCAAAAATCTTCAGAACGATTGAATCCCAGTTAGAGTAAAGCAAAAAATTAGGAACATTTTTTGTTATAACCAAATTATAACATTTCAAAAAAAAAAAAAAAAGTATATTGCGTACTTCCTGTATGAAAAATGATAAAATTTATATAAACTTAAAAACTAAAAAACTAGGGTTGTGAAAAATTCTTGTTTATTCATTTGTTTTGTCGAATTGAACCTTCTTTATTATTTTTAACAAATTGATTTACATTTTAGGTAAGTAGTGCTATTAGGCTGAGATTAAATAAAAAGTTAACGAGTAGATACCGAATTTCAAAAAAGGTTAAATTGACCACAATTATCAGTAATAGCACACAATTTAAAATACAGACACCTTTCTTAAGCATATGATTAATGCAATTTACGTCGAACGAAACGCGCGAAAAAAAGTGAAAATTTGCTTTTAATAAGGTAAAAAGTTTCTGTGTAACCTTTTAACTGAGTTCAATGAACTGAGAGTTTTTTTTGTGTAATTATGAAGTTGGGTATTATTTTTATTTTGGTAAGACCTTAGGGTGAGCTCAGACTGGAGTGATAAAATTTAAGTGGCTCGTGGCGAAAGAGCTTTTTTAGTACTCACGCTAATAGAAATGTTAATGATCTCTTGTTTTATTTGTGAGATTAGATTATGCTCAGATATTTAAGATAAAAAAACATGAAATATATAAAAATATGCACCTATGACAACAAACCACTTGTCATGGGCTCGCTCGAAGTATGAATTAATAATACCCCTGTGTTACGAGGTACCAGACAAGGAATAAAGCTACGAGCGTCTCCCAGCACATTAATTTAGCAAATATCCTTTAGCAAACGCACTACGCCAGTCGTGTCGTCAAACAACGTAGACTCAGGGCTTTCTACAATGTTTTTAATGGAGAAACTTCACTTGTTTTGGAATAAAAAGCAAAAAAACAGTCTGTCATATCAACACACATCCCAAGTGTGATTAGCAAACATCTAAGACTAGCTCAAAAGTAACGTTACTTTACCAAGAACTTTCATAGTAGATACTTCTACCATTCACAATTACCGTTTGAGTTTGTAAGTACTTGGACCATTAACTAGTACAATGAGATACTAATTACTTTAGCTCAAAGTATGTCTAGTGGAGGTACCGTCACCGTCACGCGACTCATCCTGACCATATTAGTGTATTTGTTTTGGTTTTTACGAGTAGTAGGGCCATACTGGACGACACGATTGGCATGGAGCGCTGTAGCACGTTTTCTAACCTCGATTTCCGTAGTGTCCCGGGTTCGATCCCCGGTCGGGTCAATTTAGGAAACGATCTTTTCTGCATTGACGCGGGTCTGGGTGTGCTGGGAGACGCCCTTGGCTTATTTCCTTGTGTGGTAACTCGTGACACAGGAATATTAATCCCTACTTCGAGACCATTACAAGATGTGTGTTGTCTGGCGCACATTTATTATTATTATTTATTAAAGATGATAATTAGGATAACTATATTTTTTCAAATACATATTTTTTATTACATGTCTTGATTTAATAAGAATTGAACAGGGTAATTTTATTGAATGGTGTTGGGGTATTTGCAATGACTAAATGACTAGTTAAAATGAATAAAACAATCACTCTTTCCACGATTTCTTTTCTCGGTGGTGGAAAAATATAATAAATTGCTACAATTTGTAACTGGATGAGCTATTCTGCTTTTTTTTTAAAGAATTTTAAATGTTATAATTTAACTTGTCTCGTGTTTCTATTGTTCTGGTTTTTGCATTGTGTGCCATTGTTTGCCATTTTTTTCTTAGGGTTTTCTTAGGAACACCCGAGTGTTCCGCTGACACTCAAGGGGACAATTTAAAGTGACTAACATCGATCCAGTGACAGTAGACTTCACATTAGACTAGTGCATTTAAAATTGACATAACTACGCGTATCTCGGGGCCGCAAAGTTTAAAGCCTTTTTAACTTAGTGATATTTCAGAATAATAGATACAAGGCTTTACTTTCTTTTGAGCTACTTTAGAGATACTAAAAGGGCAAACTTTCTTTTTTCTTACGGAATTCGTTAAGATCAAATGTGTAAGCACCTTTACAACTCACTTTATGTAATTTATATATTTTTTAAAGCATGATTAATGTTGTTCAGCTCGGGTTTAATTAGGCGCTCCCCAGAACCATTTGCTGCAATTTGAAATGCATTGGTATGCACTGTAGAGAGAACTGCAGAAAAAATACTGTTGAGAAAGTAGTTTATTTTTCAGAGAGAAAATATTGAAATGAAGATGAGATAAGGAACTCTATTGCACGCAAAACAAATCTAAAGATATGTTTGAGTTTAATTATAATATCTCTGAATATTTTCGCAGCATTCTAAATTCATTCCTTATTTCGAGGGAAGCCTCAAACTAGCTTCTACATTTTTTTTTTATACTACGTCGGTGACAATAAAGCATGTGGACCGCCTGACGGTAAGCAGACCGAGGGGTCTGAAAAGGTTTTTGCAGGGTCGACAACGCGCGAGCAATGCCCCTGGTGTTGCACTCGTCCATAGGCTGCGGTAACCGCTCACCATCAAGCGGTCCGCATGCTTTATTGTCACCGACGTAGTATCATTTTTTTTTGTAGAGGTTTCATGAGGTTGAAGAACTCCATACTATAACTCATAGGGAAAACCTCAACAGGGAGTTCATTCCACAATTTAAGGGTCCTCGGAAGGAAACACCTCTGAAACCGAACTGTACGAGACCATTGCGGATTCAGAGTGTGAGGATGAACCTGTCGGTGGCGAGCAGTGCGGTGATAAAAAGTAGCCGTGGGCATCATATCAAACAGTTCTTTAGAACAAAATCCGTTGTACAAGCGCTAGAACACGCTCTCAACCGCTTGTCAGTTTGGGATCGTCGACAATCCGGGTCGCACGCCTCTGGCTGGACCAAGTCAAAAGGACTGAGTTGATATTCAGGCGCTCCTGCCCAAAGGTGACAACAGTACTCCACGTGTGGCCTGACTTGCGCTTGATACAGCAGCAGTCTTGGCGTAAAAGTAAAGTACTGCTTTGCTCTGTTTAGCACACCGAGCTTTTTGGATGCCAACTTCGCCTTTCAACCAACTATGTCGGTGTCCACCCAGCCATATAATGTAACTTACAAGTATCTTTATCCTGGGTGAGGATCGAAATCAACCATCAATTGGATCTTTGGTGCCAGTCATTAAAGGTTAGGGCAGTTGGCGGGCACACAGGGCAAATAACTGATGGCAAAGATGGCAAAAGTTCTAGAACGGAGACTAAGAACCATCTGCGAATCATACTGCTTCACCATCATCAGATTCGGTCCATTCACGCGTAAGTTTTTTTTCCACGTCAGTTCTTAAATAACACGAAATTTAAATGTAAACACGACTCAGATTGTGGAATTCCGTGAAACTCAGCCAAACCTGTTGGGAAATACTGTTAATTTGGTAAATGAACTTATGTTACTGCGTTTCGCCAGATGCATTATTTCATTACAAGAGGATTTAAATCTCCGGTGTTATTACAATAATTATGATAATGAATGTATTTATAACTTTAATTTCTTTATTTAGCGTTTCAGACTGATAAATTTCAGGTAAGTACGTTTGTAGGTATTCCTTTTTAAGATCACGGGTCACCCGTAGCACGTAAACATTGGTATCATACATCCTAGTGTGGTAGAGGGACAGTGCAAATGAATTGTTTCTTGTTTGGGTGAATCAAAACAGATTTAGGCAGTCAGTTCTTTTGATTTCCACTGAAATTGACTGCTCAACTTTCATAACGATGCAAGAAAGATCAAACCTTGAATTTCTTCTGTTTGGGAACTAACGAACACGTACATAATATTGTGCTAAGTTTAATTGTAACATCACCTTGATAAAGTGCACTCATCGTAAGCTCGTGTACATACATTCACCTTGCTTTAACTAAGCTTAACATTTGAGCCGGGCTTATCTTACAGTGGTATTTGTTGTGACTTAAAAGTGAACATTTTCGATCCAAAAAACAGGTGAGTGTTGTAATGGAAAAATAATCTAGCACAAAGTAAAATAAACATATCTGAGAGCGAATTTCGTCCACATTTCGTTTGACATCCGACACGCTGCACTGAATAAAGATGGCGGATTGGTATTCGTATGCGCAAGCGCTGCAATGAGGGAAACCGGCGTTTCCGGAAATGACCTAGCTTTTTTGTTAATTTACATTCGTTTCTTTATTTTGGTAATGTCGGATTTGCAGATTGATTTACTTAGAGCCATGCCGAGAAGATTTTCGAGTTAATTTCGTGAAGGAAATACTCCTATAGCTGGTTGGTTGCAATAAATATGTGTACATCAGTTGCCCTAAAGAGCTATTTGAAGTAGGTCATACAATTATTGTGAATTTAGTGGCTGTTGCCGTCATGGTGAACTTAACACTTAGAAGCCCACTTTTCACAATGCCTGTGGGGAGCCTTCCGCAGTTATCCGGGTTGATTTGAATTTTTATCAATGATTTTCATTATCAGTTTTAACTCAGCTAAGAATATATTATTTGCAACACAACTGCCATGGTTACTTTCACTGACAAGATATTCATTTAAGCCTAGCGTGTAGCTAATTTCCTGGTGTTACCAGTTATTTAATGACTGCATTTTATAATTATTTAAAACTAGTTTTTCTACGCTAACTCGGTTAACCCCGAGTTTTTCCACACTGGTAGATAGGACCCACTTTGAGGTGAATGTTCGGCGCGTGTGCGCTGATCGTCCGCACTGGTGAAATGCTCCTTTCACGTTACATTGCATGTTATCCAGCACTGGAATCAGGTCGATTTTTTCTAGTTTTTATCATTAGGCAGTAAAATGTTCCTTTTTTAACGCTGTTTCATTAAATGTACGCTCTTATAGTAACCGATCTCAAGATCCAGTAGATTCACAATTATTCAAATATAGAAAGAAAAGAAAAAATCGAATTTCGGACCTTGATCATGCCTGATTTCTTCGAGGTCCGAAATTCGATTTTTTCTAGTTTTTTTATTTTTTGATATGAAAAACAAGCATTGCAAAATGCTTAAATTAACAAAGTAATAATTTACAATTATTGTAAGTTAATTGCTTCTCTTTCAGCGCTTCTTTATTGCGCTCTTATGGCAACCGATCTCAATATCAAGTAGATTTGCACTTATATCTTGGAATGTTGGATTCTCATGAGTGCAAGTTCTATGAGGTCATCGTAACTGTCAAAAAAGTGACCACTTGATTTTCGTTCAGCGGGACTTGCATTATCTATTTGTGCCCACAACAATCGCTCACCGTCGCATGCGCAGGCTCTAACTAAACTTTCCATTGTTCCACGAAGTATGCTATAGCAAGTAATGCATTGTATGCAACACAGCAAAGACCGGAAGTTACGTTATACCCCATGATGTGAGTCAGAGCACTCCTGTTTGTTAGGGCCAAAACTGAAACCGGTTTGAGTGGTTACGGGACCGAAACGTGCGAATTGGTTTTAAAAGCTGCTAAATTTCGAACTTTACACATTATGTATTTAAATATAACGGCAAGAGACAGCTAGACTACCCCGTTTGAGATAGGGTAATGTACGAGTATGTAACGCATTTTACTTTCCTGTAAGGGTTCTTTTTCCCTTTGTTTACAAAACCATTTTCCGCAATGTATCAAATCTATTGAAAAAAAATCTCCTATAAACTTGTTTATAATTATAACAATAGCAGCCATTTCCTAACTATAATGAATTGTTCAGACTCAATTGACAAACACAATTTGAATCATTACCTCAGTTTTAATTATACGAATTATATTACGAGTAGCTATTCTATCTTTGTGACCTGTTGGCGCAAATGTGCTTGCTTTTAACGCCAAAAGGAGTCTTGGGTTCGACCCCACCCAGGAAAAACATCAACAATTTTATTCTAGGTGGGAATCGAACCCAATTCGTTTTGCACCATAACTACAGGTCCTCCCTTACAATTACGCCAAAAAGCCAGTCAAGTAGTATCTGCATTAATACTAATGTCACTATTGTATTGACTTATGACTAATAATGCGTTGATTTTATATTTATCTCTCGTAATGTCCGGCGGGTTTGGTTCGTGACGTTATCATCAGATCGTTCAAATTCAGGCTGTTAGATATTATGGTTATGTTACTGTATTATCGTTGGATTCGAGTCAGTTGTAGTTAGTCATCCCAGAGCAGATAAATCTATCGTTATTTGAATGATTATTATTTTAATATTAGTGTAAATCAAAAGCCTGTAGTAACTTAATTTTATGTAGAGTCCTAATTGCTTAATTTGTTGCATATTTTTGTAAATTAGTTTTTTATCCTTTCAAATTGCGAACACCTATTGACTGGCCTGTTGGCGCAATGGCAGCAATCCTGCCTTTAGCGCCGGAGGTCGTGGGTTCGATCCCCACCCATGACAAATATTTGTGTGACGAACATTTATATTTGTTGTGCGTCTGGGTGTTATTATCTATTTAAGTATGTATTTAGAAATATTTAAGTATGTTTATCAGTCTCTGACGCCCATATTACAAGCTCTGCTTAGTTTGGGGTCAGATGATCTTGGTGTGAATTGTCCCAGATATTTATTTATTTATTTATTATTTATTTACAATTTTTTTTTAAAGACAACTTATCATTCAATAACCAAATAATAAAAACCGGAGGCTTTGAAAATATATTCAACAGTGGACGTCTAGGAATGATGGTGGTGATGATGGAATTGAAACTACACTGGAAACTACACTGAATGTTTTTGTAAACGTATCCTGTTTCATAAAATTACAGAAATGGCCTTCGCTGGTAATTGTATTCCATCAAAAATGGGTAATGAGAACAATTTTGCTATAGTGATGTTTTCCCGAAACAGGCATGTAACCCTATCAGCTGCGGCTGCGCAACCTTGTCGTATTTATATCACAGGTGGGATTGTGGTTGAATGCACACATTCTGTTACGAGTATTAAAAGGGTAAGCCGATTTATGCGGTTTATTTTTTCAATTCTGACTAAATGCTTTCGACTGTACATTTTCTCACAGCAGTAAGTATGGCTGCTTCTAAAATGTCATAACATTACGTTGAATGACCTCATATGATCTCAAGACAGTCTGATACTTCCTCATCTTGATATTAATCCTGTCCATTTTTTCTGTTAATTCCGAAGTATTTATAAATAATTTAATGTCGGTTTTATTTATCAAAAAGGGCTTGTCATTTACATGCATCTAATATTTAAAGCAGTTGTCTTATAATGAAGAATGTCTGTCCGTCCGTAGCCATGTCACGTCCGCGTACATGATGTTATTTAAAACAATTCTCATTCCGTGACTCCACCATTGATAGGTGTTGGTACACCTATCTGTGTGAGAATCTCTTGAAATCACGCAATTGGCAAGAGTGGTGATAACGCTGTTTTGGTAATAAGTACCAGCTAAATAAATGAGTATTTTTGGGGCCTTGGCCACGGCATAATTCATGGCTATATGAGCCCAACCTAAGCGTTGGCAAGAATATAGTTAGTTCTCTAAAATAGGTAGCAACACCCAGACATAAAACCCAAATGTTCGTCACAAGAACGTTGGGCTAGCCAAAAGACCAACGAGTTAGCAAACAATAGCTTTTATTTAAAAGCTGTATTATGAATATCGAGCTGTATCCAATAAGTCTCATGAAGGATATTCAGTTTTTATTTCTAGAAGATATTGCGGAACAAAGCTTAATTTTACCTTATCACTAATCAAATAAATTCTGTTTATTAATGAGCTTATTTTTGCAGAATTTTTCATACAGTGTCTATAATGCATTTTACAACATAATCTGAAATACGTGATTCATTTTCAAACCAAACAGACTACGTTCCATTTCACTGACACATGTTCACTTAATAACGAGGCATCCGAGACGCATTATAGATAACAGTATACCGTAACCCGATAAGCCTATTAGAAATCAGAACAGACTGAATGTAATCCCCACATATGACATTACGATATGTGACCCTATTTCACTCCATTCGAATCAAACTACAAACTGGATTGGGGTCTATAGAAATAAAAACAGCGTGAACGGAACGTAATTATAGTGCCTGCTCGTTAATGTCTAAAAACAGGTCGATTCGGACCGAAATTGACAGGAATAAAAAAGGAAGTTTCACTTATGGACTGTAATCTATATTCGGGCATAACTGATTTTTTTTATAGATGATAATCTTGAATGAATGTTATTGTGTATGTGGTAAAGTTTATTACTTTGAAACATTTAAAAACCAAATTGGCAATTACGAGCTTTTTTAACAAAAAAAATTGCAAATGATTATGTGAAGTCTGTGTCTAACCCCTTATCAAACAAACATATTTTTTTTAAAACTGACATTGTTTGCATCTAATAATTTAATTAGAAGAAGGAGACCCCTAGTTTTAAACTTAATTTATTCAACGAGTATGCAAAAAGGGTAAGTAATAATGAAAATCCAATTTACTGTAAAAGTTATCCACAAAAAACTGTAACACAAATTCGGACACAACACCCAAAGATGGCAGCACAAAAAAATCACAAGTCACTGAACTTTAAAAAAACGTAATAAAAAATGGCGGGTGTATTTTTTAGGCGCAGCGAGCGTGCGGCTCGCTCTCTGGCGCCATGGCACTGCGTGCGTTGAAATGCAAACGGCTGCGCGCGCGCATGTATGTGTTTAGATTATAGTAGGTCCTGCGCAAGAGTGAAGGAGTGTTTATGACAGTGCGCAACGGTTGATTGGGTCCCGTAATGAGTTTAGGGGTCCTAATTGGTGATTGATAAGTATGAGTTTTATTGTTTGAGTCATTAGTGAGATACTTAGTTGTACTGGTACTCTACATACAGATTTTGGCCTTTGCCTGCCGATATACATATGTTAAAAGATTTAGCCCTAATGAGGACCCATCATTGTAAGCTATGCGGACCTTAAATTGATGATCTCCTACAGTATGAATGGGTTAATAGAAGTGAAAGAACTGGTGAAACTAAGGACAGGGTCTTTCGACGAGTGTTCTCTTTAATGTGGTGTAGCTCTAAGGATAGGTTTTTAGAAACACAGTGTTTAAGGAGTTGCATCCTTTGTATGCAAAATACCATTAAAGCCATTAAATGTCTATCTACCGGAAGTGAATTTTGATCAAGGAGTTCCCTTAAATGTGGAAATAAATAAATATCTGGGACAATTCACACCAAGATCATCTGACCCCAAACTAAGCAGAGCTTGTACTATGGGCGTCAGAGGCTGATAAACATACCCAAATATTTCTAAATACATACTTAAATAGATAATAACACCCAGACACACAAAAAACACAAATGTCACATAAATGTTTGTCATGGGTGGGGATCGAACCCACGACCTCCGGCGCTAAAGGCAGGATGCGCCAACAGGCCACTCAAATCAATCAATAAGTCTTTTAGAAATTAAGGAAAAAGGTTAAACAATGGTGTCTGATGAATCTTAACCGCTTAAGCTATAGATCTGAAAATAACCCTACATGGTTTATATTGGGTTTCCCGAAAATGAGTGACAAGCGAAACCCAGTGATAGAGCACCACTAGGGCTACCTGAATAACCCCTATGTACTCGTATGTTTCGCGATTTTTGGTAGTTTTCGAGTAATGTTTTTTTCACAATTCTCGAAAATTATTATTTATTTTATTATTTATTTATTATTTATTTGACTGGCCTGTTTGCGCAATGGCAGCGATCCTGCCTTTAGCGCCGGAGGTCGTGGGTTCGATCCCCAGTCCCCACCCATGACAAATATTTGTGTGACGAACATTTGTATTTGCTGTGTGTCTGGGTGTTATTATTTATTTATTTATTTATTTATTTATTTATTTATTTATTTATTGCTTTCTCGTATGCAATAAAAAGGTCTTAAAAGTAATAATAGTAACAATACGGACCCTGTCGGGCACAGCAAAAGTAGGTGAGAGAAGGACTTACAAATATTATAAATGAGCCATCTTCTACAAACATGAGGATAGGCTGCAGTATGATGTAATATTTATTTATGGGCAGTTTTCATTCATTCAGTATGTAATTGTAAAAATAATCACATTTTATTTACAATCTTTAAAGTATTCTTCTAACGTATAATAGCATTTTGATACTAGATGATCTTTTAGTTCTTTTAAAAAATCCTTTTCTGTTGGAATATTTTTTAAAGAAGTAGGTAATGCATTATATATTTTTATGCACATAACTAAGGGGCTTTTTGAATGTAATTGAAGTTTAGAAGTGGGCAACATTAATCTTGCTTGGACCTTTGGTCGGAAGCAAAATTTAGTGAGTATATCTTGTCGTTTGGTAAATAATTTTGGGTGTTTGAAAACAAATTTACAAATCTCGAATATGTAAATGCATGGGAGACTTAGTACTTTAAGTTTTTGAAAATGTGGTTTGCAGCTAACTCTTTGTTTTATGTTTACTATAGTCCGGATTAATTTCTTTTGCTGTGTGAATAAGTTTGGCGTGTTTGTACTATTTCCCCATAGCATAATCCCATACTTTAGCCACGAATAAGCATATGCATAGTACGTCACTAATGCAGTTTTTTCGTCAGTACATTTTTTTATTTCTCGTAGAGCATAAGTAAACCTAGAAATTTTCGATTTTACATTTGATACATGGGCTTTCCAATTAATATGAGAGTCTATTGTTAATCCGAGCAGTGTAGATTCATTTACCAGTTTAAGTTATGTATTGACAGCCAGTTCGTTATATTATCTATGATTGTGTGAAGCTTTTCATTGATTCTAGCACGATCTTCGCCGGAAGTAAGAATTGATATATCATCTGCAAATAAAGTGCAGTGGTCGTTTAATATTTTTGGTAAGTCGTTTATGTAAATCAAAAATTCCCCAAGTAAGCGTAATCGCATGCCTGTTAGGCATGCGATTACGCTTCCTTGGGGAATTGATGCGTCTGTGATAATACCTTCGGACAAAATTTTCTGTATTTGTGATGTTTCTTTATTATTATATTTGATTTCCACGAATTGTTCTCTATTCTGTAAATATGATTTTACCCATTTTAAACTTTGTCCGCGTATTCCTATTCCGTCCAGTTTTTTTATCAGGATGTCGTGTTGTACCCTGTCGTATGCTTTGGACATGTCTATTAGTATTCCTACTGCATATTTGTTGCTATTAATTAAGTTAATGGCTTCTTGCATGAATTTAAATACTGCTATAACTGTGGAGCGATTCTTTCTAAATCCGTTTTGATTATCGTCCAAAATGTTGTACTTTTCGCAGAAACTGAGTATTCGATCACACATAGCTTTTTCAAAAAGTTTAGAAGCTGTGGGTAAAAGAGCTATCGGGCGGTAATTATTCGGGTCTGTTTTATCTTGCTTTTTATGAATCGGATGAATTACTGTTCTTTTTAATAATTTCGGGAATTCACCTTCACTGAAGGACTGGTTTATTAGAACGGTGAAAGGGATAGCTAGTTCGTCTGCACACCTTTTAATTAGGGAGGGTGGAAGCTCATCTATGCCGCAACTATTTTTATTTTTTAATTTTTTTATACTTTTGTGGATTTCAGTATAACTCACTTGACTAAGAAACATTGTATTTACATTGGAGTATAGTACGGAGTGACCTTTGTGGCGTCCCTTCTCCATTTCATTGCTGCGCACCTTACCTATTGAAGTAAAGTACTTGTTAAGCGTATTTGCAACTTTGTTTGGGTCTGTAATGAGTAAGTTTCTTTCTTTTAATTGTATGTTAGTTTTTTGTGATTTATTCGTTTTATTAGTGCTGTCATTTATTTTTAATTTATTTAAGTATGTATTTAGAAATATTTAAGTATGTTTATCAGTCTCTGACGCCCATGTTACAAGCTCTGCTTAGTTTGGGGTCAGATGATCTTGGTGTGAATTGTCCGAGGTATTTATTTTATTTATTTATTTATGGGTTAAGTCACATCGTTGGTTACTGTGACGCAAATAGTCGAGGTACATGCCTAATTTTTTTTAAATTGTTAGCTGAATACTAGGCCTACTTGATTAAGATTTACATTTATAACACTGCATCATAATTTAGAAAAAAAATATGAAACTGAAAAACTGGAAAATAGTATTTTTCCCAAACTTTTGAAAGCCATTAAAAAAAAAGTTACATTACCTTTTTTATTTTAATGTATTTCAGCAACTTGCCTTTTATGTCAACTATTCATCACGTAAATTTCTATTCAAACATAGTTGCTGGCAAAAAGTACTTGAACATACTCGTATACTACTCTATTTAGCAGCAAAGCCCAACAGAATGCACGTATATCTTTCGCAAAATTAAAACATATTACTAAGAGGCGGCTCGGTCCGAATCAGACCGGGCTAGTTGAGCCTTAATTCACTGCTTCCATCTCGGTTAGGTTGAATTTAGATTCTAGAATTGCATTTTTGCTCGGCACTGCGGTGAAAAGTCGTTCGTAAATATTTCAGGACTCATTCAAATTACTAGAGTTGATCTTGCTTGCCTGACTTAGTGGTGAATACTCAACCCACAATCTTGGGGACCGGGATTTCATTTCTGATCGTGAGCAAGTATGTTTCTGGTGGTATACCGAATCCCATAAACTGTGTTTCTACAAAGTTTCGTGTTGTACTTACTCGTATGTCTCGTCTTTGTCATTAATAGCTGTCTGTCAATGCGTAGACTGTCTTTCCCGACAAAATAAAGCCTTAATAAAAAAAAAATTAAGCCAATGTCACAATTTTTTCTAAAATCGGACCAGTAGTTTCGGAACCTATTTAATACGAACAAACAAATCTTTCTGTTTATGATATTAGTATAGATATTTGAATTTGGATGTCGTTGTGAATTCGGTTCGCCGTCTTTCCTCAACCAGCAGGGCTGAGATGCGCATCGTTATAAATTTATCTCACGCTTCTTCTCGTGCTAAGTCCATTCAAATTGCATTATATATTACGACCGACTTGGTGTAATGGTTAAGAAGTTGGCTACTACACCAGAGGTCGCGGGTTCGATCCCCGCACAGTACAAACATTTGTGTGCATGAACATGTCTGTTTGTACTGGTCTGGGTGTCTCCTATGTATAATAAGTATGTATTTACAAAAGAAAAATGTATTAAAGTATGTTTATCCGTTGTCTAGTATCCCATAACACAAGCTTTAATTAGCTTACTTTGGGGCTAGATGGCGCTGTGTGGGATAATGTCCAGGGATATTTATTTATTTATTTATTTATTTATTATAGAACGACTAAAGCGTTCTAACCTCTACTTTTGTATTTAATTCTGTGCCTCTATTGATCAATTTTGGGAAGTGAATTAAGGGGATTTTTTTATGAGCACTGATGACTGAAACAATTCCGACGCGGTGGTAGAGACGCATTATGTTTGTATACTGTGTGTAGCGACATCTATCTCGCCACATACGAACTAAGAGCTGACGTATCCTACATCGCGATATCAAAGATATCCGAGCGATTGAACATAGATACAAGAACCCGACAACAACCGTTCGGGCATTGCAGTAGCCCACCAGACAACACCCGTCTGGTCGGAAGATCCTCCCTTTTCAATGGTGGATGAGGAACTTCACACCCTGTTCCTCACGACTTCATGTGTATTTATATATCTATATTATTATGGTATTTATGTCTATTATTTAGTATATTGTTATATGCTGTAAATTTGACGATTTGAAAGTACTGATACAGTCTATTTGAATAACGTTATTTGAGTTTGATACGTCCTCATCTCTTCTTGTAGGCACACCTTGCCTCTAGACCCCTTGGTATTTATAGTTAGATTTATATTCATTACGTCACCAATAGTAATTTTTCCCAGCAACATTTCCCTACACAGTCCTAGTTCACTGACCCCAACAGGACGTCGGTAAATCGCACAATACCTCCCACGGGAGCCACCGCTTCCGTAATAGCAGCCAATCTACATGATAACTAACTTTCCTATCCTTTACGAGTTGCTGATTGGAAAAAATATATTGGAAAGACATAAGATACCTTTCAGTAGTATTTATTATACGTGCTATGTATAAGCTCAAGTCTAAAAGCGGCAAGCCTTAAGCTAACTTTTAAAAAGTTCGATGCAAGTAGTCGATAGCATAAAGATAATATTGAAATATTAGATAGAAATAAATTATTTTTTAGATTTAAAATCATTTATTTTCTTTTTCATTTTAGAGGCAAGTTACTGTTGCCGTCATAGTGAACGGAACACTCCGAAGCCCACTTTTCACCAATGGTATTAGAACCCAACGTGGTAGGTGGTGATTTGAACTCGGGACCACACGATCCGCGATTCGAATTGGAGTGCTTAACCACTAGGCCACGACGCTCTCCTGTGAAAGATGACGAAAACAAACCAAGAAATTCAACAAAAAATCTGCGAAATAAATAAATCAAACGCCAAGAAACAAGGTTAAGTGGAGCATGCACCATACACATGCGAAACGCGAACTCAAAAATAACAAACGACGAGTTGACACGAACTCAGGATTAAGTATCCTGTTAATCGAGTATAAGCGAGGACGCAAATAAGTATGAAACTGTCGACAAACTTGATATACTGTTAAACTAAAATAATCCAAAGTTGACTATGTTATGCAGCGTTGCTTGAATTTCGAAATTTATTTATTTATTTATTTTATTTAGGTAACAAACAATTTTTATTCTACCTTAAAATTACTTAAAAAAATAACTAACATCAGTTAAGTTTCCGCTGATGTTTGACACAAATCATCGAACAATCAACGTTATCAACGCTAAGACTCTGAATAACAAACAGAAAATGAAAAATAATATTAGGAAATGCTCACAAATACACGGGTCATCCTATATTGTTACTCCTTAAGATTATACATATATCGTTTCTGAACTTAGAGGCGAGGGAGAGGAATGTGTTTACATACGCGAATATTCTTGGACCCATAATTGTTTGCCTAGGTCATGCTAGTCAAAGTTTTATTCAAGTTTAAAAGAGTCTCTCGCCGGGTCTTCTCAGTATAAGATCAACTTCCGATGCGGTGGTAGAGTCACATTATGTTTGTATACAGTGTATTTATGTATTCATATTATTATAATACTCGTATTTAAGTCTACTAATAAGTATATTTTTTGTTGTAATGATTTGACGATTTAGGAGTACTTGCTACAGGTCTATTTAAATAAACATATTTTTGTTTGTTTGTCAGAGTAACATATAATGCTAAAAGCCTAATGGTAAACCAAACTCAGTAACCAAAATAGAACCTCATTCAAACCGCTTGACACTTTATGAAAATTTTCTTTTCCTGTATGAGATGTTTTTAACCTTTCTCTTTTGACTGGCCTGTTGGCGCAATGGCAGCGATCCTGCCTTTAGCGCCGGAGGTCGTGGGTTCGATCCCCACCCATGACAAATATTTGTGTGACGAGCATTTATATTTGTTGTGTGTCTAAGTGTTATTATCTATTTAAGTATGTATTTAGAAATATTTAAGTATGTTTATCAGTCTCTGACGCCCATATTACAAGCTCTGCTTAGTTTGGGGTCAGATGATCTTGGTGTGAATTGTCCTAGATATTTATTTATTCTAAACAGTGTCGATTGCTTTAAAAAAAATGCAAATTATGTAGTTGTTGTGTAAATAACAAAATAAATGGACCACCAAACCAAAACATTTGGTAAAGACAAATTTATTAACACACAAAAATTGGTTACACAAAACAATTAAAAGTAATTTGTTTTAGCCTTCAAACTGGCCTACAGCGGGGCCATGGGAGACCACTGAAATCAAGTCATCGCTGTAATTGATGGGTATTGACTCAATCACCATGCTTACTTTTACCCAAGGTAAGGGCGACACATAAAATATGATTCAAAATATATTATACTCGTACCATCATACCATCACGGCCATATCCCGAACAGGGTAGTCAGAGGCAAGTGAATGTTGCCGTCATGGTGAACGGAACACTCAGAAGCCCACTTTTCACCGGTGGTATTATTAACCTAACGTGGTATGTGGTGCCTTCCGTCGTTATCCGGGTTTAATTGCTTTTTTATTAATGTTATCCACCACCGGAGAGTTAGACCACAAAGATTGGTTCTGGCCAAATTTGAACTAAGGACCACGCAGTTCACGGCCTGAGTTTGGGTGCTTAAACCCTACCCCACGACACTCGTAAAATTTATTCGTTTAAAGATACTTAGAATAACAGTACGCCAAAACCGCCATCTTGATTCCTTCATTGTGTACAATGCCGGCAGTTGTGGCATCTGTGGTAGTAAAACGTGGACGCTGACTGATGAAACTACTTGAAGGCTTAAAGTTGTTCTGAGCGGCATGGCTTCCGGTCTGTGCAACTGTAAGCCTTGCCGCGAGCGCCTCTTTCAGAACACGAGATACGTAGATTGGTCACTAAAATGGAGTTTATTTGAGTACAAAAATCATTACCCACGTTGAACGCCGTGGGGGTACCGGTGGCCGGCAAACAATAGATTTTCTATTGTGTCTGGTTTTGCGGCAGTCAAAGACTTAAACTAATAAAAATATTTTTTTTGTCTTTAAAGTTTTTTTACAATTTATCGCTTAAATCTCAGCCATTTTATTTTTATTTAAATTCCCCTATCAAAATGATTAATAATTTTAATTCGCAGTATATTAACTTGTTTAATTTCAAGAATTATATTATCAACACATTGATTTTCATATATTTTATTTTTAAAAATGCCGTCTCTCACTTTTAGTGAGAGACGGCATTTTTAAGATCCATAATCAATTAGCGAAAAAACATTGTTGCAACTATGTCTGTCAGTGACAGCTGTTTATCGAAAGTGACTCGAGTTAGGGCAACACTACGGCTAACAGCTGATCTTGACTTGTCCCGTATTTTAATTTGATTTAAACCTATTTAAAACTAATTTATGGCCCAATTAGTCGTCGTAAACAATCATAATAGTTACCTACGTGTTAATTAGTGTTTTTAATGTGAAATAAGTTTATATTTGGTGATTTATCGGTGCCGACAGTGAGTGTCAGTTAACCATTCAAATACTTGTGTGAATCATTGTTCTCTCTTTAAAAGGTATTGTATTGTATGTTTAATCATACATGCTTTTTATGACTTTTATTAAGTAGTTAAATACTCGAATTGTCTGACTCTGATTGTCAGAAACGCGAAGAGGTTAGAATACAAAAATTAATCTTGTTCTAAATACGCAACCTCTTGATTGTTTAAACAGCACTTTGGTATCAACACCGTTGTTTGTTTGATTATTTTATCGATATTACCATGATGACCCGCGCTGCCTCATCTCGCCAGCTGGAGCTGACTTTGCAGGAATTAAAGGCATCCAAAGAGTTGGTTAAACAATTGCATTTGGAAAGAGATGACAATGAGAGGGAATTGTTGGAGGCGTTGAGTAGGAATACTTTGTTTAAAAAAGACATGGCTGAGATGCATGATAGGTATTTATTAGTACTAGATGAGCGGGATCGGTTGCAAACAATAGTAGATGGGTTTGGTGACTGCAGTGAAGAATATGTCCAATGCCTTAAACGGATTACAATGCTTGAACAAGAGTTACAAGAGGCCCACCACCTAATATCTTCCATGGAGACTGAGAAACTACACACCGTTGACACCCAAAACCAAAGTTTGTTTGATGAGTTAGTTCTTAGTATGCCCAGCCTGGTTTCTGCTGCACATTTCTCGATCCCCACTGTAGCTCATGATTTGGCGAGTACTGATTTGATTGAGTCCAATGCTCCAGGGGGTATAGCAAAGTGCAGCAAAAACAAATTCAAAAAATATGTTAGAATAAGCAAATTTATTAAGAAAACTCAAAAACTGATTAAAAGTCAGAAATTGATGAATAAAAATGTGAAATATATTAAGGAACGCCGAAGATTAGGTGATGAACTGGATATTTATTCTATAATGATAGACAATAATTTAACTGAGCATGACAATGATGTGAAAGCATTACAATCAGAAATATCTAGTCTTAAGGAAAATCTGAGACGTTTATCTGACAGATACTCAATAACAAAAAAAGAAAATGAGGAACATATTTTGGCCCTGACTAAACTCTTGTGCAACCCGGACTCAGTTTCCAGCAGTAGTAATTGCCACAATGTTACTCAGTCAGAATGTGATCCTCTCTTCTCAACTCCTCTCCTTCAGAATCAGCCACCAACATTTCCATCCCTGATACATGCCCTGTCACAAACACTGATAATGAACTAAATTGCAACATTGTTATGTTTAGTGATGACATTGGAAAAAGTATAGGCCATATTTTATTTAATAGTCTGGGTAAGTCAGTAATAAATCACTGTTCACCGGGTGCCTCATACTGTGATATAATTCAGAAAATTGCTGATTATAGTTTCAGCCCCAATTCAACCCTAGTTATTTTAATTGGAAACCGAGGTACTGTGAACAAAACCCAAATGAAAAAACATTGTAATACTTTATGTTCATTACTTAATGTCAATAAAATAGTGATGTTCACATTGCCTTACAGTAGGGGTCTGTCACAAGCAGAAAATGAAAAAAGGTATAAAATCAATATGACACTTGATACTGTGACATTCTCAAATAATTTAATTAATCTAATTGACATCAATCCTATTATTAATAATAATATGTACCTGACGAAAGGTAGATTTCATTTATCAAATTCTTATAAACGACAGATAGCTATGTCGCTATCTTATTTTTTTATGATTTCAGCCAATCACTTGGCTAACTACTCTGCTTTTATTGAGCAGAATGCCGTTGTACCACAGACTTTGGAACTTGTTCCAAATAATTTAAATTAGATATAGAGACAACAGAGGTAAACTCTTGCAAATTATTGACAAGAGAGAAGCCCCAAAATAATTTTATAAACTTTGTGCATCAAAACATGCAAGGCTTCTCTGGCAAAGAATTAGAAGTAGGATTATTCTTAGACTGTATGGACATACATGTCTTATGTATAACCGAACACTGGTTGAAAGAAAATGATTGTATGATTAGCATTGATAATTATAGTGTCATTAGTTCGTTCTTGAGAAGTTCTGCTATTCGCGGTGGGTCACTGATATTAATTCATAATAAGTTTAAATGTAGAGAGCGAAAAGACATAGTAGCACTCTCAATTGAGCGAACCATTGAACTTTCATGTGCAGAGTTAGAGCAGATTATTATTGTTTGTGTGTATAGACCCCCTTCGGCCGATTATTGTCGGTTTGAAGAGACGATGGAAGAAGTGCTGAAGAAGGTTTGTAAAGCAAACAAGAAGGTGGTTGTATGCGGTGATTTTAATGTTAACATTTTAGACTCTTCTCAGACCTCTTTTAGATTTTTAAATCTTTTCAAATCATTTAATTTACTAAATCTATATGATAAACCAACCAGGATCACTGACACATCAGCCACCTGCTTGGACAATATTTTTTGTGAAAATATCTCAATTGAAAAATCAATTATAAATTGTTTGAAATCAGATCACTGTGGTCTATTGACTAAATTTGAGCACCGTCACGTCTCTCAATCAGTGGATATTAGTTATAGACTGGTTACTAAGAATCGAGTAGAAAAGTTCAAGAGTAATGTGAATAAAAACCTTTCTAATCTACTACCCCAATGCCACAACATAGATGATCAGTATATGCGTCTTTTTGAGATAATTAAACAGGAACATAATTTTATTTTTCCTAAGAAGAAATTAAAGGTCGATAATTTTAAGTTTAAGTTTAGTGATTGGGCTACGCCAGGCATCCATAAAAGTAGAAATAAATTATACGAATTATATGGTTTAAAAGCTAATTCTAAGTGTCAAAAACTAGTAGATTATGTCAAATTATACTCAAAAATCTTTAAGAAATCATGCCATATGGCTAAGTCTATATTTTTGCGTGACAAAATAAAACAAGCAAAAAATAAAATTAAAACTACTTGGAACATAATTAATAAGGAAACTTGTAAATCAAAACCTCGAGATCACTCATTGGCTCTTAAAATTCAAGATAATTTAATTGAGTCTGAGATTGACATAGCTAATACCTTTGAAACATTCTTTTCTAATATACCCATTGTAACTACAAGTACCTTAAATTCTAGTGCACCGCTAGCTAGGTCCCTGCTCACATCTAGTGTTGATGAGTGCTCATTTCAGTTCAACTTTGTTCATATAAATTCTCATGACATAATCAAGGTGTTTAAGGAACTTAATATGAAAAACACCGAAGATCTGTGGGGTATTTCGATAAGTCTACTTAAATCAATCATAAATATCATCTCAGCCCACTTAGCAGTACTTTTTAATAACTGCATTGACGAAGGTCAGTTTCCCAACTTAATGAAATTTAGTAAAGTCATCCCGCTTTTTAAATCTGGTAGCAAAAGTGACCCATCTAATTATAGACCCATTTCTATACTACCAGCTCTTAGTAAAATCTTTGAAAAAATTATATTAAATCAGCTGCTTTCACACTTTACTTTAAATAAATTACTACATGAGAAACAATTTGGTTTTACTAAACATAGAAGCACTACTGATGCAGGTGTAGCACTTATCAAACACATATTTGATGCTTGGGAAGGCAAGCAGGATGCAATAGGAATATTTTGTGATCTTTCGAAAGCGTTTGATTGCGTGGATTATGAAATCCTACTGATTAAGCTGAGACATTACGGTGTTTCGGATATTTCGTCTAAACTTATACAATCTTATCTCACAGACAGAACACAAAAAGTGAGTATAAACGGAACCACCTCTTCCGGTGCCACCATTAGCATGGGAGTGCCCCAGGGATCGATATTGGGCCCACTGCTTTTTCTTATTTATATAAATGACCTTCCCTACTTTGTCAAAGATATTTGTGAAATAGTATTATTTGCTGATGATACCTCGTTGATTTTTAAAATCAACAGAGGTAAGCAAGCATTTGACGATGTAAATAATACTCTTTCAAAAGTACTATGTTGGTTCACAAGCAACAATTTATTACTAAATGCAAAGAAAACGAAGTGTATTAAATTCACTATGCCTAATGTTAAACAGGTTGATACCATTATCAACATGAATGATGAGACTTTAGAAATTACGAACTCTACGGTAATTTTAGGAATTACTCTAGATTCTAAGTTACAGTGGGGTCCACATATAACGGCTCTGGCAGGGAGACTTAGTTCGGCCGCTTGTGCTGTCCGAAAAATTAGACTGCTGACTGATATTGAAACAGCAAGACTAGTGTATTTTAGTTACTTTCATAGCGTTATGTCGTATGGTCTACTGTTGTGGGGCTCAGCTGCAGACCTTAACACCATTTTTGTACTCCAAAAAAGAGCTATTCGGTCGATATACAACCTTAGGCCACGCGACTCGCTCAGAGAAGTATTTAAGAAGATTGATATTTTAACTGTGCACGCTCAGTATATTTTCGATAACATAATGTATGTGCGCAAAAACTTGCATATGTTCAAAAAAAACTGTGATACTCATACACACAATACTAGAAATAAAAACAAACTTATTACTCCAAGTCTTAGGCTACATAAGGTAGGAAATTCTTTTGTGGGTCAATCTGTAAAGTACTTTAACAAAATACCTCAAAGTCTTGTTGATCTACCTCTTCACAAGTTCAAGTCTACAATTAAAACAAAGCTGATAAAACAAGGTTATTATAACGTGGAGGATTACTTGAACGACAAGAATTTGTGGTCATAGTAGGAATAATCTGCTCCTCTGCTCAAATAATGTATATTTATTGTTCTTTTGACTGTACTCTGAATTTATTTGTTGTAAAACAAAACAAAGTTCAAAAGAGTAACTATCGAGTTTCTTGCCGGAGTCTTCTCGATAAGAAGCAACTTCCGAACCGGTGGTAGATTCGCATTATGTTTATTTAGTATATGTACTATTATTGTATTATTTTATTTACGTCTATTATCGTTTATATATATTTTTTGTGAATTTTGACATTTCATAAGTGCTTCTTTGTAAAAGCTTAAGTGAATAAATGATTTTTTAATTTTTTTTTACTTTTTTTACTAGTGCTCATGCTGAAAAAAAATATAAGTTTAAAAATTATTATTTTTTAATTGTTTTTTTTTGTTTATCCCCTTACACCCTCTTTTGCTGATCATACCATCACGCCTTTGCCCCAACGGAGTAGGCAGAGACCACATCTTTCCACTTGCTACGGTCCTGACATACCTCTTGCGCTTCTTCCACTCTCATTAATCCTTACATACATGCTCGTCGATTGATGATCATGCTCAATATTAACAACTGTCTTTTGTTTATGTAATTTAACCTTTCCTCACGCCTTTTTTTTTGCATGTTTTTCGTATATTATAACGAAATTTGTATAAGCTTGCAAGTAGAGTAGTTAAAATTACAAAGACTCAATAAAATTAAGTTTTAGTGTAAAATCAGTGCAAAATTTCAATATGAGAAATAATAAGACAAACAGACAAAATCTCATTTTGAGATAGTTTTCACGTCATTAGCAAGCACTTGGTGATACTTTGTTTAATCTCGAACAATCCTCTTTGTGCAGTTTAAGCACGAAACAGAGGGAATTTCATAATTAAAAACTTCAGGATGGAGGAATGGAATATTGTTTCATTGTCAGCAAAACTTGCAAGTCAAATAAATGCCAAACTCTCATTTAACGGCTCACTAAGCTTTAGTTACACTTGCAAAAGTTTCCAACTACTATTTATAAATTACTACTAGTCTCTTCATCAACATTATACAAGATATCCGCTAAAGCGATGATAGGAGTCGAAGGTCGTGATTTCGATTAGATCCAAGCAAAATTGAGTTTTTGCTGTGTTTGGGTGTTAGTAACTATCCAAGAATTTAATTTAAACTTATCTTGAAAGTTAGTTGTGATAGATTAGAATATGTATTATTTAATATAAAAGAACAATATGAAATAGAACACCTCCGAGAGAGGTTTCAGAGATCGACCCAAAACCCGGGTCGATCTCTGAAACCTCCATAAAGTGTTTTCGGATTTTTCAGAACATAGACCGGGTTAGTTTTTTTTGTTTTTTTTATGTAATAGGGAGCAAACGAGCTAGAAGGTCACCTGATGGAGAGTGATCACCTCCGCCCATGGACAACTGCAACACCAGAGGTGTCACCGATGCGTTGCTTGCCTTTTAGATGGGATGCTTGCCTTTTAGATGGGAATACGCTCTCTTCTTGAAGGCCCCGATGTCATATCCCTTTGGGAACACCGCCGCAGGAAGATCATTCCATATCTTGGCTGTACGTGGAAGAAATTGGCGCGAAAAACGCACGGTTGTTGAGCGCCAGCCATCTAGGTGATGATCATGGAATTTCAACTTATGGCGTGTCGTGCGGTGATGAAATTCAGCGGCAGGTATAAGATTATACAGTTCGTCTGAACATTCCCCATTGTAAAGACGGTAGAACACGCAGAGTGATGCAACGTCTCTCCGTAGGGCCAAGGGATCCAAGCGTTCGGAGATCACAGGGTCGTCGACAATTCGAGCGGCTCTCCGCTGTATACGGTCAAGAGGAAGGAGAAGATACTGGGGTGCTCCCGCCCAAAGATGGCAGCAGTACTCCATGTGAGGCCTTACTTGTGATCACCAACCCGCATTTGGCAAGCGTGGTGATTATTCCCATACCCATCAATTGTAGTGATGACTTGATTTCAATGATAGAGGCCTTTGCCAAGCAGTGGGACAGTATATAGGCTATGTTCTTACTTTTATGAAACAGGAATAGATTTTTTTGTCACACATAGACAGGTTAAACAATGACAAATTATTGATAAGATTTTTTTGTTGCTAAGCTATTGATATTTCTATTGAAGATAGTACAAGTACCGAACGACTGTAGCGAACCACTAAGGATCAATTTATTAGGCTAATGGAACAAATCAATGGGGGTCAGCAACCCCGATCAGCTGTTAGATAGGGTTAACAACAATAGCATACTCAAGTGTATATTGTCTAATTGATACTTAAAGTCAAAGCAAACCCGAGAAACTATTATACTTAACAAGTAGTGAAAAGCTAAAACCGTTATGTAAATCGCTAAATAATTACTTTTTCATGAATACTTATTTATTTATTTTATTTATTTATTGCTATTCCACAATGTAACAATTAGGCGTTAAAGTATGGTATTAAGATCATTATGGACCCCGTCGGGCACAGCAAATTAGAAGAGAGGAGGACATGTGCAATGTTTCAATATATATATATATATATTTTTTAATTAAAGTTTATCGCTAAAGTATTCATCTATGCTATAATAACTTTTACCAATTAGTAGCTCTTTTAACTGTTTTGTAAATTCTATTTCATTTGATATATCCCTAAAAGGTAACGGTAGTTTATTATAAATTTTTACTGCCATATATCTCACATCATTATCTCTTGGTTTAGAGATTAATACTGCGAATATATCTCTAAGAGTTATTCTCTCGAAGGGACAGCATGGAAAAATTAAATAATATTCAGCTCATAACGAGGCAAGCCGGTAGTTCGCTATTTAATTATGAATTTATGAGCGGCGGGAAAATGCAAACCCAGATGGAAGGAAGGGGATTCGGTGATAAGCGATAGCGGGTTTTTGAAAACATACAATATTTTTGTGTTAACACTAGGTCGTGGTGAGAGTAGGTAATTTGGATTTTTAAGGTCTAGAAAAGTACAAGCTCGTGCCAGAAGAATTTAAAAAAAATTGAAACCACTGAAAATTGGTAACGTTAGTTGTGAGCATTTATTTCATGTTTTTTCTCAATGAATGTAATCCTAGCATACAAGCCTTTACCTTGATGCATCACGAATGGGTCAAATTGTTTAGATCATTTAGTAATGCAATCATAGATGAACTTCATTTTAATAACACCGATGGTATTGGAATGAGACTGCATGGCTTTCAAAATAAGCCTGTTTATTTATGTTTAATCTATAAATCTATTTTAAAATAGGCAGCGGCGTTGTGACTGACCTAATGAAATAATAATGACTATATTCTAATAATATGATAATGACACTTATAGATGTGAATTGGTTTTTAATACGATGGCTTGATAACCTACATACAAAATTTATAAACTCGGTAAATATAATAAATATAATATACTGACGGGTATCATGTTTTATTCAAAAGCTCTATAAATACATATGTATTATTGCTAGAAAAGTAGTAAAACAACGAATTAGGCTTGTTAAGTCAGTTGGAATGATCGCCCTTGCTCATTTCCATACCTAAATCATGTTTGATCACCGTTCAAAATAATGTCTGTTTTCAAATACATTAAGAAAGCCATTGACTGTGAGATTTACTTGGAACAAGGCAGGTATTGTAATTTATTCTTCAACGAAGTTAAGCTCTAACATGTGATGATTGGATATTAAGCCTGCTTATTAGCTTTTTTTATTCAATAACAGAATGTGGTTGTGCGTGTGAAAATAATTTCACAAATCAAATATTCCACCCGCTACCGCTTATGACAGGGACACAACCTCACCCGCTGCAGTTCCTCTCAGTTTCTGGTTAATTAAGACACTGTTTTGAGTGGCACTTACATCGAGCTAAATAAATAATAGCTTCACGTACAAACCTGGATTTACCTCAGAATTCGTTTCGCTTTGATAAAAATTCATGGGAGTTTGAGGTGAATGGGAGGTGAGAAGAAAAAGCCTGGAATATGGACAAAGGGGCCAGATGAATATGGTTAGCTAAAGGCTAGTATTCACTTTGATTAGTGCGAGTGCAGATGATTAGTAGAGATGCTTAGTAATTATGAGATTTTAAGCAGCGATGAATTATTGCGAGTGATTAGTATCCTGCGTCGTGAAGTGATTAGAAGCGTGTTCTATTCAGTCGCTGTCCAGGCGTGTTTTCTTATAATCACTAAACACCTGCACTAATCACCTGCAATAACTACTGATCAAAGTGAATACGGGCCTTAAGCGCAAGCAGGTTTGGTAATTGACTGAAAAGTTTGTTAGTGGCCAAGAATGCCACGGTCAAGTAGGCAGGTCAAACTTTGAGTATCAGTAGATCAGTATCTTTACACGTATTGTCAGAATCTCATTTACATGATGTTTATTCCACTACTATGCTCGTAAAAAATACAACTGGTTTTACGTAGCGCACCATGAGTTTTCGATGTACACCCTTTTGTACAAGAAACACTCAATGGGCTAAGGCGCCACCTCGTGGGTATCGAATTTTACAAAATCCTTAAAAATCAAATCTTAAGGTGGGTATGGACGTCGATGGGTGTAGAGCGTCGTGGCCTAGTGGTTAAGCACTCCATCTTGGATCGCGGATCGTGTGGCCAGAACCATAATCTTTGTCTCCATTGTTTAATTTCCGACTCACTTCCAGGGATGGAAAACATCGATATAAAACCAAATCAACCCGGATAGCGGCGGAAGGCTCACCACCTACCACGTTAGGTTCTAATACCATTGGTGAAAAGTGGGCTTCTGAGTGTTCCGTTCACCATGACGGCAGCAGTCACTTGCCTATGATTACCCCGTTTTTGATAGAGTCGTGATGGTATGTATGTATGTAAGGTGGGTATAGACTATAGAGCATTTGCTAGAGCATTACATTGTGATGTAACGTTTTTACGAATGGTACAATACAGGCAAATGATCAGTTTTCTAAAAACTTACCGTGTAATGTAACGTTTTTGCTTGGTTTCTAAAATCAAGTAGAAATATGAACTATTTTATTATATTTCGTT
This sequence comes from Udea olivalis, assembly GCA_947369235.1. Lineage (NCBI taxonomy): Eukaryota > Metazoa > Arthropoda > Insecta > Lepidoptera > Crambidae > Udea > Udea olivalis. The sequence continues at coordinate 16,388,428 of OX376361.1, forward strand.
GTAACAAAAGATCGAAAGTCATGTTCGCAATTTGGTTCGAGTGAATTTAAAAACGATGAATGCTCGATGTACTGATACAAGTGAATGCTCAAATCGATGAGCACCTTAACAGGCTAAAAATCAGTTTCGCAGTTTTTACTGAAAATGTAAATCGTTAATGTGAAAAACTTTGATCTGAAATGTATTTAATAACAGGTATCACTTGCGAATCGGTAAAATTCAGCAATTTAGAATTAAATCGCCCAAAACACCATTATTAGCGCTAACCAAGTTTAATTAATAGATACATTAATTAATATTTGCCGATCTAGCGCTTCTGTTAAATCATTGATTACGGTCAATAATAGCGTGTTTGATGGTCAACAGCGACCGCGGATTGGTAATTAGATCGGACGCACGGTAGTGAGATTCCAAGTTTTGAAAACCCTCTCATGACAGTTTTCAAATATTCTACTGACTGTGTTTGCACCAAAGTCTGAAAAGAAAAACGTATTTCTCGCATATTTATATTGAATATTGTGTAATAAATAGATTAAAAAACCTGTTATGATCAATAAAAGGCGTGTTTGATAGTAAACGGCGACCGCTGATTAGTAAATAGATCGGGCGAACGGTTGCGGTATGCCAAGTTAGTGTAGGGTATTTGATTGTATTCAAAATATAGTTTGGACAGTGATTTTTATTAAAAATCAAAGCAAAGAGTCAATCATATTTCTGAATTAAAATGACATATCCTAAGTTTAAACGACAATAAAATTTCTAATTTATGAAATAATACGAATTTTAGTTGTTTTTGAGTTTACACACAGATATATGCTTGCATTCTAAATGTTAGTAGTAGCAGTATTTGCTAATCCCTGTATTACGAGGTACCGGACATGTAATTAAGCCAGGGTCGTCTCCTAGCACACCCAGACCCGAGCCAATTTAGAGAAGATCGTTCCTAAATTGATTGGCATTCCAACCGTGCCAATCGCCATCTACGGAAATCAAGACGAGAAACTACAACGCCAATCGTGACGTCAAACGCAAATAGAGAGACTTGCGTTTTCTACTTCAAACTATATCAGTAATTTTCCCAAAGTAGGCGTTCAACCCTCCACTGCCGTACTAATTCGGCCAGTATCGATTAGTCATTTAACCGTTGCGTTATTAGTGCATCAGCGAATGCTCGGAGCCCCTCGGACCGGTCGTAATTGTGATTTAGTCGTCGTACTGCAGTTTAGACTTAGTTACGTCTAATGGTTTAATAACTGGTGCGCTCTTGCAGGGTTAAGTAATTTATAATTAAATATCTACAGACCATCTCCGTGGCAGAGTGGTTTCAGAGCTAGGCCCGAAACCCGGTCCCGGGTTTAATTCCCAGGTTGGGCAAAGTGTGTTTTCGGATTTTCCGGAACGTAACCCGGGGTTGCGATCACCAACCTGCATTTACTTTCTATTTATAGACATTTTTACATATGGCCATAAGCACCCAAAATAAGCAAATCTATAAGCGTCAGAGCAAAGCGTTGAGCAAATATTCAAGTTTTTAATAATTTTGAATGAATATAACATAGGATTCACGAGCTTTTGTCGCATTTATAGTTCTGAAAACGTCAAAACTGCACAAATATAACTGTTTTAAGTGAGCTCGAACGATAAATCGCCATAAAAAGTAATTTAAAAAAGTTTTTATATGGTATTCAACCATTGAATAAAAATTGTAAACACTGTTTGGTTTGGACATTTAGAAATAAGGAAATACCATTTCAGCTCGTACAAAATACACAATTTTTTTAACCCTACACTAACACACACAATTTAGAAAACCAATAAGATTACTTTTCCATATCAAAAGAAGGTTAACCGCAAAAATCCTGCCCCGTTTTGGGATTATTATAAAAAATACCGTCTAGTTCGTAAGATAATCATCCCAAGATTGCATTATTTACGCATGAGATCACGGTTCCATGGCAACGGTCCCCTGGGTGGGGGTGATCGCTTCCAGGGGTTAATAGTGATGCTGTGATAGAGTACATACATTATAGGTATGAGGGTAGGTATTCTGAATGCGAAATGTGGTAATTAGAGTAAAGAAAAGTAAATTTTTAGTACCAATAGACAAACATAATATATTAAATGAATATGTGCCAGACAACACACCGCTTGTCATGGTCTCGAAATTTTGTTTATTTTTTTATATTTGTTATCATTCTGGATAAACTGTTTATCACCAATGTTTGAAGAAAAAAATGTTTTTCTGTACTATGATATCACGAGTATTTAATTGGAATTAAAAAATGTAAAGCCTTAGTATGAAAAGATTAGCTTACTAAGCGAATCATGTTTATCTCCGCGAACAGACAGATTTATAAGGACAGTTCAGGTGATTTAACTAAGGACTAGAGGTTCTACGACGCCGCCAATTTTGCTGGTCATCAAAAGTGTCCAATCCTGTTCTTGGACCAGCGCCAGTGTTCAGCCATTAGTATGATAATGTGACGGCGTTATTGGTCACATAACTAATTGCAGGATTAGGCGGCTTTGGAGACCCATGTTTTATCTGAACATACCTTGATCTTCGCAAATAGGAGTTTAAAAATATACACCTTTATTCTCAATTCATACAAATATTTTTAAGGGTCATGTTATCCATGATAAAATAACAAACGAAAGTTTGTATGGGAAGAACTCTAATCTTGAACAAACTTGAGTTTGACGACACGATTGGCGCAGTGCGCTGTAGCACGGTTTCTCGCCCTGATTTCCATAGTGTCCCGGGTTCGATTCCCGGTCGGGTCAGTTCAGGAAACGATCTTTTCTGAATTGACTCAGGTCTGAGTGTGCTGGGAGACGCCCTGGCTTATTTCCTTGTGTGGTTCCTTGTAACACAGGGATATTAATCCCTACTTCGAGACCATTACAAGAGGTGTGTTGTTTGGCGCATATATATAACTGCTTTTGAAATGGAACCCATCACGGCAGCTGTGTCATCCCGTGATTATGACTGCTGTAGGGGGCTCGAACGTCCAGTTTTACTCGAATAGTTTTTATTGCGGACTGCAGATTTGTTTTTTTTATATTATGATTAGTCTGCAAAGTCCCACTGCTGGCCCAGTCAGGAAGCTTTTGGGAGAGGTCATGTAATTTACGAACGATGGTATGAGGACTGGCAGATTGACACCGAGAATACTACGCTCCATCGCTCTTTGACACACTTTGACAGCGGAATTCTGTAGGTCTACCACGAGTTTCCAATTTAAATTTACGTTGTCGTTCGCGTAATAAATTGTATAGGGATTTGACATGACATGACAATGCCAAATCCCAATACATTTTTTTGGCGAACAATAGTGTAAATTGAAAGTGGCAACTCGTGGTAGACGTACTGGTTTTTTGTCAAGAACCAAGTTTGGGCACCGTATACAATGTAGATTTGGTTCTTACTCGTAGATATATATTAAAAAATATATATTTAATACAGTTTTAGAGCTGTGAAAACCACCGTCATTAAAACGCCATCGAACCAAGTTGCAGCAGTTTCCCATGATTTATAATGATATTAGTCATATGCATCGATCGTTGACATTCATTACCATAGCGGTACTTCATAATTACTGCTATATTTTATAATTAATGATAAAGGTTTGCAATAACAGCGGTTAACATAAACATAACATTATGTTTGGTTTTCATGGATTTTAATATACTGAAACTATTCAATAGTTCCATTATTTATGTTTTTCGACTTTTATATATTTTTTATAAAAATATTCAATATATTTTGTTACTTCACATTGGTGTGATTGTGCTGTCTACTTGACTGCGTATTGTTGTTGTATTCATATATTTTTCTTTTGAAGTTTTTATCAATAATTTGCATGCCTACTCTGATAAGGTATAATACTGTTGAAACTTAATTTTGTGAACCATCAACAAAAAATGTACACAGTGTTACGCAAATAAATTTCTTTGTCTTTGTCTTTGTCTTTATACTTTTTTCAGTTAAATGAAATGTGGTTTTCAATCTTTTATAAATTAATAATATTTTTAAACACTAGACTTACCCGTTTCTTCAAGTTTTACTTCATGAAATGATAATAGTAAGCTTACCTGTAAAAGAAAAATGACTATATTAATGACAATGACGATGAATAGTGACCATATTTGATCTAAGTGTAAAAACGTATATTTTTCCAGCCGCGTTCGTCAGTAAAGCGTCACGTCGTCTTAATGGTGTTTTTACAAAATATGAAATTTGAATCCCGGCGCGGATTCAGTTAACGAGGTTTGAAGTGAGCTTTCAGAATATCGCTACAGTTAAAGCGCCGACGCACAACGTTGTCATCACAGACATAAATCATTTTGAGATAACGCATATGCCTTCGTCTGTTAAAAAGTAAGAGCTACTTTTACATCACGATAAAACTATGTTTAGAAAAGCGAAATGTCACCCATCACAAAATCTCAAAAACGACTCGTGCTAGGAGTTTCAAATTTTGTTTTAAAACTCTTAGCACGAGGTTTTTTCAGGATGTAGGTAGGTGCTCACTTAGGCGGGTTATTGCGAAATTCGACCTCTAAGGGGTTGTATTTGGGGTTGATAATTTGTTTGTATCAAACTTCGTTACACTAGTGATAGGAGTCTCAAATTTTGCATAGGTGTACTTTTTAGGACGTAGGTGCAAACTAAGACGGGATTTTGCGAATCAAGTATCACAAGTTTGAAATAATCCTGTACCTATGTCATAAAAATTAAGTTCACGCGGGCGAAGCCGCGGGCGAAAAGCTAGTATAGAAGAAATATGCGCCAGACAGCACAATACATCACTTGCCATGGTCTCGAAGGAAAATTAAATATCCCTGTGTAACCTAGTACCAGATGGGCAAGAAAGCCAGGGGCTTCTATAGCTGTAGGCTTTAGTAGGAAGCATTTCCCATTCCTCAATTAATGTTAATTCGGGTAATATGAAAAGGAACGACAAATAAATTTCCCTAATTTTGACATGACAACGGCCATAACGGTTGAGCGTAGGAAAATTATGAATTGAAAAAGGGCATTGCATTCTCTTTTGAAATTAGAAGTACCTACCTACACTAGCGACATATATTTCGATTAATGTTACTGGTTGCCCCTTTGTTGGCCGATCCCGATCCCGATGAGTACGCAATTTATTTGCGCGCCAACTGACAGATATACGATGCGCCGGCGCCGCGCGCATTCCGCTAAGAGTGTGTTTTGCTACAGAGTACTTCTCTCATATTAATACCATGTTGATGTAAACTTTAAAGTGTAATATTCAATTATGATTGTTTGTAATGGATAGACTTAAAAACTGCAACATCTATTACTTTTACCTATAAAAAACTACATAATTAACGAGTTACATCATTGGTTACCAAAGTGGTCCAGGTGGACCCCAAGGGGTCCACGGGAGACTCGAAGCCCGGGTCTATGTTGGCTTTATTTTTTGTCGAGTTTTAGTAATATGGTAGAGATGTGTAGCTGCAGGGGGTCCACCGGAACCACCTAAATCTTGAAAGTGGACTATGCGAAAAAAAGTTTGAGAACCTCTGAGTTACATGAACTATATTCATACTTAATGAAATTGAGGTGCTGCGCAAATTACAGTATTTTTTTTCCGCCACCTTGCTTACTAATGCAGTCATCCTTTCAGGGTTCCTTTAGAGATATACGCCCCCTACTACCCTATTCAATATACTTTATCTATACGAAACTTATAAGAACTTAGCGCTGCTAGCGATACTTCGCGACGAGATAAATATTTTAATACATTTACAATATTGAGATAAGGACTGACCGCAAAACAATTCGTTTTAATAACGCGAGTCCGTAGGGTGTGCGAGAAAGTCCTATAAATGAAAATGTTCAAAGTAAAAGCAACGTTGCCTTGAGAGATTTAAGGCGCATATTTCAAGAGTAGTAAGTAGTTATTAAACTTCGGTTAACAATTGGTCAAAAGCATTATGGGTATTGTGGTTCAGCATTTAATATGATAATTCTGTTGGAATGATTAATCAAAATAGTGTTTTAGTATAATAAAATTCATTTTGAAATGGAAGTAGAATATAATAAATTTACAATTTGAGATTCTGTCTTTCTTCTTTATGACTTGGCCGTCCAACTTTTTTCACCATGATTTAGCAGTTCTACGGTAAGTTACAGTAAGTAAATTAATAAATAACAGAGACATCTTACACTAAGATTATCTGACCTCAAACTAAGCAACACTTGTTCTATGCGTGTCAGAGACTGATTAAAATACTTAATTATTCCTAAGTACCTACACAGAAAAATACACCAACTTTGTATCTCTTATAGTATGTTTGTCCTAAGTGGGAGTATAATCCACAGCCATTGGCAATATATTTAGAAGATTGCGCCAACAGGTCAGCCGGAAAAGGAGAAGTGTGGTTTTCTAGTCTTTTTTTATATGACTAAAATACCTTATAGCTTTGGACATCATATCTCATGGTGAGGCAGATTTATTATATTTGACGCAGTAGAGTTGTTGTTACATTTGTTTTGATAAATTTATATTAGTTTTTTATTATATTCCACATAGGCCGGTCTTATTTGAATTACATTATTTCTGTCTTAGAACAACAGTCAGTTTTAAAAATTAAAAATGGTTTAAAGCAGCAAGAACAATGTGCTCGCGAACGGAGCAAATAACTAGCCGCCGTCAAGAGCCCAGCCGTGCGTCCCGCGCAATGTGCGGGGTCCGATTGACCGATGCCCTCAACTGTCGCCACGTCATTAACTCGGTTGGGTGGGGGGTGGCGGTTTGCTCTACTGCGTTTTATCTAATGCTTTCTGATTTTAGATATTTCTTTAAGAATTTTGATAAATGTATAGGAATCTAACGTTCTTTTGTCGTTGTTTTCAAAATGTTGAATGTTCACTGATTTTTTGGGTCACTTGGTAGTAGTCCTGCTAACTAACGGGACCGGGTAGTGGGTTCACCACAACGAACATTTGTGAGACGATAATTTTTATTTGTTTTGTGTCTCAGAACAATAACACTTAGAAGGCTAGTTCTATACAAAACAGCTGCCCTTACTGACTTATGTACTTTTTATAAGTCTATATAAATAAATATATGTTTTTACTTTTTCTACTTTAATTGTGATGCAAATATCAAAATGTCTAAAACCCTATCATATTATTGTTCGTTGCACATGTTAAGTATTTTACTGAATTGTTTTGGATATTAATATTGTTGAAATATATTTATAATGTTATTTCACCCATTTATTAGTTTCAGTGCAGACAAATATATTATATAGTCTTATTTATAGTATTTGTCTGCCTGTTAATCTAAATGACCTCAAACTAGTAAATTTCCTTCTCCATTTACAAAGCAGCCTTCATTCTTAGTTTTCTACGGTACTTTTCATAGTGGTCCGTCTCGCATGGCTGGCGATCGCCGACTGACCGCCGCCCGCAAACTGTCTCCACGTCATTAACTCGGGTGGGGGAGGTGAGGGTTGTGGTTTTGTCTCCGTTCCCGCTGTCCAGTTTAATGTTGCTCTAACATCTTACTGGTTTAATTTCTAACTGAGTTCATGGCCAGCCTTATGTTTTGTTTTAATTCAAGTTACTGATGGTTAACATTTCTTTTTTCAATGTTTACTTTGCGTACAGAATTTGGACTTGAGAAAATTGTGTTTTAATCTAGATAGTCCTTGTCTTCTCAGTTATTTAAGCAATCTTTTTGGTAGCAATTAGGAATATTAGGATTAGGAGTATTAGGACATTTCTACACGCAGTCTTGCATTTTATGTTCGACACACTGGGTTTCCTTTTTATATGGTGAAGAAGTTTTGAAAACGGCATTTTTTATTTATTTTGACAGTGTCAGTATGCCGATGCAGTGGCAAACACATGCCATTTAACTACAATTGCGATATATAGGCTTTGGTCACTTGTTTGTGATACCACATTCCATTAAACTTCCACTAGAGTCTAGAAAATAAGCATTACCTTAAACCCAGGGTTGTTTAAGCAAGAATCTCAAAATCACGGTCTACTACTTCAGGCGTTTGTACAAGTGCCTTTATGTATAATCATCTAACAGGGGTAGGCATAGAACGGAGGCATGTCCCTACAGGCGCGTGTGCACGCATACATTACGCGCCGTGAGGGCAACGAGGGGATGTGACTGGTACTAGAGCAGATGTGCATATCGTTTTTAAGCTTTGACAGCGCTCATCAATCTTTGTTTGTGATTTAAGGTCAGTTTTGGTAGAGACTAATGCATGCATCAAATGTACACTGAAAGAAAGAAATAAATATGCGCCAGACAACACACCTCTTGTAATGGTCTCAAAGTAGGGAGTAATATCCCTGTGTTACGATGTACCACACAAGGAAATAAGCCAGGGGCGTCTCCCAGCACACCCAGACCCGAGTGAATTCAGAAAATATCGTTTCCTGAACTGACCCGACCGGGAATCGAATCCGGGACACTACGGAAATCGAGGCGAGACTCCGGCGCACTACGCCAATCGTGTCGTCGAAAAGAAAAAATGGATACCTTTAGATATAACAAAATTTTCTTATCAATTTAACATCATTCGGTCCTACGATTTTAAGTTTTAAGATTGACATTTTAATCGTCCGTTCTATCAATAACTCTAGACTTAAGTCTTAGGGCCCGTTTAAGGGGAGACGCGGGGCGTCGAGCGTCGCGTGCGGCGTGGCTTGCAGCGGCGCGTCGAGCGTTTTTACTGCAGTTTATAGTGAAGCGGCGCGTAAAGCGGCCTGCGTCGTCCCACGCGCAAACTCAAACATATAGAAATGTAGGGGCTCGTTTAAGGAAACGCGGGGCGTCGAGCGCCGTGGCATGCCGCACGCCGCGGCGTAGTACGCAGCGTTGTATACGGCGTCGTTCAGTGCGACACCCGCTGCGACTCTCGCAGCTTATTGGCATCCTTCCAGTCTTGTTCGACTAGTTACAAAGAGCAAACGTGTGTATTGTTTGTAATCATGGCCGATTTCATTGACATATTGCTTGAAGATAGTTATTACTTAAAAAGTATTTTATTTACCGCTAGAGCGGAACCCTGATTCTCAGCAACCGAACGCGAATAATTTGGAGAATATGCAACTCTTTACCAGCCGGTGAGAATACCCCGCACCTCTCTCTCCTGGCAGTCAAAAGCTTAAGTGTGCATAGAAAGGAGTTTATCAAAACGTATCGCACGGTAACACTTAAGCGAAAATTGTTCTCGTGCGAAAAAAGAACCGAAATTCAGTTAGCAAAAAAAGTCTGTATCTAGCTTACCAGCAAAAAACTAAAAACAACGTATTAAAAAAGGGTGAAAACTCCACACAAAAACAATGTAACTACCGAAATACGTTCCTATACATTCGTTACGCAAAACTAATTTACCGAGCACTTTAAAATATCGAAAAACAATTTTTATTCGGCGGAAAATAAAAATGGTCGCATCAACTGTGTACAGTTGCTAGCAGGAGTGTGATAATTTGTGATTGTACAATCGCCGCCATAGGTTGAAATCGATGTCATTTTATTAGATTTCACATCAAAACTTTTTGATGTTAGGTTTTTTCTAATAAGGGTTTATTCAGTCTCTGATTACGCACGCACTGATGAGTACTTGTGCTTTGTCGGTAACGAATTTTTTACAAAGAATACGTCTACGGATATTTTTCATCTTAATTTAAAAAAAAGCCTTTGCCTAGCAGTGGGATCTCAACGGCTTCGTCACATAATTCTTTGTCTTGTAGGGATCGTACCCAAGAGCTTTATCGTGCCAACAGGCCAGTCAAGTCAATCTATTAACTTACTATCGAAGACCGTTGGTAGCTGTAGCATCTATATAATATGGGTAGTTTTTTTAGCATTATAACTATTATATTTTTGGATGGAAACTAAAAAAAATCTAGCTAATCCTAGGGGCTCAAGCGGGACTCGATCCCGCGTCTTCCACAATACGGGCGCTACTATCATACTGAGCTATCTAGGCCATTAACAGACCTAGCGAATTTGTCCAGTGTATTTTACGTTGTAAGCCAATGTTGTTTTTCATCAATATTTATAAGGCAAGCGACTTTTGACACCCGAAATAAATATTTTTGCAAATTTTTGACTTTCGATTTTTGGCATTATAAAAATGAACTATTTTTCATCTGGTATAAAAACTAGTAAGGATAACAACTAAGGATAAACTAGGATCAGGGCGAGTTTTTCTAGATTATATCACAAAATAAAGAGTTTACGGAAATACCGCTCTCATCTTTCTCCAGTACAATTACCTGAACTTGCCTGACCGCCTAGGGTTGCTGTTACCTTCGCTCCGAAAATAAAATGAAGTAGGTATAAGCTCAACTTGACAAAACCCACCAAAAACACAATACATCACGTGAAAAATTGCACCAAGTTCGGCAAAAACAAAAACACTCGTGACAGTGCAACTCCCCGCGTCACCGATTCTGACCGGTATCGCCTGTAAGCTCATTGTGTTTGTGTGCGTGATCAAAATGGCAGTTTGTTCTAAGCAGACTACCTCTTCGGGCCGCCACGCCGCATCCGTAATTTGTGTTCCTATCTTTAAATTAAAAAAAATGCATTGTTTTGTGCTAAAAATAAAAGTTCACTTGTATGACGTGCTATATCCATCATCATCATTCGTGCGGTCTATCCCGGTTGTGAACCCACACTGGTGTGGGGGTCCCAGGGTCCGCCTTTCTTATTTTCTTGGCCCACTTCGCGCGATCTTGTGCATCCTCAGTGGTGAGTCTGTTAGCACGCATGTCAACCTTAACGACGTCGACGTGCTATATCCAGTGTATGGAAAATCATTGATAATATCAGTTACAAAACAACCCACTCAAACGGAATATCATGGAAGCTGGCGAAACACTTGAGAAGCTGCTATATTTCCCAATCTACAGGAAGTACTAGGAAGAGCACTGTGGCGATAATCCCACATAATATAAAAAGGGGGGGAAACCCGAAACGGATTGCGGCGCACTAACGAGGTTCGAGCCTAACCGCCGTGAATCTTTTATATAGTGATGACACTAGATTTATATCGATACTTACTTTGCGTTTTTAATTTTCAGTTTCGATGATTTTTTTTTTACTTACACCATGGATTTTTACTTAAGGTATAGCATATTGTAATAGGGCGGCAAAGACAGCCGTGTTAGCAAGTTGTTCTTCTTATTTAAGCCCTTTTCAACTGTAAAATTATCAGACGCGTTTTAGATTGCAATGTCGAACAGATATACAAAATGCTCGTTAGGTATATTATTACCTGAACGAGCAGCTTTCTAATTATGGAGTGAAGTGCAAAAATAAAAAAACTTAGTGATGGAAAATCAGCCATTACTGCTCGTACAATCTGTTGCATAATTTCTGACACAAAATCTCTTACGAAATTTGGACGGTATAATTTGAAAAAAGGTTCACTCTACGTGTAATTTATCGATACATCCAAAGCGCAGCTCTACGCGGCTCTCATCGCAAGTGGTCGCATAACGAGTCGATAACGAACTGGGTTGCATTGTTATCGACAAATGCAAAGCAATCGTATCGATACCCAGTAACACATTCACTTATTTCCCTATATTTTCCTGGTTGTCTGAATAATGGACTCGCCGGAGAGGGAATTGTATTTGTTAAGGTTTTCTTAGTGTATTTTCAATTCAGAGCTTGAAATATGGTGTTATACGTGTATTTTACGTAGAACACAACGAGTATTATAATATGCTACCTTTCCGCCCGCGGCTTCGCGTGAACTTCATTTAGTTATATATTATGGCCAAATTACATAAAATCTTTATAAATTGTAGCCTATGTGTTATTCTGATATATACGCTGTATAACTGTAAAGTTTCATCTGAATCCGTTCAGTAGTTTTTGCCTGAAAGAGCAATAAACATACATACGAGTATTATTAATATTAAACTTTCGTATTATTTTTTCGTGTTTTTGACGACCGACTTGGTTAAGAAGTTGGCTACTACACCAGAGGTCGCGGGTTCGATCCCCGCACAGTACAAACATTTGTGTGCATGAACATGTCTGTTTGTACTGGTCTGGGTGTCTCCTATGTATAATAAGTATGTATTTACAAAAGAAAATGTATTTAAGTATGTTTATCCGTTGTCTAGTATCCCATAACACAAGCTTTAATTAGCTTACTTTGGGGCTAGATGGCGCTGTGTGGAATAATGTGCAGGGATATTTATTTATTTATTATTATTAATATTAGTAAGACTTGTCAGCAGTATATTCGTTTGCTTCGTTTCTTTTTGCTACTTTAGTATTCGATCCCCCAAATCTTTAAATATAAGCTTAGTTGAAGCCTTTAGTAACCAGTCAAAAGGATTTGGTATCAATAATGTCGTCTGCTATGATCAGATCACGTATCCAAGCCGATTTAAAATAAATAAATAATAAATATAAATAGGCGCCAGACAACACACCTCTTGTAATGGTCTCGAAGTAGGGATTAATTCAGAATTCAGAAAAGATCGTTTCCGAAATTGACCCGACCGGGTATCGAACCCGGAAGACTTCGAAAATCAAGGCGAGAAACCGTGCTACGGCGCACCATCGTGTCTTATTTAAAAGCCTCTGTTGAATGTTAATACTTTTCATAATTAATTTGATGTTTACAAAATAAACTATCATAATTGGCCATTTACCTAAACGTTAGTCTAGCAACTTTGTAATGTTAAGAAACATTAAAGAAACCAATGAAACACTACGCTGAGTGCTCAGAGGCGCAGTTGGCCAAATAACACCAGGAAACTATTTTAATTACTCCAAAACCACTTCGAACAACTTCTGGGATGGTGTCCACGCTAGTACCCATCCTGTGGGGGTGTGGGTACATTTGAAGCTGCCCGTTTATCTATGTTTGAAAGTTTACAAGTTTCCGCTAGATGAAACCTGCGTTCAGATGTTTGTTTTAAACTTGGATAAACACTAAAGTAAGACGTTTCTCGGAATCCCTCTTCAAAGTATTTTTGGGATGAATAAATGGGAAAGCCACAGTTATGCAAATTGCTATTTAATTTGTACCTAAGACTCAAGATTTAAAAATCAAAATAAACATCAACAGTAGGTAGTAGTAACATATTTATTATAAACTACAAGGAATGAGCAATAAATTATTATAATTATGAACTGATATGATAGAATTATACAAAAAAAACGTGTAAAAATTAAATTTTTGCTAAAATATTAAACCAAACGAATTCAGTAAATATTTCTAACGTTAATTATTAGGTAAATACTGATACTTATAGTTTCTCATTTGCTATTGAATTTCATATTTTATTGTCAGCTCTACATACTAAATTTTTGGATAAGAGACTTACTGTTGTAGGTGAAGCATTTAGATAAGTTTCGACCTTCTACTTTATTCCTCGTACCAAGAAAAAACTAAATATTAGCTCTCCATACTATACTCTAAGAAAACTTCAACGCATATTGTCAACAACAGCCGCCAACGCTTGATTTTTTGAATAACACACATTGACAGTTCTTTGTTGACAAACCCGACCACGGTGTAATCCTCACCCGATTAAAAGACATTTCAACGTTGCAGGATTTAGCGCCGGATGGTTCTAATCCGAGGATTAAACCGCTCGCTTAATAAATACGAAAAAATCCAAAACAGTTTTGAGTCAGATCTGTCTTTTCATTTGTCACCACGCCACGTTTAAATTGGTCAGTCTGATAACAGGACAAACAGTCCTAAGATCGACATATTTGGGTGTCTTTCATATCACTCATGGATAGGTATGCTGTTGCAAGCTTTGCTTAGTTTGTGGTCAGATTGGCTTGATGTATTCTACCAGGGGAGCTACGCCAAGAGCAACACGCTACGACGATTTTTACAGTAGAAATCGTCGCGGTGTGCTGCTCTTGGCTAGCCCCGCAGATATGATTAAGAGTACAGGAAGACTTCGGTCAACGATCACAATAAAATTGTTCGGAAATAACTTGGCTCCAAATTATCAGTTGTTGTCCACTTTCATAACCAGTAAACAATTTTTTTAATGAAACTGTCGAAATAATCAGCGTTCAGTAATAAAATAGAAGTTAAGAGGTATTTCTAACCAACATGACAATTGACACTAAACCGGCAACCAAGGCATCATTATACTTCGGACACTCATAATCTGTTAACTGTTGAAAACACCACGCATTATTTGTTACCTCTATGACCCACATCCAAAAGTACCAGGTTCCCATAAAAGCGCAGAGTTCTATCTAACATCATCATCATCATCATCATCAGCCGTGCTGTCTATCCCGGTTGTGAACCCACACTGGTGTGTGGGGTCCCAGGGTCCGCCTTTCTTATTTACTTGACCCACTTCGCGCGGTCTTGTGCATCCTCAGTGGTGAGTCTGTTGGCACGCATGTCACCCTTAACGACGTCGAGCCACCGCTTCTTGCGTCGACCTCTTATACCGGTACCTGGCGGGAGCGGCATGGCCAGACATTTGTTGCCCACGTAGTTTGCCGATCTCCGTGAGACATGACCATACCAACGAAGGCGGCACTACTGCAGCTTGTCTGCGATGTCACGAACACGAAGGCTGCCGCGGATGAGGGTGTTACGCACGCAATCTTTGCATGAGACTCCACACATCCACCGCAGCATCTTCATTTGCGTGACGCGCAGCTCCTGCTTGTGTCGCTCTAGTAACGGCCATGTTTCACTGCCATATAAAAGGACAGGCCTAATGATGGTTTTATAGACCTGCCCCTTCAGCTTGATCGGTATTTTGGGGTCACAAATGACACCAAAGGTTCTATCTAACGCGACGTGATAATTAGTACCTTACATCAGGTCACCAGTCGCATGAGACACAAGCATTGTGCGTGTGCACGGCGTGACGTCACGGGACGGGTCGTGCCTCACGGCTGACGTGAGCTTTTGTATTATTCATGGTGAAATTCTAGCTTTTGTAGACTTATTGTTTCTGATGTTGATGTCCAAGAAACAAACGTTAAGTTATCAATACTAGGCTGTCATGAAACCTAAGGCATATCTGGAAACTCCTACCCGCCTCATTATAAGCATTAATCTGCTGTGTATCTTATCCTATACTGGTTTTTTTATAACGGAATAGGTACAGGTGAAGTGCGTGGGTTCGATCGCCTCGGTAGACACATATTTTCACACAACATAACATAGCATTACGACTATATCCCGAACGGGTAGTCGGAGAGATCATATCAAAAGTTTAAATTTAAGTCGAATGTCATTGTTTATTAGACTTGCGAATTGCGAAATTTCACCTGCAAAATTTAGTTGTGCAAATCACAATATTAATTACTATAATAATATGCATAACAACCGATGAATTAAATCTACGCATGTCTCCATAAACCTTTCGGTTCCTAACCTCCAATGATGCGTGGTAGAAATGTCATAACTTTAAGCCCCATTGTGCATTGTGTAGGCAATTACAGCGACGACTAATGGGGACAAACTCGCATGTATTAGCGATGATAGCTTTGTAACAGTCAAAGGTATTTAATAGATTAACTAGATATGACAATTCGATTACAGATACACGAAGCGGGATCCCGCTTGAGTCCCTAGGATTAGATCGAATTTTTCTAGTTTCTATTTTTGTGTAGAAAATAGTGCATTGTTAAATACTAAGCCTCCTATTGTTGTTATGCACTACAAAAGATATTTGTCATAACCATTTAACGCGAAGCTACCTTCTTGATGACTCGATGAATAGGGTCAACAAGTAATACCTCTGATGATAGTGTACGAACACCTGCTTGGACCGTCGTGGTTTACTTTTTTCTGTTAACGAAATCAATAATGATTTCTAAGATCCTTTCAAATTTCAATTTTCAAATTGGCATTCATGAAACTATTGTTTATGCTACGCCTGTTTGCAAATCTGATGATGGAGCGTAAAAACGTCCAGCACGTCATTTCAAATTGAAGTATCGTCGCCATCCATTCTGAATCTGGATGAGTGATGGCTCTGCTCTGTCATATTTCACTATATCCAGCAACGCAATTGATAATGCGAATTTTATCAGAAACGAGGTTCTAAAAATAATGAGAAGGTCTGGACGAACTAAGGCGTTCTTCAAAATGTCGGCTCAAGAGTAGGAACTAATAATCGACGAACATTCGTAAAAATATTCATGACAGTGGAATATTACCAAAATGTGTGACGGAGTCACATCAACACGAGAAATGTGGTCTCCGAGTGTATAAAAGCGTGATGGTATAGTAAGGATGGTCGGTTTTTTTGTAGACAATTTTTTTCTCATAGGCAATTTTGATATACTCGTAGGTAGTTCTCGTATTATATTTCACGTTTCCTTCAAGAATTCCTCTACAACTAAGTAAGTATGATGCCTTTATGAATGGCCGTGGCAAGTGGTCTCAATTGATGCACAGTTTATTGGTCAAGGAATGTCTTCAGACTTGACTTTCGACTCGATTCATGATATTGCATTGTTGCGTGCGACTGCAATGAAAAGGAGTGGTAGATTTAATTTATGCAATTGGTCGTTATTGGCGAAAAAGATAAAGCTTTTGTGAGAATTATACACCTTCAGAGTTCAGATTACTTAATTTGTCCAGTTCAGTCTGGTTTTGAGAGTAAAAGATACAAATTTCAGTTAAGAGATCGAGGTTTGTGTCTGGTAATATTGCCCGATATTTTTTATGCATAAATAAATGTGACAACACAACAATTGTCATGGTCTCGAAGTAGGGATAAATATCTGTGTTTTAAGGTACCAGACAAGGAAGTAAGCCAGAGGCGTCTCCCAACACACGCAGACCAGAGCTTATTTATTTTATTGACATAATTATAATAATAGTAAAATGAAATAATTTAATAGATAATATAATATTTTAAATTTGAGACTGAGTATAATGTATAATAAAATGAAATTAAATACATAGTTTTTATTTTTAATAGGTAAGGGAACTAAATTAAATGCGTGAATATATTAATTAAGGAATAATATTAGCTGGCTACACTATTGCATTAGGCATGTGCCTGTAATAATAGATGTATTTGTTTTTGAATAAATAAATAAATAAAAAAATCTTCTCCTGCACTGACTCGACCGGGAATCGAACCCGCGACACTACGTAAGTCAAGGCGAGAAACCGTCAACAGAGCACTTAACTACGCCGATCGTGTCGTCATCATCATCAAGATCATGCATCTCTCTGACGTAAAACAACCACTAAACAATCTTTAGTTAGCTTCATGAAGAAATAATCCAGTGCCGAAATTATCATGACAGCTTGCACAAGACCAAATCTGAATGTCTCAATCTTGATCCCAAATCCTAACCACCCAAAGGGTCAGCATGTCACATCTAGCTAGTCTCTATATCGCAGTGCTAAGGTACAATTCCGCGTGGATTGATCGCATTCAGGTCGCGGGCGTGATCTACACACGACGACGGGCATTAATCGGATGCGCTTGCGCATGTTTCCTGCTTCATTTGGCACGAAATTAAAGTTTACAGAAGGGATATAATAAGGTAGAAAATTAATAGATATTACCTATCGGTCGATATTAAATTAAGAATTAAACTCAGTATGGATTTTATTATAAAATAAAACAAACGTTACGAAGGAAATGGAATAAATGTGTTTAGTTATAGTTCTGTTTAAATAAACTCCACCTATACTGATAATATGGTCTGAAGAGATACATGGCCAGCCTAACCCATTCACTTATGAAGACGTAAAAGCCTACTTATATGCCCGATTTTAAACTTAAATAACGGCATGCAGCAGCTAGGAAAACCTCACAAGTTCATTTCGTAACGTTAACGTCTTTGGAACATTTCAGAAGGCGGACGTTTCCTGTCTGTACTAAGATTATTCTTTGAAAATTCATTGGTGGGGTAGGGCTCGCACGCACGCACTTCTGCCATAGAATAAATCCTCTATTGAGTTGTTACTCTGTGGCCCCTTTCATCACCACCGGAAGTCCGTAGTGGCAGGATTGAGCACGATTGATTGTTCGTTTGAATTGAATTAATTGAAGTCACTTTGATTACAAGTAAGGTAATACATGATCTCAAAATATTCAAACGTAGCAGCCACAGAAACTTTTATTTGCATTCGAATATTACGGGCCAGTAGTATTGGAGCTTTAATTTTAAATTATGTTCGTGATCGTGCGTTTGAAATCTATTTGTATCTTTTTTCAGCAACCATTCGATGGCATAAGCCAGGTGGTTCCTAAAACGGCCTAAACGACCGTGGTTACACACACAAACATACAACATATTAATTTAGTTACATGTCATGCAATGTTGGAGGACATCATAGGTATTATTTGGCTAGGAAGACCATTATTTTGTTTTTTGAGTCAGATCAAAATATTTTCATCATCATCCGTGCGGTCTATCCCGGTTGTGGACCCACACTGGCGTGTGGGGTCCCAGGGTCCGCCTTAATATTTCAATCAAAATATTTTATGGGAAGAAAATAATGAGTTCAGCAGTCGATCGATCCGCCTTATCAATGATGAAATTTTAATATCAAAGTTATCTAAAAGTACATAAGATGACTAACCTGTACAGCATCATCCAAGCACCGTCCCCAGCCGTCGCTGCGGTCCACCAGGCTGTTCCACTTGTCAGCCAGCTTGGCCACCTCGCGCCTGATGGAGCGGGCCAGCTCTCGGGCCTGCTCCTCAGCAGAACGGTATCCTCGGGAGTCGCCTTCGCTTTCTCGGTTTTCTGGGAACAAAATAAATAATATGATATCTGATAGTCTTTTGGGTTGAAATAAACTTGGTGAAAAGTGGGCTTGTGAAGTGACGGCAACAGTGAACTTGCCTCTGACTACCCCGTTTGGGATATAGTCGTGATGGAAGGTAGGTTTTTTGGGTAAAAAGGCTTTTCCATATACAATTTTGAGAACGTAAGGCAACGTTTTGGAAGTAAAATGTTAACCATCCCCTGCATAAAAAGTGAAAAATAAACTTTGTAACTAAGCTTCAAGGTGGCGCTAAGTTATTATTGCAAGTAACAAAGTTTGAGCATAAGTTTGAGAGTCCATTTCCAGCAGAGATTGCTAAGAAAGGACGGAGGGAAATATCCGCCATTAGTAGATGTTACTTAATTTTTTGGGTCAGTGGGCATAGGTGAAAACTAGTGAAGAAGAAGGGAGGAGGAAGAAAACGAAAACTAATGACAGCAGGATTGGATCATGAGGAACGAAACAAGTAATAAATAAATAATAAATGAATTTCTGAGACAATTCACACCAAGATCAACTGACCCCAAACTAAGCAGAGCTTGTACTATGGGCATCAGAGACTGATAAACATACTTAAACATTTCTAAATACATACTTAAACGGATAATAACACCCAGACACACAACAAACACAAATGTTTGTCATGGGTGGGGATCGAAAACACGACCTCCGGTGCAATGGCACCACCACGAACCACTTAATGGAGGTGGTTCGTGGTGGAAACACAATGTTTCACAGCATTATCAGCTTTTTTAACTAGCAGAAACGCAACCTTAGCCTATCAAGAAGCATGTCGTTCAATCTACATGGTGTGTATTTTCAAATCGCCCTGAACACAGCCGTCCACATTCCGCCTCCGCAGCATGCGCAATTAAATTCATCCTCTGAAGTTAGTTACTGAACCATAATAAGCGAAAAATGCAAAAAAAGAGATAAAAAATAGAACTATTCAGTCGGTCGGCTCTAGGGCGCGTTTGCGCTGACCAGTGGACTTGAAAGTGGCTGCAGAACGCAAAATGGGTAAGTTTACTTGCTTCTGCCTAATCACAAACGCTTAAGAGGATACAGCATGGTCGAGAGAATAAAAAATAGGTATTTGTTAAATCTATTATTGTCCTTTGCAAACCTCGAGCGCCCCGCAGAGTGCGATAGCGACAGATGCAAATCGGACCGAAATTACCTATCAAAATTACACAAAATCGACGTTTTTAGTCCCCTAATCCCTTTTCGAAAAGTTGAACCATTCGGTTTCTTTTTTCATTAAAAACGAAAGAAGGACTGTGGTCGTGTTCCTATTAGAAATAAACTAGTCAAATTAGTTTTCTGGATGTTTGAACACAGCTGAAAATCTGGCCATTTTTTTTGATTTTTGAAGTTTCATATCTCTTTTAAAAAAAAAATTATTAAGAAAAGGAAAACGTAGGAAGACGACCAAAGTCCTTTTTTAGTTTTTAATGAAAAAAGTGCCAATAGTAGCAATAGATTTTTTGGGAAAAAGTATGTAAACGGGTCACTTGTCTTGCCGTTGCCCGCGCTAACATCATCACACATATCAAAATGGTCGACATTGGCATGGAATTATTTAGAGAAATAATTTCGACAGGGCGAGTAGCAGTGGGAGTGGTGTAATTTGAAATACAAACCTTACCCTAATACCGAAGCCGGTGACGTATGCCTATGACAGTTCTCATATCTAATGCTCTGGGAAATTCACGGTTAGGACCTTGGAAGTCAACTTTTATTCGTCCAAGGTACCTACATACATGCTCACGACTGTATCCTAAATGGGGTTGTCGGAAGGAATTGACTGTTGCTGTCACGATGAACAGAACACTCAGAAGCCAACTTTTCACCAAAGCCTAAAGCGTACGACTTGTTCAATTACTAATTTTATGATTAATAATCTAATGAGAAGGAAATGATCAACATCAACCTCTTTTTGTTTGCAGAAGCCGTTCTTCAAAAAAATATTTAATTTCCTAATTTTTTATTCCATAATAATGAATGACCATCTATATATCGAATTACGATACGGTACCCTGAGAAGATCGCTGAGGCTGCAGTTTGCACTTTATTGATTATTAGCTAGGTGTCGACGATGCAATTCGATGCATTGACGTCAAACCCACTTTTCTTTATATTAATCTTTAATTATAATTGTATTCCATAATCATACTTCGATTAGGTTTCTTTCATCTCTTAAAACATAAGTCTTCATTGTAATATTTTATTATCTTAATAAATAAGTTAAATAGATTTGGTTTTTTTTCGATCCTCCGGCTGCAACTAACGTAATTGGCGCAGTCGGTAGGATACTCGCGGGCCGGTTCGCGATATCGGGAATATTAGGAATATTATCTAATCCACGTCGCGAGTCACCCGGGTGGCTATCCAGCCCCGTCACCGAGTATCCGAACTCTACGGACCTGCTGCAGACCCAGAGGAGAATCCAACCTTCGATTCACGAATCAGAACCAGATGCAACGAATATGAGTACACTTGAATTGATCTCGTGTTGCTTCCTTTAGCCTTATCTTATCCTTAGCAAAATTTACAACCCTAGAGCCAATAGTTCCCGGGAGTCTGGATCGACCCAGGCTCGCCGTAATCAAGTAGATATAAATAGAAATTTAGGTATAGACTCAGATCCTAGCTCAAGTAATTTTAGTAATATGGCCCACGACCCGGACACTATTTTTAAAGGCTTACGCCTTGTCCCGGAATTTGACGGGAACCCAAATGTTCTCACCAGGTTCATTAGAATCTGCGATCAACTAGCTGCGCAGTATTTAAGTAATACACCCGGTAGTGAATTTTCTAATATATGTTTATTAAATGGCATACTTAATAAGATAACAGGTAGTGCTGCATGTACTATTAACTCCAACGGGATACCTGATAGCTGGCTAGGCATTCGATCTGCCTTGATTAACAATTTCTCAGATCAACGCGACGAGACGGCCTTATACAATGATCTCTCTCTGGCTACTCAGGGTAGTAAAAGCCCACAGGAATTTTATGACCATTGCCAGACTTTGTTTAGCACTATAATGACCTATGTGACATTGCATGAATCGGTACAAACGACTATTCAGGCTAAGCAGGATTTATATA
This sequence comes from Udea olivalis, assembly GCA_947369235.1. Taxonomy (NCBI): domain Eukaryota; kingdom Metazoa; phylum Arthropoda; class Insecta; order Lepidoptera; family Crambidae; genus Udea; species Udea olivalis. The sequence continues at coordinate 16,410,319 of OX376361.1, forward strand.
AGAAGGTAACAGTGCAGGCGTTTGTCCGTGGTTTAAAGGAACCCCTAAGTTCCCACGTACGCTGTATGCGCCCTGCTACTATAGAGAAGGCGCTGGAATACGTCCAGGAAGAGCTGAATGTCTTATACCTTCAGCAACGGAACGAACCCAGTAAACCTTATCTTCCACCTAGAGCTACTTTACCACCACAGGCTACAATGACCCCGCCTATACTTATAGCGATTACCCTGGCTTAACTTCCGAATTTAATAATTATTATAATGTGTCTGACGAAAATCAAATAGTTGAGGAATCACAACCGCAGACATCTTCTGGCCATGGTGAACAGGATTTTCCAAAGGATTCAGTATTAAAAAAGCAAAGATAGAGTTAAATCTTCAGACGCAAAGACAGTTACCTTATATTCAAATTAATCATCCTCCACTAAAACTACTTATAGATACAGGCGCAAATCAATCTTTTATCAGCCCTGAGGCAGTTGAAAAATATTTTTTTAATTTTGATTTGGACTATGATCCGTTTGAGGTAACTAACATACACGCGACTACTAGAAATGACTATTCAATCACCCTTCCTTGTTTCACGGAATTTAACGACCAAGACAGTATGAAGTTATTTGTATATAGATTTCACGATTTCTTTGACGGCCTAATAGGGCTAGACTTATTAGGTAAATGGGAAGCCCGAATAGACTTGAAAGACGGACAATTAGTAACCCGTTCCGCATCTAACCCTATTCGAATGTATAACTCGCGAAATGTTAACTTATATGAAGACATAATACCGGCTACCTCATCTAAAATCATTGAGTCCCTTTTAATGTCCAAGATGGAGACGCGTACATTCGAGAACAAATTATATGTAATTGCATCGTTCACGAATGTGTTTAATACGGTTAAAAATAATCGCGCCTACATACAGATAGAAAATCCAACGGCTAATGACATCATATTTTCTCTTGATAGTCCAGCACAAGCTGAAGTTTTTAACGTAGAGTTTACTCGTGCCAATCAACTCGATATACGTACTCGAGACGTTGTCTCTCGGTTAAGAACCGACCATCTTAACGAAGAAGAAAAAGCTAACTTGACAACTTTGTGCTCCCGGTACGCAGACGTTTTTTACATAGAAGGTGAACCATTAACCTTCACTAATAGAATCAAACATCGCATTCGAACGTCCGACGAAAACCCAGTTCACACTAAAAGTTATCGATATCCGTTCGTCCATCGGGAAGAAGTTAGGAATCAGATAGGGAAGATGTTAGAACAAGGCATAATCAGGCCCTCGGATTCAGCTTGGAGCTCACCAATATGGGTTGTGCCCAAGAAGATGGACGCTTCAGGCAAGCAAAAGTGGCGAGTTGTAATAGACTTTCGCAAACTTAACGAGAAGACCATAGACGATAAGTACCCCATCCCGAACATCAGTGACGTTCTTGACAAACTAGGGAAATGTCAATACTTTACCACCCTAGATTTAGCCAGTGGGTTCTACCAGGTCGAGATGCATCCCGATGATATTTCGAAAACAGCTTTCAATGTCGAGCATGGACATTTCGAATTCCTTAGAATGCCTATGGGTTTGAAGAATTCTCCATCTACCTTCCAACGGGTGATGGACAATGTCCTTAGGGGTCTCCAGAATGACATATGCCTGGTTTATCTCGATGACATCATAGTGTTTAGCACGTCACTCCAGGAACACATGATAAACCTGGAAAAGGTCTTCCAACGACTTAGAGAGTCAAACTTCAAAATTCAGATGGATAAGTCGGAATTTCTGAAGCTTGAAACAGCTTACCTCGGACACATCATCAGTAAAGACGGAATCAAGCCGAATCCTGATAAGATATCCGCTATTAAAAAGTACCCCATTCCCAAAACCCAAAAGGAAATCAAGCAATTCTTAGGTCTTCTCGGTTATTACCGAAAATTCATCCCAGACTTTGCACATACCACCAAGCCTCTCACGCAATGTCTGAAAAAAGGCAAAAAGATCACTTTAGACCCAGAATATGTCAACTGCTTCGAAAAATGTAAAACTCTTCTTACAAACGATCCGATCCTTCAATACCCAGATTTTACGAAAGAATTTCTTCTCACTACCGACGCTTCTAATGTGGCAATTGGAGCCATACTATCCCAAGGTCCCATAGGTTGTGACAAACCAGTGTGATATGCTTAAAGGACTCTCAATGAAAGTGAATTGAACTATAGCACAACCGAGAAAGAGTTCTTGGCAATCGTATGGGCTACCAAATACTTCAGGCCGTATCTTTTTGGACGAAACTTTAAAGTTTTAACGGACCATAAGCCTCTTGAATGGATGATGAAGTTGAAGGAATCGAACCCACGATTGACTAGGTGGCGCTTGAGATTGAGTGAATATACCTTCAAGACGGAATACAAGAAGGGCAAAATGAACACCAATGCTGACGCCTTGTCTCGAATAGAAATTCATCTAGGTGACACTAAATCTTTGATGGATGAGATAGATGAGCTTAACTCTCTATTAGGTAATCCCTCTGAGACCTTAAATGCTAAGCCAAACTCTTCTACCGCAACAGCTCATACCAGCAACGAAAATCCCATATTAGGTCCCAATCACTGACGAACCTTTGAACAAGTTCAACAGACAAATATGTTTTAACGTAGTAAATGATATAAGGAGAAAACCCACAGTAACTAAGCCTTTCGACACCCACACTCGCATAAACATTCAACTTTCAGAATCAAATTTAGAACAAGATTTAGTAAATGCCGTTAAAGAATACACCAGTCCAAAAGATAAGACAGCTCTTCTTATTAATCCACCGCTAGCAATGTATTCTATTATCCCCATTCTACAAGACAAGTTCAAATGTTCCTCAATGAATTTAGTACTTACCAAATTCGAAATTGAGAATGTGAAGGAATATCTCCGCCAGCAGGAGATTATACGTCATTATCACGAGGGTAAAACTAACCATCGTGGTATTACTGAATGCCACTTAGCTCTATCACGTAAATATTTCTGGCCAAAAATGAAAGATCATATTGCTAAATTCATTAATGACTGTACCATCTGTGGTCAAGGAAAGTATGATAGAAACCCTATCAGACCCCAATTTAACGTAGTACCACCTGCTACGAAGCCATTTGAAATAATTCACATGGATCTATTCACGGTGCAAAGTGAAAAATATGTCACTTTTATAGATGTCTTCACCAAGTATGGTCAAGCTTACCATCTGCGTGATGGTACAGCCCTCAGTATTCTCCAGGCCCTTTTAAACTTCTGCACTCACCATGGTGTGCCCTTGACTATTATCACCGACAATGGAACAGAATTCACCAACCAACTATTTCTAGAATTCACGTAGGTTGCACAAGATTAATCACCATAGAATCTTAGCTCACTCTCCGAATGAAAACGGTAACATCGAACGATTTCACTCAACTCTTCTTGAACACCTCAGACTCCTAAAGCTACAGCACAAAGAAGAGCCTATAGTTAATCTCATGCCCTACGCGTTGATAGCCTATAATAGTTCCATCCATAGCTTCACTAAGTGTAGACCATTTGACTTACTGACTGGACACTTCGACCCAAGAGACTGTTTAGATATCGACATGACCCAACACCTGCTGCAACAGTACGTTCAAAATCATCGAGAGCAAGTGCAAAAGGTATACGAGATAGTGAATAGTACATCCTTAGCTAATCGGACTGACATTATAGACAATAGGAACAAAGATAGGGAACCCGAACAACAGTACGCCCCTGAACAACAAATCTTCATCAAAAACCCGCTTGCTAGTCGTCAAAAGACAGCTGCTCGCTATACGCAAAATACATTTTTAGCAAACCTACCAATACATATCTATACATCTAAAAAACGTGGCCCCGTGGCCAAGTCACGTCTGAAACGAGTGCCTAAAGCAGTTAATTTGTTGCAGGATACTGTTAGTAGCGATCCTCAGGATCGTCCACCCTCTAGAGATAAAACTTGAGAGTCTAGCTGACGGACCAGGACTATTACCTCACAAACTTGGAGCCATGCGACTGACTACTCATCATCATACCTTCATACAGTACGTTCAGATTGACGACATTAAGGACAAAGTCGACTCATTACAGACTCAATTAAAAGGCTACAAGTTACAACTTACTAACGACACCTTTCTTTTGTACGAGACGCAAATCGACTATTTAACTGACAAGCTTGGCAATGTATTACAGCAGTTAAAATCATTAGAGCCAAATAGAGTTAAAAGAGGTATTGTAGATGGCCTAGGCTCAGTTATTAAAAGTATAACGGGTAACTTGGATCATACGGATGCCGTAAAATACGACGAAACAATTAAGATTCTCAAAAGCAATCAAGATAAGATAACTTCTGAATTTAATAATCATATAAGTATCAGCAAGGAATTGATATCTAAACATAACAGCATTTTAACTCAGCTATTAGATAACCAAAATAAGATTAATAGTACAATTGAACTAATTTTAAACAGTGATGCTTACAGGGAAAATAGTCTTATTAAATATGCCAGATTTGCTCAGCTACTAATAATAGTAAATGAGAACATTGAGGATCTTGCTCAAGAACTAATTAGGTTAGAAAATTGTTTAGCTTTTATTCGTGCATCTAGCACTCACCATTCAATGATAGATATAGATATTTTAAGTTCCATGATAGAAAAGCTTAAGGATATTTATGGAGAGGATCAAATATTAAATCTCGAATTAAGACAGTATTATGAGATCATAAAACCAGGGTCATACTATTCTAGGAATCAACTAGTTTTTATATTTAAATTCCCGATTATCTCCAGAGATTCATATAGCTTATATCATTTATCAGTAGTACCAAATAAAAAAGCACAGGCTTTAGTCCCCACCTATCCTTTCATTGCAACAAACGAGATTTCATTCATGTACATAGAGACAGAATGTCCGAAGTTAAACGGTGTCTGGTTTCTGTGTGAGAGCACTCCAAATCATCAGCTGCTTACTAAATTTGACTGTATTCACGAGCTTATAGTTAATCAAAAGCTGAAGGACAGCTGCGAGTACGCAACAGTCACGCTGAAGAAAGAAGCCCTGGAAAAATTGGACGACCAACACTACGTCATCTCTTTCCCGCACCCCAGCAAAATTCAACTCACCTGTGGAAGAGAAGACTACAACACTCTCCAGGGAAGTTATCTCGTCACTATTCCAGTCGGCTGCCGTCTAAAATCTTCAGAATTCACAATCACCAACGACAACGATGAAATCAAGGGGCAGCCGCTCATGCTTACCAAGATACCATACGACGTCACTAGGCAGACCAGGATAGCATCTCACATCAAACTTAACTCTATCAACTTGCGAGCGTTACACAGCATCCAAGATAAGATCATGGTACAAGATCCCATCAAGATTGAAAGCATCCCAGTTGAAATTTTATATCATACGACACTACCATTTTATGTCGTAACGATCAGCTGTTGCGCATTCGCAATCTTCTTCTTACGCCGGCGCTGCGGATCCTGGAACTGCAAGAAAGAAAAAGGAAACGAGAAGGAGTCATCACCCTCGGAGGAACAGGAAGACCCTACGACTATTCCGGCAACATTTTCACTCAACGTGCTAAAATAGTTGCCGTTCTAATGGGGGAGGAATTACGATACGGTACCCTAAGAAGATCGCTGAGGCTGCAGTTGGCACTTTATTGATTATTAGCTAGGTGTCGACGGTGCAATTCGATGCATTGACGTCAAACCCACTTTTCTCTATATTAATCTTTAATTATAATTGTATTCCATAATCATACTTCGATTAGGTTTCATCTCTTAAAACATAAGTCTTCATTGTAATATTTTATTATCTTAATAAATTAGTTAAATAGATTTGGTTTTTTTTCGATCCTCCGGCTGCAACTAACGTAATTCGGATAATAACACCCAGACACACAACAAACACAAATGTTTGTCATGGGTGGGGATCGAAAACACGACCTCCGGTGCAATGGCACCACCACGAACCACTTAATGGAGGTGGTTCGTGGTGGAAACACAATGTTTCACAGCATTATCAGCTTTTTTAACTAGCAGAAACGCAACCTTAGCCTATCAAGAAGCATGTCGTTCAATCTACATGGTGTGTATATTCAAATCGCCCTGAACACAGCCGTCCACATTCCGCCTCCGCAGCATGCGCAATTAAATTCATCCTCTGAAGTTAGTTACTGAACCATAATAAGCGAAAAATGCAAAAAAAGAGATAAAAAAATAGAACTATTCAGTCGGTCGGCTCTAGGGCGCGTTTGCGCTGACCAGTGGACTTGAAAGTGGCTGCAGAACGCAAAATGGGTAAGTTTACTTGCTTCTGCTTAATCACAAACGCTCAAGAGGACACAGCATGGTCGAGAGAATAAAAAATAGGTATTTGTAAAATCTATTACTGTCTTTTGCAAACTTCGAGCGCCCCGCAGAGTGCGATAGAGACAGATGCAAATCGGACCGAAATGATCTATCAAAATTACACAAAATCGTTCTAGTCCCCTAATCCCTTTCCGAGAAGTTGCACGATAAGGTTCCTTTTTTCATTAAAAACGAAAGAAGGACTGTGGTCGTCTAGTCAAATTAGTTTTCTGGATGTTTAAACACAGCTGAAAATCTGGCCATTTTTTTAGATTTTTGAAGATTCATATCTCTTTTAAAAATTAATTTATTAAGAAAAGGAAAACGTAGGACATGATCACAATCCTTCTTTAGTTTTTAATGAAAAAAGTGCCAATAGTAGCAATAGATTTTTTGGGAAAAATTAGTACTCGACTAGCAAAATCTAGGGAGTAAACAGGGGACTGCGTTTGTATGGAAAAACGGCGCTTCTGACCCTCTTAAGCGCAGTTTACATTAGACAGCATGGAGCAGGTAGGTAATTGGGCAACGCGAGTATGTAAACGGGTCACTTGTCTTGCCGTTGCCCGCGTTAACATCATCACACATATCATAATGGTCGACATTGGCACGGAATTATTTAGAGAAATAATTTCGACAGGGTGAGTAGCAGTGGGAGTGGTGTAATTTGAAATACAAACCTTACCCTAATACCGAAGGCGGTGACGTATGCCTATGACGGTTCTCATATCTAATGCTCTGGGAAATTCACGGTTAGGACCTTGGAAGTCAACTTTTATTCGTCCAAGGTACCTACATACATGCTCACGACTGTATCCTAAACGGGGTTGTCGGAAGGAATTGACTGTTGCTGTCACGATGAACAGCACACTCAGGAGCCAACTTTTCACCAAAGCGTATAGCGTACGACTTGTTCAATTACTAATTTTATGATTAATAATCTAATGAGAAGGAAATGATTAACATCAACCTCTTTTTGTTTGCAGAAGCCGTTCTTCAAAAAAATATTTAATTTCCTAATTTTTTATTCCATAATAATGAATGATCATCTTTCCAACATCAACTATGGTTGACCCTGCGGAAAATTGTCAGCAAATGCGAACTGAAACCACTCTGCTATGATCAGCTTGCAGGCGTTACGAATTATTCATTTTATTGTGACTATTATTTACCTTCTGCTGCGCTTCAGTGTTCGTTCCGAATTTTTCTCGAAGTTTTTAGAAATAATTGACAGGTCGAAAATTGTGTATAGTCTATTTCAAGTACGAGTAGGTATCAGTTGAGTGTTTGTTTCAAAAACTAAAAACATAGGATAACATCGCAGGATTTGCCCTGGTTCTAAATTAAGATGTTCTTATGGAAACTAGAAACAACGAAGCTGCGAAGGAGTCACGATAATCCTAACTAACACAAACATATCTGTTTCTAAATCAAACATTGCGCTGATGCGGGATTCGAGCCCACGAAACGACCCTTTGCGACTCAACCGGTGGACGAATCAGTGCGCTAAACGGGTCGTTGAATCGTATGCATATGCATGCATGTCATGCAAGCTTACCTTAGTTCGCGGTCAGATTATTAATATATATAATATATAATACTATATATATATAATATATTAATGTTTGACGACCGACTTGGTGTAATGGTTAAGAAGTTGGCTACTACACCAGAGGTCGCGGGTTCGATCCCCGCACAGTACAAACATTTGTGTGCATGAACATGTCTGTTTGTACTGGTCTGGGTGTCTCCTATGTATAATAAGTATGTATTTACAAAAGAAAATGTATTTAAGTATGTTTATCCGTTGTCTAGTATCCCATAACACAAGCTTTAATTAGCTTACTTTGGGGCTAGATGGCGCTGTGTGGAATAATGTCCAGGGATTTATTATTATTATTATTATTATGTTTAATACTTTGTGACGACACGATTGGCGTAGTGCGCTGTAGCACGGTTTCTCGCCTTGAATTCCGTTGTGTCCCGGGTTCGATCCCCGGTCAGGTCAATTCAGAAAACGGTCTTTTCTAAATTGGCTTGGGTCTGGGTGTGCTGGGAGACGCCCCTGGCTTTATTCCTTGTCTGGTACCTCGTAACACAGGGATATTTATCCCTACTTCGAGACCATGACAAGAGGTGTGTTGTCTGGCGCATATTTATATTTATTTATTTAATATGTTCCAAAACAAATTGCACTAAGAACTACTAAGAGGTCCCAAACTATTCAAGTTTCCGTTTTAATGTGAACGCTCCTAATTCTTCAAAGCGGAAGTAACGACGTAATTATTAAATTCCCGCTTTTTCGAGAAAGCCCAACCGCTCGCTCGCTCACTATTGAGCGGTATGAGCGGATAAGGCGCGCGGAATATCACGTGGTTTACAACTATCTGAATTTTTAGATAATTAGTTAGTTAAATAAAACTGATCAAAGCTCCGGAGCCTCGGAAGGCCCAAGGGCCTCATTATGAGATAGTGCGAGTACAACTCATACTACAACACGGCCTTATTGTAGATTGTTGGAGAGCTGTATACATATATGGCTATTTGATCATCCATACTGCCGGATGTTATCAAGCCACCGTTAGGCTTTACAAAGCCTAATGACTGACATCTAGCGATGTCGTAGCAGCTGTGCCGAAATGCTTAACGTACCTTCCAAGACACGGAGATTCCCGAAACACATACTAAGTGTTGATGCACAGTGAGCTTCTAGACGCTAGGACCACGACCATTGGTCCACTGGTCTGGATCAGACGCGGTCATCCTACGCAACCGATGGCGGCTGAGGTCAAGTCTGTCGACCACGCCACTAAACGCAACTGTGGGCAATGTTACGTGGGAAGCGGTGCACTGCATGCAGCCACAAGTGGCTTGTGGCTTGGACGCGGTCTTCAGAAACCTCAGTTTGCGCACATGGCCCTTAGTATGGGCCATGGTCTGTAACATTTAATATAACATAAGATACCATGACGACTATATCCCAAACGGGGTAGTCAGAGGCAAGTGACTGTTGCCGTCTTGGTGAACACTCAGAAGCCCACTTTTTACCAATGGTATTAGAACCCAACGTAGTAGGTGTGCGTTCCGCTGTTATCCAAGTTGATTTGATTTTTTATCGATGTTTTCCATCACGGGAGAGTTAGTTGTAAATTCAACAATAACCATGAAGATTGTGGTTTGGGGAATTTGAACTTGAGACCACATGATTCCATGATGACTCTCACATAATATGGTGTGTAACAGTAATCAAAGCATACAGAAAATGAAACTTCTTCTTCATCGATACACTTTTGACAGAGCGGTCGTGGTCGTCATTTAGTCGTGTAAGTGGAGGGGGCACATAGAACGCGCCGCACGCTGCCTCGCCATCTCTCTCGGCTTGACGTTATCCTACTGCACTGGTTTATGGACTCGCCCACAATGGACTTGATCTGATCGGTGTAGGTGACCTTCCGCGTGGTCTGGTGCCCTCTACCTTCCCTTGGACGATAAGGCGCTCTATGGACAGGCTATCGCATCTAGAAACGTGACCAAAGAATGTTAATACGCGAGACTGTAGTATGGAAAACCGACGCTGCTTTATGCCAAGTTCTTGGAGTATGGAGACATTCGTGCGAAACTCGGTCGAAAATAAAACGTCAACCACTAAATCAACAAAAAAGCAACATTTTCATTCCCAACTTGCGTTCTCAACATTTTCTCAATCACCGTCCTCAAGTTTCAAAGAGGATTAATTAAGACCGCCCACACAGGTCCTCTTTAGAGGACACGTTGAGGACGACCGCGAATTTCTTTGAGGAATTATTAAATGCAGGGTATCGAACGAAGAGCCTTCTAAATCTCAATGCTTTAAGAGATAAAACTGAAATCTTTTAGGTTTATTTAAATCTGGTGCACAAAAGATATTTAATGAGGGTTTTGACGCTTTTGTATATTGGTATAAATATGAGATTGAATTGTGCATAATAAGACGCTTTATATTCCTGTTAGCGTAGAATGTGCCCTGATTTATTCTGACTAGATAAGATAATTTTGCTGCTTCAATTTTATCAATAATTATAATAACGATTGAATACAAATAACGTTAACAAAATAGATAATACGATCGTGAATCTAGAAAATTCATTTTAATAGATTTCTCTTTAGAAACTTATTCAAAATTCTATCCGGCATTATCTCATCATATCTTATTTAAAAGCTTCATTATCACCTATTGTAAATCTTTGTGATTTTGAAGCATAATAATTAAGCACAAAAATGTATTTGTTTAATCGTAGTCATCGTACTCATGCAGTGTCGTTTTTAGTGTACAGTTTACTTTATTGATCGCATTGTGTTCTTTGCATGTTTATGTCTATCCAGAGGGTAAAAAAAAACGATGCAAAAGTATTCTACTTTAAAAAAGGTCTATTTGAATGAAGATATTTTTAAACTCCACATGCGACGTGTGAACGTAAAAAAAACAGACCACCTATCCCTAAGCGGCCAGGCTATTCGCTATTGGTCCGCGTGTACAACAGCCTTCGCTCAGACGTTCGAAATTACAAATTCTCTTTCATCATCGTTTGATTGGTCGCTAACAATCCCATTACGGTGTCTGTCTGATTGCTTCAGATTTGCAATTAGTTCGCTCCCATTGGCTGTTCTCTCTCTGCTGTTTCACAAATACCTTTGTTTCCATTCGTCTAAATTCCGATTGAAAATTGGGGCAGTTTCCTTTATTTCCCGAAAGTAGTTTTAGAATAGACATATAGTAATCAGAAATAGCAATTATTTATCCAAAAACATAAAGACTATGCTTTGATGGAAGCAATTCAAATCTACAACAAAGGTATTTTAAGTTAATATATAGTGATCTTAAGCTCCCTGAAAATGCATAACACACTTTATTCGAATTCGGGATTGAAACCCTGACTTTGGATTCCGGGCAAGCACTTCACACCACAGAATAAATTTCGCCTAAAAAAGTACTGTACAGATTGTAACGGCAATTTTCGTATGTCCACAAAAACTTGCCTGAATGATGACCAAGAAAACAGATAGAAACTAGAAAAACAAGATTCGGTTTTGGTTATCAAGCGGGACTTGGTTATTAAGCCCGCGTCTTTCAAAATCTGGGTGCTTGCTCCAACAAAGCTACTGAGGCCAAATAAAGAACCTGGCGAATTTCTTGAGTGTTTTTTAGGTTGTACGCCAACGTTGTTTCATTCTTTTTCTAAATCAAGGACCTTTCAACATTCGAAAGAAATGTTTTTGCAAATATTTTATTTTTGTAAAGAGCTATAGTACGATTTAAACTTCCACCCAGCTGAATCACTCAAAAGACCGGGAGCTATTCAATCAGCTACAATATCAATCACAGAACAAGAACCAGGTCTCTATGACCTGTACACACATCTGTTAACATATTCTGTCCGTCCGTCCGTCAATAGAGGCGGCAGCAGGAATAACGGACCCATCACAGAGCAGCGATGCAGGAAGCAGGTAGCCGACAAGCTGCCGCTCCAGTTGGTAAGGCAAATCATGTTAGACATTGATTTCGGTTTGCGTAGAACGTATGCAAGAACTAACAAACGTAGAAGCATACGACTTTATATCATTTCGAATGGAATAATTTATTTATATAGGACTAGACAGTCATTTGATCGCAATCGCACCTGATGGTAAGTGACGATGCGATATATGATGGTACATGTCTGAATAGTAAATGCCTATGCAGTCTTGTCTTGAAGAGACCCCGATAGTATTGGCTCGGAAACACATACGCGGGCAGCGAGTTCCACTCCTTTGCTGTTCGCATTATGAAGGAGTCCGCAAAACGTTTTGTGCGAATTTTCAGTGTTCTATTATAAAACAGATAGTAAACATACAATGGGTTTTATTCTAGTTTGCGTAGACGACTTGAATTGTATACTCATATAAAAAACGTATAACCGTGTACGGTTTCATAGTTTTTGAACTAGCTAATCATTGTTTTATTTCATAAAAAAAGATAGTTCACTTATACGAGTAATCAGCATGCTATGTAAGAATAAAAAATGAATGGCATGAAACCACATTAACAACTTTTTTTTTAAATTACACCACGATTTTGACCCCAAACTAAGCAGACCTTGTACTATGGGTGTCAGAGACTGATAAACACACATAAATATTTCTAGATACATTCTTAAATAGATAACACCCAGCCACACAACAAACACAAATGTTCGTCACATAAATATCCCTGGACATTATTCCACACAGCGCCATCTAGCCCCAAAGTAAGCTAATTAAAGCTTGTGTTATGGGATACTAGACAACGGATAAACATACTTAAATACATTTTCTTTTGTAAATACATACTTATTATACATAGGAGACACCCAGACCAGTACAAACAGACATGTTCATGCACACAAATGTTTGTACTGTGCGGGGATCGAACCCGCGACCTCTGGTGTAGTAGCCAACTTCTTAACCATTACACCAAGTAAATGTTTGTCATGGGTGGGGATCGAACCCACGACCTCCTGTGCTAAAGGCAGGATCGCTGCCATTGCAGCAACAGGTCAGTCGGTCAGTCTTCGGCAAAGTTGTTTCATTTTGGAAGGCCTAATCAGCGACTCTTATGGATGTCCCTTAAATATTTATAAGTCAATGAAAAAAATATCAACACTAGGCTAGGCTTTGTATTTTTGCTACATTACCAGAAGTATTATCATATAATAGAAACTCAATATGATCTTTGACTTAGTTCTGATCTCATTATATGGTAGACCTCATTTCAAAGGGTTTACGAAGAAAAAGAGTCACAAAATGTCTTTAAATGCCACTTCTCCTTCCTTTCCTTTAAGTCCTCGTATTGACATTGACCAAAAAAAACTTACGTTCAGTATCGCTGGTGTCCGACAGAGGTGGTTCGTTGGCGATATACTGTCGACCGCTGAGCAGGTTACTCTCGACCACTGGTCGCTTGTCCTCCAGCTGTCTTCGGAATGCGCGGTGATCATCCTGTGGCAAGGAGTAAAGGTGAGGATTAGAATGAAAGTGCCTGCATACGACCAGACTCAGCCGTTTTCATTTGGTGCAAATGAGTACGAATAGAAGAGGATACGATCTCAAGCTGACTAACAGCTTGGGACTGTTCAGTCTAGGGATTTGCTTTCGTTTTGTCCTGAAGAATTGTTTGATGTATTTGATGAATGATGATTTAAGTCATTATCATAGGTAATGGATCTTAGGTAAAGGACATCGCTCGTTCTCCATACATTGAATGCCTTGGAACGCACAGCAATGAGAAAATACTAGTTGTGTTCGGAAGCATTCATAAATTCTCATCAGGCATTTGCTGAAACACGGACAACTTGAGGAACCGTGGCCTACTACAGAATGTGTGTTTGAGGTTATACTTAATCGTAAACGATGTTACGACGTTATTATGTTCTGATAGATATATTGTTTACCTCTATGTAAGAACTTATGTGATATGAATTAAATGAACATAAAATATAATTATTTACTACAACTACCAGCCATTATTAGAATACCAGCGTCTCTGCAGTTTTGTGCTGCAGGGACACATGCTGAGGCAGTGGCCTGATTATCCCATTAAACATTTCGTAAAAAGTGTTGTATCTTGTACTTGTTCACTGTATAATTGTATTTAATTGTTCACGTTGGGTTCATATTATTTTTCTTTCTTTTCTTCAACTTAAAATCAAAAAATCATTAATGCTCATATTCATTTTGTTATCAGAGTGTTGGCAGATGGCACCTATAAAATACATTACTAAATAAATAACAAAAAGCAAGCGTAACGAATTTAAGTTCTTACCTATATGCTTGAGACGAAATACAATTTTAGCGCGATCTAAAGGAGTATAACTCCATCTGTTGGTATTACTTGAAACTAATTGGTCATCACTTTTGACAAACCGTCCGCCAATCAAATCCACCACCAAAGTTACAGAACTTATTATTTTTCGTTAATAACCACAGATTGTCCATTTACTATGAATAATTGCTGATAAAATAAATAAAAATAGAAGAATTATAATGAAGGACAATCGTTTGTGCATGTTAGGGCCGATTTCGACGGTGTTCTTGAATTTCACTATGATACCTTAGGGGTGTTTTTAACATTGTCATGCGGAGCAATTCCGCGTGCATGATAAAACCCGTACAACGTTAAAAACACCCTAATACAACCTGACGAAGTCAATAAAAATACCTACCGATAACTAAAAGTACGTTTTATCACCGCACTACTTGCCATCGATATCTTCAAATTGATTAAATAGAATAACCACGACCTTGTGGTTCGGTTTCTGTAATGTTTTCTACCTGAGACGCTTGAATTGGAAAATAAGCTCGGATAATAGTTTTTTTCCAAAGAAGTTTAGTATGTAGTCGTACGTAACTCTGCAAGAGATGTTTTATATGGTCGGCAATGCGTGAGTGATACTTATTTTAATTTAAATGCTAATATGACACTAATGACAGTCCTTGATATTCAACAGGTGTAATTTAAAACCCCGTATATTATTAAGATATATCAAAGGCATGCTTCTGAAATTACACCTTTCATTTATCCTATGTGATGTTTTATCAGAAGCGCTAGAATTGAATCCCTAGTCACTGAATGGAACAATAATTGATGACATCAATTGAATATCTATAAAGTTACGTTATGCCTTCATGCCTGTTACCTGTAACATTATATCGAAATGTAACACGGTTGAATTAATACAATTTGAAGAACAGTGAGCGTAGGCCTATAATGTATACTAATACATGATTACAATAACAGTTGTTACTAATCCAAATTCCATGTAAACGTGAACGATGCCAATTAAATGCGATATTCGCTTACATGGCGGATGGTAACGGCACATTTATAATTTTACCATAAATGTGAATGTTTTGCGTTAACATTTAAGATAGGCCTAAAGACAGGATGCCTTAAGGAAATAAAGCCGTATAATGGCACTACATCAGAATGCAACACCATTTCTTTAATTGATTATAATCAATTAAAGAAGTGGTTCTTTAATTTGAGCCTCTACTATCAATTTCTTGAAGGCAGATTACCAAACAACTTAAATGAATTGGAAACTAAATGTGTTATAAGTTTCGACGACACGATTGTGCATGATTTCGGCAGTGTGCTGTAGCACGGTTTCTCGCCTTGGCTTCCGTGGTGTCCCGGGTTCGATTCCCGGTCGGGTCAATTCAGAAAAATGACTTTTTCTAAATTGGCTCGGGTCTGGGTGTGCTGGGAGACGCCCCTGGCCTATTTCCCTGTCTGGTACCTCGTAACACAAGGATATTTATCCTTACTTCGAGACCATGGCAAGTGGTGTGTTGTCTGGCGCATATATATATACATATAAGTTCTTAATTTTTTATCGCATGATGTGGAAACAGTTATTTGTAAGCAACTATGTATTTAAATTATGGTTAATTATTGGTGTATCTCGCGTTGTTAATCCAATATTTAAATAAATAAATGGCGTCAAAAGTAGTATTGCTTTCATAATGATTTGTCTATCACTACGAAGTTAAAGGCAGTGGTTAAAACAAATAACGACTGTAATTAGTTGAAAGAAAAAAACTAAAACAATGAATGAATTCACTTGCAAGCTCCAGATGGGGTGCGATAGAACGCAGGGTGGCCTACGTCCTGCAGAGGACTAATACGTCTAGAGGCTGATAATGATGTTGACTGTGATTTATAATTTAAAACTATCAAGTCAAATTCAATATCCTTTCTTGGTCTACCTTTATCATCAAATATTTTATTTCATATCAATTCCTCATCAATTTTGCAGCCAAAAATTAATTAAGAATATCACTTCAACATATCCGTATTTCGCACCACAGCTTTATGACTACTTGGGCGCGAATGAGCCGCCATATTACTCGCGCCATTTTGTCGATTGTCACACCGCAAAATGGCGGTCGGGCTCCAGCACACATAGATGCTGTGGTATTTGAAACAATTTGCTCCTGAAGTTAATTAATATGACAGTTGGGCTGTTTGCACGGTCTTGGGTTAAATAATTGACTGTGAGATTTACATTTATTGAAGAAGTTTAGGGTTAGTTTTATTGTTCCGTGAAACAGAGAAATGGTTTGGTTTTATTGCGTACCTTTCAGAACGTTTGGCGAAAATAAGTTGAGCCTTCATGTAAAAGTTTTGATTTCTTCACTAGTCTAGGTGTCGAGTTGTTTGTTGTATCGATTATCACATGAGGTAAATGTACCACGTGGTGAAGATCAAACGAACCAACGAAAAATCATGAGTTTTGGATTCAACTTAAGAATGAGTACACAAATATTTCTAAATAAGGACCGATGCAGATGTGATAAGATGATATATTGCTTCCTTGCTGAAACTTTAAGCACACCTTTAGGCCTAGGCCTAGTTTACTCTGGTGAAAAAATTTGGTTTCAGGGCGTTTTATCCAAAAAAATATGATATTATTACATACCTGTTGTTTGAGCAACGCTGGAAGATCTCCTCTGGGTGGTGCTAATGCATTCAGCTCAGTCTCTTTCCTGATGACCCACTCGGTCAGCTCCCGAAGAGATAGTAGCAGAGCTGACCAGTGCTCAGCGTTGCTCTCCAAGCGGTTTCTGTAAATAAAACATAGGGTTCTTGGTTAAAATCGGTTTTTTGTATACTATGTGGGTAGTCTCACATTTTGATCATGGTGTGACTATTTTGTAGAGTTAGGGAAAGCAAATTCATTTTACCATAAATTCAATGCCTGTCTGGCTGGATGCGAATCCTCCGTTTGGTAAATCTCAGTAAGATAGCTAGTAAATTTGAACATGATGAAATATAGCCCAGAAACCACATAAAAAAATTGACAAAAATAACGTACATGGAACTCTCAAATGAATGCCTTTTAGCCCACTGTCCGTCACATTTATCTATCCATCTTATTCACTAAAATGTAAAACTAAATCATCTATTATTGTATATAAATCTTCTTTAAATAATGTTTAATGCCAAGAATTCCCTGATTTAGTAAACCAAGGCACGCAAGAGAGTGTAGCTTTAATTAAACATAAAATTGATAATGTCAATTCATTACTTTAGGTCTTGACAAAATTTAATTAAAAGGCTCGACTCAAATAAGAAACTTAATGAAAACACAGAAAAGGATTTCTCATTTTCCCCTAATCATCATGCTATATCCGCCTTTATTCCTCGAAGAATAAGGCAGCCCCTGTAGTTTGAACTTTGTGTAAATTTAAGCGATATTAAGTAAAATGGGAAAGTGTAAAACTTGCTGCAATTGGCTCAAACGGGAAGGCTGAGATTTATGAAATTAGCTCCAAGGATGCATCACATAGATGTCGATAAAAACAACTCAATACCAAAATTTATTTATCTATATATAAAAGAAGGTCGTGTTAGTTAGTTACACCACTTATAACTCAAGAACGAATGAACCGATTTTTATGATTTTTGTGTTTTTGGATTTGTCCACATCAAGAATAGGATAATAAGTATCAAAAACATTGGGAAATTGACGAAAAAAAAAAGCAAACACATTTTGTCATACTAAGCTGTCAAGCATTTGCCAATAACTTTTGACAGAACTAAGTTTGTCGGGGCTAGTATTTAATAGAAGGCATGGATATATCAATTATAAATTTTAGACTAGCTATGTTATATTTAACAATATTGAAGCGCGTTCAAAATCACTTCTTACAATAAGTAAATTCTCAAATTCTGCAATAAGCAGCAACCCTACTAAATAGCCATCGGTTAATCATTGGGCCCATTAATATTTTCAACCATAGCTAGAATTACCGTAACTCTGATTTCCGATGTCGCCCCAAACCACGAGTTCGTAAAATATACTGTACTTAGGTAAATTCATACATAATATTATGTCTTAAACAAGTAATGAAATCAAACCAAAATGTGAAAAATTGCGATATTTAAGCCATTTAGGTTCTAATACGTTAGGGTCATTAAATTTTTTTATGTGTTGTTTCTTGAAACTACATTTTTATGAAACTTTGTACACATATATTATACTTAAAGTTCCAGTATATTTGCAGATAGTAAAAGGTATTATATGAGGCGAGCAAAGTCGCAGGTAAGTTAGTAAAAAAAACTAAAACTTCTTGATATCGATGTCAAAAAAACAGCACTAGTCCCACTCGAAGTCACGGCTTAACATATTAGGGAGTGGAGCCGCGGCCAAAATGTCTACAATTGCGCTTATTTCGCGCTCCGGAGGCAAGTTTCTGAATTATCGTCGCGGGCGCGGAAGTCTCCTGCCTTTTATGGGCATGATTTTATGGCAGATAAGCCGCAGCCAAGTTTGTTACGGCTAATAAAATTATTATACTATTATGAATATTTAGAGGAGTTGGATAGACGGTACAGGTTCAGCTTAGTGTTTTACAGGAGTTCAGTGTTTTATCTGAATATTTCCTGGAGAGTTTGATGTCATTAAATTTTATTATGAACTAGCTGCCCCGACAGACTTCGTTTTGTCAAAAGTTATGGGCAAATATTTGACAGCTGTGAACGTTAAGCATGGAAAAATGTTTAATCTTTCTTTTCGTTATTGAGTTTAAAATGGTGTAACTAACACGACTTTGATTTATGTTTAAACATCGATTTAAAATCCACTCGTTTAAAAAACTCAATCAGATCACCTTTTATTCATTCTCCTTCAATCCTTAATTTCTTGTTAAAAGCCAAACTCATTCAATAAAATGTGCCAACTGACAGATCTTGAATCTATCAACAGAAGAATTTGTTATGTGTGAATCAAAGAAGATTAAGCCATTGTAGTAAATTTATATAAAATTCCACACCATACTAAATAGGACTTTAAGTATAATTTTACAAATACTTCACTATGGACGCTAGCGACTACCGTAGGCGTGATCTTAAGGTACAGGTAGGTACTGAACCAATATTTTTAAAATGTAATTTGTTAAAAGGTTATCCTAAACTCTGCGGCAGAATGCGATGAGATAGGATTAAAATCACAAAGCAAAATGCCTAAAATTCCCACACCTTTTCATGTGCTACAAATAAATCCTAAACTGAAATACCTCCCTATGAACTACGTCAAACGACGTCATCTCAAACGCCCCGGACTTCAAAGCTAGCCGGCAAAGGGCGCGACCGCAGCGGGCATGCCACCTGATCTGGTTGACCGCACGACTAAGTCAAACACGAAGTTCGGTGTATGGACTTAGCGCGGGGGTTTCACCAGGTTGCTTTATCTCGTAAAAGTACAGTTTGGGGAATTATGAACAGACAAATTTAATTGTTTAATTACTTGAAAACTCGTTTTAGGTTTATTTTTAAGTTAAAAATATTTGAGATTAAACTTAAACATAAATAATTAAACTTAAAAACGACGTTTTAGGTAAATATTTCAGCTGTGGTAAAGTCAATTTGAAAGTTTTTGATGATATCATTGTATTTATAATACAGAAATAAATGGAATCACACACAGGTTGAAAATGCCATGCACCAAAGTCTGGGTCTAACTTGTAGTGTAATCTAATATGTTTTTTTGTTTTTGGACATACCAATAACAAGTGCGCGTATACCACAATTCAATAAAGCCTCCTTTAGTTTCTTTTCGATAACATTGAATTGCAATTGCCAAACTGATAGTTTTCTACTTTTCTATCGGAGTTATATTGAAAACAACGAATTGAAAATAAAACTACAGACCTAAACCTCCATTTTACTACTACATAAACATAAAACGCACACTAAAACGATTTTAAACCGCCATCTTGTTTTATGCCATGGGGACGTTACAAAGCACTGTGCCACGTATGCAGAACGCTTCTGTTGTTTTGTGGTTATAAGAAAAGCGGATAAACTTTCGACGATAAACAAGAAGATGGAAAAAAGTATAGCACAGTTCAGTTACACTGCAAAAATAGAGTGAGTAGGTAAAGAAAAGTCACGCAAACATGTGATAAAAAGGTGTCATATTTTTCAGCACGCCTATATTTTTTAAACATAGCTTCAATACAAATATCATTTCA